>JADLZK010011232.1:0-600000 GCA_015847255.1 Hyparrhenia diplandra
GTGTGTGATAATGGCCGCCAACAAGCTAGCCCAAAACCGTGCAAGGTGGATTGTAGTGTTATGAAATAGGAACCCAACCATCTTGACCTTCACACTGCTAGCGTAGCACTTAAATGGGCCCGGACTCAGAACCCTTCAAGGACGCTCATGCGATAGTCCACCGGATCTGCATGGGAGAGCCTCTCAGCCTGCGAAGAGGCAACCCCGAGTTAGAACAACTCCTTTCGCGAGCACGACTCCACCCAAAAATACACCTAGAGGGCCTAAATGGAGAAACCTAATCCACTGAGTAACCTCCTAACAATCGCGACAAGTCTCGTATAGAAAGACGAAAAAGTCGCAAGCCGTAGGAAAAACAACCGCAAAATGGGACTTTCCCCATCTACCAATCGCCAGCAGTATACTAAGAAGACAAGCCAATCTTCGTAAGAACAACCCTCGAGACCAAGAGCAAGACTCAACAACCACGCCAGTCTACAGAAGGACAAAGTCAACCTTCGTGAAGAACAACTCAAGACCAAGAGCAAGACTCTATCACTTTTAGCAAAAGTCTACGTAGCGACGTCTAACCTTTTAGAAGAATCAAACTCAAGACCAAGAGCAAAGACTCAACAACCACCGAAAGTGTCTACAGAGCAGGGCCAAATCTTCGTAAGAACAACTCAAGACCAAGAGCAAGACTCTATCACTTTCAAAGAAAAGTCTACGTAAAAGGACAAGTCAACCTTCGTAAGAATCAACTCAAGACCAAGAGAGACTCCACCACCTTCAAGAAGTCTATAAAAAGCGAAATAACCCTTCTAAGAACAACCCTCAAGACCGTAGAGCAAGCCACCATTAACTATTATCACCTAATCTACGTAAAAAGATGAGCCGACACTCCGTGAAAGAAGAACTCAGTGAATTCAAGAGCGTAATCCCTCTCATCATGACAAGTCACGAAGAAGACAGAGGTCATTTGTCACAGAAACAATCCCTCGACAAAACCGATCAAGACTCTACAATTACTCAGCCCAAGACCACGTAAAAAGGCGCGGTTGACAATCCAGAAAGACAAGATCGATCTCAGAGAACTCTCGTGACTATCACCACCAAGTCCCACGAAATAGGCAAGCCGATCACCCGTAAGAAAAACTCAAGCAATCAAGCAAGACTAATCTACTACGACGCTACCGAGGAGACAACCCAAAGGCTACAGGACAAGATCCTACATTGATCCGAAAAGAAATCTACAAGAAGACAAGTCGCATCACCAGAAAACAACCCCCGACAACCCGGGCGACATCAACACTATGAGCGACCCAAGTCTACTGTATGACAAGTCGAACTATCAACCGAGACTAACAAATGCATCACAAGGAGTGAACCCAAAACAACTGCAAGAAACCTACACCTAAGGACACAAGAGCCTGAGCCTAAGGAAGAACTCTAAAGCAAGAATCACATCAAGTCATCCAAGAAGAGGAACCCTAAGACCACAAAGAACGCCAATCAAGACAACCGCAAATAAAGTCCGCGCAGTATAAGGCGCATCGTGAGTCATACAAAAAGTATAAGTGCAAAATGGATAAAGGAAACGTATTATCTTTTATTCCGACATCTTGAAGATTACAAGTTACACGGGAAACAACTCCCTACAAGATACAAAAGAAGATCTCGGATGCACGGGAGCCCAACAAGAACTCCCTCGCTGCAGACAAGAGATACAAAGAAGGTCAAGCCCAACAACTCCTCAGAGTACTTCAAAAGAAGGCAGTACAGGAGTCCATGTCCAAGAGCGATTTAAGACAGAGCCGCCAGACTGCTTTCCAAACTCCACCAAGCCGACTTCAATCGCACAAGAAGAAGACCCTCCACATCTTGACCAAGAGGCCAACACCCCTAAACAGAGCTCAAAGCACCAAAGAGCTAAGAAGACCACGGAGGAATCAAAGAACGTACGTATACCGTAAGTCCGCGAACCTGTAACTCACGGAACCAACCGCATCACGTGAGTTCCAAAGCCGCGCACCTAGGGATAAAGAACCCTCACGCATAGACAACACCCCTCGGAAAAGGAGCAAAGTACCACAAGAGAATCCGCACGTAGCCCCTCAAGACCGTCGCCAGGTGCTATCCCCTCCAAGACACTCGAGTCGATGGACATTGTGAGGATCGGGCCCTAGCCTACACAAGAAAGCAACCTAGCCCCTCCCTCAAGCCAAGGGAGCATCGAAGTAGACCGCCCGGGCCATCTTCAAAGGCCAAAGAAAGTGATAGGACGACGAGCCGAGGGAAAAACCCGACGCTAAGGCATCCATTTCCCCACCGCTAGCCACGCCCAAGAGTGGAGTCGCCACGGAGTAGTTCCCTTCTACTCGCTTTCGCACAAGACATCCCTCACTCACGTAAGAACCCCTAGAAAGTGCTAAAGAAGACGGGCTGATCCAACTCACCTCAAAAGGCACCCGGCCATGGATCCAAGCTCGATCAAAAAGCTCTACGAGAAGGAGACTCGCCTAGAGGAAGAAGAAAGTAGAAGAAGAAAGATACTCGATCCCTCACCAAAGCAAAATGGGGCATATTTATAGGGCGAACTAGACGCCTCTATGGACCAAGTCCACATGAGACGAGGCAAATCCACCAAAAAGGAGCGGTCACCTCAAATCAATGCTAGAGGGAATTTATAGGTACGGATCGCCATGCAACTCAACGCTTTCCCCACGAGCGCTAAAGAAAAGCACACCGTGACTCCCCGCGGATCCACGTAGAGAAACGGTCAAAAATCCCGATAAGACTAAGAACCTCGTCGAGCTCCATCTCGCTAAAAAGAGCTCTTAGACGCCGCTACAGGATACCGTGGATACAGATCACCTAAGAACTCTTCGAAGTTGTAATGCAGAGTTCTATCCAAGTCGCGCCACAAAACAACCCTTAAGGCAATGGAAGCATAGCTACGGGTGACTTCGTTGTAACTAGGATAGAACACTAGTCGGTACCTTGTAAAGGGTTTAGTGTTCTGTTCCTCTACTGACAACCCTCTCTCAGATCCCGATCAGATTGTAGTGGAGTTCCTTGGCCCTCTTGGACTAGTAAAAGGCGGCCAAGGAACACCTCTCAGAGGAAGAGCGCTAGTACGCATGTACATAACACGCTTTGGCATCTAATTAAGCTACCGTAAGCTTTACATTTATTCTACCGACTTCTATCAATCACAAAGCTCACGTACCGAATCGGACGTGCAGTGTCTCTACTCGATCCTTGATCGAGGGCCCAAAACCGTGATAAAAACCTCGCTCCTCATGTCGTACCGCGAACAAAACCGCCGGGCTCTAGGGTTCGCCGAGGTCCAACAAACCGCCTCGGCTCACCGTGCGGGCGTGCTCTCTGGCCAGAAACATCGACAACAGTGGCATACCGCGTAGGCTCTCATCGACTTTAGCACGAGTCCGGGCTGACCACGCTACATCATGAGTACATCGATGAGGAAGACGCATCATCTTCGATCATGGGCTTCTGTGCATGAGAAAGAGGCAAACTTATGATGCATATACCTTTACTTCTAACCTAGTTCCACTTGTATTCTAGAAATTATGTCTTGCAGGTATAAAAGTGGAAACAGGTACAAAGTTGCCAAATAAATTAGAAAGCGCATTTGAATAAAAGACGCCAAGGAGTGGATTGAGCAAGGAGACCAAACCCAGCGCATAAACTGGCCCATGCACCACCATAGGCCCAACATACAAGTGACAAAACAAACGCGAGGGAAGGCGGGGCCGAGAGGCCCGACCGGGGGCCGGCCGCCCATCAAGGGCGGTCGGCGGTAAATTCGGCCAATGCTCCCGCCCTTTCTCTCGGCGGTTTGGTGCGAACTTCAGCGGCGGTTGCATGTTGTGCAAACTTTGTTCCCGCCAAGAAGAGCTCGAAGCAAGGAGAGCCCTCCATTCCCTCCTCCTCTCCACTATATAAAAGAGGCACTCCTCACTATGAACACACACACACAACACAACACACTACACATTGTTACATCCTCACCTTGAGCACCACTCTCTCCTCTTCATTAGTTTAGTATTTGAGTTAGGCGGAGCTTCAAGGAGGGCTTGTCTCCTTGGAAGGATCTTTTTGGTAATTTATTATGAAGTTCTTTCCTTTATTCAAGTCTCATTATTTATATCGCAATGCATATGAACTAGAGTATAGTTACCCTCATGTTATATTCATATTGTGCCAACTAGAGTATAGTTAGTATAATGTGATAATTAACATGACTAACTTTAGGCTAATTGAATCATATTTTATCCTTGGAGCGTAGTAGAACTAAGTTCGAGTGATGGATGCAGTGTACCTTCGGGTTTACCTTTTACTCTTTCTTGTCGATCCGTAGGGTTGGGGTACCGCAGGGGGTTTAGGTAGTTCTCTATAAATGTAAGCATGGTGCTTAGGTCTATAGGGAATCATCGGGAAATGCCGGCATCCCACGGTAGTGAGGTAGGCGGCGAGAGGTGTGACAACTCGGTCCTGTCCTTTGCACTCCTCCACGCCCAGGGTGTTGGGTTGGAGTCTTATCAAGTGCAACCGGCCGGGCGGATACCGGCCCTTGGGCATCTCCTCATCACTTTAGCCCATCTCTCTTTGTGAACCATGAATGGCGTATGTAGACTATAGTCTAACGCATTGGCGATATTAGAATAGCCAACTCAACATAGATTTTCCTTTTTATGTTATTTTCTATTTATTCCTTCTAGTGCTCAAGAAGTGTGTGTGTGTCACCACTATCTCCAATATTATTATCACTTACCCCTCATATATGATTAGTGGCTATCCATACATACATTGTGGGCTATATCATCATCATATTAAATCTAAACCTGCCTTCCCATGGGAAAATATAAATGAAACGATACCCGATTACTCACGGGTGAAATGCTACGATGATAGATCCGTGCGCTTTGGGTTGACCCTTGCAATATTCAATTCATCTACCACCGACGTTCCTTTGGCGTTATCATTAATCATAATATCTATTCTTAGTGATCGTGCTAAGAAATGCCAACAAGCATTTCTCGGGCGCCATTCTTGAGGATAGGTTTAAAATCTATTCGTAGTAATAACGTTAAGAAAGCGCCAACAAGCATTTAGGCGCCGTTGCGATGGATGGGTTCTAAACCACATTTCTTGTAATTGCGCTAAGAAATGTCAACAAGCGCCTAGTGAGGACGCCAACGCACATCTCCAACACTTCCTTGAGTGCGTGCGACACGATTGTCATCAAGGACGTCGAACCCGACGTTATCGAGGCTCCGTCTGTTTCCTTTCTCCCTTGTGGGGAAAGCGAAACAATGGTTCTACAAGGACAAGGAAGCGATAAATACGTGGGCAAAATGCTCCACGGCGTTTCTAGCTAAGTTCTTCCCCATGGGCAAAACCAATGCCCCGAGGGGAAGAATCGCCAACTTCGCGAGAATTCAATGGAACCCATCCCGAGGCGTGGGAAAGGCTGCAAGAATACATTCAAGCATGCCCACACCACGGAATGGAGAATTGGGCTGGTGCTCGAGAACTTCTATAATGGTCTTTACGGCCATATCAAAGGGGGCACCTAGACGCCGCTGGCTTGGTGGCGCATTCTTGTCGCTCACCATTGATGGGGCAACAGCCCACGATCGACAAGATGGTGGCAAACCGGCGGCTGGGGGAGGACGGAACCCGGCCAAAACATAAAAAGGCATGCATCCCGTGAAGGAGGTGGATATGCTTGCCGCAAAAATGGATCTTTTCTTTGAAGAAGCCGGATGAGCGCCAGCACGGACTCAACCAATCGGCGGCCTTCGGTTTATGCCACAAACTCACACATGACATGTGAGACACGTGGTGAAGTTGGCCACTCGGGGATAAGCGCCACGAGACCGTGAAGAAGCGGCGTTCATAAACAACAATAACGGGTATCGCCAACCTCGGCAAAGGCTGGAACAACCGATCCGTCCACCATTCCAAGGTAACCGGGGCTATAATCCCAATTACGACTCTCGGTCGGCCTTCACTAAAGGACACGGTTTTGGGCCAAGCCAAGATCAACGAAAACCTCACCAAAAAGATGAGCCATCAAGATAAAATCCTAGAAAGGGTGAATAACAAGTTGGAAGGGTTGACATCACCGTGAAGAATTAATTGAGCTTCAATAAAATGATGGAAACACAGCTAGCCCGGATACCGTCAAGTGCGGTTAATGACTCGGGTAGGATCCCGGGGCAACCCGAGGTCCCGCGACGAGTCGATCAACATGATATCACCGAGGCTCAGTCAACCCCGAGGCGGCAAAGATCCCCGTGGACTCGCCGTTTATTGCCAAGAATGGAGACCCGGGCGTCCAATCATCACCGTGCCATTGGCCCCCACATCTTCGCCAATGCATTTTGTGACTTGGGGGCAGCATTAACGTGATGTCCAAGGCTACCTTCAACGAGAATCCATGGTGGGACACTTGCTCCTCGCAAGTTTTGTCCTCTAAATGGCAGATCAAACAACACGGCAACCAGGGAATTCTCGAAGACATCTGCGATCAAAATTAAAGATGAATACATCCCCACGAGACCGTGGTCCTAGACATGGGCCCTAAGGAGGATGTGTGTCTCTCCGGGAGGCCATTTCTCTACCTTGTCAAAGTGATATCGGCTTGGGGAAGGGCTTCATCATCTTCCATGTCCGAGATAAGGCGGTAAAGTGCCCATTCATTGGTACAAGCAACAACACACCCGGGTATCATCGTCAAGACAGGGTGTGGTGTGTTGGGGGATCGACTCAAACCTGGAGCGATATACTCTCGCCGATGATCGAGGGGAGAGTCGACAGTGACTATAAATAACCCGCCCTTAAAAAAAATAGGGTATATTTAAAAAAATGTTTTATAAAATATTTTATTATCAAAAAGAAACAAAAATATTTATTACATAAAATCTATAAGTAAATATTTTGAAAACTAAAATTAAGATTTTTATAAATAAAATAAATTTTCTATGAAAAATTAAGAAAAATATTTCATAAATAAAATATACTGAGAAAAGTATTTTCTAAATAAATCTTTTAGTATATATATAAAAACAAACAAACAAAGCAAAATTTTGAAAACTTTTTGAGAAAATCAAAAGGGGAGAAAACGGCCCAACCGGCGTGAGAAAACAACGGTCACAAACTTTTCATGACCGTTGTGCACGCCCGACCAAAATCCAACGGCGACCACCTCGAGGCGAGGGTGCGGCCGCACCTCTTGGGCGCCGCGCGGCCCCCTTTGCCAACGGCTCCTATTCGTTGCATGGCGCCCGTCGGTTGCTTCGGCTATATATAGCTTGGGCACCGGTGTGAGAGCACCCACCTTCCATTCTTATTCTTTCTCACTCTCACACTCTCTCCCACTTTGCTCTACACTCAATTTTCTCCACCAAAAATATTGTGCCGAGCAAGATCACGGGTGTGAAAGTTCATACTTTCATCTAACCTTTGCACACCCGAGGTCTCGCTTCGATCGTTTTTTGCAAATGGCCATGAAGAAAACCGGGAATTCCTTGGCAAGTTGAGGCGATCATCAAGGCGTAGCCCGCGGCACACAAGCACGAGCTCCTTCAACCTCGACGAGCAAGAAAGCTCTCCCATGCAAGAAGATCTTTGCACCGGTCGGGAGGAAGAAGCTCAAGCTCCCCGGACTCTCGACGAAGCCGGCGCTCCATACCTCGACATGGGGAACCCGAGGAGATGCAAGCCTATCTCCTACTCAAGGATCGTGTGTTCCAACACACGCCCGGGATCGACCCCCGACCTTCTCGAACAAACGGTATGGACGATGAACTCCGTACCATTTGGAAAGCGGTCGGGTGGCGGGGATTATCCCCCTCGAGGAAGAAGGTTCTCGCCTCCTAACAATCCAGTTTCTATGCACTTTAGTGGACGACAAGCTAGGAATTTCTTTCCGCCTTTTTGGTCGTTCTTATCATATCAAGTGGGCGGAACTAGCTAGGCACTTGGGCTTTAGTTACAGATGTGTATTAGATTTGGATCTTTGCATTGCCCGGCCGTTCGACCCCGTTTTGGAAAGAGATTACCGGTGCTCACGAGACCGGTGTCTTCAAGCCTCGCCACTCACAAATCCAAAGACCCATCACTTAGATTTATTCATCATTTGGATGTCGTTGGCACTTTGCTTTCCTAGGCACGGGGTTAGATGGGTAAATGAGACAGAATTAAAACTTCTCTATGTTGTTGTCCATAAGGTGAAGGTAGCCCCGATGGTAGAGATGTGTAGGAACCTTTATCATGTTATTTCTAAAGTTCTTTGTTCGGTCACCGCACATCGATTATCACACGCATCGCTTGCGATTGGGGCATTGGACAACGAGCAAATTGAGTATATTTCCACACCCCGTGAGTCCGGGCTCGCTGCACGGCTAGTATTAGGGCACCTAGCGAAGACACTACCGACGGGAGAGCTTGCGCGATACTTTTCTCGGCTATACAAGCGTGATTCGGTTACCTAACCCGGATCTACGGTTGTATAAAAGCCGATCTTTGACTTTGAGCTCGAGACTCGATAGTGTACGCAGGAGAGAGGCCCCCGGCAGTTCCACCGCGATGGCGGGGAGACCGGAGGAGGGGCTCAAGCTCTCATGCAAAGATACTTCACGCCACCACCACCACGGCCGCACGGGCGTCCAAGGCGGGAGGGTTCTATCCTTTGGGGACCCCGGGGTTCATGCCGGGTATGATCCAAGGTGGGAACCTCCACCCATGATGCTGCACCATCGAGTGGCCTAAAGGAGATTCGGAGGCATGGAGGGCCAACATGGTGGACCTTTCGGCGGCTCAGGGTATGCCCTAGAAGTCCAGCCAAGACCATCGGTATACTGATTTGGAGGCTATCAATGTACAAGCTGCAGCACCTCGATGTTCGCCGAGGTAACATTGAGCATACACTTAACACTCATGTGCGAGAACACCCATCGATGGCGACAAAGCGGGAATACCGGAATAAGCAGCGATGGGACCAGCTCGAGCAAACATGGCTACTCGCAACACACGCGAGGAAGCATTTTGAAGGCACCGGGGCTTCGATCCGGATCGAGTAGGCCTCCAGATAGCTTGGGGAGGACCCCCGTAGGTATCATTGCATTGCATATTTATTTCCATCAAATTTTATTTTATTTTAGCATGTTTAAATTTCAGCAATCTTGCATGCATAATAAAAAAAACCAAAAATAGAATAAGTAGCTCTTCTTGTGCTTTCATGTCTATACATATGAGCTATGAAAATGTTTAGTCTTAATCCTTTATTGAAATGATGAATAGTTGCTCGTCTTATGCTTTGCACATTACCTAGTTTATAATTCGAATTTCTCTAAAGTTTGGGTTTAGTGGCTAAGTCTAAAAAAAAACTCATCTGAAAAACCTGATTCATGTGGGTTGCATAAGCTCTATCCAGTCTAAGTTGTTGCCAAGTATGATATGGTACCAACAGATTTACTATGATTTCGTTCAAATGAGATACTTAGCATCCAGGGAGCTTAATTTAAAGAAAAGAGAAAAAAGATATGGGCCATGCTAAAAAAAAAAAGGAAAGAGATGAAAAATGGACATGTGTCCGAGGGCGAGAAGAGCCCACATCTTCAAAAAAAAAAAAAGAAGAAGAAAAGAAAAAGAGAGGAAATAAAAGACAAAAAGTCTAGGGCGAAGCGAGCCCACCTCTCCAAAAATATATATATATATCAATAAAGCCCATACTTTCTCAAAAAATAAAATATAACAAATAAATCCCGGATGAGAAAGTTGATCAAAAGGATGAATGAAAAGTATTTCTGTTATAACCCGTACACTATAAAGGGAATAAAACTATATCTTTTTATACTCATATACATTTATTACTAACATATTTCCACTTGTAGTGTTCGAAATGTATTTTGTAGTATTTATAATAAATACAGGTGGAAATACGTCAAAAAGCACGCCATCTGGAAAGCGCATTCACGAAGATAACAAGCCCGGGATGGAAATGGACCAAACGACACAAACTGGACCAGGCCAAGCCCACACTACAACTTCTCAAGCCCATTCAAGACAAGACTTGTAGAGGCTCGGGACGGGCGAGCCCAAGGGGTGAGGGCGCACCCCAAGGTGCGGCCACACCCCCTGAGGGGCGATTCGAGCCCGATCTGCTTTCGGCGGTACATTAAGTGTAGAATCGGGCGGTTCGGTGGTTGATGGCGGTGCAACGTGCACTGGGCGCCCCGCTTAGGTCGGTTTAGGGGGGTATTAGGGTCATTTGACCACCTCCCTCATGTGTATAAGTAGTTCTCCTCTCTCCCTCATTCCACACACCACATTTGGAGTCACCACACCAGCACACTCACACTCTCTACCTCACTCTCCACCACCACTTCTTCTTTTTTTCTTCTTATTTGGTTAGCATTGGAGTAGAAGAGCTACAAGAGGAGGACTTGTAATCTTGGAGCAAAGTGAGCTTGGTAATATAAATCCTCCATGGATCTTTCTCCTATTTACAAGTTCTATTTCTATGATCATGGTCTAACTTATGAATTAGAGTATAGTCTTGTTCATGTTCTAGTGTTGGTATATGAACTAGCATATAGTTTGTATATCATAATCTTAACGTGTTCATATTTGTTCTTCATCGATCATCGTATGTATAACATGATTATAGATGGGATAACGGTTCGTCGTTCTTTCGGGTTTGCTCTTGTCTTAGTCCGTCCATCCGTAGGGTGGGGATCCTGGGGGACAAGAGTAGTAGTTTTGGTACGCTGGGCATGGTGCCCGGTATTACGACACCAACCGAATATGAGAGCATGCCACGGTCGTGAGTCAGTGATACCGAGAGATGCATTTTTTCATAGTACCCTATCACTCACGCACATTCTTGGAATTTATCGTTCGTCTTTTTTTTCGTGCTATGTACCATACCGTTGTGGCAGAGATTCGAGCTGTATAGTCTGCAAAATTTAACCGTAGGCCTAGCCTAGCCACTAGCGCACTGTATGGCAGTTGTTTTCTTTCAACAGCTCCACCACGCACGCCCCTCTGTGCACACCACTGAAAAAATGCAGTCATTAAACAGGCCCATCGAGTCATTTTTTTTCATCGTCAGGCTCGGACATGGCGAGATCATTTGATAGAGTTGCAGACCAACATTTTTTATCTTAAGAGTTACAAACGATGTAACGATCTTCATGTCGCCCCCTGTCGTGTTCAATATGTTTTGTGTCTTCGGAACTTTAAGTAAACAACGACGTACTATGGTACCGCCATTTCTATAGGGGAAAGTGAGATAGTGTGGTGTACATAGTCGAGTAGATGTCTTCGATAAACTTGCTATCAATACGAGCCAAAAGTAACAGGCGTCACAACATCGACATGGACGCGCAAATGGAAAACTTGGTTATTGTAAAGAAGATCAAGTTTTGTTGAACAGATTCAACTTTACTACCATTATAGGTACACCAAGATACAAATATAATAACTGGATGACAAACCAAGCACATGAATCCAAAATAAAAACAGACTGACCAAAGCACTTAAGTACCTACGTAGCAAATGTTACATTATTACAGACCAATAATAGCTTAAAGCATAAACGACAACAAAGGCAGTCCAGATCGACGGACATTGCAAACACCACAAGGCGCGCTACACCTGGTATACAGTGACCTCCCAGCCCTGGTTCTCAATGGTAAACTTGGAAACGTACGCACGGCCAGTGCGGAGGTTGTGCGCCGACGCGAAATCGGACCAAGCACCTTGGATGCGTGCGATCTGGTCGCTCCTCTTAACGATGCTACCCTCGAAGATTATTCTGCTCCCGTTGAACTTCAGACCAATCGGAACAGGCCCGGTGGGGAGTTTTGTTGACAATTTCCTGTTCAGATTCTTGTGTTGCAAACCATAAACGATAGGTGAAATGTTAATTCTTACGCAAAGTTAACAATGGTGTCCTAATAAAACTTAGAAAAAAAAGGTTTCAACGCTATACCAATGGGCCGCCTTTTGTAGCGGTCGGCTTCATAGTTGCTGCGTAAAGGATCATTGGGTGTCTAGAATTCACCCATAACCCGAATAGAGTGCTGACTAGTGCTGCCGAACGCCGAAGGCCGGAAGAAGCGATGAACCGGACGTTCTCCCATTTGGCTTCCTTAACTGGACATCAAATAAACAAATAAATCTGACAATACAATAAATTCAAACTTAAATTTCTTGTCATAAGCATTTGTTTCGAGTAGTTTACATGCGGGAGGCGCGGAATTGCTTGGATCTTGCGCTTCCTTCTCTACGCCACCACGGCCATACAATGCGAGTGTAAAGTCTAGAGCACCGTGTGACAGAGCCGACCAATTTATAAGAAATCAAGTATAATTCACAATTACCGAAGCAATCGCAGTCTACACTTGAGTCCATATAAACCCGGTATTCCGGAAATCTTAGAGTGATTTCAAACTCATCAACAATACAACCAAGATCGTTGAGCTCAGTAGTTCCAATCCGCAGGTATCTTAAACCAAATTTGAATATCTTATAATCGGAGTGCGATGTACACATTTATTTCAAAAGTAATTCGAAAGTGCGGAAGCAATAGCTTTCGAAAACCAAATAGTTGTGCAGCGGAAATCAAAATAAAATAGTATAGTGCCAATCATAATGTCACCCCTGTAATAGCATGAGACAGGGAAATATGGCTATTTGCCATGCCCTAGGCATTATTCTTCAACCACAAGCACATCACTTGGATCAATTCATGCTAGACGGAGTCACCTGCAACATCGGGAATTAACCCGTGAGTACTCAATTGTACTCCGCAAGACTTACCCATCTTAAACCAGAAAATAAGGAAAAGACTCCAAGGATTATGCTTGGCTTTATCTGGAGCTGGCTGACTCACATTTAATTTCAGAAAATAAGGTTGATTAGTGCGCCTACACATACTACTCAGGTTCCTCCAAGTAAAAAGGTTGTTATTATATACATAACCATAAGTCCTGTATAGTCAAGATTAAAGGCATATGCTCAGTAATATAAATAACAGTATAAGTAACTTGATCATAATTTTAACATCAACAGCATGAATAAGATAACCATTAGGGTGATATTAGACTACAATGCCGCGGAAGCATCCCGGTTCTCACTAACCGTAAGAGATGGCGATTCGAATCGATTGCAAACCAGCTGGCGAATACCCTGTCATACACTAGGACTACTTTGCAAGGGCAGTCCTAATCACTTCCAAGATGTTAGGGGACGTATGTCTCGGACCTGTCGGCAACCCCCTCCTCTCGAGCCACCAAGTGAGCTGACCCGAAGACGCCGCTTCGGGTGCCTCTGCTTGCGCCCGATCAAACCCAACCGACCACACCTAGGAGGGGACGTTAGCGTACAAGTACCGCCCCTAACATTCCCACAAGCCGTGGCTCACGACCGGCGGAGCCTACTATATGAACAGTGCACGTTCAACTTCCGACCGCCTTCCGACAAAGTGAGAGTCCTTAATCGATCGGGTGGAAGACCACAATATCCACCCAATCTAAGCATGTTTTATTAACCAAGTTCTCAGGAGCAGCTTGTTAACCACCAACGTGATTAACCCAACAACAATCCTCATAAGTGACCGGAAATCACTGTCTACTGCAATCATCATAACTGAACATTTATTTAACCTAGACTCGTACATAGGATAGGGTAACAACTTCAGCAAGGATATTTGTGCAGCAACGGTTTCAAACACTTCCTATACTTAATGCAACAATCATTAAAAGGACTCAACAAGTTAATTCGAGAAAGCATAGGTAAGTTCAGCATGCATGGCGGGGCTTGCCTTGAGAAAAGTAGTAGGAAGAAGAAGTCAGGGCATTCTGGAAGCTTGAGTCACGGTCCTCCTTCTCCTGTGGGGTCTTTTGGCTGCACTCCGAGATGATGAAGGTTGACCTCCTGCTCCTTGATCTCCCCCCGAACTAACTCCTCCGATCCTGAGATGATGCATGCATATGCAAGAATTAATATCCGAATGCACAGAGATATACTTGCACATAAATAAGGTAGAATGATGGATGAATGCATTATGATGTATGATACTAGTAAGTGGATATCTCTTCTGTATGCACACAATTATAACTACACAAGAAGCCCTACTAATCTACATCAAGCAAACACCCTATTTCACCAATACACCTAAAAATGGCAGCTAGACTAGACATCTTTGTTACTAAAACAGTCACACACAGTGGCTGTTTCTAACTATGATCAAATTCTAAAATGGGGCATTAAGAATGAAACATCACAATAACTTTGATGTCTAGTGATGTCAGGTTCTGAACTTGTGATCAACAAATTATCAACAAATTATTCTTGAATCTTGGTGATTGAAATGGTATGTATAACAGTGTAAGAAAAGGCATTGATGGATGCCTAACTCGATCCAGCAATATATAGGATGTAAACATTTTATCCAGCGATGAAGCATGCATATTTTAATTGTACCACACAAAAACTTAACTCTCAACTTGTGGTTAACAAAAAACAATAACAAAGTAGTCTAATAGCACGCCCCCAGTGCAGAACACAATGATTTCAAGAAACTACAGCTCCCTAATTTATTTAACCAACTGTTTCTTCAGCCACAAATTTTGACATGGTTAAAACTCCTGCAATGAGGATTAATTCTTCTTACATTACCATTTTGAGAATTCTGTGATGGCAGGTAGAGGTTATTTTACCCTGATCTAACCACTACTGTGTTTTTCTTTTCACATGGGGCAAAGTCACTTCAGGAAGCAGCCACTCACTTTCTACTGACTGAAATTGGGCATCAAATCCCGCTGAACTTTCTGGGCGCCAATGTGCAGCAGTTCGATTCACCTGCAGAAAGCACAAGGCACTCAGTTCAGTTCAGTTCAGGCTTCAGAACGGCAGGTAGTAGCGGGCAAAAAGGGCAACCGATACCGGCGGGGCATCGACCTGCAGGGCAGCTCGCGGTGGCGGCCCTTCCTCCTCCTCGGCCATGGGGTGCTTGTGGGCGCCGCGGACCGGTGGCGGCAGCGGGCTGGCCCTTTCTCGCCTGGCCATCGAGTGATGGCTGGGCGCCGTGGCCGTGGCGGCGGCCAGGCCGCCCTTCCTCCTCAGCCATGGGGTCTTGATTTGGCGCCGTGACCGGCGGCGGGCGGCGGCGGCGGCGGCGGCGGCCACGTGGTCCTTCCTCCACCTTGGCCATGGGGTTGGGCTTGGAGAGGTCCCACACATCCCGCATGCATCTCGTGTTCCCCGGCGTCGGCTCCTGTAGAACGGAGGCTCGGCGGCGCCCGATGGGGTCGACGGATCGGCGTCGCCGGACGGTCGGGCCAAGAGACGAGAATGAACTCTAATCAACCCTAGAAACAAAATGAATCATCTAACTATACTACTTGAATCATAAAACCTAATAACTCTAAAGTCACAACATTATTATTACAATTATGAAAGTACAGTTGTACTCTTGGCCAAAAAACAAGAATTACAAAAACACAATTACCACTCTTATATTTTCGTGGCCTAATCCTCCTAAATTTCGAAGCGTTGGGAAGCGTTACACGGCGGATAGGACCCACCAACCAACGCGCTTCCTAACGCTTCAAGACCGATGCTTCTCAACGCTTCATGACGTATTGAGCCTTGTCGCTCATAGACACATAAATTATTTTTCAAACGCTTTCCAACGCTTCTCCAAGCATTGTAAAAAAATTCATCTAATTAAATTATTTGAATGATAACATCTGTAAATTGTCCATATTATGCTGGTTTCCAGTCTGATATAATTTTTGGCACATCGAAATCATCTCATGGAACCCAAAAAGATATCGTCTATCTACATACAACATGTGCAAAGCCTACTTGGGTTTGCCCCCTCATCCTCAAAATATAAGGCCACACTCAGAACTGCGAAGCCTTTTTCCTAACCATAGATTCTTCAGATAGATTAGAATACACCAAAAAGGGTCGCTGCAGCAAAGACCAAAAATAATACTCCTCCTAACAAGCCAACCTGAAAAATAATGTATTTCCATCAGTCCTAAATCAAAAAGGGTATGCAGATCAATATAGTACAACATTCATGATTATACCAGAACGAGCGACCAAAAGCAGTGGTGTTTAGCCTGGAGACAGCCCTAGCTCCAAGAACCAAGAATTCTTGGAGATGTATATCCCTAGTTCTAAAATTTCTTGAAGCTGATCTTGGGTAGACTCTAGACTAGAAGTGTTTTGACATCTTTTTCGTTCTCTAGGTTAAATGCATAAGTTGAAACCACTTTTACTTTAGTTATAAAGTCTAGTGGAAGACTCCAAAACTGGAAGTCCAAGCATGCCATCACAAATAAATGAATTACTGGAATTTTATTTACGATGCAGAACAGGTCCTGAGTAACTGCTTTAAAATCCAACCTCTTCTTTTCACTGCTTAAGTAAACAGTATGGAGATCTAGAGCATCAGGGTCACACATACACACAAATTTTAGTTTTTACATGGTCTTTCATAGATAACCCATGTCCACACACAATAACACATTACAAACTAAAAACTATTGTTCATGTTGAATTTGTGCAATAATTTTTTCTCATAATCATTTCAAATTTGGTATTTTTGTAAGCCTACAACTTATAATGCATTAACCCAAATTGTTTGGGCCTAGAGGCTTTGTTATTGTTGTTTTGAGTTTATGAGCACCATAGATTTTACATAAATGTTGACAAGTTACCAACAGTTACATAGAAGATTATCCATGACCAAAGGACCTTTTTTTTTTGTCTTACCAGCTTCTCAGACAAGTAGTTGGCCAGGAATGCTCCCGAGAATAGCAATGGCTGTTGCAATCAAGTGTCCAGCTATGGCTCCGCTAGTAACACCCAAAGGAGACTACAAAAATAAGACAGCTTAGTAAATGCTTACACCAGCTAAACCAAATAATTTAAAATTGAATATTTGTATAGACAACTCTCAAACAGACCTGAGCAGCACCCAAAGCAATTGTAGCAAGCATAGAGCGATCTCCCCACTCCTACAGGTGCAGAACATTTGGCAAGCAGTAAGATGGTTGTTTGACAATATCTAAGGACCAAGGTCCCAAATGTTCTTGGCAAATAATTTCAGTGCAGGAGATACAGCTTACAGCAAAGAAAACAAGACTGAAGGATTTCCAAAGGACTTCAAGAGGACTGGTGAGCTTTTTAGAAACCTGTAATATAGTAAAATGATTATCAGTAATGACCAGAGAAAAGGCTGAGAAATTTTGAGTACTTCCATTCGTCATGTATGGGTATGGTGCAAACTTGCACCAGCTTTCAGGTACACAATGTAAAAGCAAACAATTGTAGTTTTTGAAAAGAACTATCAACATAATCACTTTCTGGACAAGGACAACCTTTTCCTTGACAAGCTCCTCGGCCTCAGCCAGTTCCCCACTTTCTGAATTCCCTGAAGGTTCCGTTGGCATTATCAGGAAGTGCTAATGCATCTTTATTGACTTGAAACCAAAGAATGCCAGCAGAGCAACTGCAGCATACTCTCCTATGGGTAGCGCTGAAGGAATACCATGGTATCACAACTATCTTGTTAGCTTAATGAGATAAGTTTATCACAACTAGACACAATTTCAGAAACAATGAAAGATTGTACATTACAATTACAATACATATATTTACCACAAAAGACATGATCATTTCTTTCCATAACTGATTATTTGCTAAAGTAGCTAATACTAACTTGTTTGAAACTGTGCTGGCACAGACTGGAAAATTCGTCCAATTATAACACTCACAACAGTCATCAGGGAGAGAGCAGCCATTGCCCCAAGTAAAACCTGTCCATAAAATTCACAAGAGATACAAAATGCTAAAAACACTTTCTGAAGAACTAACATATTGTTATACAGAAAAAGAAAATAAGGCAAATCATATAGTTAATACTCCCTCTGTCCACACAAGGATGCAATTCTCACTTAGTTTGACCAAAGTTATCTTATATACTCCTATAAAGCAAAACCCCACTAGCTATTTCTCTCAACATGCAAGCTATCAACTATGCAATCCACTACCACATATAATTAACATCCACTAAGAAATACTCCAATAGCTATTTATCTCAACATGCAAGTTGTCCAATAGCAATCTACAAAATAAATATCATTAAATTAATTATGAAATATATTTTTTTGTAGTAAACCTAGTTGGAGAGATAAATGCTAATGCTATTCACCATAAACTTGGTTAAAGTTAAGGTAGTTTGACTTGTACAAGTCCCATAGTTGCATTCTTTTGTGGACGGAGGGAGTAGAAGAATATTTGAATATATACTTTAGAACCATGCTAAACAAATTTCACAGAAAAACTGAAACCACCACTTCAAAACAATAACTATGCTAAACAAATTTCACTGAAAAACTGAAACCACCACTTTAAAATAATAATTGTCATATATATGGCAATGGGAAAATTTGTAGCATTAAGTTCTTGGAAAAAGATCCCTGTTTACCATAATTCTAGTCACGATTTCAACTCAAACAAATATGCAATACAAATTTCAGATCACATATATTCAACTATCCGGAGTCCTGTTACTACCTCTACCATCTCAGGTTGCTTTGGTCGGATCGTGTTGTTTTTGGCTCAAGGTTTTTCGTCTTTATTTTGATGGTCAAACCACCTCTCATATTTATGAGCTGAGTGGGCTGTATGGGGACCATTTTTCTTTTTCTTCTCTAATACAATGGCCACAGCTCTCCTGCGTTTTCAAAAAGGCACAAGGTATGCTACAAGGGGGTGCTAGACTGCGCACTCTAGCCAGTGACCAATGGAGCACCCCATACATATGAGTGATGCCTGAAAAAGCAGGATTTGAAACGCCATTCATAGTTTCCTTCACGTGCAGGTGCAGTTAACAATGCCTGAATTTTGGTAAAATTTCATTCACAAGGAGATATCCGCCCAACATTTTTTTGGGGGTGGCGCGGAGGCAGCATTGTGGGTGCTGGCCACCCCTCAAAGGCTCAACCCTCTTCCCTCTACCATTTATGGCGGCATACCGACATTTTTTTTAATTAAATAGTAGGCACTTTGGGTGACATATATACAAGTTTCTTTGTCAAGGATCGGATCACGGATGCATATCTAGAGATGAGCAAAGAGGGAGAAACAATTAGCTTAGGCAATAAAGTGGGACATATATTCAAGAGTGAAATGCACCGTGGGCATCGAACTTGCATCATTTGTGTCGATAGGTCCATGAACTTAGAAACCGACCATCTAGCCCCTCAAACTTGTGAACCCGTTCACCCCGAGGTCCATTCGGTTTTGCAAGGCTTGCATGGCGGTTTTGCATGTGATGCCGGCGTCGGCGATGACATAGCGCTTCTTTTTAATTTGTGAAATTAATATTTTTTTATTCAAGCTCCAAATATAACAAATAATATATCAATTTTGATCGTCTCGACGAGCTCTTTGCAATGGTGTACTCCGTTTTATTATTTAAGATAATTTTATTTTTGTGTAAAGTTAAATATTTCTATAAAACAAGTGAAATATTATTTGCTATATTTAAATTTTATAAAGCGAAAGTGAAATATAAAATGACCGAGGTCCATAGATGCATTCGTTCCTTGAAGTCGAAAGCTGTTATTAAAACTATTGAAGTCGAGAAAAAACTGAACTCCCGAAATATAAAAATATTGAAGATGTTTGTGCATCCAAAGAATGAATGGCAGAAAATCTTAACCACCCAGCTTCTCCTACAGGTCATTTATCTCTAGACGAAATGGCTGAGAGAGCAATTCTAATGAGGTGAGCCACTAGATTCCAAACTAGCAGAGTGGACGTGTAATGTCTGCCTGTCCCCTGCAAGTGCGACCTACTAAAAAAATAGTGGTTCAATTTAATTATATGGTTAATTTAAGCAAGAAAAATAGAGTAAATATTGGCATTCAGATCTGGCACTGCTAGATCATGTATGTCAATCTCTTGCAATTTGTTGCAAACCTGGATAATTGGTTAATTATATATGTTCTACAACTAAATTTTTAATTAACCAAATGGAAGCATCGATCATCCTAACAGAACGAGAACACAATTGGATCATATAGCAGGTCATCCTCTGGTTTTGTGCCCCCTTGACGTTCACCTTCGCGCCTGGTCGTACCCGAGGAGTTCGCAGAAACATGACACACTCGTTTTATAGAAATATTTAATTTTACATAAAATAAAACTATCTTAAATAACAAAACGGAGTACACCATTGCAAAGAGCTCGTCGAGACCATTAAAATTGATATATTATTTACTATATTTGGAGCTTCAAATAAAAAGATATCAAATTTCGCAAATTAAAAGGAGTGCTGGCGTCATCACGACGTCAAGCATCACATGCAAAAACCGCCATACAAGCCATGCAAAACCGGGCAGGACATGAGGTGAACGGGTTCGCAAGTTCGAGGGGCTAGATGGCTGGTTTCTAAGTCCATGGACCTATTTGACACGGGGCTGCAAGTTCGGGTACCCACGGTACATTTCACTCTATATTAAATTTCTAGGCTCACAACATACCAGTGCTCTTTGATATTGCATCGAAAGTAGTGCAGCAATGAAAAATGTCTGCGATGGCAGGAGTATGAAGGCAATCAAATTCCTTCATCTATTAGAAGTGCTTTAAACATAGAACATAATATGAAAGAAGGAAGAGATATCTGCTGAAAAAAATACACATTGAACAGTAGCTAAAATTGGTAGCAACCAAACAACAAAAAAAAAATTAAGAACTACTACCTCCGTTCCAAATTGCAGTTCACTTTGGCTTTTCTAGATCCATTTCTTTTACTATGTATCTAGACATAGTGCATAACTAGGTGCATAGTAAAATCAATGTATCTAGAAAAGCCAAAAGTGAACTACAATTTGGAATGGAGGGAGTACAATACATGTATAATTGAAACTAAACAAAAGCAATTCACTACAGAGGTAATGCAAACTTCTCAGTTTTTTTTTAAATTAGTAAGTTATGGTCCCAACATAGATGAAACTGAATGCTGCTAACAGCTAAGCTTCATGTATGTTACAAACCAAGGTTGTACCATTTATGAAGAGTAATCTCAAAGATGGAGATGGGGAATGAGAATGAAACACTACAAAGGATAAGAACATGAAAATATTGGTGAACTCTATAGTCTATACCAATGGTTGAACTCAAAAAGAATGTTAAAACCTCAAAACTTCAGTCTGCTCAATAAATTTATTAACTCCAAGTAGGTTGTGATGTTTCAATAACACTAAAAAAGAAATATTAGAAAAGGTGCAGTATTTCTTATGTTACTGTAATGAACGTAAGAGGCATATTGCAACGTATTTATAAATTCAAGAAGAGAGGGGGAAAAAGGCCAATTGAAATGAAATTTATACCTTATCTCCAATCTCAGATACAAAAATCAGCGCAAATGCTGCCGTGAAACCTGATTTTGCCAGCATATCTACAACTGCAGATGGTTGTCCCTTAAAGAAAACGAAAAACTAGTTGCCAGGGCACACAGCAGTAGCACGGCACCAATGGGTTGCAGGTAACGAGATCCTGAAAGCTGTTTCGCTCTGTGATGCATTGCCAAGGATAGAAGTTCAGTGTACAAGAGGTTGCACGAAAATGGAGAGAAGACAAGGGGAGGATGAACACTAACAGTTTGTTGGGATCTCCGGTAGAAGAGGTATCCAAACGTTCTCCATGGCTATTCGCTTCATCTTCTCCATAACTCCCAGCACCAACATTTACATTGGACATTTGGGCCCTAACGTCATGCCTTATTGGTTTCGTCCATGATAACAACCTACATTTTACTGTTAAATAATAACAAGATAAGTAGTTAATCATATGGCAATGCCTGAGGCAAGACAGAAATAGCATCTAAAAGATTATGGGAGCCCTTTGACTTTGAGTCAGCAAAATATGGTTTACGTAGTGTTATAGATCTAAGGGCTAATTTGTGGCGTTCTCAAGAACTTAATGACTTATGTACAAATTCTTAGCAAATTTAATAGGGTCTTGCACTCTTGCTGTTATGGCTAAATGTTACATCACTAGTGTTCAGTATCCACAACCTGCTGCCATAGTGCCCCTAATTCTCGCGCTATCTGAGCGTCGAATTTGTCTATCCAGATGAAATTCGAATTATTTAAGGTTGTGTATGTCAGGCATAACATAGTGGAGGTCCAGTCCAGCAGCAACATGAGGGAATTAAAGGCGGTGATCTATCTAGTGCTCAGGTGAAACGAAGCAAACAAAACATCAAATAAAGGTCGCAACCAACAGCTACTGATTTTGCTTCCAATGGCGCGTACCAAACCTGACCGTGGCCGCCGCCTTGTGCTCGGGCTCGGCGGCGACGCGGCAGCGGGGACCCCTCGCAGCCGGTTGGCGCGCCCGGGCGGCCGTGGCTCCCCCCGGGCCACCGAGCGGCGGCAGTAGTCGCCAGCACCACCATCCCGTGGACGCCTGGCGCCGCTGGGTTGACCTGCGCGGTCCACCGGCGCGGCGGGAGCTGGAATGGGCGAGAAGAAGAGAGCACGGGGAGAGGAGAGGCAAGAGAAAGAGACAGCGCACTGAGGATATGCCCAGTGCCCGTACCTTCTTTCTTCCTTGGTTCTTTCACCCTTGTACTATGTTTTTTTTTTCTTTGTTGGGCCTGGGCTCGAAGCAGCACCTCTGTGGAGGAACGATTACGAGGTCCAGCCAGGCCCAGCAATCTCACTCCTAAAATAAAAATTGCAATCTTTAGTTCGCTAGAGAGGACCATTTTCGTCCACTACGCTACGGTTGTTAATTGTGATGATTTCGGTTTGAAAAAATCTACTCCCTCCTCCAAAAACATGTAATTTATATGTTGTGTTAAAAGTAATATATGTTTGACTGAATTTCTACTAGATACTATTCACATTTATGACTTTAAACAAATTTATTTTAAAAAATACATTTCATAATATGCTAGTGATGGATTAATTATACTTAGGGTGTGTTTAGTTGGTGAAATATTTTAGGTTGAGATCTTTGTAGCACTTTTCGTTTGTATTTGGTAATTATTGTTTTTTCTCGAACACGCCAAGCGTCTTTTTTCATTAAGAGAAGAGCCAAGACCAGGCTAAACAACAAAGACAACAAGACACAACACAAACAACACAACACAACTCCACACAACCACGGAGAAAGTGGCCACCACAAAAGACAAAGAATTTCTTTGAAGCAAGAAGAAGAGGAGCCCCCCCCAAGCCACCCAACACCACACCTTTGGCGAAATGCAAAGAACGCTAGGCCAAGACTTGGGAGACGCCGCTGAATGGAGTGGAAGTCCCGGCCGCCGAAATCCACACAGTAGAGCATCAAGGGGGCATCACACACCGAACGACGCGCCGAGGTGGATCTTAGTCGACGCGTCGGTGGCCCACGGCCATGCAAGCGGCGGCGACGACAACGATGACGCGTCAACCCCGAGGTGGCTCCAAGCCGAAAGTGTGACGTCGGTGGCCCACTGGCCAACAACGACGCACGGCGACAACGATGGCGCCGATATCCGCGGGGACAGCGAGGTTGAGTCGTTAGGGCGAGCCGCAACATCGCCCCGCCAAGCCCGGGGACGCAAGCAAGATGTGCGATGTGAAGTCCCGTCGTCGAACGCGACATCGGTGGTCCACGACCGGACGACGATGATAGCGTTGGACGATCGTCAACCCCGAGCAAGGCCGGCGAGAACTACGGCGGGTGACGACTCCGACGGCAATCGCGGGGCAGGGACGGCGTGGCGACAATGAAGGTTGGGGTGGAAGCGCAAGGCGGACGCAGAGCTCGATGGGTTCAACGGAGCCTTTAAGAAGGGGATGACGCCCGCGACGCCACCAAGGCGTTGAGAAGCACTCCATCGAACTTTCGTTCCTAGAGCCCCGGCGGTGCGACGAGCGAACGAAAGGACGACGCCTTCAAGAAGGTAATGACGTGGGGACGCCACCGTCGTTGGCCCAAGGCAAGGCTTGGGAGAGGAGGGTTTTCACCCCGGTCGCCGTCCAACGCGCAGCGCCACCACCCTGGATCCACCATCGCGCCCAGCGGGAGGAGGACCGCCGTATGAGTAATAGTCGCCGCCCGACCTCGGGGAAGGCGCTTCGCCGCGACGGGCGGCGTGGTGGCGCGGGCCTCAACGCGCCGCCACAAGCGGAACCGCCGCCGCGGGCGGGCCGCACGGTAATCGAGGGACGGGTAGGGGTCGCTGGATGGGGATGTGCCGGTGGCGCACCCGCGCTCACACGGGCGTTGAGGGAGAGCGCTTTGCCTCGCACTGTGTGTCGAGGAAGGAGAGCCGCCACGTCGCGTGGCGCCGAGAAGAGGAGCGCCGCCGCCACCGCCGACGCTGGGCCCGCCCGCGCCGGGCCGGCCAAGGTCGTCCATCAACTCACCACGGTGAGGAGGAAGACGACCACCGCTCGCCGCACGCGGGGCAGCCAGCCGCCGCCAGGGAGGGAGGCGCGCCAAGCCCGGCCGGAGCGCCAACTCCTAGATCCGCCGCCGGGCGCCGCCGAGCCGGCATGGCGGGCGGCGGATCCGCCGCGAGGCGCAGGACCGGCCGGGAGGGGCGGATCCGGTGGCCACCGGCGCCGGGGAGGAGGAGTGGGGGAGGGCTTGGAGGGGAGGGAGGACCACCGGGAGCCACCGGGAAGGAGTGAGACGCGGTGGGGGCCTTCTTTGGTCCCTTCCGGCGCCGCCGCCGCCGAGGAGCAAGGGCGGCGGCGGCGGCCCCGGCCGGGCGGCCGCGGAGGCGGCCAGGGCGGCGGCGGGGGGTGGCCCTCAGTCGCCTCCCGTGGGGAGACGACGCGAGTGGGAGACGCAGGCGTATCTAGTCCCAGTAATTATTGTTCAACTATGGACTAACTTAGCTCAAAAGATTCGTCTCACACTTAACAACCAAACTGCACAATTAGTTTTTTATTTACCTACATTTAATACTCCATACATGTGTCAAGAGTTTCAATGTGACGCAGTATTGTAAGACTTTTTGGGTTCACTTTAATTCGTCTAGAGAAATCTGTAATTTTTTTGTTAGTATCCAAACACCCCACACGACACACATAGATAGGACATCCACTAAACTTTAGTCTCTCTGTCCAAATATCATCTAGCTAAAATTTAGCTGGTCTGGCTACGACTTGTAATTTTTTTTTGAAAAATGGTAATTATGAGTGTATGAAGGTGTATTTAGTAAAGCCACGCTATGGGCTGGCATGACACGAATTCCGGCCCCTGCCCGTAGGGCCGTGCTTTGGCTGCTAGGCACGAGGCCTGATGCCCGGTGACTACAGGCATGCCTAGCCCGTGTCCGTGCCGGGCTAGCCCGATGGAAAACTATACATTAGGCTTCCTCTAAAATGTTTCGGGCTTGCATTGTAGCACAAGTCACCGACCCAACGCGCCGATCACGAGATTGTTGGTGCAGCGCGAAAATGCAGGAAACGATAGCAAGTGGGAAGACGTGAGCTATTAGTTTTGGTTCGTGGGAGCTTGACACGTGGCACCCTCACGAAGTAGATGTGGACGAAACACACTTGCGAGCTGGCAGTTTTGGTTCGCGGGGGCTTGACACGTGGCACCCTCACGAAGTAGATGTAGACGAAACACCTAGAGGCTTTTTAGGTGGTACCGGTAAATATGCACATGCAACACTAATTTGTTGATATATATCGCCAAGGTATACCTCCGAGGTATCTTTGTTACAACAATCTGTTGTAAAACACACCGGACTGTCCCAGAAGGAAAGGAGAAGGAGGAATCCTAATCCCGGTCCGATTCGTATGTGGGCTCTTCTTGAAACTCTTAGACCTTGGCGGGACTATATATATGTGGGAGCTCTCTGTTGTAATTACTAATATTTGATTAATAAAGAATAGTCTCCCTATCTTGTGTCTACTTGTTCTACTTTTCATCTACTATGTTCATCATGAGAGACGGAAAGGGGAAGGTCCTAACTGGCGGCAACATGTTTTTATAACACGTTATCAAGACGACAAGCTCTTCGTCGACATAATTTGTTGAAGCCGCCGCCCGATCTTCGGCACCGACGCCTTCGTCGACGCCCGACGCAGCTACTTCGCCGACGGCGTCGACATCCCCGGCGTTGTTAGCGAACGGATCTGCTACCTCTACCTACTACTAATCAAGACCGCATCGACTCATCGCCACGCCGGCGGAGTCCCCCACGGTCTAGCCGAACTGTCATATGCGATAGTCTTCGCTTCTTCTCGAATTCAAGAACAAAGGTACGAATAATTAAGTAATTAATTATTGGATTGAATTAGCACCGCACAAAGTATATAGCAGTGTTTGTGTTTTTGCTATTCAATCGATCGACCGCCGAGCATGAAGCTAAATACTACACAGACCAACGTGTCAGTAGCACTTGCCGATGTGATTTTTGTTCACAAAGACTATGCTTGCTAAGATTTCGGAGTAGGAGTAGGTGCAGAGCCGCATAGGCATTGAGAAGCGGATTTTTGGCATCATTATGATCAATAGCGTAGCATATCGGGATATCCCTAGCAGGCTACCCGACTTCCCCTAATGCCGATTCAGTTGGCCTCGCCGGCCGATCTCGTGCGTATCGCGACTACATGCGCAACATGCGATTGCTGCCCCGTATGCAGCATGCGACCCCGCGCAATATGTATGTACTTGCACGTCTTGCACAAAAAGGCGAATGAAAAAACCAGGAGTTTACTGGCCGTTGCGTCGGTGGTTAATCAAATTTACATATTGATCCGATTGCCCGCATGCATCGGCAAGATATAGCGAAAACACACATATACGGGATGGCACTATGTTGAACTGATTATAATCGCTAGGTTTGTGTTGTACGAACTGAAATAGAGATATTAGCCTGATGCGATATTGATGCCATTATTCATGGCCCGCAGCTTTACCGATCGACTTCGTTGGCTCGCATGCCTACCTACCTATCCGTGATCGTGACAAACTAAAACAATTTTTGCCGGTATGCAAAAAGCGCCGCAGCGGTTCATATAATGCTTGCAAGTTGCACGCACCCGGACTCACCGCCATGTCGCGATCCGGATTCGGTACCCGTATGAACACTGGACTCGGCGATCCTTTCGGCTTCGCTGCCGACGCAAGCATGCACGCTTGCTAACTCCACGAACTTGATCTATGCACTACTCCAACTCGGATCTTTGCTCACCTCAAGCGCATCCACGCGAGGCGTCGCTTGTCGAGGACGCCGTATGCGGGCCGATTCTAAGCATCGCTGCCATCAAAAAAAACAGATGTGAGCTTGTGCATGCCCGCAACCCACGCCCGGCATCAACTGCGCTGAACACGCAGCCCCGTAGCGCCATCGGCCTCATAGCAACCATGCCCACCTCACGGACTTTGGCCCCGTGACTGGCCTCATCGGCGAGACACGCTGAGCAGCGTCTGATCTCACCCACCCACTCGTCGGCTGCTTGAACGTCGCCGCGATGCATTGAACTTGAAGTGAAGGTGAGCAGCTAGTCTATTCGGTCGAATTAGAATTGCATCGATTAAGGGTTTATGCCTTTATTCATAACAATATGGTTTTAGGCGTATGAGCTCTCTAAATCCTGCGGACCTTAGACTTGTCACCATTGAGAGGCTCGTATTTGTTTTTTTTTTTTTTTTCCTAGCATATGAATTTGGGTTGAATGAATGCTTGGTATAAATTCTGAAAATTTGCATATTCCATAATCTGAAAAATGCTAGGATGCTTCTAAGAATATTTTGAGTAACCATCCACTATATCTTTTTTGCACCTTGCTACTTGGTTTACATGTAGTAAACTTATATGCACATGATCCAAGTTATGTTAATATGCATGCCTTAAAAGAAGAAGCAATATCCTAAAATTACTCAGAAAGTAAAAGTATTTGTTACAGTCATTATTAAATCCATGTAGGATATTTTGCTACCATTGAAGTGTAGTAAACTTAGCATAAGTATTTCCTAATTACTCTCGAAATGAGTATATATATGGCCGATAGAAGTAACAAATACATTGCGGGACTCAATGCATGAGTAAAATCCCAAATTATGATTATAGAATATCATATTGCATTGAAAGTCGAATTTTGAAGCTTCTATGATTAATTTGCTCTATAAACAATAGCTTGAAGCTTTGTAAATGTCTAGAATACAAGATGGTAAATAAGATTTTATCAAACTATATTCTTGAAGAAGTGTCTCTTGTGTATAAGAATATCAAAGAGCAATGTAATACTTGAAGTATTTGAATTTACCATCGAAACTACTCATGAAAATTGAGTTAGAATTTTTAGACTGACTTTATAAACAAGGATATTAAGTTGCAATAATTTTGAATATGTGGCTTGCATATGTTACACTGCTTGAAGGCGTGTGACTACATATCATAACTATTGAATATAAAGCATAAAGCTATCGCTTGTCAAGTATAGAAGTTAAGACATGCAAGAATGTATTGGAACATATAAAGTTTCTCTTGAAGAAGAACTTAAATCATGTGCTTATTATATTTGAAGTTTATATCGAAGTATTGATAATAGTGGTGGTGGTGCATTAAGTTTTAATTTTTGTTGAATTAAGTGGTTAATGGTTAAATTGTTAGCTTGAAGACTAATATGAAATATTCAATATTCTTAGTTGCAATTCTTGTTATTACTTGAAGTAAAATGTGCGAACTTCTCATGGAATAAATTAGTTTTATATATTTCACATATAAACAATTGCCATTTGCCTATCAAAATAATTTTTGCATTAATTTATCCACAAAGAAGCCTCAATTAACCATGAAGGTTATAGTTCTTTGTGCATCACTACCATGTAGGTAGATAGAAAAGTGAATTTTCTAAAAAGCACATGAACAATTGGACTAAAGCGGCATATTAATTGATCTTGAAAGGATCGATTTAGCCAAATCCTAAGTATTTAATATTTTAGTCCATGAACTAAAAGTTGTATCCTACCCTAAGTCTTTTTGTTGTACACTGAATAGTACATTGGATATGTGAATTTCATGCCATAATCAATGAATACTAGAAGTATGATTGGATTCTATGAAGCATTAAAAGTAACTATTCATAGATAATGCACGAAGCAAATCGCTACTTGCGAGTAATTATGGCATGAAAAGAGGGGAAGAATTTTGGGTAAAGGCATAAAAGATGTGGATAATATATAGGCATAGCCGTCCTAAGTCGATCTTTAAGTGCATGTATCGAGACTTGAAGTTTTCGCCGCGTCCCTTCCGTAGAGTTAACTTTCTCTCTTGCACTAATTGCATGTAAGCTCGTAGCTACGTATTTTATTGTTATCTATTATGTTAGACTGAATACTAACATTCCACATTACACCTGCATGTGTATCCGGTTGAGTTGCAACTATCTCCATTGTTACATGAATATTAGCATAACCGCTATCGTGGTAGCTAGTAGCTACCTTTGCGCTTCCCTCATAAGTAAATTGGCTAGCTAGCATGCTATGTCTATATGGTTCCCGTTGAATTAAGGAATGATTTGCTTTCGATGCATCGTATGCATAAGCAATAGATTGATCTAGGCCAAGCGACCTAAGATCGGGGGAGTGAGTTTATGAAATTTTGCTCAATGGAGACTAACCCATTTGATGGGATGAATAGTTGTGGAACTAAGATATTGGATAACACAATTATGAGGATTTAGGATTTATTATGAAGAAAAGGCATCAAGGGATTTTTACATTAATGGCAATTAGAAAATTCTAGAAGAAAATTCCATGTGAATTTGAATGTTGCGTATTTTATACATTTGAAGTGTATGATCCATTTTTTTTAATGTATGAGTACAAGGATCAATGTTTTTGGCTATACAATTAGGAAGCTAGATAAATAGTTTTTTTTTTTTTGTAAACTATGTTATGTGCATATTAGGGGAGAACATCCCTAAATTTATTGGAATCTTTGAACATTTTTAAGTGCACTTTAAGTATTCTAGCTCATTTGCATAATGAATAATAACCCCCATGTTGAAATATGTGTGTGAATATTTCCCATAAAATTTAATCATAGCATACATAAATGGATCTCCACTTGTAGTTGGAGATATATGAATTTGAATTAAGCCCATGATAGGGGATATATTTTGAAGTATGCTATTAATGATCTAATATTGGCATTAAGGGGAGAGCAAGCATATATTTTGAATGCCAAATATTATTTCTATAGAAGGAAAATAATCTTAAGAGAAAATATTCCTTGAAGCTTGAAGCAGGAATAGTATCACACACTAAGTCATACAATAGTTTGACTAATGCTCTTGTGAAGCTGAAGCGAGCATATGCGGATATTTTAAAATGAGAGGAGTAACTTGAAGTTATAAACCCCGGAAGTTATGTTTACTAGTGTAAACTAAATGTTATATACTATCAATCTAAAATCTACGAGGGGCTTTGTGGGTTCTAGTTTAGTGTATACACGTTAAATAGAAAAAGAAATGGAACTCCTCCATTCTCGTGAAGAGAACGCCTCACGAAGAAGGTTAAACACCTCATAAAGAGGATCATCATGAAGATGACATCCAACACAATAAGCGCGCACCTCACTAGTGTTGGGTATGCGAGAACAATATAGCATCTCTTGTTTGGGAAATGATAGAGATAGAATATTCCCACATTGTGAGAGTAGTGGGAGAAAATAATTGTCGACAACACTACCTCTTTAATTGCAAATGTTTCTCTTATGGGAACCCGGATCCGGAAACAAAGTCCATGGCAAAATCTTTCAGTAGCGATTATATCGGTCAATGAAGAAAAAAAAGCAATTGAGGTTGAATCTCTGTTAAGAAGAAATGAATGTTCGCTATATCTCGGCAAATGAAACGAATGAATATCGAATATGCGAGTTAATAGTGGATTATGAAAATCCATATAATTCCCGAAGAATATAAATCACAACTTGTAGAAATCTCATACTAAGTATTAAAGTCTAAGGTATATATATTCGAATGAATATTCAAGTCTCAAGAAGAGCATGTCCTAGAAGGATTGCAGTCATTGAATGATTTTACAAATGAATAACGCTATGTCATTGTGTATATCACTCATCTACGATGCATAGAGAGAATGTATCTCATAGAAAAAAATTGTTAATTCACAAAGAATAAATGTACATCCTTGAAGGAATTAATCCATGAAGGATTTGCAGTCAATTTTTAAATAAACACCATTCATCCCCTGAAGTGAATATAGACCCGAGAGAAAGAAAATGAGGAATCTTAAATACCGTGAAGGTGTCATCAAAACACTTAGAAAGTGTATGAAAAGCTAGCATGAAGTTAATGATATCCTCTAAGAATACCATAGAAGGTATGAGAATAATGGTGGTACGAAATGATCTCGATACGAAGGTGGCACGATCTTCACGACGGTAGGTTCAAGAACAAAGCATAAGTTCTTTGTGAACAGCGGGTAAGTAGCTTTATACCCGACAAAGGTTGGATGTGACCAAGCGGACGAGGGAGAGAGGCACCGAAACCTTGAAGGACTTCGACTCGATCTCCGAGCGATCGCGAGAACCACAAGCCGGGACTAATCCCACAATCTGGCGCAGCCGAAACGGAAGCCGTAGAGAGCACGCAGTAGGGGACCTCGAGAGAGATCTCTCACAAGCCCAAGAAGAACTCGCAAGAACAAAGGTGTGTAAGATTACACTCAAGCAGCTCGGGCTGCAATACCATATCAGTTTCTTCATTCATCCAAAAAAAAAAAGTCCCTAAATAGCTTGGAGGCAGGGGATATATATACTAGGAACAACCCTCCTAGTTGGGTATGAAATAAACTTAGAATTTCGGGGTTACGGGAGGTGAAAGGTCTCCACGAGATGGAAATTCGTGGAGCCCCGCTTGCGGCTGTTTCTCTTACGGCAGTGCTGAGTAATCTGGCTATAACTCCTTCATGGGAAGTCGAAACGATAAGCCGCTTGTTGGGTTGGAAAGTAGACTTCAAGTGTGTTCCAACCATGTATGGCATGGACCCTGACACACTGGAGGATGGTACAGTATTGAATGAGAAGTTGTACCAATATCCTGTCCCGAGTTGGCTGTTGACCTTCGGCGGTGTGCACTAATGTGGTCATAACTCTTTGGTGCAAGCCTCAAATGATGTGGCATTGGCTTCATTAGAAAGCTAACTTGATAAGATTTCCAAAATGTCCTCATCCACCTCGAATGCTTTAGGGAATCAAGAGTTATGACTGATTCTTTTGGATGCTTCGTTTGTCAACAATGTGGTTTGTTGGCTCGGCTTGTGTGTGCATCTTCTCTCCATGGGTCCAGCAGTAGCTCCATCTTGTGTAAACCTTGTCAATACATATGCACAACATTTTAGGTAGTAGAACATTCTCAAATAGTTCAATGTTAAGTTTAGCAAGGAGCAAATTCACCTTCTCGTGTATCTTCTTGACATGTGTTTGTGTAAAGGGCCTACAATTATAATCACTTGTGTTGGATCTGAATGATCTTCATATGATGAAACATTAGGGGCTGGCATGTCCTCATCATCCTCCCCCTCTTCGGAAGGAGTCGTCCTCGACTCTAACTCTTGGAAACCAAAGAATTGTGCTAGGCCATCAAGTTGTAGTATTGTGACAACATCGTGATCTTTTTCTTCCATTACTGACAAAGGTGTTTTAATCTATAATCATATAAACCGAGTAGTAGCCTTGTAGGTGGAAATCTAAATGATCCAAAATTAAGTGTAGCTTTCACCTTGCATTCATGCTTAGAACCATCGGTGAGTGTTGGTGTCCTTGGCATGGTCGCATCATCCTCCCTCCCTTGAAGAAAAGTCGGCCTCGACTTTGGTTTACCTAAAAACAACCTAGACAAAATAGAGGGTGGATGTATATGATAATGCCAATAGCCTTTCACTTTATTTTGTCCATTTGTTCCATTACAATTCATATTCACATTATTTGCTTTTCCACGTTTTAGATATTCTCTCAACTTTGGGCAAACCTGCAAATAACTTTGAAGATGGAAGCACAAAAATTTCTTTCAAGCCAATCATTTGATTCATATTATCATATTTCATCTTTACAAGGTCACACGTATCAAAAAGATAAGAGAGAAACATTCTTGCCTTTCATTTTGCACGATTGAGAGACGTGTTTGTCAAAATCATTGATTCCTAATGAAGTTGGAAAAAATTTTGGGTGCATTAATGGAGCATGTATGTAGAGGATTTCTTTCTTTTGATAAATCATATGGACATGTGAAGGACTGTTTTGGTTAAATACGAAGTCACTAAACATACTTTTCATCTCAAATTCAAAACAATATGTCTCCCAAGAGTCATTGCAATGTCTATCTATCTTCAAACCAACAAAGTTGTCACAAGTTATAAAAATAGCACAAACTTTACTTGCATCATGATGTTTGATCAAATTGAATTTGAACTTACAACCGTAGGGAGTATTCAAAGATTTCATGGATGTTATCTCAAAAATGTTCTCAAGTATATTATTCATCTCAACACATTTATCGAATATGACATAGAAAACACATTTAGTAAGAGACATTTTGCCAAAGAATTCATCATGAGTATATATTTTCACATTATCAGATTTATTTGCATGTAAAATATCGAGAGATATGAGTGTAAAGTATCATGTATATGAACCACATCAAACCATAGAAAAGATCATGTATGATTGAACATTTGTTTTCAACTTGCAAAATTTTAGCATAGGAATGACCATGTGACTCTACCAAATCAGCACAACTATCATGGTCAATTTCATTTGAAACAAGTGCTTCATCACAATTTCTCACCATTATATTTTGCAAATTCAGATCTGAAATATTTTCATTACCCTTTAGACTTTGTGGTAAAGCAAGTACCATGGATGGCACCTCTGAAGTCTCACCACTTTCCTCGGCATGGTTCATGCTTTGGGCGACAAGCAATTGGTTTAGAGGAACATCAACCTTCTCACTTTTCTCGACATGTATGGAATTGCCTTGAGCAGCCATCTCTTCCTTAGTCTCCTTACAGACCTGCACATTTGGAAAGAAAAACACTAGAGGTAGAGATGAGAGTGTTAGTTTCAAAAGTATCCTCACATAGCTCGCATTCTAACTCTCTCTTGTTACGTGGTGTATCTCTCACTCTCTCATTTTTTATACTCTCATTTTCATAGTGGCTAGAATCACACAACTCTATTTTGTATTCACTCTCTTTCAATGCGGGTATGCAACCCTCATTCTCACATGGGTTTGAATGCACAATTACTTCAGACATCTTGTGAAACAACATACACATATGTGTCATACTTCACCGTGCTCTCCAATGGAGTTGTTGTAGCAATTGTTCCAAACGATTCAAGAGATGAAACCTTCTCAAATGCTATCAAACTTGCATCACTAGAGAGAAAGCATTTGCATTGGTATTGCTATCAATTTGAAATTCATGTTGCATATCAAACAATGAAATTTCAGCATCACTATCCATGTCCACCAATTGATCATCTTCTTCATCGAAAAACTGGGGGCTGATCATAATTCACCACTCCTTTTTCATCATGGACTGCGTCATACAAGAAACACAACTAGAAGAAGGTATCATGATGTTAGTAGTGAATAATTCCTCACATGAGTCCTCTTCTTTTTTTCACTCAATTTTTGTGTATCTCCCTCACACTGAATTTTGTAGCTCTCCTCTACACATATGGTGGAATCTCTCTTGTTCTCATGCTGATCTCTCACGCTCAGTTTTGTTTGGTGGCGCTCTTTCTCACATATGGTGGAATCTCTCCTCTTTTTCATTTTTGACTCTCACACTCAATTTTGGTTGGTGGCACTCTTTCTCACATGAGTGTTGTTGTCCATAGGATCTTCTCTCTTGCTGAATTTTTCTTTTGGTAGTGCCACAATAATCTAAATCACTAACATTCAAATGGGAGAACGCGGCATTCGGTTCACTCAATTCTTTTAAACCACCCTTCCTAGACATCATAACTAATCCCTCTTTTCCCATTGGCTTGGTTCTTTGCGGTTGTGGAGTTTTATTTGGCCTTGGAGACTCTCTCTCACTATGTTTGTGGGTCACTTTCGAAAGTGTTTCTCACTCTCTCTCTGTTTTATTTTCAGATCACCCTTCAAAATCTTATGAGCGCCTTCCCAATGTTGTCCACTATGTCCAAGTAGATCACCATAAGATTTGGTTGGGCTATGTTGTTGTGGACCATGGCGACCAAGTGGTGTAGGGAGGCGCTTTATCGAACAATCTCTCCATGCCCTCCAACAATGAGTCTTCAAAATGATGTAGCTCAGCCAGAGAGATTGGTGGTTCGTTTTTTCTCTATGTCCACCACGAATACTTGAATATGGTCCTGCCATGTTAGGAGCAGCAAGAAAGTGGAATAGGAAAATATTTGTGGAATCACTTAATGTCACCTCTTACTTACCAATGCTCTTACTCGTTCTCAAGGGTTGTGAGTGTGCTAAAAAGTGGAAGTACCACAGCTGTGATTAACCGATCGAAAATATACAAGATGAGAGGTTTGGATTCGGTTTTTTGTGGAGTTATAGGTGGCTGTTCAAGGAGGGCTATGGTACTGAAACAAAAGTGAGACAAACCGTTCAAACAAGATGTAGATGTTGCTGTCGGTGCACCACAAACTTGAAATTTCAGATATGAAACTTGGTATTACACAATCCATAACACAACCCCTTTCACTTCTCTCTTCTTCTTTTTTTTTTTTTTTCTTTTTGCACTTTCTTTAACCTTTTTTCTCAAAATTTTTTTCAGCAAACACACTATAACATATTAGGGATGCGGAGAAAATTCAATGAGAAATGCGGCGGAAGAATAATGATGGTGACTAGCAACAAGATGAGCAGTATGAACACAAAGTAACAATACCATCAAAGAGGGCTATAGGTATTTCTTTTGTGGCTGTTTAGTGGACTGTAGGAGATGAACAAAAACACGATATATGATGGAGGAAAACAAAACTGATGGTAGATGAAAGGATATATATAAAATAGAATGATAACAAAACCTACCGTGACAACGATAGCTCGAATACCAAATGATAAGTACCGAAATGATCTCGATGCGAAGGTGGCCCTGATCTTCACGGACAGTAGGTTCAAGAACAAAGGATAAGTTGCTGTGAACAGCGGGTAAGTAGCTTTATACGACAAAGGTTGGATGTGACCAAGCGGACAGGGGAGAGGCACCGAGAAACCTTGAAGGACTTCGACTCGATCTCCGGCGTCGCGAGAACCACAAGCCGGGACTAATCCACACAATACGGCGCAGCCGAAACGGGCTCCGTAGAGCACGAAGTAGGGGACCTCGAGAGAGATCTCTCACAAGCCCAAGAAGAACTCGCAAGAACAAAGGTGTGTAAGATTACACTCGGCAGCTCGGCTGCAATACCATATCAGGTTTCTTCATTCATCCAAAAAAAAAGTCCCTAAATAGCTTGGAGGCGGGGGATATATATACTAGGAACAACCCTCCTAGTTGGGTATGAAATAAACTTAGAATTTCTGGGGTTGGGGAGGTGAAAGGTCTCCACGAGATGGAAATTCGTGGAGCCCCGCGCGGCTGTTTCTCTTCGAGCAGTGCTGAGTAATCTGGCTATAACTCCTTCATGGGAAGTCGAAACGATAAGCCGCTTGTTGGGTTGGAAAGTAGACTTCAAGTGTGTTCCAACCATGTATGGCATGGACCCTGACACACTGGAGGATGGTACAGTATTGAATGAGAAGTTGTACCAATATCCTGTCCCGAGTTGGCTGTTGACCTTCTGAGCGGTGTGCACTAATGTGGTCATAACTCTTTGGTGCAAGCCTCAAATGATGTGGCATTGGCTTCATTAGAAAGCTAACTTGATAAGATTTCCAAAATGTCCTCATCCACCTCGAATGCTTTAGGGAATCAAGAGTTATGACTGATTCTTTTGGATGCTTCGTGCTGTCAACAATGTGGTTTGTTGGCTCAGCTTGTGTGTGCATCTTCTCTCCATGGGTCCAGCAGTAGCTCCATCTTGTGTAAACCTTGTCAATACATATGCACAACATTTTAGGTAGTAGAACATTCTCAAATAGTTCAATGTTAAGTTTAGCAAGGAGCAAATTCACCTTCTCGTGTATCTTCTTGACATGTGTTTGTGTAAAGGGCCTACAATTATAATCACTTGTGTTGGATCCTGAATGATCTTCATATGATGAAACATTAGGGGCTGGCATGTCCTCATCATTTTGGCAATTGAATTATCCCCTAAATGCCAAATGCAAGGCTGGATTTGTACAATCAAAATCTCGAAGATTTATAAAATACAATTTGAAAATCCACTAAGGATTAATTATAAGTATTCAAACTCTAGTATAAGTTTGATACACTATCTTGAAGATATTGAATATTAATTTATTTACCCCCATAATTCTCACGAAAGGATCTATTTCTTTGAAGAATAATATTTATTTGTTTTTGCACAGCTAATTGGTGGTCATTATGCATGAAGCATATTGCTCCCATATAATTCATAGAAGAATTATGAGCCAACTTTTATTTACACACATTTATGAAAAAGTGTGCTTTCAACAATGAAGTTCAAAGTTTGGCTTTATGAGGGGAGCATATTTTATTAAATCTGCCTTTAAGGTAAACCACTAGAATTACAAAGATCAAGTAGATCATATTTGCTAAAACATCAAGTTTATGCATAGATTATGAAGATCAATATCTATTCATGAAGAATAGAATATCCTGAAGAATATATGACAAGAAGATTAAATGTTGTACTCTTTTTTCCTGCGTGAGTTTTTACTTGAAGGTTTCTCACACAAGGTTTTTAATGAGACAACATGTGCAATGCAATTAACGAATGTGATGTACTCTTTTCTCCAAGAACCGTTTTTTCCCAATGGGTTTCGGATGGAGTTTTTGATGAGGCATATGCATATCGTGGTAATCGCCCAGGGAGTGTTGTAAAACACCGGACGGACTGGCCCTATAAGGAAAAGGAGAAGGAGGAATCCTAATCCCAGTCCGCGTTCGTATGTGGGCTCTTCTTTGAAAACTCTTAGACCTTGGCGGGGACTATATATATGTGGGAGCTCTATGTTGTAATTACTAATATTCAGATTAATAAAGAATAGTCTCCCTATCTTGTGTCTACTTGTTCTACTTTTCATCTACTATGTTCATCATGAGACGGAAAGGGGAAGGTCCTAACTGCTGGCAACATGTTTTATAACACAATTATCACAACCAACATATGCAACTTCTAGTGATGTGGGGAGAACTAGTGTTTTAGCATTAACATTTAATATAAACTTTTCCTATTAAATATCTCATGTGGGATTTCCATATGCTATGACTCGTGATAAAACATCGAGACAACCATTTTGATAGTGACGTAGGTCCTTTCACAGCCTTCCCCACCCACAAAACCTCTGGTTGCTTAAGTGGATGCGGCTACAAGATCAAGGCTTTCATAGCTACAGTTTGTGTATTTTGGTGGCAACAGAGAATCGACATTAGCAAAATATCCTTCGTCACTGGATGGTTCCCTGTTTACTGGCTTGTCAAGAACACTGTCTGGTATTGCGTCAAGAGTCTCCTCCAAGAATGTTTTCACTGTCTGCACAAAGAACATCACACGCTTAATGCTTTACCATTTTGGAACTTATATTTTGGGGGAAAAAAGCGAAATATACAAGAACCTTTGCTCATTTTCATTTCAACATCAAAATCAGCCTTAAAACTAATATCATGCCATTTGTTGTTTGAGCGGTGCAGATTTTAGTGCGAGCGGAGTGTGTTGGGAAGTTTTTTTGTAGCCCTTAACCATTTGGAAGTTCTTTTCCTTTCTTAATGAAATGACGCGTAGCACTCCTGGGTTGTTCGAGAAAAAAACTAATATTATGTCGCTTTTTTGTTTAACGCATTAATAACAAATGCATCTTCATTCTGTAATCATTTATGGAAGTATTGATACGGCAGGAGTGTGAGGTTCTATTAACTTACCTTGCAATGGCGCAATGCAGAGTCAGCTTTGCGTTTCCACAGGCTGTTGCCAGGTTCTGAGTGGAATAAGTGTAACAGTGGCTGTATCAAAATCAAGTGATTCCCACTGTCATTAACAAGGTTAAAAGGAAGTGATCTCAAGTGTATAAAACTGGAAAAGGATAAATACAATACAATTAGCACTAGAATTATGTCTTGTAAAAAATACAAAAATTGAAATGCAACTGCTGCTTCTTAATTAGAGGGCAACAATACCAGGCCAAACATATAGATTTGCAAGACCATTAGAAATGCTTCCAATAAGTTCATTTGGCAGCATCACACCTTTTTGAGTACATATCTCAGACATACTTATTCCTGATCTAGGAACAAATTTTTTTAATGACAGTTTGAATGCATTACAAAGCTGCAACACACTACTAGCGTAACATGGCACAAAATTCTTTTCCATTACAAAAAAAAAAAAAACTAGTATCCAAATGTGAATGGAAGAAATACAAGTGATTTGTTTAAATGGTAGATTCAGATATCCTCCACTGGTCAGAGTGCCAGTGTTTTTCTCATCAAAATGTAGCTCATACCTTGACAAGTTGTCTCACGTTTGGCCTGCTGGGGCCGTAATGGTCAATTATTGAATCACCATAAGCTTGGTAGCTCTCAAGGATCTAAGACAGAGAGTTCAGACGAAGGAAGAAATAGCTGATAGGTCAAATAAATATGTCAAATGCTAAACCTGGCGACGAGAAATGCATCTTGTTTGCTTGCCATAGATTGCCCCATCCACATGTCCTAGCATGTTCCATGGACTAGAAAGTTCACCAAATATGAAATTATAAAAAGATGATAACTAACAATGGGGTTAGTAAACAAAGCAAGTCCTTACAGAAAAGAAAAAACAATTTGACCACTGTAATCTCAAAGCATAGGGAAGAACTAACATGACCACTGGAACTGCAAAGCATAAGCAGGTATATTTGCAGTTGTTTTCAAACACAGGAGACAGCTTTGTGTCATTTCAGGTCTATTTACAGGGATTCACTTCAGCTTGTGTTACAGCCCAGATGTGCCATGGGCCGGCTGGACTGTATCATGGGCAAGGCCAGCCCACGGGTGCCACCAGGTTTGGCCAAAAAAAACCCTATCTGTGTGGCAAGGGGCAGCCAGCTGCTGCATGTATTCACATTATCAAGTCTAGAGTCTTCCAGTCAGTTATTATAAAGTAATCTAATAGATCTATCTGTTAGGAAGTATCGTGTCAATTTTGGTAGTAGGGGATCGTGATTATGAGATCCAATCAATAGTGTTGCTTAGCCATCAAGTCGAATCTCATCCATAAATACAGGTGTTGTGTACCCTTTGGAGCTCAAGTAAGAAAGGAAATCCCTCTCCCTCCCTCCTCGCAACCCACCACACTGTTCATAGGTACTGTTCATCCACGGAAATGGTACTGGAGATACTATATCATGCCCTCTCCTGTTCTTTCCCTCCCCACTTGCATCTTTTGATCCTTGCTAGTATCATTTTGCAAGTTCTAAAAAAAAAAAACATACTTATTATAAGCGGCCCGTCCAACCATAACTCCGTGTGCACCTTGTCCTATGGATGCATTAACCTGCAATAAAACAAAAGAGCTTTAATCAAACCAACATAAGGTTAACATTCATGGAAGGTTCAATCAACATTGTGCAGTCCTGAATAGGAGGGAAATGTGTATAGTATTAGATGTCTCAAATGCACCAAATGAAATATCTTTATCTAGAGTACAGGTTCTAGTTCCCTGCATAAATTTGCACCCTAAAACAGTTGATAATTGATGCATAAACAGAAGAAAGCCATCTACAGAAGGATATACAAAATTCAAGTCAACCATTGTTAGAGAAAATATGTTTAGCAATTTCTTCTTTGCATGGGATTTCTGGTTCATGTTATTCCGAAGGGTAGGCCTACAGATCCTTGCCCCTCAGATTGAAAAGTTCTTTCATAAAGTGGGAGAAGATTATCCTTGCTGTTGGAGGACAACTGCAGAAAGGCCTCAACTCCCTTATAAATCTTGGGGCTTGGACCATTTGACCGCAATAGATGAGTATTTGATGGAGTTCCTCCTCATTTGTCTAGAGCCTTATTGCTCGCTAGCGAGGAATTAAAGTAGCGGGTTCTGGCCAGGACTAATGGCATTTCTTACCTTTTCACCCAGTCATTGGAGTAGTGTGTGTTTAGGTTATAGTCATATCCCTGTATTTTCCTGGCGCAAATGTGACTGCAATAATGTCTTTGGGTGTGTGTGTGTGTGTGTGCTTGCGTGCGGGGTTTGTAAGAGATCTTCCCCCTTTTCTCTTTTTAATATTAATGATGCACAGATTTCCTGCATGTTCGAGAAAAAAAAAAAATCCTTGTAACATGACTTTATGGAACTCAAGAAAGCAGCAACATTTTCTAGCCATGATAAGATCGCTCTGCTTTAGAGGTCGCATGAAATGTAATTACCATTCACATCAAAATGGGGCCTAATCTGGCCTTGTTGACTACTTTATTCAATGAGGTCATGAAACTAGTAACTAAAAAGAACTGAAGCAATGCAGTGAGAGGCCATTTGGTTCGCATACTGGCCTGAGGCACCCAGGCAGGTCGATCCAACCCCAGGTGCTAAAAAAGATGAGCGCCTGGGATGGATGCCTGGCCCAGGCGTGTTTTCCAGGTCAGGAAGCAAACAGGCTCTGAATTTCAGTGACACTCTTGTGCAGGTAAGGAGCATTCAACGGTAAGACAAACACATACTTGACCAACATACTTACTTGACCAACATTGGTTATGCCTCCATTTAGAGTAAATTTTATTTCTGGGAAGTCCCGCAACAAAGCAAAATAGTACTCATACCTGCAACCATGTTGATAAACAAATCTTAAAACCGTTCCAAGCAACCAAACTGACACAAATTGAAGCATTCAGCACAGGCATGTCCAGATCCAATTCAATAATAGCATTTTCTGCACTATCTGGGTGCAATGGCTAGGATTAGAAATACACAATTCAACATTTCCTATTGGTATCCACTTCCTGATTGTCCCAGATTGGATATGAGGATTAAAAATTCAGCTGTACAACACCTCATAGTTACAGATGTTTCAATAACTATGGCAGAAGATAGAGCAGCACAATTATGGACATGACCATTCCTCTCTAGAGATATTATTGTTGCCCTTCATAAATGTTTCCTTACTTCAGTGGAGGAACCTTCGATTCTCTGCAGGACTGAGACCGCTAAGCAATGCCTTCCGAGCATGAATGATGAAATGCCTAGTTGGAGATTTCGAGACAACTTTATCTACAAATTCACCTGGTGAAAACCAAAACAAAAAAATAACATATTATTAGAACATGTCACTATGCTAGCACAGTAAGGGAGAACTAACCATCAAGAAAGATAAGGATTCATTAAAAGAAAGTAAACCATGAAAAGCAATTGTTGTTCCTGCTTCAAAAAAGAAATTGCTTATTTCTACAAAAATGCAATCGAACAACAGATTGGAAAGCAGTCAAACATATCATGCACTATAAAGTCAGAACAAATGAGGCTGTTGAAGGCATCTAGCATAAAATGAATAAGGAAATTCTTAAACGACAATGGAAAGCTACGTGTCATTTCATTAAGAGAAGAAAATGTAACAAGAGGCTAATAAGCCAACTCCAAGCGAAGACCAATTACAGACGCGCTACGAAACTTGAACCAAGTGGCACCACAGTTTTATCGAACTTGAATAACAAGGTGTCTAGCTGCTACGAGATTGTTTGAAAATAAAAAAGAATTCAAATTTCCCGCGAACCGGACTCTGACCAAGCATTAATCAACTACAGTATGCTGTTACCATGGCTGCTCTATTACATCTGTTCTACCATATGAAAAACAATCTGCCTTTTGCAGCTAGTCCCCATTGTTAATTTTCCTTGTGAATATATATGATTCCATAGGGTGTAATCTCAATTCAGGAATCCCTTCCTAATCTTTGGCAAGCCTACTGGACATTTTAGAATGCCAGAGGTTTGTGAAGAAGACTCACATAGTTCTTCATAAGAATCACGATCATCAACACCAATTCTGCATTTAACACTAACTGGGACATCACAATTAGCTGCGATAGTTGACATGGCATCCCCTACAAACTTCAGAAAACTGAATCAACATTAAATAAGGAGAGAGAAAACAGATCTCAACAATCATGGATCTTGATATGTTGAATTCAAGGAGCAAACCTCTGGATCAAACATTAAGCGAGCACCAAAGCAACCATGACCAGCAACTTTGCCGCTGGGGCAGCCACAGCTATCACAAAAGTAACGTGTAAACTATTCGAAAATAGAATGCACTGCATGATTAGATGAGATACAAATGAGTGTTACTTTAGGTTGATCTCATCATATGAATAATCATTCGCCAGTTCTGTTGCTTTTGCTAAATTTTCAAGATTACTTCCACCAATTTGCAGCACGATAGGATGCTGTTCCTCAGGAAATGCTAGAAACCTATCCTGCATTTTTGACAGTAAGCATTTGATTCAATCAGCTTTATCACGAGAGAATATACTTCTGTCATTCTGTGGAAACAGTGTGACCTATATGTTCCAGAAGTGTTCTGTGGACCTATTTATCTGCCAGGTGCCAGGCTCAACAAAATTAAGATAAGGGGCAACATAACACTCTCACCAGGTTATCCTTCTGATGGACGATGGTCTCGGCGACTACCATCTCCGTGTAGAGCCAGGCATGCCGCGAGATGAGCCGCGCGAGCGTCCGATAGTGGTTGTCCGTCCAGTCCATCATCGGCGCGACGCTGTATAGAAAAGAAATACATCAAAATAAATCAGCTTGAACCCAAGAACATTACCTGGTCAGCCTGTCCATCTACATCTTCCCCTCACCTGAACAGTGGAGGGAGGTGCTTTCCGGCGGCCGGCGCGGTGGCGGAGCTCGCCGCTCGGCACGGCTCCACGCGAGGAGCGACAGGGAAGGAACGACCACAGAGGAAGGGGCCAGGACTGCGGGGCCCAAGCGGGGGAGAGAGAATGGCTTGCCGCGCAGCGGACCGCAACGCCATGGCCGTTCCCCCCGAGCACTACGGGCTTCCGAGTGCGGCGGCCAGCACCATCCACTTTGAGATTGGGTCGCCGTCTGCCAAAGGCCAGTGGTAACGGCGGCGGTTTGTTCAGGGCCACCGTCCGATCTGAAACAAACGGCCCAAATTGTGGCATTGTGGGCTGGGCAATTGGTTTCTAGCCATTCCTGTTTTTTCGGCTCCACCCGGTCTCCGCCTTGTCAAACACGTTCAACTCCTAAGGGTGCGTTTGCGAGGGTGTACCCAGCCGGTTTGGGCGGCTGGCCGTGACATGGCCATCTTTAGCCCGATCAAAATGGTGCAAGTGTTCGTGTTTGTCAACATGGTCCGGCAGAAATGCGGCTCGATTGAGATCATATTTGTCTAGCCTGTTCAAATGGATGCAATGATCCTAGACTCTGATCATGATAACATTAGCCCCACACATTGTCATTGTCATTTCATTGAACACGTTGCGGGCGAGCGGCATGGGGAACGCGGAGTCATCCACCTCGGCCAAGAAGCCGCCGGCGCCCATCTCCGGTGCGGGACCAAGAGGAAGCAAAGACACGCGGGGAGTGGGGGACGCGAGGCCACACTACGCTAGCGAGGGAGAGGGCCTCGCGATGGCGGTGCTCGGTGCACGGTCGCAGCAGGAATGGCGCGGCGCGGCGATCTGTCGTGCCGCCGGGAGCGGCGCAAGCAGGGGTCGGCGCAGGAGCGCAGGAGCAAGGCGAGGGCTTCACGCGTGGGCTATCGGGCGTAGGTGAAGCCGCCCGCCGACCAATTTCGGCCGTGAACCATGGAGCTCCGCGGTAAGCGGAGAAGGGAAAAAGGAAGGGCGACATGCGCGGGGAGCTCCGGCCATGGCATGGGGTGGCCTTCGACCCCCGAGCCTCCGAGCATGGCAGCACGAGTGCCTCGCGCGCCACCGTGAAGGCCATGGCCTGAAGCCGCCCGCCGAGGGAGAGTGCCTCGCGCGCCGCCATCCCGAGCCATGGAGCGGTGAGGAGTTAGGGAGGTGATGCAAGTCGCTCCTGGGAGCCCGCGGGCGCACGATGGGCTTCGGCCAGCCGGGCTCAGAAGAAACGAGAAATTGGTGTTTCTTGAGGGCCGGACCGCTGCGTCATTTTTGGTTCCGAGCCGGTCTCGCTCGCGAGCCAAGCTGCAAACACGGCAACCTGCACCCCACGAGTGCGGGGGCCACCTTGAACCACTTACGCAAACACACCCTAAAACTCCGCTCCGTAAAAAAAGTGGAGCTAGAGGTCAACATCACGTTTATTTCCGGAGCACCTTAAGGGGTACTCTAGCTTTTAAAATTTTATTTCCTACATGAAGTTGTCGGATAATTACCCACCTTACCACTTACTTAGTAAAAATGCTCGATGCGTTGCCACGGAGAAACATCTATTTGAATCACTACTTAATCTACCCTACTAATGCACCAACTTTCTTTGGGTTACAAATAAAAAAAAAAAAAAACTAAATCTTTCAAAATGGACACTCCGGATTAAATCTCACCTTTCTCTCTCTTTATTCACTCATAATCTAAGGGTCATGATTAATTGTGTCAAGCTAATCCCCTCCCACCCCACGCTAATCTCCTTCCCCCTCCCGTTATTCACGCGCGCCAGAATGGTAGCCTTCCCAATCGGAGCCTTCCAAAAATTCCCCTTCCACGCGCGCGTATCCTCCTCGCGCCGCTGCTCCTGCCGCGGTGGGTCTGCAGGGGGCCGCCGTGGTCGCTCCAAAATCCCAGCGGCGGCACATCCTTCCCCACAGCCTCCTCCAAATCCCTCGACACGGACTGCTGCGGCGTCGAAGCCTCCTCCTCGGCCTCCGCGGCAGCCGGCACAGCCGCCGCTGCAGCCGCCATGCAAACCCCGCACCTTCAGGTCGTCGCTCTCCCTGCGCCCCCGTCCCCTCTCGGCTGTAACCCTAGCCGCCGTCGGTTGATGTGAGGCCGCAGCGGGCGCGCCGCCCTCTATCTAGGACGCGACGGCGGGTACAGGAGCGTTGGCGGGGTCTCGTCGTCACACCCCGAAGTTGTCAAGGTACACATCTCTGGTGCCTCTGCATCACCATCAATTTTGGATCATGTCGTGTTCCTGATCCTCTCTCGATCTGTTGGTCGCGCGAGGCGTTGCAGCACGCGATTCCAATCCTGGTGAGCATCTCTCCCCTTCTGGCCTCATCCCTGCTCACACGCACACCCACCTCGAGCGCCACGTATGGCCGGCCGCTCGGGCAGATTGGACGCAATTACGCGGCACACATGAAAACCACTCCTCAGGCCTCTTTTTGCCAAAATCTAATCGCTCTTCAGGTACGCATGCTGCAATTGCAGGGCAGCGGGGCTGGGCATCAACCCCAATTCTGAACTTCGAACGCTAATCTGGCGACTATATAAAGAAACTAAATTGTAACAGGCCAAAAGCAATTCAAGGTCTGTGATGTATCCATTTATAGTAATACATTACTTATGTGGTCGATCTTAGTTGCTTTAGTTCCTACGTTTAATAATCTATCTAATTTAATTAGACTATATGTTAGACTGGATTATTTCTTATAATTTCTTAGATTTTGTATTTTATTTTGTCTTGTTGTTTATTTTTAGAGAAAGCATGAAGCGATAGTTACTTCATCGAAAAGGTGAAAACATCTTGATCAGCAAAGTTCTTGTGTCACATGGTTAATAGGTAAACAGTTCTATTTGACTGAAGGTACCTAGAGATGTACAGGCAAGCTTATTTGTTTGGTTCAGCACTAGCTTGATATTCTAATGATGCTTGAAACAACAATGGAACAGTTGTGAGCAGGGTTATAGGATGCATAATCGATCCTTCTGTTTTGAACTGAGGCTAACATATTTTGGCTCACAAAAAAATATCACAAGGTAAAAAATATTTGTCATTCCTGCTGAGATTCTTAATTTCTGAAAATCTAGAACAATACTCATCAGTTATGATTTTCTTAATTTAATAATTTAATTAATACATTCTGTAACTCTGTATTTTTTTACGGCAATTATTGATGCCTATTTTCATTATCAGGACATTTCAAGAGGTTTGCAAAAGGCCAAATGCCCCCACCATTCCTATAGAAACGCTTGCTTTGCTTATCTAAAGCTGAGTAGAGTAACAGGTGTTTCAGTCCTGGACAGAGTTCGACTAACTGGTGTCTAAGATTATGTGGAATTAGACCAACAATAGTTCGAGTAACAACTGCAATGAGCAGTCCTTTATTCTCATTGCTTTTTGTTATTGACTAACTGATAGTGATTTTGTCAACAGGATATTGTTGTATCAGAAAACTTTTAACAATGGCACATGATATTACTTTTAGAAAATGTAAGCAAGTAATTTGAAAAAATGTATTCTCATCAGTTCAGTTCTCTTTTGTGTATAAATCCAGACTCTGTTGTACTTTCTCCACTATTTGTTTGCTGTATTTTTTGTCTTTAAATATTACTATGGCTGAACTAAGGAAAGTAAATAGGAACTTCAGTATCAAACCATAATAAGGGATAAATTACATGTTAAGGTTTTCCTTGGGCAGCTGAAAGATGGCCGTAAATCTGAGGTGAAGAAGCTTGGCGGAATCCTGTACCGAAGAACCTTGCATTATGACTTGATGGAACTGGAGCTACGAGCTTGCTGCAGGAACAAACAAGGTATTTTGTTTTGCCAAGGTCAAATAAACAATTTTCCATGTGTACTGGTTACTACATTGTCCCTATTTAGTTGCAGCCCTGTAACTGCAACAAACATGAACCCGTTACCTATTTTGTTTTGGTTTCAAGATGATGCATTAATCGGCATGTATGTCCATATGAAATGAAATCATATAATTCCTGAGCTGAGCTGCTGGGTGCTTGTCGTGGCCTTCTGGCTGCAATATATATAGGCTTATATGGATATAGATTATTCTTTGCACATGCTGAATTGTATCACATTCCTATTTCTGTGCTAAAATGTTCTAGAAAGCAGAAAGCGACATCACTGGAGCAACCTATTATGTGGTTACTACCAAATAGTATATTAGGAATACATCAATTTAATTACGAATTTCCTATTTTTTGTCATCCAGCAGTGGCATGTTTTAGGTACCCTAAACTTGACTTACATTGCTTTCCTCGGTATGCTGTCTGACTCTGGTCTATATTTTACTCATGTTTGTTCGTTTTACTCTGTTAGAACTTTGAACTGTCTTGACTTACATTGCTTTCCTCACTGTGGGCATACTTGGGGACTGGTAATACAGGCTAGGCTTAGAGACCAGATGCAATGCTATACTAATCACCTAGAGGAGGTGAGTAAGCTGTCCAAAGTGAAGGCTCAGGTCGAACAAGTGAAAAGCATCATGATGGAAAACATCGACAAAGCCTGCTCCACAATTGTATAGACAATCTCATGCTTACTGGCTGCACAAAAGATTTTTGAAGAAAGGTGCTTCGCAAACACCTTGCTGAACATTTGCCACAGTGATCACTGCCAGTCTACCACCAAGACATACTTATTTAGGCATTTGTATCTAAGGTACAGAAGACTTGGCAGAAAATAGACTTATTGTAGTATATTTTTTCTTGGAGTGTCTTGTGAAGTTATCAAAATATTTCAAATAGATCATGTATCATTGTTTTTTAGTGGATTTTTAAATTAAACCGTTGCGTTAGCACGGGCACTATACTAGTTGTTATAATATGAGATATACACATAGCGATTTGTTCGCTTCAACTTTTCAGTCCTGCTTGTTAGTCATGGTACGACAACATCAATCGACTTATCAGCCGTAAAAACCATCAACTGAACAACTCGTTAAGTTTGTCATAATTTACATTCCACACATGCCGAGCCACAACATGTATAAACTTTGAGCTCTGTTGATGTGGACATGCCACTATTGTCTCTTGCACTGGAAAAATATTATTGCAAATATAATTCTTTTAAATTAAAGTGTATGAAATTATTAAGCAATTTCTGGAACACAGGAATCTAGAATATCCTAGGAATTTGAAAAATAAAAGGAGCAAAGAAGAGGAGTGTCAAATTAATCCGTTTTGGAGAACATCGAGGTACTCTTTATTTTAATCCGACCTTATCATCTCCTTGGAGACTCTGTGTCCACATTCACGAGATATCGAACCAGAACACCTTCGATACAGAGAAGTAGACGACCGGGGGCTTAGGCCGTCGTGGGGGAGGAGTGTGCCTCGCTGCCAGGGGAGGATGCAGCACGCCGCCGCAAGCCTCTGGCTCCCGCGGGGAGGAGCTGTCGTGTCTCTGCGAGGGGGAGGAGTCGTCGACCCGTTGCGAGGTCGGCTCCCTCGAGGCCAAGGGTCAGTTGCGCCACCGCGAGCTTCATGCGGGAAGACCGACCATCGCCGGAGTGACCTCGGTGTAGGAAGGAGCTGTCGGTCGACAAGGGACCTGGCGTGACCGACGTTGCCCTCAATGTTGTCTAGTTGCTCCCCTCCGCAGCCATGTCATTGACCACCTGCTTCAGCTTAAGCAGAGATAGCACGAGCTTTGTCCGCGGCTCTCAAAAGAATGAAAGAGGATAAGCAAGTCTGTTGACCCATTCTATCCTGCAACCGCTCAAGATTCAGAGACGACTTAAAAGGCCCCACAAAACAGTTCAAGATAAAAAAAGGTGAATAAACATGCCATTATATTCAAACTCTAGCAGAACTTTCTGATATAAGCATTGCACTCTTAAAACATAATCGACATAGTAGCAACTCCCGATCAATAACCAAGTCATTTACTATTTGCTAGAGAACGAGCAAAGGGTAAGCTTGGGGATTTTGTTGACGATCGTTAACACCATATTTTTTACCGTCAACATTCTACCATTCAGGGGTGAAACTAAACCTTTCTATGCACATATACATTTATTATTGACATATTTCCACTTGTAGTGCCAAAATAATTGTTTTTGCAGGATTTATACAAAAACAAGTGGAAATCTATACCAAAAGGCGCCTCCCCTGTAAAAGCGTACTTTAGAAGACATTCAACCCAAGGGAGAAAAGGCCCACACGATGCAAACCAGACCAAGCTACCGAGGCCCTACCACTTCTTAGCCCAACACCACAAGACAGGCTAAGGCCAAGCCCGAGCCAAGCTGGCTTTGGCGCAAGGCTGCGCCGAGGGAGCGCGTGCACCAACCCCGAGGCGGTTCGGGCCCGGCCTTCACGTGGTGGTACATTAACTCACCCGGTAGGCGGTCTTGCTGGGTCGGAGCTCGGTTCAGTGAAGTAGACGCCTATACATGGTCAGTTTAGGTGTAGATTTGCACTTTAATCCTCCTCTTCATGTATAAGTAGGCCTCCTCTCTCCCTCTCTCTCACACACCACTCTCAAGGAGCTCTACCTCACTCACTACCTCACTCTCCACTCTCCTCCCTCTAGCTAGTCCACACAGATTTGGCTAGATTGGAGTAGAAGCTGCAAGGAGGGCTTGTCTCCTAAGAAGAAAAGCTTTCGGTACTACAAGTTCCTATTCTATTATCTTGGCCTAACATTTGAATTAGAGTATAGTCATGATCATGTTATAATCTCGATACATGAACTAACATATAGTTTGAGTGTCTTGATCTTGACATGTTCATATTTGTTCTTCATACATCACAATGCTAGATTGATAATTGATGGGTTAATGGTTCATCGTTCCTTCGGGTTTGCTTATGTTCAAGTTCGTCCATCCGTACGGTGGGGATACTGGGTGTCGGGGACCTAAATATCGGGCCCCGAGACATTCTCCACACAACGAGAATTTGCCGGCCCATTAGGGCCCGGTAAAACCCGACCTACCACCATCCCGCTTCAAAGGGCGGCCCAACGGCGGCGGACCAGGCCAAGGAGCCACGGCGCATACATGAAGAGCGAGCCAGCCCACGAGCGGCCCACAGTGAGTCACCACGGCGAAGGAGCTCACTACGCTCGAGAAGGACAAGGTCGGGGACCTTTACAAGACGAGGGAACGAGAACGCTCCACGTCATCACCCGGCCGACCCGGGGCTCGGACTCTACCCAAATCTCCGTCTCGCCCGAGGGTGACACAGCTCACCACCCTCGGGCGCATGGACTCCGCCTCGCCCGAGGGTGGCCTAGCTCACCACCCTCGGGCGAAAAATCTCCGCCTCGCCCGAGGGAGACCCAGCTCTCTATCCTCGGGCGAGGTGGCCCAACTCCACTCACCCGGGTCGTGACCCTCGGGCATGGGAGGTTCCGTGGGAGGAAGAGAAAGCATTTGCATTTAATGTAGTTCTTGCTTGACGGCGGAAGCGAGGCGCGGGGCCATCGATTACGCCCGATCAAATCGGCTTTGCCAAATCGCTCCCCAATCCGGTGATGGGACACAAAAGCTGAAGCTGGTGGCGTGTTACGCCGCCCGGCCGCGGGAAACCGGGACAACACTTTGTTCATTCCGAAACACCGCCAAGGCGCCCACGGCGGGCCGGACCCACCGGGCTCGTGACACGCCACGACCCGGCGTTCACAGGACCGCCTCTCGCCATGCGGATTGTGAGGGCGCCTCCACAGATCCTCGGGGGCCGCACACAGGAAGCGGCACGTCCGCCATCGGATCGGGGGGCGTGTCTTCATCAAACAACGCCCAAGCCAACCAACCCTCGGCGCGGCGCATGCAACAAGTGTAGCCTCGGGGAATTAGCCACCTAGGCATCCACATATGTAAACATTACCTCCCTCTTCCTACTATAAAAGGGGAGTAATGCCCCATTAGCGGGGGCCGGACCCGAGCGGAAACCAGAAGGGACAACCACCACCACCACCACTACCACGATCGTGGGGCTTGAGACCGGCTTCTCTCCCTCACGCCGCTTGTAACCCCTACTACGAGCTCTCCTTTGAGCGAGGTAACACGGCGAGGACACCACCCGCTGGGACGTAGGGCCCCGTTGGCTTTGAACAGGGGATAAACCCGCCGTGTCCGTGTCCATCTTGCGCGGCGCCATTTGGGGGGGAGGCACACGGCCTAGAAATTCTTTATTGCCGGCACCCGAGGCACCCCAGGGCTCTCGAAACGCCGGCCGGTTGGCGCGCGCCGGGTAGGGGACGCGCCGTGTGCAATCCACATCTCCATCAGCCCTCATGGCGTTTCCACCTTCGTTTCCATCACGCTCGGCCGAAACACGAGCTCCCGCCATGGAACACATTTGTTCTTCGGGGCCTGGAGTTCGTGGCGCTCGGTCACAACTATGAGATGATCCCTTTTGCACGACATGGCCGGCGGAAAGAAGGCGTATCGCCCGATGCGGCGTGTGTCGCCATCACGGCGCCCGCGCAAGGCGGGCAAAGGCGGATCCACCGGCGCACCGCGGCGTTTCACGCAACGGATTCGAATCCGACGGCGCACCACATCTTGCCGACTCACGAGGGTCCCCGGGGAACCCTAGGCACGGGAAGATCCTTCCTCGGCGCTCGCCGCGGCAGATACCCGAAACCCTAATCGTCGGGAGAACGCGTCCCACGTCAGGTACTGGAAGGAATCCCCGAATCCCTCGCCGGCGGGAAACTTCGATTGAAGCCGCCGGTGAGAGCGCGCTGGCCGACCCCCGCCGTCCCACGGGAACGCTATCCCACGGACGATTACGAGGAAGAGCGCATCCGCCAAAGGATGCCGCGGGACCCCGTCCCTGCCTCCTCGTCAGGGCACGATTGGGGCCAGGTCGGGCGGCGGAATCGCACTACCGTCCGGAGAACGGGGGACTTCCTCCGCGTGCGTTCGTGCCCCCCGAACCGACGGCGAGGGCGACTATTATGACCCTACTGCGGGAATGCTACAACATAGAGCAAGATGGCGCCTCACCGGCGTCTCCGGCGAAGATGAGGCGGACATATCAGGCAGACGCGGCCGCTGGGCGCCGCGTCCGCCCCTTTCGACTGTGGCGGCGGCGCCCGGCCGGACCATATCTTGCGGTGCCGGGATCCGCAAGACGGGATCGGCGTAGAGTCCGCACCGACCGACAAATGGGCGGAACATCCAACGGGGAGCAAGCCCGGGGCGCGGGCGCCCCCGAGGGCGCCCATACTTTCTTGCGGCGGCGGACGCGGCGGACCTGACGGGGTACCTCCACTTCGACGACAGCGGCCCGTTCATGAGCCACCTCAGCGTGGCGGCGGCCGCCATGCTGGTACGCGAAATGCCCGAACCCCTCGCCGAGGGAAGGCGCATTCGTGAGGGCCTATGACATCTCCTCGACGGGGGCAGCTGTACAACGGCGGAGAGCTCCGCTTCCGGGGATCGGGCCGCGACATATCACCACGGCGGGAGGAGTCAGGGCAAAGTCGGCAGGGGCTCGGGTCCGACCTGAGGCGGGCCGAGCCTCTGCAAGGGCGGTCCGGGAACGCTAGTCGACAACCGCAACAACCGCCCCGTACGGGAGCGCATAGAAGACCCCCCCGCCGAGACCATAACCGAGGCGCCCCTGACCTCAGGGAAGAAATCGAGCGGCAGCGGGCTCGCCACGGAGGCGGCTCACCTCGGGGGCGACCGGCGGGACGAGACGCGCAAGTGCGCCGGGAAGACCGAGGGTACTCCCCAGATCCATCCACCGGGCCACGCGAGGGCCTTCACAAGGGATATCAGGAGGGCACCACTCCCTGCGCGCTTCAGGCCTCCCGGCCACATCGAGAAGTACTCGGGGAGACTCGCCCCGAGGTGTGGTTGGCCGACTATCGGGCCGGCATGTCGGTTCGCGAGGCACACGATGACAAAGTAATAATCGAAATTTGCCCTCGTACCCTCCGACTCAGCTAGGGCCTGGGCTGGAACACCTTCCACCGGACCTCATATCAAGTGGGCGAGACTTGAGAGGACCTTCCGAGGGAATTTCCGGGGCACATACCGCGCCCGGGTAACTCATGGGACCTCGAAGCCGCCGCCGAAATCGGCGGACGAGTCCTTGCGCGACTACATCCGGCGCTTCTCAAGCAACGGACCGAGCTCCCTAACGTGACGGATTCGACGTCATAGGGTCCTTCTTGGCCGGCACCTCTTGCCGTGACCTCGTGAAGAAGGTAGGGGCGCCGGACTCCGGACCGAGGCGAACGAGGCGATAGACATCGCCACCAAGTTCGCCGAGAAGAAGAGGTCAGTCGGGGCTCTGTTCAATCGGGGCACGGGCAAAGGAAAGCGTGGGGAGGAGGAACCCGGGGATCCCGGCCTCGCGAGGGCAAGAAGAAGAAGAAAAGGACAAGAGCCGCAAGGGCAAGGGCCAAGCCCTCAACGCAGACGATGGACGACATGGTGGGCGTAGTCGGCCGCAAAGGGTCGAGCCGCCACAAGTTACCTTCGACGACATGCTCAAGAAGCCGTGCGGAACCACGATTTCCGGTCAAGCACACCCTCGAGGAGTGCAAAGCGGTGCGCAAACACTTCGCCAAACTCGGGGCCATTCCGGAGGAGGAGGAAGAAGGGCGCCCGAGGGCGGTCGAGGGAGACAAGGGTTTCGAAGGTGAACAAGCTGCTTCATGATCTTCGGCGGCAACACCCGGCAACATGTCGATGCAAAGAACGCAAGAAGGAGCGGCGGGAGGTGTATGCGTCCCGAGCCGGCGATCCCGAAGGCTGCGCAAGTGGTCGGATCAAGCCATCACCTTCGACCGGTCGGATCACCCTCGGCACATCCCAAACCGGGGGGGCTTATCCGTTGGTGGTGGATCAATCATTGCCAATACCCGGCTCACCAAGGTCCTCATGGACGGAGGAAGCGCCTCAACCTCATCTACGAGGAAACACTCGACCTCCTCGGGGTGGACAAATCCAAGATCCGCCGGGGGAGGGCCGGCATTCAACGGCGTCGTCCCCCGGCAAGCAGCGAAGCCCCTCGGGCAGATCGACTGCCGATTACGTTTCGAGGGACCCCTCGAACTTCGGGCAAGAGACTCTCACCTTTGAGATCCTCGGGGTTGTTGGTATTTTTAACGCACACAGATAAATCCGCAAGCGCCGCGGAAAGTACCGTTGTAGCTTTCACCGGAGTATTCGGGTATCGATTTCCCGGGAAGCGAGAAGTGAACTAGAAGGGATCAAATACGTCCAAGAGATGAGGTAGAATAAATAATTTTTGTAGGTAGAGAGGGGTTCTCTAAGGTTTTATCAAGATTACTAAATACCAAGGTTCGGGCTTACTAAACTCTACTTACTTCGGACGGCGGAACCTTTCCGATTCTCGAAAAACGGAAACGGTAATCGGGGTCAGGCCGCCAAAAGCTCTGAAAACACCAACACGCACGTGGTGGACTACAAAGGCCTGGTCGGATTTGTCACCCCGGGGCTACCACAACTATTCCGTAGCATTGGGCGCAATCTCGGGTAAACTCTAGCCCGGACACCATGTCTACGCTAGCGATTCTGAGAAACTAGTTTCACGTAAAAACTAGAGCCTTGGTCGAACGGAGATCCATAAGTAAAATAAAGTAAGCACTGAATTTAGTAAAATAATAATCAAGAAATTACCATAAGATAACACGGATATTACTCACAAAGGAGTCGGCTCCGTAGAGGTACAAGGTTGAGAAGGATCCGACAAACCCGGCTCCTTCTCTTCACTCTTCCCTCTCCTCTCTTCCTCTTTTCTAACTTATACAACTAGGTGAAGAACACCTAGAGGGACACCACTATATGGTGAAGGAATTGGAATTGAAGCTCAAGTGTGTTGTGTATTGTACAATGGTGTAGGGGTCTCTTTATATAGGAAAAGAGAGGAGAGAATGGAGGGCCATCCTTGTTCCGAGGGGCATTTGGCGAGGAACGAAAGTTTGCACCACATGCAACCGCCCGCGTGAAGTCCGTAGCGAACCGCCCGGAGAAAGGGCGGGGAAAGCGGCCGAAATTTTGCGCCCGCCGCCGCCGGCGATCGCCGGTCGCCCTTGATCTTGGCCGTCGCCATGATATGGGCCCCCGTTTTGCCTCTCCTTTCTCTCGATGGGCTTGTGGGCCTCGGTAGATGGTTTCCCGCTGGTGCAAAGTCTAGGCGAGGCGTGGAATCGGCCTTCTTGCTTCCCTTTGCTCTTTGGCGTATTTCGACTTTGCGCTTCCCACTTTATTTGGCATACTTTATTTGTATTTCCACAACATTCTGCAAAACAACTTGAAACACCAAAACTCGTGGAACTCATTAGATAAATATTGTTTGGTTATGTTTTCACATGTAATATTGTATTAGTGGTTCACTTTGGTGGTAGTAAAACATGCATTAATTGAGTGTCAACAAGGGTCAGGGGTACATACCACGCACTCCTCGGCGGCCTTGCTATGCCAAATTCATGGCTGTCCCAAATTACACCTACCTCAAGCTCAAGATGCCGGGGCGAAGGGTGTCATCACGACGGCCCCCTCACATCACCATGCATATGAGTGCGGCGTAGAGAGCATGGAGTACGCCGAGGCGCTCGCCATCGCCGAGGCACTCATTGCCGACGCAAAGAAGAGCTTCGACGAGATCACGATCGAGCACGAGGCCAAGCGCCGCGCTGGGAGCTTTGAGCCCTCCTCGGGCACCAAGAAGATCCCACTCGATCCCAAGCAACCGAAGGAGAAGTTGTTGACCATCGGCTCGGGCTGGATCCGAAATAGGAAGCGGTGCTCGTCGACTTCCTCCGTGCGAACGCCAAGGCGTTTGCGTGGGGACCCTCGGACATGCCGGGCATACCGGGGATGTCGCCGCAGCACTCCCTAGACATCCGGCCGGGCTCGGGCCCCGGTCATGCGGCGCTTGCGCCCGTTTGATGACGCCAAGCGGAAGATCATCGGCGAGGAGATCCACAAGCTTCGGGAGGCGGATTCATAAAGGAAGTATTCCACCCGAGTGGTTAGCTAATCCTGTATTAGTAGAGAAAAAGAATGGGAAATGGAGGATGTGTGTGGACTACACTAGTCTCAACAAAGCATGTCAGAAAGTTCCCTTTCCTTTGCCTCGAATCGACCAAATTGTCGACTCCACCGCGGGATGCGAAACTTTGTCCTTTCTCGATGCATATTCGGTTACCACCAGATCAAAATGAAAGAGTCCGACCAGCTCGCGACTTCGTTCATAACACCCTTCGGGATGTATTGCTACCTCACAATGCCCTTCGGGCTCGTGAACGCGGCGGGGCTACGTACCGGCGGTGCATGCAAATCATCTTCGGAGAACTCATCGGGAGGATCGTGGAAGCCTATGTCGATGACATAGTGGTCAAATCCAAGAAAACTACGGACCTCGTGGGAGACCTCGGGAAACCTTCGAAAGTGTCTAAACAAGAAGGGAGTCAAGCTCAACCCCAAAAATGCGTGTTTGGGGTCCCCAGAGGAATCTTTCTTTGGGCTTCATCGTCTCACAACGAGGCATCGAAGCAAACCCAACCAAGGTTGACGCAATCACGAAGATTGGGTCAATCCGAGACCTCAAAGGGGTTCGAGAAGGTTATGGGCTGCCCTCGGGCTTCACTAAGCGGGTTCATCTCCCGCCTCGGGGAAAGGGGCCTCCCCCTCTATCGGCTCCTTCGCAAGGGCGAGCACTTTGCACTGGACCCCAGAGGCCGAAGAAGCCCTCGGCAACCTCAAGAAGCTCTCGACTAGTCCACCGATCTGGTGCCGCCAAACCAGGAGAGACCTTGCTCCTCTATGTCACGGCCACTACCCGGGTAGTCGGTAGCGGTGGTCATAGTGGGGCGTCGGGAAGAGGGCACATGTTGCCGGTACAACGCCCGTGTACTTCATCGATGAGGTGCTTTCCGACACCAAGACTCGGTACTCGCAAATGCAAAAACTTCTTTATGCGCCATCGTCTTGTGAAGAAAAACTTTGCCATTACTTCCTCGCGCACCCGATCGCCGTGGTATCCTCATTCCCCCCGGGGAGATCATCCGAACCGAGGCCACGCGGGAAGAGTGGCGAAGTGGGCGGTGGAGCTCATGGGCGAGACAATATCATTCTGCCTCGCAAAGGCGATAAAGTCTCAAGTCCCGGCGATTTTGTGGCGAATGGACGATACGCAATCCCCCCCCGGCACCAATCGGCCGAGTCTTTGGACCATGTATTTCGGCGGGTCCATGATGAAGGCGGGTGCGGGGGCGGTTTGCTCTTCATCTCACCCCTCGGGGTTCACACAAAATACGCCATCCGGTTGCACTTCCCGGCCTCCAACAACGTCGCGAGAATACGAGGCATCGGGTCAGCGGTCTCGGGATCGCGGCGGACCTCGGGATCCGACGGTTGGAAACCAGGGGGGGATTCTCAACTGGTTATTGACCAAGTCATGAAGGCCTCGGCGTGCCACGACCCCAAGATGGAAGCATATTGCCAAGAGGTGCGCAAAGCGGAGGAAAAGTTCCATGGGCTTGAGCACAAGCACACCCCAAGACGCTACAACGAAGGCTGCGGATGAACTTGCCAAGGTCGCTGCGACACGAGGAACTGTTCCCGAACGTGCGTACTCACCGAGATCTCAACGAGCCCTCGGTTAAGTACACTCAGGGAAATACCCTCGAGGGCTGGCGGAGACAACTCGAACAGACCAGGGCCCGAGGCCATGGCGTCGGCAGAAGCCCACGACTAGAGAGAACCTCTATTGAAGTACCTCCACCGAGGAGAATTACCCGAGGATAAGACCGAGGCTCGCCCGGTTGGCCCGAAGGGCAAAATCCCTTTGCGCTAATTGGAGACAAAAAAGAACTCTACAAGAAAGGAGCCTCGGGAATATACATGCGATGCATACCCTCGGCGGAGGGGCAAGATTTGCTTGAAGACACCCACCAAGGGGAGTGTGGCCATCATGCTGCCCGAGGACTCTAGTCGGTAAAGTCTTGAGACGGGGCTTTTGCGGCCCTCGCGATACGGGACGACGAATGAAGTCGTGCGCACCTGCGAGGGGTGCCAATTCTACGCCAGCGCGGGACTCACCTACCGGCACAAGCCCTGCGAGACCATACCTCGACATGGCCATTTGCGGTATGGGGGGCTCGATATGATCGGTCCCACGAAAGGGCGCCTAGAGGACACACTCATATCCTAGTCGCCATCGACAAGTTCTCCAAATGGATCGAAGCCCGAGCTGTGGTGAACCCTCGGACGGAGGAAGCGGTAAAGTTCTTTACGAACATCATTTCCCGTTTTGGAGTCGAACTCCATCATCACGGATCGCGGAACCAACCGTGGGAAAAAAGTTCCTCGACTTTTGTGATGACTACGGCATCGGGTTGACATCATCGTAGCCCACCGGAGGACCAACGGTCGGGGTGGAGCGTGCCAATGGCATGATCTTACAAGGCCTCAAGCCAAGGATCTTCAATCGGCTGAACGATGCGGGGAAGAGGTGGTACCGGGAGCTACCGTCGGTTCTATGGAGCCTTGAACAACAAAAGCCGAGCCCACGGGCTTCACCCCATTCTTTCTAGTCTATGGAGCCGAGGCGATCTTGCCCACGGACATTGAATATGGGTCCCCAGTGCTGCGGGCCTACACCGAGCATGGCAACCAAAGCATGCAAGGCAAGATTCCATCGACCAAGTTTGACGAGGCCCGAGGCGTCGCACTTCTGAATTCAGCAAGATACCAACAAGCTCTTCGGAAGTATCACGCCAGCGGCCCGAAGCCTCGGGAGTTCAAGTCAATGACCCCCGTACTTTCGGTGAAGCAAGATAACAAAGGGCGTCACAAGCTCACGCCACATTGGGAAGGGCCATATTTCATCGCCGAAATACTAAGGCCGGAACCTACAAGTTGAAAAAAAGCGAGAAGGGTGAAGTCTACTCCAACGCACGGAACATAGAACGACTCGCCGCTTCTACCCTTAACTCCGCACTAGAAGTTAAACACCTATGTTTTTCGCTCAACAAAAGATCTACATCTTTTTACGAAGAGAAACTTCTTGTGCATACCTTAAGGGAGTCTTAGCCTCGTCCGGCCACAAGACTAAAACTCCCCTCGGGGGCTACGGGGGGACCCCCTGGGGACCCCCGTTCGTTCTTTTTGAAACCTTTTTCTCAAAGGAAAAAGTTCTCCTGCGCGCACACTCGGATCGATCGTTTAAGTTGCGAAGGTCGCGCTGCGCACAAATCCTAAGTGAGGAAGCCGAGCCAAGCGGATCGCCCGGTGGCACCGTATGGACCGCCCTAGTGGCATCCATGCTCACTATCTCGCGGCGGAGAAAGCAAGCGACCCGGCCACACAATAAGCGAGAAGTTCGAGAGGCGCAACACAATCATAAACGCCTTTTGCCTAGGTCCCGGGCCTCGGGTAGCACCATTGTTTATGCATACTTCTCTTACACACTTGACTTTTCATACAAAGGGAGATGGGGCGTCACGAGCCTCGTCCACCCGCACTTCCACGATCGGCGAGCGACATCTGCGGAGGCAACATCCTCGGCAGTAGCATCCCGGAGGCGGATGTCGGGCCCGTCGGGCGCATCCTCGGAGGCGGCATCCGGCATCTCGTGTCCGCCTCATAGCTTGACTCTATGGGGGAATACGGAGGGCACACCTCATCTTCAAAGAGAGAGGCGGTGTGTTGCGGCACCATCCGCAGTCGTACAACTCCTTGGTCTGGCGGCATCGGCGGCGGCCTTCTCGGCGAGGTCGGCCAGCGTCCTCGTCGTCGGAGCCAAGGAAGAAGCCACCCGCGACATTGTTCGGTACCTCGGGCGCCACCGAGAAATGCGAAACGAGAACACTACCATACACGTCCGCCGCGCCCGGAAAAGCGCTCGAGCTCGACACTGAGGAAGCGCCCGCGGCGCTCAAGTATTGCGAGCCGAGGGCCCAACCTCCAGGTTGTCGCCCGGCGGCGGATAAAGTCGAAGGGGCCTCTTCCGGCTCACGGTATGACTTACGCTCTGCTCAGCCCAGCGGCAGCGTAGCCGCGGTCTCCGCGGCCTCGGTCGGACCTTCTCCGCTTACGTGCCGAGCACCAAAGCGGCGTCAACAAGATGAAGGGTCAAAACGGTAGAACTTACCAAGGGAGAAAGGCGTACCTTGGCACTTCGGTTTACCCGACCCGGCATCACGTTGTGCTCCTCGCGGCGACTTGTGGGCTGGTCCTCTCTCCTTTACGAGGGTTTCCCCCTCGGACACCGGCTCCCGATCGCGGGTATTCAGGCGTCGCACATCTCCCTGCTTCCTCGCCTCTTCGGGATCGGTCCCGCTTGTCATTGGCCTCCCCGGGGCTGGAGGGGCTGCTTCCGAGCATCCTCAAAATCTTGGCTCATCGAGCCATCTCGGCCCGCCATCTTGTCGGCCTCGGACTGGCCTTGGCGAGCTCTGCCGCCAAAGCTTGTCGCTGAGACTCCCTCTCCTCGGCAAGGGCAATAAGCCGGGGGCGTCTCGCTACGGGCTGGATCGGCTTCACCGCGTGCGCCGGGGGTTTCAATTTCGAGCGTTCGGCGAAGGAGCTCGGACTTCTCGGGCGGAGTGCGGGACTACTGAACGGGGGACACCACGGATTACGACGGCATACACAAAGACGGTGAAGCGAGGGGAATAGCGCCAAGACACTCACCGCGTCGGCCTCCACGGGAGGCGCTGGTCAATGCGTCGCCAATCTTCGCCAAGGCCGTCCCCACTGGCGGATCTGCTCATGAGTTTTTCACGCCGGGACCTCGGGGCGATCGTCGATCACCACGGTGGCGGACCCGGGGGCACGTCACCCAGGTCACGGGAGGACCACCCGGCGGGTTGGCTCGTGGGGGTATCGCCTCCGCCGGCAACTCCGCCTTTCGGGGAACCCGGACCAATAAAAGTCCGAGGGGTCGCCCGGCTGGCGACCACGGGGCACGATCCTCACCATCGGCGAGGGCGATGCCTGCGCAAGGACCGCGGCGGGCGCATGAAACGCGGAAGTCGGGATTGTATCCCTCATGAACCCCGGATCGGCGGGAGCCGGCGCATGCGAGGGCCTCGTCTCCGCCGCCTCGAAGAGCTCCTCTGGCTCCCGAGCGAAGGAGCTTGGCTCCTCGGGAGGGCGGCCTCGTCGTGAGTCCCGGCGCCGTCCGGCATCGCGCGGCCCAGCCGAGCCCTCCAAGTCGATCACCATCGAATTTGGGTGGGCGACCGCCATCGCCGCCAAGGGGCTTGCCCCACCTCGGAAGGGAAGTCTCGGCCGTCCGGCTCGGGCCCAATCCCTCGAGGCTCGGGGGCGGCACCACGGGGGGCCCAACGCGGATGGGGGCGGCGTCTTGGCGAGGCCGGCCCCGGCTCGAGCCCCCGGCCGAGGCCTAAAGCGGCCTTTAGGGCCTTCTTGGGGTGCAAGGTCGAGTGAGAGCCCCCGCTTCACGAAGTCAAACGCGTCGGATAGAAGCCGCAAGATACTAGAAGAAAAGCCAACTACAAAAGCACAAGGGGACTCACGAGGCCCGAGGGATCGCCGCAGGGGGGGCCGAGGCACGGGAAAGGCTGCGACACAGGCGTTGCACTTGGCCTGCGGGCGGTCTCGTCCCACGGTTCACATGCGCCGCGGGAGCCGGTTCGGGACGGGCGTCACCGGCTCCTCACCCGAGCCACGCCTTGCGTGACTGGAGCGCCCAGCCGGAAGGCGGCGGCTCTTCCCGCCGAGCACGGCCTTGTAGGCGAGGTACCCACATCGGGTAAAACCCTCGGGCCACCGGTGGTCCCGAGGCCTCGGCTGGAAGGACCCTCGCTGGTCCCAGCCACCTCAGACGCCTCGGGCTCGGGCTCATAACGGAGCCCGAGTGAGTCGGCAACCCGAGGCTCGGTCTGCCCGACGAGCCTCGATCATCGTCCGACGAGTTCACGGCGAACTCATCCTTCTCCTTATCCCGTCCTCCTCGGTGGTCGAGGTATCGGCGGCCCCGCCTCTGTTGCTTTCGGCCCGGCGGTTGGCGCGGGCCACATTCTTCTTCTTCTTCTCCTCCTTCTTGCGCCCGTGCTCTCTCCCGCTCGTTCGAGCATGGTTCGCCGCCCGTATGGCATCCAGAATTGGGCACGGGCGGAGGAGAGTCGTGATAATTCAATCGACCCAAGCAAAGAAGACGGGTAAGAACCCCGGCGGCGGCATGGTGGCAACAAGACAATACAAAACGCTGAAACCAAAAAGGCGCTTACCAAGGAGATGTACCCACAGGCGGGCGCATAGGGATCTCGGGATCTCGGACGGGGTATTGGACCCCAATGCCTCCTTCACCCTCTTGGCGGGCCATCGGTGGAAGCGAAGGGGAGGACATCCGAGACTCTTCAAAGACCGGCCGAGGATGTCATCGATACATGAGCAAAGGGCGAGCCATCAATGGCAACACCGGCGCCCGATGAAAAGCGGCGACCACGGCGGCTGCGTTCACACCCCATCTCGGGCCGTAGGATCGCCGCCTCGAGCCCTCCAACCGAGGATGATCCGCCGAGGGGGACCCCGAGAACCACTTATCCGGACGCTGCTTGAGAACGCGCCCGGTGTACGCGGGAAGCGCGTTCCCGTCATTGCGGAGGTAGAACCACTGGTCCTGCCACCCCTTGTTGGAGGAGGTGAGCTTGGAAAGGATGTACCCATCAGCTCGGTTCGGCCTCGGCTGCTCTGATCGGACTTGGAGCGCGCAACCACCAGCAGCGCCAACGCCCTCGCGGCGCACCCGCCGCCAAAGCGGTGGTAAGGTCCGCTTTAAAAAACCACAACCAAAGGTCCCAATGCGGCTCGATCCCCAGGAATCCCTCACAGAGGGTGACGAAGATGGCGGCCTGGGAGACCGAGTTCGGGGGCAGATGGTGAAGCTCAATGTCGTAGTAATGAAGGATCGCGCGGATAAACCGGCCCGCCGGCATCCCGAACCCACGCCGGTGAAGATCGTCGGGCTCACCACGTAGCCATCGGGAGGTTAGGCTCCTCCTCGGTCTAATCCGGGGCTATCCACTCCGGCCGCTCGGTATTGATGCGGGGGCGAAGAAGCCCCTTTCTCGACAAGGCGGCTGAAGCTTCTCCTCATCGCCCGGCGTTTCGGCCATGGCTCGGCGTCGAGCACCCCCTCGCGTTGTCGCCACCACCAGCTTGCGCCATGGGGGAGCGGATGAGCGGGAACGGCGACCCGCCGGCAACACCGCTTCGCCACGAGCACAAGGCAAGTGGATCTCTCCCACAATCTCTCCTTATCCTCCTTTCTATTTCCTAATTCTTTGCGGCGAGAAGGCAAGGGAGGCGATAGCAAGAACAAAGGAACAGCGCTTGCGCCGCCGGGCGTGAACCCCAAATTTATAGGGAAGGGAGGCAAACCGCCGGCTGGGCAAGCGAACCGGCGCTGGAATGGGCGGCCCGCGATGGAACGGGAGCTGCTCATCCAGCGGCTCGGGCGGCGAAGAGCGAATCAATCAAAGCATTAATGCACCCAGGCGGCGCTCTCGATTCACGCCCACGACAAGAGCCCGCGAGGGCCCGTCCCCATCAATTTGGGCCGCACGCCACCTCGGCGGCAAGGGAGGCGCCTCGTCTTCCATTCGAGGGGTAAAACCGTCCGGCCGTCCATATCCGGCGCCCCGGCCTAAAGGGACAAAAAGTCGGTCCGATGGCCGGTTCCTACTTCCGGCGGGAACAAAGCGAGCCTCGGGCTGGCGCGACGCGTCAACGTGCACCTTACGTTCCGAGGTTGCCGGCTGGGCCCCACGGGGGTTTCTCTGATCGCCTTAGGATAACCCGAGCGAGGGGACGGGATGGAAATGCACAACCCGGCTATACCCGGGCCCTCGGGGCTCACGGATTTCTGAGCGTGTTTAAGACCCGCGGGTCTTTGTTTATAGAGATGTCCCATCCGTGGGAGGCCTACAAGCCCTCGGGGTTGACTGTCAAACCCGGGATGCGCTAAGCGGTCCGTAGGTTCTCATGGGGTGAATCTAGATCACCACGGCCCGACCCTTGCTCGGCGAGGGGCACGGGCACCCAGCAAAGCCCGACCGCTACAGCGCTCACGGAGCGTGTCACGTCGGCTACGGGGGCATTGTGGCACGTCTCCCCTCCTCCTCCCTTCCGGGGGGCGACGGAGGGCGTATACTCAAAGTCGAGGAAGCTTTGGGACGACCTTGCGCACATAGCGCGGGCCTCGGGCCACCCATGCAAAAACAAGCGAGACTCTGCACAAACAAAGCGCAATATAGAGCTGTTTCGGCCTTGCCGGCGTGTGAGGTTTAAAAGACCTCGAAGGAATCCACCATTCCTCACGAGGCCTCGGGGGCTACACCCAGCGGGTGCGCTCAAGGCGCACCCATTGTAACCGAACCACCACGAGAAGAAACACCCAAGGCGACGGGAGGCGGCACAACCCCGGCGAGTCCCCCACTCGCTCGGGGGGCTACTGCTCGAGGACCTAAATATCGGGCCCCGAGACATTCTCCACACAACGAGAATTTGCCGGCCCATTAGGGGCCCGGTAAAACCCAGCCTACCACCATCCGCTTCAAAGGGGCGGCCCAACGGGCGACGGACCAGGCCAAGGAGCCCACGGCGCATACATGAAGGCGAACCCGACCCGCGGCGGCCCACCGGGAGTCACCACGACGAAGGAGCTCACTACGCTCGAGAAGGACAAGGTCGGGGACCTTTACAAGGCGGAGAACGAGCGCTCCACGTCATCACCGGCCGACCAGGGCTCGGACTCTACCCAAATCTCGTCGCCCGGGGTGACCTAGCTCACCACCCTCGGGCGCATGGACTCGCCTCGCGAGGGGTGGCCTAGCTCACCACCCTCGGGCGAAAAATCTCCGCCTCGCCGGGGAGACCCAGCTCTCTATCCTCTCGGGCGGGGTGGCTCTCCACTCACCCGGGGTCGGTCGACCCTCGGGCATGGGAGGTTCCGTGCGGAGGAAGAGAAACAAGCGCATTTAATGCGATTCTTGCTTGGTGAGCGAGGCGCCCGGGAGCCATCGATTACGCCCGATCAAATCGGCTGCCAAATCGCTCCCCAATCCCGATGGGACACAAAAGCTGAAGCGGTGGCGTGTTACGCCGCCCAAAGACGGGAAACCAAGACAACAACTTGTTCATTCGAAACACCGCCAAGGCGCCACGGCGGGCGGACCCACCGGGCTCATGACACGCCCCGACCGGCGTTCACGGGACCGCCCCGCCATGCGGATTGTGAGGGACGCCTCACGGATCCTCGGGGCCGCACAGGAAGCGGCACGCGCGCCATCGGATCGGGACGGCGTGTCTTCATCAAACAACGCCCAAGCCAACCAACCCTCGGCAGCGCGCACAACAAGTGTAGCCTCGGGGAATTAGCCACCTAGGCATCCACATATGTAAACATTACCTCCCTCTTCCTACTATAAAAGGGGAGTAATGCCCCATTAGCGGGGGCGGACCAACGAAACCGGAAGGGACAACCACCACCACCACCACTACCACGATCGTGGGGCTTGAGACCAGCTTCTCTCCCTCACGCCGCTTGTAACCCCTACTACACGAGCTCTCCTTTGGAGCGAGGTAACCTGGCGAGGACACCACCATTTGGGCGTAGGGCCCGTTGGCTGAACGGGATAAACCCGCCGTGTCCGTGTCCATCTTGCGCGGCGCCATTTGGGGAGGAGGCACGGCCTAGAAATTCTTTATTGCGGCACCGAGGCACCCGGGCTCTTGGAAAAGCGCCCGACCTTTGGGGGGCGTAAGTAGTTGTTATGTATGCGGGTGTGGTGCTCGGATTCCGATAACCTTCGAATATGGCGGCATGCCACGGTTGCCACGGTTGAGGGGTAGGCGGCTCGGTCATGACGGCCTTGTCCGTCCTTGTAATTCCCCCACGTGTGTATCGTCGTGTAGGAGTTCGTAAAAAGCCTCCCTTAAGGCCGTATGGTCAGGTGGTCTCCCTGTTAACCTAGACATAACCATTCTTATATCATGTGCATTTTGTGACACTAACTATATTCATTTGTTCTGGGCAAGACTAGAAACATTAACATACTCCATATGATATTCTTTTATTCAATTTTCTTTATCCTTTTGAGGTACCTCCACGAGTGTGTATCAAACTATCATGAAAACCGATATGTTTACCCTTGTTTGTCAAGTTGGTCAACATGCAAGTACATTCTTGTATTTCAGATGCAATGCTAGCTTCTTACATACATGCCTTTCTTTGGGAAAATATAAATAATGATACCCTGAATACTTCTGGGTGAAATACTACAATAATAGATCCGTGCGCTTGCAGATGAAAATCTATTATGGCAAGGTATATCATCATTGATGTCTCTAGTGTGATCACCGACACGGTGGTTTCACTCTGGGAAATCAACGACGCATTTCTGGCGCCGTTATTAGAGACATGTTTTAAACCGGTTTCTAGTGATTGTGCTAAGAAATGCCAACAAGCATTTAAAGCGTTATTTGTTGTCGGGGAAGGCATTGTATAAAGAAATCCTAGATGGCTATGAATATAAGATATGCATGCATGTTAGTTACTTGTTCATATAGGCTAATCGTTTATGTTTTCTCTTGTTGTGGATGAAAACATGATAGTGTATGTCACGGTTTCCAACGGTCGGATAACTTCATCGTAGATCTAGAGACTCTGCTAGGGAAGAACAGGTCTCGTATCACTTCTTCCTCGGCCGGAACCCGGCAATTTGAACCGACACCCCTTGCATCAACCGTGCGAACTCCATGGCTCAAAAGACACTTCATGATTTCTCCATCCTCGTTGTTGCCAACATGCCTTTGGGCGCGGAGGGCGGATCTACAATGTTGGCGTCGAGGGGGCGGATTTAAAAATGCACTAAAACTATTCTTATCCACACGTAAATTATACTTAAAATAGAGGATCTATGCATGTTTAAAAATAGCACTAAAACTATTCTTATCCTCCCTCCGTCAAAAGTTTCATGCTTCGTCTTATTCAAAAAAATAGGATTTATTTTGCGACTTATTTTTCAATGAAGACTTGAATATAGATTAATTTATTTTATGATTTGCATAAATATTTTGACCCGAATGGTCAAACATGAAGTTAAAGTCAAAGGATCTATGCATGTTTGACCAAGTCCCTTAGTCTTTGACCCCAATGAGGTCCTAGATTCGCCAATGCTCGGCCGGTGGTCAACATCGGTAGCTAGGCCGGCTAGTGCCTAGATCCCTAACAGTTAAGTTGCCTCGTTATTGCTTGCAAAGCACCAAGAATATCATTTCATAAGAAACTTTAAAAAGTATTAGTATAGTATTACATTGCAGCTTAAAAATTAACGAGACGGTCAGTCAACAATGAAAACGACAAACTAAGAAACTGCAACGAAATTTTCTCTCCCGAAAGTCGAATGTGAGCCGATGGAATTGATCCTAACGACAATCCCAGTCTGCAGGCACACGGGATGACGCTCTCTAAAATAAAGTTGAAACAAAATACTAGAGTACTCCAATAAACTATATAAAAGATAGTCAGTGAAATAGGCTCTCTAAGAATAGAGAGCGGAAGTGGAGAGATAAAGAGCTAACCAATTTGAAAGAGTCTGTTGGAAGATGTATTTTCTTAATAATTTAGCTGTACAAAACTATTTAGCTAGCCTCTACTGGGATATGCTCAAGTTAAGTTTAGCCCGCTGAGGTTTTTGTTGGGATTCAAAAAGTCCCATAGTTGTCTCGTTATTGCTTGGAAAACACAAAAATGTCATTTTCATTAGAATCTTAAAAAAGTATTAGTATAGTACATTGCAGCTTAAAAATTAACGAGACGGTCAGTCAACAATGAAAACGACAAACTAAGAAACTGCAACGGATTATTCAAAAAAAAAAAAAAAAAAACTGCAACGAAATTTTCTCCTCCGAAAGTCCGAATGTGAACCCATGGAATTGGATCCCCAACGAACGACAATCTGCAGTCTGCAGCCAACGCCGCCGGCACACGGGATGGCGCTCCCATGGTGGCTCGCCACCAAGGCGTGCGCCGCGCCGCCGCCGGGCCCCGGCTCCTTCGCCGACGCGCTCGCGTTCCTCTTCCTCTCCGCGTGCCCGCAGCGCGCGCTCCTCGCCGCCGTCGACCTCGCGTTCCTCGTCGCTTGCCTCGTCCTCCTCGCCCGACGACAACTTCGCGGGGAACGATACCCGGCGGCTGCTCCCGCTCCTGAACGCGAGGCGCTGCTGCAGCAGAAGCCGAACCATAACCATCCTCCTTCACCGCCGCTCGTCCGCCACGTGCTCGCGTTCGGGGCCTCCGCGGTCTTGGCGGCGGCGTCCGTCGTCCTCCTCGCGCTCGCGCTCGTCCTCCTGCCGAGCACGCCGTGGCGCACCGCGGATGGAGGATTCCTCGCCGTCCACGCCGTCGCGCACGGCGCGGCCGCCTTATGGACCGCCGTTTTTCGCGGAGAGCAGGAGCTGCTGCCCCGGAGGCGCACCTCCGCGTGTTCTGGCTCGCCACCGCCCTCGCCTTCGCGCTCTTCTCTGCCTCGGCGGTGGTTCGCGGCGTCGACGGCTCGCTGCTCTTCCCCGATGACATTGTCGCCTTCGCTGGTCTGCTCGTCTCGCTGCCTCTGGCGTACGTAGCGGTCACTGGCTTCACCACCGGCGCACAGGAAGCTGAACCAGAGCACACCGGCGCGGCGGCGGCGCCCTCCTCCTCGCCGTACGCCGCCGCTTCGTTCCTCTCGCGCGCGACGTTCAGCTGGGTCAACTCCCTCATCAACAAGGGGTACGCAGCCGAGTCCCTCAAAGCCGAAGAGGTGCCCCCGGTCTCCGCCGGCCACCGCGCCGAGGCGGGGCACGCGCTGTTCATGTCCAATTGGCCGTCGTCGCCGGCGTCTCGGCACCCGGTTGGCGTGGCACTCTGGCTGACTTTCTGGCCGCAGCTCGTGCTGACTGCGTTTCTTGGCCTCGCGCGCCTGGGGGCCATGTACGTCGGCCCGTCGCTCATCGACCGGTTCGTCGAGTTCATCCGCAGCGGCGGGACGCCATGGGAGGGCCTCCGGCTCGTTCTCATCCTGCTCGCCGGCAAGGCCGTCCAGACGCTGGCATCCCACCATTACAGCTTCCAGGGCCAGCTCCTGGGCATGCGCATCCGCGGCGCGCTGCAGACGGCGCTGTACCGCAAGTCGCTGCGCCTCACCGCGGGTGCTCGCCGAGCGCACGGCGCTGGCGCAATCGTCAACTACATGCAGGTCGACGCTGGGATCGTGTCCTTCGCCATGCACGGGCTCCACGGGCTGTGGCTGATGCCGCTGCAGATCGTGGTGGCGTTGCTCCTCCTGTACGCCTACCTCGGCCCCGCCGTGCTCATGACGCTCGCCGTGATCACCGCGGTGACCGTGATCACCGCCTTCGCGAACAAGTTCAACCTGGCGTATCAGCTCAAGTTCCTCGGCGTCCGCGACAGCCGCGTCAAGGCCATCACCGAGATGCTCAGTAACATGCGTGTCATCAAGCTGCAGGCGTGGGAGGACACCTTCGGCGGCAAGGTTCGCGACATCCGGCGGGAAGAGCTCGGATGGCTGGCCAAGATCATGCTCTTCATGTGCGGCAACACGGTGGTGTTCTCGAGCGGTCCGCTCGCCATGACGGTGCTCGTGTTCGGGACCTACCTCGCCTCCGGCGGGCAGCTTGACGCCGGCAAGGTGTTCACGGCCACGGCGTTCTTCCGCATGCTGGAAGGCCCGATGCAGAACTTCCCGCAGACGATTGTCGTGTCCATGCAGGCGTTTGTGTCGCTGGACAGGCTGAACAAGTTCCTGACGGACGCCGAGATCGACACCGCGGCCGTGGAGCGCATCGAGAGTGGCGGCGCTGAGGACACGGTGGCCGTCAAGGTGCAGGGCGGGGTGTTCGCTTGGGATGTGCCAGCCGACGAGGAGGTGAAGGGCAACAACAACAGGAGGTCCCGCCATGAGGGTGGTGGCAGAATGGCCAAGAAAATGGGGCGGAGTTGGTGACAGTGCTGAGGGGCATTGACGTGGAGGTGAGGAGGGGTGAGCTTACGGCGGTGGTCGGGACAGTGGGCTCCGGCAAGTCTTCGCTGCTGTCCTGCATCATGGGGAGATGCACAAGCTCTCCGGCACGGTCAGTGTCTGGACTCTTGATTTTCGTTTTTTTTTTGGACATCATCTCTTGATTTTCGTTGCTTTTGGCTTAGAGCAGTGCTCCACAGTTTTTTTCCTGTACATCTATAATACAATGCAGCTCACACTTGAAAATCTGGCATTAATATTTTGGAGAAATTTGTCTAGAATAATAAAATGCAATGATATTCCTTTCTTCAATATGCACTAACTTAAGTGTACTTGATTCTGTTTAATAAATATCCAAACATTTTATTTGTGCTAGCTTTCTGGTGGAGAAATATACAGCAGTACTTCTTTAACTTATTTGTGTATGTGAATAGGCAAAATTGTTTTTGCCCATAAAAAAAAATATATGCTCCCATGTGCATCACCATTGGATACACCTGGGATGTGTGTGCAGCATGCACCGTTGGATTTACTTGAGGATGCGTGCGCATCCCGATGTGTATCCAATAGCGATGCACATGGGGCCATATACACTTGAGGGCAAATTTTCTGTGTATGTAGATGCAATTTTGTCGTTATATTGCACAAATTAGTTTTGTAGTTACCACTAAATTGTGAAACAAGTAGAAATCTGATGAAAAATCATATTCTTGACATCAGAATTTATGGTCTAGGAAGAGATCGGTCATACGGATGATTAGCTCTATTATCCCATCCCATCTCTTTACACTTTAGGATTTGGCTTAATACCAACATAAGGTGAAATGCATCATGAAATTCGAACATTCACATTTGAAGTGTTGTTTTGTTTTTGGGATTACCGGACCAAAAGTTTGTGTTTTAAGAATTATTAATGTAGCCAAATAACATATCCGTTCACACCTCATATTTGTAGCCAATATGTTTTTTCGGATCATTTACTTTAATCTCATCCCCATTTTCTCTTTGATATAGGTTAGCATCTGTGGCAGCACAGCATATGTTGCTCAGACCTCTTGGATCCGAAATGGAACCATTCAAGAGAACATTTTATTTGGAAAGCCAATGCATCCGGAGAGATATTCAGAAATCATAAATGCTTGCTGCCTAGAAAAGGATTTGGAAATGATGGAGTTTGGCGACCAGACTGAAATAGGGGAACGAGGGATCAATCTCAGTGGAGGCCAGAAACAGCGCATCCAGCTTGCAAGAGCAGTTTATCAAGATTGTGATATATATCTTCTTGATGACATATTTAGCGCAGTTGATGCTCATACTGGATCAGCTATTTTCATGGTGAATCCTTACCTCTTTCGGTTCATTTTGATATTAAATTTATTCAGTTGTTTAAATTTGAGAGTAGTAGTGTTGTAACTGTGCTTGGTAAATGTGTTTGGGAAACAAGTGGACACTTCATTCTTGCAAAGAACCACATTGGCTAGATTTACATATGAAATTCAGAGTTCTATTTCAACATCAGATACCAAAACACACATGTCATCATAAAGTTGCAGAAAAGGATAAATCTAGCCCTTGAATAAGACTTGCATTGGTTTACTCTGTTACTGTGTTTAAACAAATGTGCACTGACTTTCAAGACCACGCAGACTACAGACCTGTCCTATATGAGATTTTATATTAGACAAACTAACAGAGGATTGATGAGCATTGTAGATTAAAAAAAAAACCTTGCATCATACTCTGTATAATTCTTTTAGCCTGCATAATTTACGCAGAACCATGATGGTATTGGATCTGTTCACAATCAGGTGGACTCATGACCTACTTAATTTCCCAATGCTATTTTTTTTTGTTACTTTTGCTATTAGTTATTACAAAGGAAAGTTCTTTCAAACAAAATCCAATTATGGCCAATTTTTTATTACAGTTCTTAAGCTGTACTCTAAAACTAGGATTTGTTCTGCAGGAATGTTTGAAGGGCATACTCAAGAATAAGACCGTGTTACTTGTGACTCACCAAATGGACTTCTTGCAAAATGTGGATACTATAATTGTAAGTTTTTTGAACTAACCATATTAAATTTTGATGAGCATAGTTTAGTATTATGTTGTGTTCTTGCTTGACTCACCAAGTGGAGTTCATGTAAAACGTTGATAATATGCTTGCAAGTTTTCTTGAACTGTTGATATCACGTATTCATGAAACAGTTTAGTATTGCGTTCTCCCTTCATCAGGTAAGCTTAGCGATACTGTGTGGTAACATTCTTTTTTAAAACAAACAATACTGTGTGAGCAATGTTTCTTTCTCGATGTATGGAAATAAATTAATCTATAATATTCACATCTGTGGCTACTTGGAAATATAGATACATTTTAATTTAAGTCTCAGTTTGCTTTTGCTATGAACATATGCTGTATATTGATATTACACCGATGATACCATGCTTATTATTTTGTTGAGAACTACAGAAAATTACATTACATTTACTTTTGTGTCAATATGCAGGTAATGAATGATGGGTTAGTCATCCAGTCAGGGATCTATCGTGAGTTACTAGCATCATGCTCAGAATTTTCGGATCTTGTTGCTGCTCATCATAGTTCAATGGAGACAGCAGGGGGACAAGGTTTTCATGTTCAGAACACAGAGAGCTCTCAGACTTCCAATGGATCTGTAGATGCTCCATCTTTGGCATCGAAATCCAATGATGAAAATGGTGAATTAGTCGACAGTGCAACAAAAAAAGAAGCAGGTTCCTCTAAGCTGGTCCAGGAAGAGGAAAAGGAGAGCGGCCGAGTAAGCTGGCGTGTGTATAAGCTATATATGACAGAGGCCTGGGGATGGTGGGGAGTCGTGATCATTGTAGCTGTGTCGCTGCTGTCAGAGGGCTCCAGTATGGCTAGTAACTACTGGTTATCATATGAGACATCAGGAGGCCCTGTGTTTGACACTTCAGTATTTCTTGGTGTTTATGTTTCGATAGTTGCTACAACAATTATTTTGGAAATGATCGCCACTCTTATTGTGACATTCTTGGGGCTTCAATCAGCACAGGCCTTTTTCAACAAGATGTTTGACAGCATTCTACGAGCACCAATGTCATTTTTTGACACCACTCCTTCAGGAAGGATCCTAAGTCGGGTATGTTCTGTAAAGGAAACTAGGTATAGCTTCTATTTGTTTTGCATGTGTATAATCACTCCTTGAAAACTAATTAATGTTACTATTTTTGTGGTTTTGACATTCACAGGCATCGTCGGACCAATCTAAGATTGATACTAACCTTGTGTTCTATGTTGGTTATGCCACATCAATGTGCATTTCAGTGGTTACCAGCATAGCTATTACTTGCCAAGTTGCATGGCCGTCATTAATTGCAGTACTTCCTCTACTGCTTTTGAACATCTGGTACCGGGTATGCTGTGATCCAATTACCACAATGCATCCTAGAGGACCTCTGTTAATACTACTTAACATAAATACAGAAATCACAATTGAATCAATAATAAAATGAATTTCTTTCCTTTCATCCTGTATTTTTCAGAATCGTTATATCGCGACATCTCGAGAGCTTACTCGTCTTCAAGGGGTAACAAGGGCGCCAATTATTGATCACTTTACAGAAACCTTTTTGGGTGCCCCAACTGTAAGGTGCTTTAGAAAGGAGGATGAGTTCTACCAGACAAACCTGGACAGGATCAATTCGAATTTGCGTATGTCATTTCATAATTATGCAGCTACTGAGTGGCTTGGATTTCGCCTGGAGCTAATTGGCACACTTATTTTGTCTTTAACTGCTTTTCTCATGATCAGCTTGCCTAGCAATTTCATCAAGAAAGGTAAATATTCTAATCTAAATTTGTTGCATATTCATAAAACTCTGTATCATGAGGTAGAGTAGAATTGAATCAATTGATACCCATGCTAATTTAAAATCTCTAGTTATTGTGCCTGTCATATTGTTTTAATAAGACGCCTTTTCCCTAAAACGAGTTATATTGGATATTCTCATTTGGGAATAATACAATATACTATAAATGAATGAATAAATGAATTGCTAAGTAGGACTGAATTGTTTTACGGGGTTGAACTTGATACATGGCTTATTGTACTTATTGTCTGCATATTCAAACCATGAGTGCAATATTCTGTAGATGTTTCTATCAGCAATGAAACATTAAGTTTTTTCTGAAAGCATATCGAGTCTGAAAAGTTTTCTGTTGCATCACTCCATAGTTTTTTAAATGTATGTCTGAAGCTCAATACTCAAAAAGATTACTGGCAAATTCTGTTGAAAGATATATCACTCTACGTTCCTATCTTGATCCTTTGCGAAACTTATAAATGCAGAATTTGTTGGCATGTCCCTTTCATATGGTCTTTCTCTCAATTCCTTGGTGTACTACACAATTTCCATAAGCTGTATGATCGAAAATGATATGGTAGCCGTAGAGAGGGTGCATCAGTACAGTACTCTTCCTTCTGAGGCAGCATGGGAAGTTGCCGACTGTCTTCCCTCACCAGATTGGCCCAGCCGAGGAGATATCGATGTGAAAGATCTGAAGGTTAATACTTTTTACATTCTAGTATCTTATTAAGTGGTCAGATGGAATGAATAATAAGCACAAGTCTTCTCAGGTTCGGTATCGTCAAAACACACCACTAATCTTGAAAGGTATTACTGTGAGTATTAAGAGTGGAGAAAAGATTGGAGTTGTGGGAAGGACTGGCAGTGGAAAGTCGACTTTAGTGCAGGCTTTATTCAGGATTTTGGAGCCTGTAGAAGGCCATATCATCATCGATGGTGTCAATATCTGCACTTTAGGGCTTCGTGATCTGAGGTCTCGCTTTGGTGTGATTCCCCAAGAGCCTGTGCTCTTTGAAGGAACTGTACGGAGCAACATAGACCCAACTGGGCGGTATTCTGAGGCTGAGATATGGCAGGTAATATAACCCACACATACTCTGTTTAACAAGATGAACTCCTCTTGGATGCTTAACTGTTTATATTTTTTCCTCCTATCAGGCCTGATCTGATCATATTTACCTCTCTGCAGGCCCTTGAGCGTTGCCAGCTAAAGGATATAGTAGCCTCAAAACCAGAGAAGCTTGATGCACTAGGTTTGCTCTGTTTCTTAAGTAAAAGATAACTGTGCTCCAAGTTTCAAGCTTGTTCAAGCTGTCAATTAACCAAGCATATTTGTGAACTTGTATAATGTTGCCCATGTGGTTTCCACAAACTATAGCAAAACATGAACAATGTTTCTTTGCTCATCATTTGTTCTTTGCAGTCGCCGACATGGGGGAGAACTGGAGTGTAGGACAGAAGCAGCTCCTCTGCTTCGGCCGAGTTATACTGAAACGCAGTCGGATCCTCTTCATGGACGAGGCAACAGCTTCAGTTGATTCTCAAACAGATGCGGCCATCCAGAGGATCATCCGCGAGGAATTTACCGAATGTACCGTCATCAGCATTGCACATCGGATACCGACTGTTATGGACAGCGATCGAGTTCTGGTGTTGGATGCAGGTAGGCCTTTGCACTTGCATTTCCCCTATTTTGAAGACTGCTAGGTTACATGTTGTGATGTTTTTCCCCGGAATGTTCTCACCAGAATTTCATTAACCTAGGAACAAAATTACAAATGGTACCACCATTATCACACACAGATAGTTGTAGCAAAAGATCTAGATGCAATACAGGCCATCCCAATTGAAAATGAAGTGGAGAGCTGATTGCCTTTATTAAGATTTTATGCCTCTGTTCAATCATTGTGTATGTGTTTATCTGTATCAGGTCTCGTGGCAGAATTCGATGCACCTTCCAAGTTGATGGGGAGGCCATCACTCTTTGGTGCGATGGTTCAGGAGTATGCAAGTCGCTCTTCTAGCTTGAAGGGAACCGTTGGATGAGACCACTTTTCCTGGCAAATAGGAGAAAGTTTAGGCATACACATAGGTACAGCATCTAACGAAAAGGAAAAGAATAAATTATAGGAGTTTCTGTAAGCTCGCAAGCATAATGCTTTATTGCCTACACCATGTTTTATCTTCAGTAGAACTGGTTTGCATTTCCACCAATTTTGTACTCTCTCCGTTCCCAGATAAATCAGTTTCTAGAATCTGAAATGTTGGACTAACTTTATGGAAAAAAATAACGTCTATGAAATAAAATGAACACCTTATGAAAATATATTCTATGGTAAAACTAATGATATTAAACTGATACCATAAGTCTTATTTTTTTTAGAGATTTGTTAAAGTTTGAAAAGTTTGACTTTAGACAAATCGAAATGTATTTATTCAGAGACAGATAAAGTATGTGAGGAAAGCTTAGAGCATCTAAAGGAAGTTTGTGCAATTTACTTGCTAAACCAATGACTTTATCAAATTAAGAAAAATAAGAAGCAATCTAAATTTACCTCACTCTCCAATAGTTTTATATATGAACTTATTTATAATAAAAATAACTTTTTACAATGCTTGGGAGGCGTCTAAAGACGTTTCATGTCACTACTAGATAAAGCGATTTTAGGTGGCGGGCTTTTTTTTTATTTTGCATGGCGGTTTTAAAACCGCCACCAATGGAAGGTCACGGTTAATCGATGATTAACCGTGGCGGTTTTCTCGGGAGGCTAAAAGCCCGCCACCTAAAATCACAAAAAAAAAATTAAAAAAAACAAAAATCCGGATCCAAGCCCAAGCGGGCCCGGATCGGGCGCCGCCGCCGCCGCCGGATCCGGATCCGCCGCCGCCCGGGATCCGGCCGCTACCGACTTCGATCCGGCCGCCACCGTCGAGATCCGGCGCCGGGACCCCAGGGGAGGGCCGCCACCGTCGAGATCCGGCCGCCGCCGCCGGATCCGGCCGCCCGCGAATCGATCCGCCGCCACCGCCGAGATCCGGCGCGCCAGACACACAGGGAGGGCCGCCGCCGCCCTGGACAGCTCGGGGAGGGCCGCCGCCGCGGTTGCGCCATCGAGGAAAGGGGAGGAGGCTCGACGGGGAGGGAGGGGAGGGGAGGGGGGCGCGACGGGAGGGGGGCGCCGATGGGGGGGCGCGCGACGGGAGTGTGAGAGAGACTCGGGGGGCGCTCGACGGGAGGCTCGGCGGGAGAGTGAGGGAGAGAGAGATTTCGGGAGACCGAGTGTGAGAGATGGAAACCCTAGCTCTGTATATTTATACGTGGGACTGAAACTGGGCCTGTTCGGATCTTGGGCTGGGCCTTATTAACCATGGCGGTTTTTTTATAAAAACCGCCACGGTTAATCAATTTACCATGGCGGTTATTATAACCGCCACGGTTAATAAAAAATAACCACCACGGTTAATCATGACATTAACCGTGGCGGTTTTTCAAATGCCCGCCACGAAAAATAAAATCTGAACACCACGCAAAATCAATCCTGTAGTAGTGTGTGTCTATGATTTGTGGACCCAATATGAGGAAAGACGTTGAGAGGTGTCTGGATGTGTTTTATGTATCTGGGCCATATGCTTCGTAACACGATCCAATACCTCCAAAATTGAGGAGGTTTAGAAATCCAAATCAAGGAGTGGTATTTTTTTTTTTTTTTTTTTGAATCGAGGACATCCCCATTTTCACTACTAGCAACAGAAATACAGAGTTTGATTGACAACAAAATAAGGGACCTAAGACAACTACAGAAAGCATAAAAGACACTGAGACAATATTTTCCAAGGAGTATCATCTACCTTTGCTATTACAAGCACAACCAACAGCAAAAGACATCAATTCCCGCAAAGTTACCAGAAACGTTGCATCAAGGGGGTTTCAACAGAAGATACATCAGATATCACGCTCCCTGGAGATTACTGTCTTCAGCCTTTTCTTTTATCTTGAGTTCATTCGATCACATCGTCATCTTCTTTATCTTCCAGCATCCTCATGTTGACATTCCTTTTTTATTTTTTTAAAGAGTAAAATTGTACATTGATATTTGTAACAATAATGTTTTGAATACTATAGTTAGCATTTATGATTCAAGTACTAATAGTTAGATCAATATTTGCTTAAAAAAGATGAAAATTTTCGTCTTGTTAGGGTTCATTCGCCGCCATTTGTGTCACCGCCCTCCGCCTCCGTTTGTGCCGTCATTGAGTCCACGGGGGGACCTCAACGCGTTGCGCTGCTACGACATCATCTCCGTCGAGATCTGGGTCCTCATCTCCCCAATCGAGCACGTGGAGGCCGCGGCGATGATTGTGCTCCTGGCCGCGGCTGCGGTGGCCGTCTCCGCTACCCGGGTGAAATCTCATATTTGGTTTTGGGACACCGACTTGCAATCCTAGTGTTGAATCTAGAAAATGAGCTCATGATATGTAATTTAAAATGGTCAAGATAACCCTTATTTCTATGAGGTGTGAAGAAGCTTGTCTTTGGTTCAAACCTAATTACATGATAAGGCAAGTGTTCTATATTGAACCACTTTATGACCATTTTTTTTACTTGATTTCTCTCTATTTACACCTTTTTGGTGATTGTTGACAAAGGGGGAGAAATAAGTCACAAAGATGGAAAAGAGTCAATTTTTAAATTGATCATACAAATAGGGGGAGCAAGCTCATAGACTATTTGTGGCATTTGATGTGCATGATCATGATGAAATGTTGCATTGCAATTTCAAATTTAATATACATGATTGATTGGTGTATGCTAGAAATATAGAATTTGAATGGTAAATGCTTTACTAGCATGCATAGGATGTATCTAGACATTGCTCACATATTATGCCTATAATGTTGATCTCATGGGGTATGTTGAGTTTTGATGAATGTCTAGTTACATTGGTGCTAAGGATGGTATATATCGACACTCTGATTGGTATCACGCTTCAAAGATCCATTCTATATACCTTAGCACCTCTTTGGTAATAATGTCTCTCCCCAAAACTTCTATCCATACATATGTGCCAAAATTGAACCAAACACATGGAAGCACATATGTAGGGGGAGCTACTATTACCAAAACCGAACCTTGAAATGTTTGTCCAACTTTGATTCATGACTAAAATGCCTTGGACAAGCAATTCAAGTTCAAATTGAATTTATTTCGTTTCTTTGTGAAGGTTGTCATCAATTACCAAAAAAGGGGAGATTGAAATCTCATGTTTGGTTTTGGCAATTGATGCAACCCTTTTATGATAACCCTCTACTAGCTATATGTGTGCTTATGAGATAGGATAGCATGGATGGTGTGGAGCTACATGATCATGAACATGGACTATGATGATGGACATGATGGATCATCAAGCTCACTCGTTGGAAAAGCAAAGACCTAGAGATCAAGACAAAGGTATACTTGATAGGGTTTTGAATTTTGGTGATCAAGACACTATAGAGAGTGTGATCACATGTTGGATAGATAGCCGACTATCAAGAGGGGAAAACCATGGCTAATCCATATTTGAAGTGTCTCTAGATTCATTATGACTTGCATATCCATTAGAATCTAGCGCACTAACTTCGCCCTTGAAAATGGTTTTCAAAATGCTAACACACATGCACATGGTGATGTACACTCAGTGGTGTTGGCACATTTGCAAAGGAGAAGTTGTTTCGGTGTTTGTCGGACACTAGGACTGTCTTGGAATGGAATATTGCTTTAATCCATTGTGCTTTGGATCAAGTAACCATGTGGGTTGTGTAGCCCTTTGAGTAAACTTTCCATAGAGTCATAGATCATCGAAAATAGAGTTCAGATCAAAGAGTTATGGTCATTTGATCGGGCATAGGTCCTGTTGAAAAGGGGCATAGGACGCTGAGGCTTACGTCTGGCGCGTACGACGCATGGCGTCTAGCGTGTCTGACGCTTGTTGCTGAGCGTCTGGCGGTTCGGATGGTTTGCACCCACTCTGTACTGCGTCCGAGGGTGCGTATGGCACGTCCGACGCATGGTGTCTAGCCCGTCCGACGCTTGTTGCTGAGTGCCCAGCGGATCGGTTGTTTTGCATCCTCTCTAGACTATGTCCATGGGTGCGTCTGGCGCGTCCGACGCATGGCGTCTGGCGCGTTCAATGCTTGTTTCTGAGCGTGCCAACGACTCTTTTCAAATGGCTAGTACACATGGCACGACGAGGAGCGTCGGACGCTACTGTGCAGCGTTTGACAGTGTTCTAACTGGCGCGTCCGATGCACACGTCTGAGAATGTTTTAAGCCCCCAACGGTTCTATTCTTTGGGGGTTGGTAAATAGAGGAGTGGCCAATTGCATGAGTTCCCTCTTGCACATTTGATCATTCTAACATCCTCTTGAGCTGAGAATACTCCCCTCCACTCATCTCTCTTGCTTGATTGCGAATCTTGGTGAGATTGAGTGAGATTCAAGTGCATTTGCTTGTTACTGCATCTAGAGACACTTGTTCTTTGGAGGAGCTACGGGATTCTTGTTTCTCTTTGGAATTTGCCCAGTTCCCTAGCGGCTTTGGAGTTGTGGTGGTGTTGAGCTTGATTGGTGCCACAGGTGGATTTGTGAGGGGTTCCTGAGCCTTCCCTGTGGGAGATTGCAATTGCTACTCTAGTGGATTGCTCGTACCATGTAGATCCCCATCTTGTGTTGGTTGTGCGGCACCCGGCTATGGGTTCGGCTTTGTAACGCCGATTAGCATGTGAACCTCCAAGTGGGTGAATCTCTACAATGAGGAGTAGTTTGACAGCAACAAGCGAACCTCGGGATAAATCATTGTGTCAATCTCTTGGATTTCTTGGTATTCATCTTGTGATTGATATTGTGATTGATTGGTTCATTCCTCTACTCTACACCGTTGGTATAAAAGATCTCTCTCTGCTCTTGTATTTACATTGTCACTTATCTTGAGTAGCTTGTGTAGTTCTAGCTTTAGCTCTCTAGTTGTGTAGTGTTTCACATAGGAGTAATCTAGTGACTTAGCTTGTGTGCTCCCTAGAGACCATACTTCACCTAGAACTACTTGTGTAGGTGGCTTGCATAGTTAGTTAGAAGCTCCGCATAATTTGCTATGCCACTTAGTTTTCTAACCTCTTTGCTTGAGTTGTTGTTGAAGTTTTTTATAGGCTATTCAGCCCGACCCCTCTAGCCATTTAGGACCTTTCACCGGGGGTGTGTGAGGGTGGCGAGGTGTGCGCGTCCAAGGATGCGGTGGTCCATGGTGGCGAAGCAAGACGGCAGGCTCAAGGTCGGGGGCGTGGGCGTGGGCGTGAGATGCGGGATCTGGAAACGGTGCCTGCGGTGGGGGACATGCTTATGCTCGTTGTGCCTCTCTTCCCCATCTACGGGCGCCTCAGGGCTGCGTCGCCAGCGCACACTCTGGTGCTGCACACGGCCAGGAGCAGGCTTGGTGCCGCCCACGGTGCTATCTGTGATGGGGAGGTTCGGCGTCATGTGCCTCGCGCCGCCGGCGCTGCTGGCTAGGGGCGGAGCTAGAGTAAAACTGTGTTGGGGGGGGGGGGTGACACTTCATTAAAAAGCTTTTCTAGATGGTTTGTGGGCCAGGGGCGGAGCTAGAGTAAAATCACATAATTTCGTTTTGGGTGTGGGTGCAGCCGCACCCACAGGGAGCAACATAGTTCCGCCCTTGCTGCTGGCCATGGTGCGCGTTGCTCTTTGTGATCAATTGGAGTTTTGTGAGTGAATTAGTGTGCATCTTTCTGATCATAGCTTGGAGTTTGATCAACTTAAGATCGAAGACTTGTTACTCTTCCCAGCACCTATATGGCCTGGTGGAGGACTAGGTGATCTTCCTAAAGGAGTTCCTTGTCAAAAGGCTCTTGATGATTACATTGGGTATCATCATGGAGGACAAAACCAACCTCTAGACACAGGGTGGGCTAGTCGAACTGACGAAAGGTTACATCTACCTAGGATCGTCCTTCATTTTACTTGACACACAAGGTATAGATGTAAACCTATCATTCGAGATTTTGTTGTAACAAAATAGAAAACCAATTTGTAAGCTGATGAGCAGGGAGATATCCATATGTAACCCCACACTCTTGAGCTATATAAAGTGGGTAAGGACACCCTTTCAATACCTTATATCCTGCTCATTAGCACCCCCTTGGCTGAAGCAGAATAAACTAGTTGTCTCTTGTGCTACTATCTAGATATGCTACACAAAAAAAACACCCAAAAACAAAGCTGGTGGTAAAAAAATATATATGGACAGTTGGGGCACTATAGCTAGGTATGGGATTTAGATCCATATAGGTTTCTTAACTAACAAATCCATCTGCAGCTTTGCTCTGGACCAGTCCATCAGCTTTGGCTTCCTATCCATTACCTTTGCCAAGAACCAGTGTTGTTTTGGTTCTGAAGCTTAGACTTCTCTGTCCACAGGATAGGCAAGCTTCACCTATGTGACTCGGCTCCTAGCTAGTTAGCAGTGATCAATTGGAAACAAAATACAGCATATTAACACAAACCAAAGAGATGTGGATACAAGCTAGTTTAATTTCTTACAGTCAAGCTAGTGTTTTGAAACATGTGACAGTAGTAGGCAACAAATCCCGGCCCCTATAGAGGCGTTATTGAAGCCAAGTACTCAACGGCCCAAGCCAGAAGCCATAGCTTAGGGACGTGCGATATCGACATGCCACAGCGTGGTTTTGATGACATTGAAGGTGCAGACGTCACCAACCTTCACATTGTTCTCCCTGCAGAACTTTTTCCATCCCGGCCCAAAAGTACAACTATAATTTTTTGAGCTGAGACCTTGAATCTGCCAAGAATTGCTGTTGGTTGACGTCTTGAGCGTAATCATGCAGCGTTGCGGCAACCCAATTTGATTGCAGAAAACCCTTGTCAAAGACTGCAATGATCACAATAACGTTAGTTACACAACTGATTATTGTAATGTGGATTTGAGAACTACGCTTTTTGATAGCACACTGCATATTCATGCATGCTATCACTAAATTAAAAAAACAAAATGAGGTGTTATCCATGCTCAAATTTGAATGACTTTAACCCTATTCCTAACTTCCTAGAATCAACGGGAGAATGACCATCCTTACCAGATGCCTCCTTATTGTGTTGGTATTCACCTCCTTCCGTATCCAAGGCGGCGGCCCAATGTCATAGACAGATTTTGTATATGATGGAACCTTGCTCAAAGATGTCACGGAGGATTTTGGCCTCTTTGATCCTTCACTACTTGAACTACACTTCTTGGTCTTGTGGTCCCTACTGGATGAACGAGGTGATTTCTTTTGCCTAAAAGTATCTGCTGATGTTGATGCATCATCAAACAAAATGAACATGCATGCACTTTAGTATTTAACTCACAAGCAACCTATTGCGAACAATCTCTACATATATATTAAAAAGAAACTGATTTATATTTGTGCTTACGGTGTGTGATAGTGACATGCCACAGTGAGGTTTCGATGATGTTAAAGGTGCACAGGTCGCCTGTCTTGAGCCTATTATCCTGGCAGAAGTTCTTCCAGCCCTCTCCAGTAATATAACAGGCGTGCTTGTATGCAGCACCACGCACCTGCCATGATCTGGTGCTGTCTATTTCTGTCTTAAGGGTGATTGTGCGAGTAATCCGGAACCCAATTGAATTGCAGAACTTCTTTGACAACGTCTACAAGCATTGTGATGTAATAACTTATTTCATCAAATATTATAACTTCAACAGTAGTGGGAAAATACTGATTGGATAATTGCTAAATAGTTATGAGTGCCTCTTCATATTAGTTGGCTTACAAGGTTTTTCTTGGTGCAATACATATGAAAAACACTGTAGAAGCTCTAATATTTTGTCAATGATTTTTTCTTTATTTTTTAGATAAATGATAATGGGCTCCGTCCTTTTGCACCATTCAACGGATAAGGACAATATTGTTCATTACATCAACATATTATATCACGCCAAAGCTTTTCTGGCTAAAATTCCATTTATTTTGGTCATAACATGCATGCATGTTAGTTTCTATTTTACAACCTTGCAGTCAAAAAATAAAATCCATTCACATCAATTGCTTGTTGAAATGCACCGGATTCTAGGTTGTGAAGCAAAACTCGAGGGTTGCAGGTAAAAGGATGGATGATAGATAGAAGGTATACTATCTACATGCAGTCATCAAAACTTAAAGTGTGTGTTCCAAAGCCTACATGTCCTATTTTGATGGAAAGGGGTCCAGACTACCCCATCCTACTCGAGATGGACTTGTGTAGAGGGAGCTCTTCAAGAGGGATGAAATGGTCGACTGTGTTGTCCCTGGTTTTCGAGAGCCCTTGGCAAGAGTGTGTGGCTACTGGTACTGGCTAGATCCAGGGGATATATGTCATGAGAATTTGGTGGTGTTACCCCAGCATGGAGAGTATTGTGCCAATCTCCTGGGGTGCCTGGCTCTGAAGGTCCTTGCAATGTTGATACTTTAAGCATATGAAAGGAGCATTGGACGATGTCGCATCCTCAGGTGTGGACCCCCTTGTAAGCCTGATGAAGAGTGGGATTGGACAACTTCCTCGGCTCCATCGTGTTGCCACTCCAGGTTCGTCGCTTGCCTCGTCACGCAGACTTCACTGTGGGCCAATAATCGCTGTCCTCAGGGAGGTTCAAATAGTATGCTTTATATAACAAATTCTAAACTTCTCTTAGTGAAAAACTGGCTGATGAGGCCTTGTTCGCGAAAAACAGGAAATTTTTAAAACCATGTTTACTTGACTATAGGTAGTAAAAAGATATAGAATATTGGGGCGTCTGGTATATAAATTGTATCAATATAGAGGCAATGTAATAAAGCATCAAAATAATAAAATAATAAAATAACAAAAAAAGAGAGAAGGCACTCAAACAGAGCAAAAGCTGAGCTTACAAGATGGGTTTCAAGCATATAGTTGGTGATCTTTTTTCCTTATCCAAGATGATGATGTCCCAATCTGATAGGGTTCTTTCAGTGCTCTATAAGTCATTGAGCTTTTTGGCCTCTTTTTTTTCTTCACTGCTTGATCTATCATCATTGCTTTTACGTTTCCTGATGATGGGAGAAGGTGAATCCTGTTTTTCAGTATCTGCCAACGAGAAGACAAATGTTTATACGCATATCCTCATATCTACTAGTAGATATACACGAAACATCAATTTATATTCTCACTTAGTTGAATCCCAGCGTTCTGGTTTTTGAAATCTTTCTGGCATCCACTGATTCCGAATGCTTTGAATTTGAAAACCATGTTTCCTTCATATCTCAAGAGCAAAACGTCGCCATTAGATATTCCATGGAACTCCAGAAACTGTGACCAGCCTCCTGTGAAGAACATGCCTGAATGATCATTCCTAAGTTCAATATGCCAAAATTTGCCAAGGGGCTGAGAATGATGGCCGTCCGGCTGTTTAGGCACTCTTCTGTGACGTAATTTTTCACAAACCTAGCAGGCAATATCTGCAGCAGCATATGTATGAATGTTTTTTTTTTGAAAGGACATATGTATGAGTGTGATCACGATACATCTCAAGTTTAAATGTTCAACGAGATGTATATTCTTATGATCTTATCGATCAGAATATAGTATCCAGAGTTCGCATACCATCTTTTCCAATAAATACGGATGAAAAATCCTGATGAACTGTGGCTTGCAGATAGCACCTTTGCTGCTTCTGGATGTCATAACTGAAGAAAAATGTGATTTAAGTATCAATGATAACAGAAAAATGATACTACTTTCAAGTCCAAACAATAAGTTACATAAGTTACATAAATGTAGAATGTAGAATGCATAGATGATGTTACCCATCATGGAAACTATATAACTTTTATACTATATACTTTTTGCTATTTGACATGGTATATTTCAATAAGAATTACAAGTCAAAGCATTATATATTTTTTTTCACTATTTCAAATCAGAATGCGTAGTATATTTGTTACACGTCCAAAATGGGCTGCCGCCACCGATGGAGCAAATGGTCCGACAAGGACACGAGGAGGGGCGTCAGGCGGCCCGAGCACCGCGCCCTAAGGGGCCACGCGCACAGTGGAGGGGCCGCTCACCACCATCGCTATCTAGTTACCATATCGAAGTTCTAGGAGGTTTTCAGAAAGAGATTCGTTAGTTAAGGAATCGGAGTTTGTTAGTTGGAAAGGAGAATCCAATCTTTTAAGGATCTCCTAGAATTGCTTAGGGTCAAGTCCCATAGGGACTATAAATACTAGGAGCATGTAACCAATCAAATCAAGTAATAGACAAACAATTCCTTCTTCTTCCTCTCTCTCTCTCTCTCTCTCTCTCTCTCTCTCTCTCTCTCTCTCCCATGCACACTGTGCTCTCCTCCAGCACCATCACCTCCCCCGCCGCCACCTCTGCCCTAGCCGCTGGTCACCTCCTCGGTCACAACCCTAACACCTAGTATTCAAAGACCACTTCGATCCCCACGCCACTGCCATGGGTAACGGCCATGTCTCTTGCTCAAGCATATGAGAGACACTTGGTATCATCGTTGAGGCCAACAAGGCACCGAGCCAAAAGTCAGGGAGCTTCCCACCACCAAAAGCACCCGCAAACATGCCGACCACGCCCACCGCAGAAAAGATGTCGGAATGAAGACGTGCCAACCTCTGCTTCAACCGCACGTCTGCGAGCTACAAGTGCAAGCACATCTTCAACATCACCGCCATCAGCAACTACGAGCTCGAGAAGGCTGACCAAAGCTTCCTAATGATGATTGCCATGACCCACTCAGGTCCAGGGTGACTCCCCCACGTACCTCACATGGGTGGTGTTAGGAATAGACGTCCACGTCCTAGTGGACTTAAGTGTAACGCACAACGTCATCGACATCAATGTCGCCCACACCATCAGCCTCTACTTACCCACGACATCCACACTATTCCCTACCCTTTTGCAGGTTCTACACCAAGGTGACTCGGCCAACATGGACCTGTTGGCCCTAGGCGCTTACTCTTCGCCGGCCATGGGACAATGCAACCGGGTGCCCACAAGCATCCTCTTGGGCCACTCATGGCTGCTGTGGCGCACCATCACGGCGATGACAGTGGTCTTCTCCGACAACCTAAGTCGTACACTTGTCTGTGTCAACAACGTTTAGATCGCCCTCTTACCAAACTCCTACATGACCACTTATCATTGGGCAAATCTGTCTTGGGCGCCTTCATCTTCGGCACCATGCTTCTCTTGATGACGTCACCGCCAACACGCTCAACCTCAACGATCTGGCGCCAGCTTCATGCCTACCTCTCCCCGACAATGATAACGGCATCCACGACACGTTGTCCCACCACGAGAGATGGTCCATCCACTTTGGCTTCGGGGCAGCCGACCCACGACCTCTCCTTGCTTCTGTTGAAATGTGTATAGGCGCATTGCCCACCTCTTCCCAATTGCTTAAGCTTTTGGGTTGAACCGGTCGGTGCATGCAACTTAACATGGTATCAAAGCCAGATGTCTCGAATTTGAATCCTAGTAAAGGCAATTTAAGTCCCCCACCCCTTTATTTTCCATGTTGTGCCTCTTTATAGCTGCATGTGAGTGGGGGTGTTGAAATGTGTATAAGTGCATGGCCCACCACTTCCCAATCGCTTAAGCTTTTGAGTTGAACTTGTCGGTGCATGCAACTTGACAACTGCATCATGCGAGGATGCACGCCTAGGGACAAAACACGGCGACCACCTCTAGTTCATCTTTGGCTACATCAGCAACCTCTCGCTTTGAGTTCGTGCGAACTTCGCACAAGGTAGAACATCATCCTCGCCGACGCCATCTACGGTCACATGACCTGCCACCTAGACACCATCCTGTGAGGAGGAGCGCTTCTCCCCGATGGAATCAACGACTGGGTCCTACTTCAGCACGAGGACGCGCCGAGCGGAGAAAGGGGCAGTGTGTTATATGTCTAGTACAGGTCGCCGCCATCCACGGAGCAAACAGCTGACAAGGTTCTGAGGAGGGGCACTGAGAGGCCCCAGTGCCGTGCCCTAAGGGGCCACACACATGGTAGAGGGGCACCGCCGCCTCACACGCCACTGCTGTCATTGCTATCTTGTTACCATATTGAGTCCTTGGAAAGAGATTGGTTAGTTAAAGAATCACAATTTGTTAATTGGAAAGAAGAATCCAATCTTACAAGGATCTCCTAGTTGCTTGAGTCCTATAGGGACTACAAATGCAAGCATGTAACCAATCAAATGAAGTAACATACGAGCAATTGCTCATTCCTCTCTCTCTCTCTCTCTCTCTCACACACACACACACACACACTGCACCCTCCTCTTGCACCGCAACCTCCCACGCCGCCACACCTACCACAGCCACCGCCAGTTACCTCACCGGTCATGACCCTGACAATATTTAACTAATTATTACTAAAAAATGATGTTACCAGTAAAAGCACATACATTGTATGTGCAATAGGTTCGACTATGATTCAGGGTAATGTTAGGAATTCATGGGTGAAAACCCTGAATTTAAAAAGGAAAACCCATGAATTCCACCATTTGCAATGAGTTTTCTTTTTAAATAATTCAAAATGTCTACAATAACGGGAAGTAATTGTATTCCAAAGCACCGGTCCCAATGATGCGCAAATCTTTTCAAAATTTTCTTAATTACAATGATGCACAAATCTTTTTTGCGTATTCGAGAAAAAAAAAATTGTCTTTTCAAAGCATCCAGGTCCCAAGTCTAGTTTAACACAAGATCAGTTCTTTCTTAGATTGCATGGTAAGATCAATTATGACTAGTTGAATGGCCTAGTTGCCTAGTTCTAGTTCAATTAGAATTGATGTTTTTTTTTATTATCAATAGAAGTTTAAATCTTCAAAACTGAATGGACTATATGTTTTCAGCACTGCAATCTTGAAGTCCTCGATTAAGTTTCTCAACATACCAAGCCAATTAATTAGAAGATTAGGATCCCTAAAGTAATTAGCATCGTCCAAGATTTGCCTGCAAATATTATTCACCTGCAGCCGGAGCGCCGAACTCCTTAATGCACATGCTGGTGTCGAACACCTTGACGGTGAGCGCGCCGCCGCCCTCGTGCCGGAGCACGACGAACCAACCGAGGCCGACGTCGTGCGCGGCCAAGAACTCCGCCCAGCCGCGCCCCAGGAACGCACCGTCGCCGTCCCGGCCCACGTCCACACGCCACACCTTGCCGAACGGAGAGACCACGAGGGCCGTCGGCTCTGGAGACGCCCCTTCGCCTCCGCCGTCGCCAGCATTTAAGCACCCGGCAAGCTCGTCGGAAATGCGCTGCGGAATCAGTTTGTGAGTTTAGTAGATCGTCAGCACAGTGAAGCAAGCGTCGATCGGCGATTGAGATCGACGGGCGATCGAGGGAGGCTGTGGTGTGCTTACCAACTTGTCGAAGGAACGAGGAAGCAGGACCTTGAATTGCTTCGCCATGGCGTGCACGCCAGGACCAGCAGGGTCGCTGGGCGATGGCATGGCGATGCTGGATGCTGCAGCATACGAACGGCCGTGTCCCTTGTGTCAACCAGATAATCACGAAATGGCGTTTAGGTTTCCTTCTCAATCAGTAAATGAGCAAAATAAGCGTCCGTTTGTGTTTACAAATAAATGAAATAATAAAGGAAATAAAAGCAAGGCCAAATAGTTTCTATAATAACTACTCCCTCCATTCCAAATTGTAGTTCACTTTGGCTTTTATAGATACATTGATTTTTGCTATGCACCTAGTTATACACTATGTCTAGATACATGGTAAAAGAAATAGATCTAGAAAAGCCAAAGTGAACTACAATTTGGAACGGAGGGAGTAACAAACTTGTCATAGAAACAATACATCATGCAATCCGAGTCTATATAATCACTATACTGTTGTTCTAACTCGCATGAAAACGGTTGATGAATCTGGATCACATACAAGATACTGAATATATACTAGGATATTTTTTTTTCAAGAAAAAATCAGACAGAAGAAACCCCTTTTTTTTTTTAATACCAGAAGAAACCCTTTGCTTGGCCGTGTTTCGCTGGTGATCTTTTATAACTTTTTGTTCGCTATTATCGTTGGTTGTGTATTTTTATACCTTTGTTTTCCTAGTTTGGTGGATGTTTTTCTTTCCAAAAATAGGTATGTTTCTCTTGACCTATGGCGGGCAACACGCATGGCTAAGGATGGATAACGAGCTAGCTCGGCTCATTTTAGCTCCTTAGGATAACTAGCTCAGCTCGTTATCTTAACGAGTCAGAAAAACCGGCTTGTCTTGGTTGTTTACGAGCTTGAGGCGTCTCGTTAAGCTCGAAAGGTAACAAAAGTAAAACATCCAACAACCTTAAATCGAACCAAAAAAAATATGTGCTAACATATATACAAGTATAATAATATATTATGGTATTACACTTGTCCACTCTCGGATACCAATACCATGCATAATCTTCGTTCGTTTGGCTCACGAGCTATCTCTAGTTGGCTCGTTATAGCTCACGAAGTTAAAATCTTGGCTTGGCTCGTTATCAAGTTTCGAGCCGAAATGCTGAAAGCAAGCTAACGAGTTTTGAGTTTTTCGTCTAGCCTTGTGTGTGGAAGATTGTTTTGTTTTCTTTTGTTCTTAGCGGTGGTCGACAATTACCATATCCTTGGAGCTGATCACATGTAGCTCTAGGAAAACCTAGATTTGAAGCTCTAGGCATATTAAGTATATTTACATGACCCATTTCATTTATATTTTAGATTAAATGAAAATATTTAAACCACATTATTGAGCTTGCTTAGTACATCGAAACCCTTTCCTTGCTATATATTTATAACTTATTGAGGTATCAAGTCACATCTTGCTTTGAATCAACTTTAAGCACGTACATACATATTGAATATCATTTCATTTGCATTATTGTTTTATGCTAGAACTAGATTGTTTCCGTAAGATTCCTTCTCAATAATATTTATCTATAAACCATTCAAGCATTGACAACTGACCATCAACAATCTTGGTCTGATTTCTCAATTATGCCATTTGCTACACAATGAGTCCCATCACACATGAAACTCAGCTTTTGCATTGACCATAAACATGTTACTTTGTGTTTAAACCTGAAAATGTCCCGTCAAAATTGATGATAAAATGTTTTTAATTCCTTGGAACACCCACTGAATTATCATGATTAATTCGTTATAAATTGGTTTACTTGTACGTCAAATTGTGGTAACTCCAAGTCAATGCCAATTATAGCAACTTTTGCTTGTATTCTGATAACATTTTTGCATTCTTTTTAGAGAACACAGGAGGGTCCAAAGTCTGGTAAATAAAATAAAATAAAATTAAAACCATATAGTATAGGTAGGAAAGATTACGAATTCTATTCGTCGTCTCATCTTCAAACCAAAAAAGCAGAGGCGGGGATGGCCCATTGGGCTTCATTTAGGGGAGGTCAACTGACCTGCCAATTTAGCCCAACTCCCATGTATAGCTAGCTACCCAGTGATCTGCAGTCCAGAACCAAGCCTTTGATCACCGGCTCGTGATTCATTAGCGATAATGCTGGATCACCATTAATTAGCCATAACATAGATACTTTGACATAAGCTAGTTTTATGCGGTTATGCCAAAAATCTAAACATGTAACTGGAAGTAGATAGGACATCCATATGAAGCAAAATACAGCATATTAACTACAAGTATCTGGAACATCAGTAGATAGGCGTTGAAGCCAGCCCTAACTGCCCAAGCCATAGCTTAGTGACGACGTGTGATGACGACATGCCACAGCTTGGTTTCGATGACATTGAAGGTGCAGACGTCACCTACCTCCACTTTGTTATCCCTGCAGAACTCTTTCCATCCCCGCACAATACTGTAACAAGTTTTCCAGCAACCACCAACCTTCCAAGAGTTCTTGCTGTCGATTGAGGTCTTGAGCGTGATCGTGCTCGTGCAGTCTTTCCGCAATCCAATCTGTTTGCAGAAGGCCCGTGCCAAAGACTGCAATAAGCGCAATCAGGTTAGTTACACAACTGATTATTGTAATGTAATAAGCTATATTTGTCTATTGACGTATATATCAGTCGATACAAACCACTTGTTCATGTAGGTTTCAGTACTATACATTTTGATAGCATATGCTCTGACTAATTAAAAATATCAAAATGTGGTGTTCAATCAGTTCAGATTTTGACTGACTTTAACCCTAGTCCTAACTTCCTAGAATCAACGGTAGAATGACCATACTTACAAGGTGCTTTGTTATTGAGAAGGTATTCATCTCCTTCCGTATCCAAGATGGTGGCCCAATGTCATAGACACATTCTGTGTATGATGGTATCACGGAAGATTTTGGCCTCGTAGCTCCTTCACTACTTGAACTACCGTTGTCGGTCCTGTGGTCCCTACTGGATGAACAAGGTGGTTGTTGCTTAAAAGCATTTGTTAATGTTGCTGCATCATAAAAAAAAAAATGGACATGCACTTTTTAGTATTTAACTTACAATCAATCTATTGCGAGCAATCTCTGCATATGAAAAAAAAAAAAACTGATTTATATTTGTGCTTACAGCGTGTGATAGTTACATGCCACAGTGTGGTTTCGATGATGTTGAAGGTGCACAGGTCGCCAATTTTGAGCCTGTTATCCCGGTAGAAGGTCTTCCAGCCCTCTCCGAGAATGCAGTGATATTTCTTGTATGCACAACCACGTACCTGCCATGATTTGGTGCTGTCCATTTTTGTCTTAAGGGTGATTGTGCAATTCATCTGGAACCCAATCCGGTTGCAGAACTTCTGTGACAACGACTACAAGCATTATGATGTAACAGTTTATTTCATTAAGCATCTTGATAGTTGCTAGTGGGCAAATACTAATTATTCAATAATTACTAAGTGCCTCTTCATGTGGGTTGGCTTGGACAGATATGAAAAATATTGTAGAGGCTACAATATTTGGTCAATGTTTCTCCTTTATTTTTTTATTAGATATGAAAAACAAGTTGTGCCATAAAAAGTCTGAAACCCATGTTTACAATTTACATGACTGGAGGTGATAACTGAAAGCAATAGAGATTGCGTGGAATTAGTAGATGCATTGTCTATACCTGGCCCAGGCCCATATACGCATGTAGACATTTACATTCTAACAATAACAGATCTAATTGTATGATAGAAGCGGAAATGTAATAAAGCATCAAAATAATGAAATAACAAAAATAGAGAATGCAATCAAGCAGATCAAAAGCTGAGCTTACAAGGTGTTCAAGTGCATAGTAGTTGTTTATCTTTTTCCTTATCCAAGATGATGTCCCAATCTGATAGGGCTCAACCAGTGATGGGGAAGTCCCCGAACTTTTGGCCTCTTGTTTCCTCCACTGCTTAACTTCTCATAATTGCTTTTACGTTTCCTGACGGGGGAAGGTGTTTCCTGTTGTTTTTCAGGATCTGTTAACGAGAAGGCAAAAGTTATATATGCATATCGTTATATCTGCCAGTAGTAGCCTCAATACAACAAACATCAGTTCATTTTCTCACTTAGTTGAATCCCAGCGTTCTGGTTCTTGAAATCTTTTTGTCTTCCACTAAGTTCGAATGCTTTGAATTTGAAAACCATGTTTCCTTCATATCTCAAGAGCAAAACTTCGCCATTCGATATTCCATGGAAGTCCAGAAATTGTGACAAGCCACCTGTGAAGAAGATGCCTGATTGATCATTCTTAAGCTCAATACGCCAAAATTTGCCAATTGGGCTGAGAATGGTAGCTGTCCGGCTGTTTAGGCACTCTCCTCTGATGTGATCTTTCACAAACCTAGCAGGCAATATCTGCACCAAAACACATATGGAAGAAAAACGACCAATGTTCACAATACAACTCAAGTATAACTGTTCAACAGGATGTATATTCTTATCAGAATATAGTATCCAGAGTTGAGTTTGCATACCATCTTTTCCGAGAGATACGGATGAAAAATCCTGATGAACTGTGGCTTGCAGACAATACCTTTGGTGCTTTTGGATGTCATAACTGAAGAAAATGTGATTCGAGTATCAATACAAACTGAAAAATTATAGTGCCACCAATTCCAAATGCAGGTCATTTTAGAATTCTAGCCGCAGCCAAATAGCAATCATAAATTATATGTGATTCACGGGGACAATTTAGAACCCGTGGATTCCACCATTAGCAAAAATATTTGCATTATGGCTTCTTTGAATACACTCATATACAACTAAATCGGTGGAGTGAACTGGGGCGAAAAATTACTTAAATTTTCATCCCAGTCCACAATGCTCGTGGATTGAGATAATTATAAATAAATCCAAACAGCCAGATTTTACTATGACCAAATCACTTGTTTCCAATTTTATTTTAGCACAAGATCAGTTATTTTGCTTAAACATTCGGTGAAAAAAATGTAGTTAGGAACCTCAAACTCAGCTAGTCAAAAAAAGAAAAGATCGATTAAGTTTCTCAACGCCCCATGCCAATTAAATAGGAGGAACCCTAAATTAATTAGCATCATCCAAGATTTTCATGGAAATAAATGTTGACCTGCAGCCGGAGCGCCGAACTCCTTGAGGCACAAGCTGGTGTCGAACACCTTGACGGTGAGCGCGCCGCCGCCCTCGTGCCGGAGCACGACGAACCAACCGACGCCGATGCCGTGCGCGGCCAAGAACTCCGCCAACCCGCGCCCCAGGAACGCACCGTCGCCGTCCCGGCCCACCTCCACGCGCCAGACCTTGCCGAACGGGCTGACCACGAGGGCCGTCGGCTCTGGCGCCCCTTCGCCCTCGCCGGCGTCGAAGCACCCGGCGAGCTCGTCGGAGATGCGCTGTGGAATCATTGGGTTTCGTTAGCACAGTGAAGCATCGGCGACTGAGATCGACCGGCAAACGAGGGAGGCTGTGCTTACCAGCTTGTGGAAGGAAGGAGGAAGCAGGACCTTGAACTGCTTCGCCATGGCCCGCGCACTAGGGCCGGAGTCGCTGGGAGATGGCATGGCGATGCTGGACGCTGCACTCCAGCAGCTACTGAATTTACAGTGTATTTTGTTGGAGAGTGGATCCGTGGGTTGAACCCTTTTTTAGAGTGTTTCTTGTTTGATTTTCTTTTTTTTTTTTTTTTTCCTTCTTCTTTTTTCTTTTTCTTTCCGCACAAAGGTGATCAGATTTATGTGTTTGATTTCTTTTTTTTCTTTTTTATTTCTGAAAGCCTGCAGTCGTATATATGTGTTGCTGTGTAACACATTGATAATGAATTCTCAATTGTAACAAAGTAATTTATATGTGTTGAAATGTTAAAATGCTAGAGGAAGTGCACACTTGGAAGTAACATCACCGTTTGAGTGGTGAGGTGATTAGATTCATATAAGTTCCATTTCGTACATCCATTCAAACAAGTGATGGGTTCGCTCCAAGGCTCTACAGTCATTTAAGAACCAAACATGCTGTGGGTTGGAGTAATCCCAAAAACAAGGGTTGGAGCCAACCCAACCCACAGATCCCGCAACCAAACATATGGTTATGGAGCATAGGATCACGGAACGCGGCGTTTCGCCCCGTTTCCATCTCAATTAGAGCAAGTATTATAATGTCGTTGGTTGGCTATGAGGTTCTTTACGGCGTTCTCTCGACCCACCTATAGAAGCGATTAGTTCTTCCTAATTAATATGAGGTCCACTGTATTGGTTCTTGTGCCCAAGTCGGATGTAAGCTTACGACCCCCACTTCTACTCTTTTCTCTCCTCCACGTCGGCATTTAGCCGGAACTTACGACCAACCATAATACTTGCTCTTACTCCTCGCCGCCGACGTCAATTTTCGTGTCACAAATTTGACTTGATTTGTATAAAATACATTCAATATTTATGTCTTTAAGTAAATTTATTAAAAAACTAGACAAAAAGATCTTTTTCGGTGATACTAATTACTTAGCATAAATATTTATATATTTTAATATATAATTGCCGGCAGTAATTTTCGAAGCAGAACGACAAACATTTAGGGACGGAGGGGGTCCATCGGTAAATTAATCTTTTAATAAAAATTAATACTCCCTCCGTTCCAAATAGCGCCGTTTTCGCTCCGATAAATAACTTTATCTAAATATATATTAAAATATATTAATATTTATATTAAATAATTAGTATTATTGGAAAGATCTTTTAATTTAATTTTTTAACGGAATTATTTTGGAGTTGTGCGTTTTTCTATAAACCGAAGTCAAATTTGTGGCACCTAATACTAAAAACGACATTTAATTTGGGGACGGAGGGAGTAAAAGTAAACTCAGTGTTTGTTTGTTCGGTTGTATAAGAGCGGGCACAACAATAATTTTATAGCCAAACAAATGTAGAAACAGTGGTGGGCTTAGATATAACCGAACTATGTGGATTCCGCTCGTTGCCGCGGGTATGCAGGAGTGTATCCCCCACGTGTTGCTGCGATAATTTTTGTATATGAGACGTCTTATGCATGCATCGAAGCGTGTTCACATCCAATTTAGTTTTGTAGCGCTGCAAAAGAGAATGGTTCCTGGTTTGAGAAATAATGAAGTCATGATACACATGAATGTTTATTTAAATCTTCAAGGGAATCCAACGAATTTTATTCCATGATACAAAAATCAGAAATAATATACATTGCAAAGTTGTATGAAGCTGGTGATTGCGAAAGTAAGTCGGTGGTAAATTTATCTTCCACTAAAACAATAGTAGTTAGTGCTACTGATGGTGTTATGCATATGTACATAAGCAAGACCTTGATTCGGCGGGGCTCTTAAACATTGTCAATGAGATGTCGATGATCATTGCATTCTTTAGACCGAGATAAAAAAAGGTTGGAATCGTTCATGTACACAATGCTCATCATGACGATGAAGTTGACCAAAAATCTGATCTCATCGAAGACTTTACGCATTCGATGAGACCAAGATAAAAAAAGGTTGGAGTCGTTTCATTTTTTTCAAAAGCGCGAATCCCGCCTCAACCTTGCAACTATCACCGCCGCAAATATGCCAACACCACCATGTGTACATCACCATGTGCTCGTGTGTTAGCATTTTCACAATCAATTTCGAAGGACGGGTTAGCTCTCTAGGTTAGAATGCATGCATATGATTTTGAACCTAGAGGCACATGAGGATCGATGTTGCCGAGGTTTTCCCCTCTTTATAAATCTGGCTATCGATCCTAAATCACTCACACCCTCTATGATGTTTTGAGTGTGAAATCAAAATGGCCCTATGGTATACCTTCTCCTTGAGCCCATTTTGATCCTTGAATCCATGCCACGCGAGCACTTGATCATCTTTTGGATCACACCAATCCATCCACCATGAGCACCACGTGCTCCACCATTAGTTCAACCAAACTCCAATCTAATCATACACTTAGCAAAGAGATTAGTCCTAAGGATGTCACTAATTAGCCAAAACCAAACTAGAGATCTTTAAAGGGCCAACTACTCTTGTCACATGGCAGCGGGACATGAAAAAGACAGCCTTAAACTGGAAAAGCCCCCCGCCGCTCCTCCTCCTAGGGGTGGCTCGGGGCGGAAGCCGAAACCTAGCACCGCCACCCTTACACCCCCGACCTCCCAACCTCGCCGCCACCGGCGGGACACCGGAGGCTCGGTGGAGTACTGAGAAAGGCGGCGGCGGGTGTTTTCTCGACCATCGCGCTCCTATTATTTGGCGAGGAGGCCCGGCTTGTGGGCGGCGGCGGCGTCGTCGGCGGCAAGATCCGCCTTGTCCCCGGGGCGGTTCGGCATGGGGGCGACGGATCAGGCGTCCTTGTGTCACCCGGTGTCCGTTGGGCTCCGGCAAGCGCGCCAGCCTTGCGACGACGGCGTGGTGGCGATCTCCACCTCCTCCTTCTTGGATCTAATGGGGGTCGGCGCCGACGAGTGGTAGTAGCGGCAAAGTGGAGAGGTGGTGGAGCCGGGTTTGCATAGGGTGGTTCGAGGGGGTGAATTTGTCCCTCCGTCATCCCTTCGCCTCGCATTGGCACGGGTGTTGGGAGAACCCAAGAGGGCAGATCCGACGGTACCGGTAGATGGGTGTCGCACTCGTCGACCATAGGGAGGCGGTCGCGAGGCGGGGGTACCGTTATCGCTCTCATGGCCAAATCCGAGGACCTTGGGCAGGAGTGGCGCCCGATGCTGGATTGATAAGGTTTCCTTTTCTGGAGGCTTTGCACCGGCGGTTGGTGATGTCCAAGGAGGTGGTTGCGGCGGTGGCTGGCCGAAGCACGTTGTCGAGGTCGGTTTGCTGTCCCATGGCGCTTAGCGGTGGCCGGCGAGGTCCAACCTCGCGCCTTGGTGGAGTGGCGGCGCCGGTGTTGATTTGTTTCATGGCAGTGACCCGTGTAGGTCCGACCTTTGGCTCTTCGCTTTTTGTTGCGGTGGTGGCGGCCGGCCTAGGCGGCCAATTCTTCGGATTGATGGCGTAACGGTGCGGCTATTGGTGGGGGCGGCAATCCTACCATGTTTTGACGACAGTGACGCCTGCGGGTGCCACATTCCTCGTTGGAGGTGTCGTTCTTATGATCTCTCTGGGTGAAAACCCTACACCAGTGATCTCTGGTGGGCGATGATGGCGCCGTTGAATGTCATTTTCTTGTTGGAGACGTCGCTTTTGGAAGATCCTCATTTGTCGGCTTAGGTGCCGGCGTCATGGTGGATCCTTTTGCGCATATACCAGGTGCCGTGTCGCGTTGCCAAGATCTCAAGCTCCTTTGTTGGAGATGTATTTTTTCTGTGGAGTTTTTCCTTTTCTTAGTTGTACCCGGTGTTGTCCGATGACTTTTTGTCTTACCGAAAACACCGGCTACCTGTTTTGTAATAATTAGCCTAATTCTACCTGTTGGTAGATGACGTCGGGTATGAAATATATGCTTTATCTGGAAAAAAAAAAAAAACTACTCTTGTCACATAGAAAACTACTACTATTTATATTCTACTATTCTCCACATATTGCTTGGATTCACAAAGCAAACACGACATTCGAGAGAAAATGCCATTAAGGGCTTGTTTGGATGCACATATATCTACCTCAAATTGCAAGTGGTGGAGTAGTTTATCCACCTAATCCACTTTAACAAATGTGGGTTGAGATAAATACATGAAAGTATGAAATTAAACATCGCATTGAGAGTGAGTGTTTCATCTAGATGTCATTTCATTTTATATGAACAACCATGGAGAGTGGGTCTTTCATCTACATTTCATTTCATTTTATATGAACAACGTAACGGAACTCTCTATTAAAACCATAAGTAGTTTCCACAATTAAATCAGCTTGAGGAGGTCCTCTCATATGTTGCTGCAAAAGTTGGTGACAAGATGTATACAAAATGGGCACCAAACAGAAACAGAACCTCTCTGGCTATTTTTTTCAACGTAAACAACAATAATAATAAAAAAAAAGTAACCTTAGAAGTTTTACATCATCAGGATTACCAATAATTCCTTGGTTGCTAAGAGTTGTTGCAGTTACATCAGCGTGGAAACCAGTTCCTTGGTTGCTAAGAGTAATTCTATTTGAATTTTTCAGCCAGATTTTTTTAAAAAGGCAGTTGTTCGATTTGGTGAAAAGGAAGGCAATAATCGTGTCCAAGTCCAATACCTAGTTTTACTAATTACCACTAAACTAGACTAGATTTGACTTATGTGAGCCGTTTCTTCTTTTTGACCAAAGGCACACAAAGGTCTTGCAAGTTCCAACTTCCACTTATCGAAAAAAAATCCAATTTCCATGTGACATGGGTTTGATACTGTCAGTGTCTAAAACAATAAGATGCATATATATAACTGGAAAAATGGTGCTCTAGTCTAGTCCGCGTTTCCGCGACGCTCACATTACAGGCAGCAGAGCAGTACTCCCTCTGTCCTGTACACTTTCGACGTTTTTAACTTTTAAACTTCATCTTTGACCATCTGTCTTATTCAAAATATTTATGTAAATCATAAAATAAAATAATCAATATTCAAGTATCTTCATTGATAAAATAAGTCATAAAAAAATAAATTATATTAGAAAAAAAAAAATTGAATAAGACGAAGATCGAATAAGATGACACGGAAACCAGGGGGTGACAAAGTCAGTGGCACAGAGGGAGTAGGCTTTATTCCTTCGTTTTGTTTAAATCTAATTTATTTATTAAAAAAATGCTTTCTGAAAAGTGACGACGTGGTGTACCAGCAGAATACTGGTAGTTTACGCCGGCGGCGACCGGGCGCGGCCGGTGACGACGGCCAGGGCCAGGGCCTTTCGATTTTTGAATATGCGCCTAGCCAGTGCCAACCAAATCTTACACTTGGATTTCGTCGGCGATCTTGGACGTTGCCTCACCGCACCGGCGTTGGCAGTCGATCGCAGAGTATTCCACACCGCCGCGTTACCTTCCTTGACCAGTTACCGACTCGCCGTGGTCAGGGACCCTGACCTCCTCCTCCGACAAAACCCCGCCGCAGCGTTCCCACCTCGGCGCACCCAAACCCCAAATGTGACGCGCCACCACCGCCAGGCCGCCACCCGCCACGATGGAGGCTCCACCCTCCGCCCTCCCGTGGTGGCTCGCCACCACCGCCTGCTCCGCGCCGCCGACGCCCGCCGACGCGTTCGCCCTCCTCTCCCCATGCCCGCAGCGCGCGCTGCTCGCCGCCTTTGATGTCCTATTCCTCGTCGCCGCGCTCGGCGTCGCCCTCCGCTCCCGCCTCTCCCCGCAGCGCAACGTCGACGATGGCCTCGACCACCGCGCGCGGGAGCGGGAGCCCCTCCTCGCCAAGCCGGTCACCACCACCGACCAGGCGCCGCCTCGCCTCGGCTTCCGGCACGGTCTCGCGCTAGCGGCTTCCGCGGTCCAAGCGGTGGCCGCGCTTGTGCTTCTACTCCTCCTCGCGCTCCTGATGCGCCGCAGCGGGAGGACCTCGGGGCTGGTCGCGGCGGACTGCGGGTTCCTCGCCGCGCACGCCGTCGCGCACCTCGCGGCCGCCTGGACCGTCGCGGCGGAGAACAATAAGGCTGCTGCTGGGGCGCCACCCGCGCGAGTCCACTCGCTCCACCTCAGGCTCTTCTGGCTCGCCACGGCCGGTTTCGCCGCGCTCTTCGCCGGGTGCGCGGCTGCGCGGTACGCCGCCGCCGAGCCGCTCGTCCCTGATGACCCGCTCGCGTTCGCGTGGCTGGCGCTCTCGCTCCCGCTGCTCTATTTCTCGGCCACTGGCTCCACCCGCCTCGTCGTCGTCGATTCCGATGGTGGTGGCCGTGCCGCCGCCAACGCCAACGCCGCGGCGGCAGAGGAGACGTACGCCACGGCGTCGTGGCTCTCGCTGGCCACGTTCGGATGGATCAACCCGCTCATCGCCAAGGGTTCGAGGGAGACGCTCGCGGCCGACCAAGTCCCGCCCGTTGCGCCGCCGGACACCGCCGAGGCGGCGTACGCGCTGTTCGCCTCCAACTGGCCCGCGCCGCCGCCGGGTTCGTCAAGCCCAGGCGCCCGGTGCTCACCGCGCTGCTGCGCTCCTTCTGGCCACAGTTCCTTCTCGCCGCCGTGCTCGGCGTCGCGCACCTCTCGGTCATGTACATCGGCCCGTCGCTCGTGGACCGCTTCGTCGGGTTCGTGCGACGCGGCGGGGAGCTCACGGAGGGGCTGCAACTCGTCGCCGTCCTCCTCGTTGGCAAGGCGGCAGAGACGCTGGCGTCGCACCACTACGAGTTCCAGGGCCAGAAGCTGGGGATGCGCATCAACGCGGCGCTGCTCGCCGCCGTCTACCGCAAGTCGCTGCGGCTGTCCACGGGCGCGCGCCGCGCGCACGGCGCGGGCGCCATCGTGAACTACATGGAGGTGGACGCCCAAGAGGTGGCCGACGTCACGCACCAGCTCCACAACTTGTGGCTCATGCCACTGGAGATCGCCGTGGCTCTCGCCCTGCTCTACACCCACCTCGGCCCCGCCGTGCTGACCGCGGTCGCCGCCATCGCCGTGGTCACCGTGGTCGTGGCCTTCGCCAACAAGCTCAACATCGAGTACCAGTTCAAGTTCCTCGGCAAGCGCGACGAGCGCATGAAGGCCATCACCGAGCTGCTCAACTACATCCGCGTCATCAAGCTGCAGGCGTGGGAGGAGACGTTCGGGGACAAGATCCGCGGCCTCCGGGAGGAAGAGCTCGGGTGGCTAGCCAAGTCCATGTACTTCATGTGTGCCAACACCGTCGTGCTCTGGTGCGGCCCGCTCGCCATGACCGTGCTTTGTGTTCGGCACGTGCGTGCTGACTGGCGTCCAGCTCGACGCCGGGAAGGTGTTCACGGCGACCGCGTTCTTCCGAATGCTCGACGCACCTATGCAGAGCTTCCCCGAGGCGATTGCTGCTGTGACGCAGGCAACCGTGTCTATTGGCAGGCTTGACAGGTACCTGCTTGATGCGGAGCTTGATGACTCGGCAGTGGAGCACGTGGACGACACCGCCATTGACACCGGCGCTGTGGTGGTGGAGGTGCGTGACGGTGCTTTCGCGTGGGACGTGAGAGGAAAGAAGCAGAGTGAAGAAGCTGAGGATGGTGAAAGCGAGGAGGCGAAAGATGTGGAGGGGACACCAGTACTGGAGACAGTGCTGAAGGGGATCAATGTTGAGGTAAGGAAGGGTGAGCTTGCAGCGGTGGTTGGGGTGGTCGGATCTGGCAAGTCATCACTGCTTTCTTGCATTATGGGGGAGATGGAGAAGATCTCTGGCACGGTGAGTATGATATTTCTGGTTCAAAAACTGTCATTATTATTAGCAATACCATGGAATTTTGTTCTTTTTTTTCCCCTAACATTCTTCGGAAGTCAATCACCACCATACAGAACTGTCAAATTAGTAGTTGGCAGGTTGAGTTCAAATCGAGTCTAAGGTCACTTCATCCTTCAGGAGTCCATGTTTGGTAGTCAGTATCCCGAGTCAACATTCTCCATACGGATTTGTATTCCACAGATTATGTAGTTAGCCCATGCCTCTAAAGAATGGAACCACAAGTGCAATAGCAATTGGTAATTTGCATGGGCAGAGAGCCTGTTCAATTAGAACGACTAGCATTTTGCTTGCCCACTTGGTTTTTTTTTTTTATGAAAATTGCCCACTTGTTCTTGTTGGAATGGATGCAAATCATGCAGGCTGACTTTCCAATGTAACTCTGGTTTGGAGCCCTTTGTACCAAGACCACCATGTGTTTGATGAAATGCCTCGCTAAATCTGATATGGTCTCTAGGCCTTATTGTGCCATGTCTGTTTCATGTTTATGTGTTTGATGAAATGCCTCTCTAAATCTGATATGGTCTCTAGGCCTATTGTGCCATGTATGTTTCATGTTTAACTGAAAGCCTATCCATCAGTTTACATGCTTTGTAGTGTAAAGGTTTTCATTCATTTTCACTGCACGGGGGAAATTCTTTCCTGATAGTTACTGTTCACCTAAATGGCAATTTACCCCAATTAAATTTCAACTCTGTTGAAATGCTAAACGGTGGTAAACCGTGTCTGTTTGGTATCCTATTTAAATTATAAATGTCCATTTAGGCCGGCGTTTAAATGAATAAGTTTCCAGCACATTTTTGAAGTATATTAGTTAGCAGTGAAAATCCATAAAGCGAGCATTAGAAAGCTTATACAGTATCATTTAAAGCATTTTCTGCATAATGACATTTCCTATACAGTATTGTAGTATACTATTTGGTCATTTATAATCTACTAGTGCCTGTTTTTTTTTTTTTTTTTTTTTTTTTTGAAAGAAAAGGCAGGAGCTCTGCCGCTCAATTAAGTATGAAAAGAGAGTTTTTTTTTTTTATTTACATATGGCACCCATTGGGACAAACACAACGGTCCTAGCTAGGACCAAAGTAGAAAACACCCCTGTTTTGGGATCTTGCTTGCTGCATCTTCCCACCATTCAGCAATGCAGGCTGCTTGGATGTCCTCTTACTGTGTGGAATAGGTACTAATTAACTGAAATTATAAGTCTGATAATTAGTATACTAATATATACTGTGTGGAACCTATGGGAAAATTCTCCTAGTGCCTGTTTGTTTAACTTCTTTTTTTTTTTTATAGGTTAGAGTATGTGGGAGCACTGCATATGTTTCACAGACTGCTTGGATCCAAAATGGGACCGTTCAAGAGAATATCTTATTTGGACAGCCGATGCATGCTGAAAGGTATAAAGAAGTCATTCGTTCTTGCTGCCTGGAAAAAGATTTGGAAATGATGGAATTTGGAGACCAGACTGAAATAGGAGAGCGAGGAATCAATCTCAGTGGTGGGCAGAAACAGCGTATTCAGCTCGCCAGAGCAGTCTACCAACATTGTGATATATATCTTCTTGACGATGTCTTCAGTGCTGTTGATGCACACACTGGTTCAAATATCTTTTAAGGTATACCTTTTTGTTTTAGGTTAAAAATATTTTCAAGCACACATGCCCTTACAGCATCGTTTGATGCAATTAAGTTACTACAAGCTGTATAATTTGTTAACGGATGAAGAAAGATTGTAATTTGCAGCTTTGGTGAAACAGAACCTTTGTAGATATGGTGTTATCAATTCTAAGTCGTCCTTATACTTATTGTGATATAAAACAGATTCATCAGATCATGATTAGGGAAGTCACCACCACCTCCTATTAAATAGACAGTGACAGTAAAATGGACCCAAGTATGTGACTTATCACCCTTTTTAGGGGAATGACAAGAAGTATTTTTCAGATTATTTTTTTAGTCAGCATTATTTCACGCCTGCCTGAGTCATACACCTACAATTTTTTATTGAACACTGTTAAATCTTGGAGTAACTAATTAATAGTAAACTTGAATGGTGTTGAAATACATGAGAAATATATAGGAATGACGTGGTTTTATTTTGCTCCAAATAGAAATGGATGTAGCTATTAATGGATTGATTATGTTGATATATATTAATATGTAACAACCAACAATGGACAAACCATATCTTGTTTTTTGCAACAGTGGGATTGATTAATCATATAATTTTGAATTCTATTACAACAGCAGCCTTTATTTTGCAGGAGTGTCTAAGGGGAACACTTAAGGGGAAGACCATCATACTTGTTACACACCAAGTGGATTTCTTGCATAATGTGGACAACATATTTGTAAGTTAAATGCTACACCTTTCCAACTACTATTTCAGACCAGACCATAGGTCTAAAGGTTGGAGTTAATCCAGCAAACTAATTATCAGACTTATAATTTCAGTTAATTAGTACCTATTCCAGTTATAAGACACTTGTATGCATGATAGAGATTTTTGGATTGGCCATCTTTTTCTTGTAAAAGGGCACAATAGTAAAGTTTCCCAATTCTTGACTTTTTTATTATTTTTTGTCCATGCAAAAATATGCAGGTCATGAGAGATGGTATGATTGCACAGTCAGGAAAGTATGATGAATTACTAGAAGCAGGTTCTGATTTTGCAGCTCTTGTTGATGCTCATGACAGTTCAATGGAACTGGTGGAGCAAAGTAGTCAAGTAGAGAAACCTGAACATTTTCAGCCTACTGCAGTAGTTAGAATCCCTTCTCTACGCTCTAGATCCATTGGAAAGGGTGAGAAGCTGGTTGTTGCACCAGAAATAGAAGCAGCCACTTCTAAGATTATACAAGAAGAGGAAAGGGAGAGTGGTCAAGTAAGTTGGCGAGTGTACAAACTATACATGACAGAGGCCTGGGGCTGGTGGGGAGTTGTGGCCATGTTTGCCTTTGCAGTCGTATGGCAGGGCTCTGAGATGGCTAGTGACTATTGGCTATCATACGAAACGTCAGGAAGCATTCCATTTAACCCATCATTGTTCATTGGAGTGTATGTGGCCATAGCCGCTTTTTCAATGGTCCTTCAAGTAATCAAGACTCTTCTTGAGACAGTTTTGGGACTTCAAACAGCTCAGATATTCTTCAAGAAGATGTTTGACAGCATTCTGCATGCCCCTATGTCATTTTTCGATACCACTCCTTCAGGAAGGATTCTCAGTCGGGTAAATCTCATTTTTTTGGTTTATCTTGTGATTGCTGGAAAGTCCCAAACTTCATTAGTACATATGAAGTAATTATAAATTCATCAGGAAACCTAAATACTACCCTCCACTATGAATCAAAGTAGGTGGAAATCGAAATAAACCTCACTAACATGGCTTAAATAGTATGATCTTTGTGTATTGTGTGTTTATTGTACTGGGCATCTATGGGATAAGTTTTAGTTTAAGAATGATACTACAATTATTTTATCTCCATTTTGTCTTTTCAGGCATCATCTGACCAAACGACCATAGATGTCGTGCTGGCATTTTCGTTGGTCTGACAATTTCAATGTACATTTCAGTATTGAGCACCATTATTGTCACTTGTCAGGTGGCCTGGCCATCAGTTATTGCAGTAATTCCACTTGTACTATTGAACATTTGGTACAGGGTATGTTCCGACTGCCAAAAAAATATCTCATGCATATTGAAGAAAATACATAATGGAAGTTGCAATTTCAATCTTCATTTCTGCAGAATCGCTATCTTGCGACCTCACGGGAGTTAACTCGACTTGAAGGAGTGACAAAGGCACCAGTTATTGATCACTTCTCCGAAACTGTTCTTGGCGCCACAACAATAAGATGTTTCAAAAAAGGAGAAAGAATTTTTCCAGGAGAATTTGCACAAAATTAATTCAAGTTTTGCGCATGTACTTCCATAACTATGCTGCAAACGAATGGCTTGGTTTCCGACTGGAGCTAATCGGAACACTTGTATTGTCAATAACTGCATTTCTCATGATCAGCCTGCCCAGTAATTTTATCAAGAAAGGTATTGATCAGTATATTTTTATTATTTTTTTCTAGCATAAAGAACCAAACATGCAATCTCATATGAGAAGGCATCAATTTCATGTTCATATATTTAGCAGATTGTCCCTATATGCTTTATTCACAGAAGTAAATCACCAACAGTACAGTCTGTTTTAAAAAATGGTTGACTTATGTCCTTTTTATTTTTTGTACTACCTAGTTGCCAGTATATGTTTGAATGTATACATATGCAGGGTTATTTTGTCTCTGTTTTTTAAGCGAGTAATCAACTGATGATAGTGTTCTTAATGAGTAATCTATCTAGGGCACAGTGAATTTCCTTGATTTTGTCTATCGATCACTATTGTTTTTTTTTTTTTGTTCGAGTCCTAGAGACAAGCTGGTTTTAAGTATCCTGTAGACAAATTGCCCTACCTTAATTGTTGTAGCTAGTAATTAGTCTCTATAGGTTTATCATGATGACCTTATCATAGACTGATGTCTGCTACACTTTTGCAGAATTTGTTGGTATGTCTTTATCTTATGGCCTCTCCCTCAATTCTATGGTATACTTTGCAATATCCATTAGCTGCATGTTGGAAAATGATATGGTTGCTGTGGAGAGGGTAAATCAGTTCAGTGCTCTTCCTTCTGAGGCAACATGGAAAATAGAAGAGCATCTTCCTTTTCAAATTGGCCCACTCATGGGGACATTGACATTAAGGATCTAAAGGTTAGTGATCTCTATTTACCTTTGTTTTACTAGTTTTCCCTGTTAGTCCCTTTTATGATTCAAAGTACTCAAATCAATCTAGCCCCCCTTTCTTTCCTTAGCATTCAAAAAAAAAAAAAAAAAAACCTTACACTGCACATAAATTTGGGTCAACATTCTGTTTGCAGTTAGGGTTATTTACAACAATTGAAATGATCTACCTTTTTCATTTCAGGTTAGGTATCGACCAAATACACCTTTAATTCTGAAAGGAATTAATATAAGTATCAGTGGTGGGGAAAAGATAGGAGTTGTAGGAAGGAAGGACAGGCAGTGGCAAGTCAACTTTGGTCCAAGCGTTGTTCAGGCTCGTAGAACCTGCAGAGGAAAAAAATGTACATTGATGGAATAGACATATGCACACTGGGTCTGCATGATCTGAGATCTCGATTTGGCATAATTCCACAGGAACCAGTTCTCTTTGAAGGAACAATTCGAAGCAACATTGATCCAATTGGGCAGTATTCGATGCAGAAATATGGCAGGTACAGCATCACTAACATCTATTTTCCTTCATTCCATATTTTAAGTCTTCAGTTTTATCAGAAGTCAAACATTTCTGACTTTGACAAGTTTATAGAAAAAAATACAAAAATATCTACAACATCAAACGAGATTCATAGATACACCATCAAAGGATATTTTGATAGTGCATTTATTTTATGCTTTAGGTGTTGATTTATTTTTCTAAAAACTTTGTCACATCTACAAAACCTGGTTTGAAGATAAAACGACTTTTGATTTGAAATGGAGGGAGTAGTTTATTTTAGTCTCATTCCAACATGATGTCATAGCTGCCTCAACTAACCATGATCATTTTGACAACAATTCAGGCTCTTGAGCGCTGTCAGCTGAAAGATGTAGTAGTTTCCAAACCTGAAAAACTTGATGCTCCAGGTATTACTTTTTTATCCTTCTTTGTATAATTGTATTATTCTATATGGCATTCTATTCATTTTTTTTTTACGTTGTTCATAGTGGCTGATAGCGGAGAAAACTGGAGTGTAGGGCAAAGACAACTCCTCTGTCTTGGTCGTGTCATACTGAAGCAGACACAGATCTTATTTATGGATGAGGCAACTGCTTCAGTTGATTCCCAAACTGACGCCACAATTCAGAAGATAACGCGACAGGAGTTCTCATTGTGTACAATAATTAGCATCGCACACAGAATACCAACAGTCATGGACTGTGATAGAGTTTTGGTGTTGGATGCAGGTAGGTCTCTTCAGTCATGCTGCTTACATTTCAAATATTTTCAGAGCTGTTTGTTGCATATAGACTTGGTTTCTTGTAAAATTAGTTTGTGTAGTTCTGTGTTCCAGAATGTTATTCTAAAGTATTTACCATTTTCTTTTCAGGTCTGGTAAAAGAATTTGATTCACCGTCGAGGTTGATTGAACAACCGTCCCTCTTTGGTGCCATGGTTCAGGAGTATGCCAACCGCTCTTCGAACTTGTAACCGCAACCATACCATGATATTGTGAGTTTTTAAAACATATAGAAGTTGGTAGCTTTAGCTTGACTTTAGTGTACAGCATGTGGAGGAATGTGAAGGGAATGAAACTATAGAAAGTTTGCAATATTATGATGAACTGCAGTAAACTCCTGATGGTGTTGTAGCTTTGCAGCATTCTGATAAGGAGCTCACACAAGAGAGGGGAAAATAGTTTTAAAGTTTAGAGATCACAGCTGTTAACTCAGTTTAAAGGAGTTGCAATGGTTTCTGTTCAAGATGGTAAAATTGCACTTCAGCATATTACTGTTGCTGAGGCTTGAACCAGTCCTTTTCTATATAACTTATTCCATTTGCCCCAATCACCAGAAGCTTATAATCAGTACCTGATACTCTCTGGTACTATACAGAACTTGTAGTTAAAAGACACCTTTGATCGATGGACCTACTTGTAGGGCTCTCCTTTGTTTTCCTCCAGCAGAGCTTATAAAAATCTCATTAGGCATCGTCAAACACACAGGGTTTTCAATCTTCTATAAACGATTCACACACCAAAAGGAGGGTAACCAGCGTGGCCACGTCGCTGGCTGCCCTCGGCCGTCCGATCGGCCGGACGGACGGCTCAGATCGGGCATGTCTCGGCCATTTTGCAAAAAGCCCTCGAACTCTGGCAAAATACAACCCGCAGTCCATCTTCCTCTCCCAATTTTTTTTGTAAAAAGCCCTCTACTTTTTCTAAAATAAACCCGCAGTCCAGGCCGGCCTGCCTTCTCAATTGGGCCGACTTTCCCGCTACATGGGCCTTAAAGGGCCGAATACGGCTTGAAGCTGGTTTCCTTTTCTATAAATCTTTTTCTTTTACGAACAAATTTTGTGAAACTTTGAAAATACATAATAAATCACGGGAAAATCATAAAATAAAAATCAAATCATTTCGAATCCTCATAAATAAATCTATGCATTGGATCCATAATAGAACATGTTTAAGTACAAAGTTTTAACTGAACATTTTTGCCTATGTTTCTTAGGTGTAAATATGAAAATCAAATAAGAATCGTAAAATAAAAAAAAATGTTAAGCACTCCTCATGAGAAAATAGCATCATGTTAAGCTTCCGGCTACTTCTGCTTCTCCCTCCTTAATAAATACTTTTAACCCTTTTTGCTCTAAAAAAAAAAAGCAAAATGTGATAGTTCCATTTCAACAACAGAAGTAAAATATTACTTACTACATTCAGATAGTTACACCAACACATAGCAAACCTCAATACTTATCCAATCACCCTAACCCTAACCCAACACACTGCCCATTACTCAACAACATGCTACAAACCATGACACTAAAAAAAAAAAAAAAATAACCTTATCTACGTAGATGATAAACATTTTAACTACAAAAATAAAAAAAAGCCTATGTTGAACAAAATATTAATAGTTCTTGAATTCCATTCACAACAAACAATTATTTGCAGTGTAAAATATCATTGGTCCTAATGGCACAAGCGGCAACGCCGCGACCATTTCTAGTGGTTATGGAAAACTTCTTGTCAAAACAAGAGAAGAGAGTTTTTTTTCCTGGCTGATATTGCAGGACCGGTTAGATATATACCAGAGCAATGCTGTGTAGGCGTCACATGCATCTAACTGATTATACTTGTGTTCTGTGTAATCTGAATGTTGAAGAGGATATTGCTCACGTGCTGTTTCAGTGACAAAGAGCTCCAGACCTGTAAATTCATCAAGGATATACAAGCGACAGCTCTGAAAAGTTTTGAAAAAGAGAAGAAAGTCCAAAGTTAAATTCTCCACACACTAGTACCTAAAATGTTTTCCGTGGCGGTCATTTTTTTGGTTTTTGCGTGGCGGGCACGGCTGCCCGTCACCAACCAAAGGTCACGGTTAATCGCGTGATTAACCGTGACGGCCACTGATGCTCGCCACGCTTAACTTATTTTGCGTGGCGGGCGATTAGGATGCCCGCCCACGGCCAAAAAATAAATAAAAAAATAAAAACCCTAGACAGGCCCGCCAAGCCCATCACGGGCCCATCGAGCCCATCTAGGCCGCCCCCGCTTGCTCTGCCTGCCGGATGCGCCCGTGGCGGCCGCCACCTCGCAGAGCCGCTCATGGGCGCCGCCACGTCGCCCGTAGAGGAACGGGAGCCGGATCACGCCGCCGCCACCCGGCGGTCCAGACTGAATCCGCCGCCGGGTACTCCTCCGCCGCTAGGTCGCCCCTGAGCCGCTCGCACTGGAATCCACGCCACCACGCCCTTCCTTGAGCCGCTCCCGCCATGGATCCGCGCCGCCGCCGCCCGTTGAGCACTTCCCGCCATGGATCCGCCGCTGAGAGGCCGAGCCGCGCCGCTGGATCCGCCGTAGCCCGCCATCGCCGCCAGGATCCGCTGCCGAGGCCGCCGCCGTAGCCCCCGGGGTGGCCGGATCCGCCGTTGACGGCCGCCCCCGCCCGATCCGTGATCGGAGGGCCGCGCTCGCCTCGATCTAAAAAGTGCGTTGCCTTCCATGCGGTGGTGGGAGAGAGGCCGCATGCGTTGGTGTAGGAAAAGAGTGCGGTGGTTGAGGCTGGTAAATGTGCGGTGGTGGAGTGAGGGAGAGAGTAGAAAGAGAGAGAGAGGAGGGAGGCAAGGGGCGGCCGGTTGAGGGGAGAGGAATGGGTTGTTAGGGTTAGGAAGGCTTATATATATATATGAACCCGGTAGGCGGTATGGAATGGGCTTTTACTTGGACTGCGGCTGGACTATTATTTTTTTCCGTGGCGGGCCTTTAAAGCAGCCCGCCACGGAAAATTTATTTTGCGTGGCGGGCACCTTAACACGCCCGCCACGCAAAAAGAAACTATTTTGCATGGCGGGCGTGTTAAGGTGCCCGCCACGCAAAAAATCTTTCCCGTGACGGGCAAAAAACGCCCGCCACGTAAAAAAAGCTGGGCGTGGCGGGGGTATTTTCCGTGACGGGCAAAAAAAGTGCCGCCACGGAAAAGATTTTGCAAGTGCTTTCGCAAAATCATTTCGTTACTAGTGACATAACAAATTATATGTGTATGAATAAACCCTTTTCTTTGAAGGAAGGGTATACTACAACTTTTGAAAATTAAAAAGCCATCCACCTGGACAGATTTATTATTATTGTGCTTGCTCATGCATTGTTTCAGCAGCATGAGTGCATCCATGACTGGTATACATCTAGCTCATCAGAACACTCCTCTCCATTTCTCCAATCGACCAAATTAAGAATCCGATCCCCGGCCGGCCTCATGTCATGGCTTCCCGGCACGGGCGTCGTGTGTGCACACGCCGGCGTCGAGGGTGTGGTAGTTGACGTACCGGCTGGGTGCAGACGGCGGCACACGGAACCCTCTCGGCATGCACCCACCGGCCGCCCGCCCGTGGAACAACGGTTGTCGTCCATGTCTCGGCCTCAACGGCACGAGCGACGGTGGCCTCCGCTCGCCTGCAGCCATCTCGGTGCTGGCCGTCGACGTCGACTCCAGCGCCGGAGCAGCTGGCGACACGCCGGCGGCAACCATCACCATTGGTAGCAGCAGCAGAAGCACGATCATGGCGACAGGGCTGGACATGGTTGTTACGTTTGGGGAGGACTACGTACGTGCGTGTCAGGGAGGAGGCAGCAGCGCTGGCTGGAACAAGCAGGCGTGAGCCTCTGATGACTCTTAAAGAAAAGAGAGCCGGCCGCCGCCGGCCAGAGGGGCTCGTGTGCGTGGGTGGACGACGGAGTACGTGGCAGAGTAGAGGAGGACGACGCGGTAGCGACAGCGAGCGAGGGGTGGCGTGCTAGGCTGTGAACGGGAGGATGCTCGTGCACCCCAGTTATTGCGCGGGCGGGCTGCTTTTCCGATCCTCTGCTGCGTGCGTGAAAACAAGTCATACCAGCTAAAGCAGCAGGATTTAGTTGACGCGTCAATCGTTCAGTTTGGTCGTGTGAAGGAAGGGCACACACTGCATCCGTGCACTATGATGTGTACTTGTGCAGCTGTGCAATGCCTCGTGGGTTTGTTAAAATAATAAGATTCTCTTCTTTCGTGGATTTGATAAAATGACTCTTTCCTTTCGTTTAGATATTTTCATGGAAACAATTATATATAATCCACTAATCTTTGTTAGGTAAGAGTGAGACTCCATAAATTTCGCCCTCTAATAAATTCTCTATTCATAGAGCCGTTCAACGAGTATTTTATTTGTATATCTCTTTGTGTCTACGAGACTCTCCAATTTATATTCTTTATACTTTAAGTAGTTTATTTATTTATTATAAATTTTCTTGTGGAAAAACATAAGAAAACCATATGTATTGCATTTAGAGAGCCAATAGCTTCTCTAAAAATAGAGAGTGATTTAGAGTCTTTTTTTTAATTACACAGTACAACGCTGACGTTCAACACGCACGCACACTCACCCCTATGAACACACGTACGCAAACCCTACCCCTATGAGCACCTTGAAGGACTGAGCCGGCAATCTTGAAATTCACGAAGTCACCATAGGCGCCTTTGAAACATGTTTTCTGTTTTCTAATTTTGTGATAATGAGCCACGTAGGAAGCCTCTTAGAGATGCTCTAATCTACTTAACACTGTAGCCAACCTTTCTTTTGCTAAGAATCTCCTTTTCTATATAACTTATTCCATTTGCCCCTTTCAGCAGAAGCTTATAATCAGTCTCTGATACTATACAGAACTTGTAGTTACCAGACACCTTTGATCAATGGACCTACTTGTAAGCTCTCCTTTGTTTTCCTCCAGCAAGCTTATAAGAATCTCATTGGGCATCGTCAAACACACAGGGTTTTCAATGGTTATGGAAAACTTCTTGTCAAAACAAGAGAGTTTTTTTCCTAGCTGATATTAACACTGTAGCCAAACCTTTAAAACTAAGTGTCGGGGACCTAAATATTGGGCCCCGAGACATTCTCCGAATAGCGAGAATCCGTCGGCCCGTCAAGGCCTAGTAAAACCTAGCCTCGCCATCGTCCCGCTATGAAGGACGGCCCAACAGCGAAGGACTAGGCCAAAGAGCCATGACGACTACATGAAACCGTAGTCGGCCCACCAGCGGCCCACGGAGTCACCGCCACGGCGAAGGACACCGAGTAGAACACTCGGCTTAATCTACAAGCCGGTCTCACGACCGGCTTGTCTTCCTCCATGACCAAACCCAAGCAAAGAGCTTCTACGCTCGGGAGTGACAAGGTCGAGGAACTTCACAGAAGGAGAACCGAACGCTCCATGACGTCACCCGCCCGACCCAGGCCTCGGACTTAGCACCGATCTCCGTCTCTCGCCCGAGAGAGACACAGCTCTCTATCCCGGGCGCTTGACGCTACCCGACCCGAGGGTGGCCCAGGCTCACCACCCCCGGGCGCGGGATCTCCGTCCCCGCCCCGAGGGAGACACGCCCCTATCCCGGGCGCTTGACGCAACCCCGACCGAGGGTAGCCTAGCTCACCACCCTCGGGCGCACCTCTCCGCCGCCCGAGTGAGACCCAGCTCTCTCCGGCCTCGGGCGGGTGGCCCAACCATCTCACCCAAGGTCACTGCACTCGGGCATGGAGGTTCCGTCCAGAAGGGAAACAACCGCATTCAATGCGGTTGCACACAGACGATATGTCGGGGCCGCCGACACGCCCGGCCAAATCAACCCGCCGAATCCCTCCCCAATCCGACCGATGGGACACAAGGTCGAGCCGGCGATGCATTACGCCACTCGCACGGAAATCAGGGCGACTTTGTTCATTTCTTAAACACCGCCGAGACGCCACGTTGGGCCGAGCCCTGGGCACACGACACACCACGCCCGGCGTTCTCGGGCCGCCGCCATGCGGCGCGGAGGGACGCCTCACGGACCACGGGGCTGCACCAGAAACGGCACGCACACCATCGGATCGAGACGCCGCGTGTCATCATCAAGCAACATCAAGTTAAGCGGACCCTGGCCGCGCACATGCAACCAAGATAGCCTCGGGTATTAGCCACCTAGGCGTCCACATATGTAAACATTACTTCCCTCTTCCCACTATAAAAGGGGAGTAATGCCCCCATTAACGGATTCGGACGATCACGCGGGGATCCCTTGATCAACCAACCGCAAATCTAGCTAGACAACCACCTCCACACCCACGATCGTGAGGCTTGAGACCGTTTCTCTCCCTCACAACCGCTGTAACCCCTACCGGGCTCCTCGTTTTGAGCGCGAGGTAACACGAGCAGACACCACCATTTGGACGTAGGGCCCCGTTGGCCTGAATCGGGATAAACCGGCCGTGTCGTGTCCATCTTGCGCTACGCCATTGGGGGGGGGGGCACACGGCCTACAAATTCTTTATTGCCGGCACCGAGGCACCCACCGCTCCGGGAGACGCCGACACTAAGTATTGCACACATTAAACTTACAAAAACTAGACAAATAGTTACCATGGGACGAGGGGAGGAGCGTCGTAGGGAGGGGAGGGGTGGCGCCATCGGGAGGGGTGGTCCCGTCGTGAGGGAAAGGGAAGGCCGCTGAGCTTGGGGATGGGCGCAACACTCCTAGTAGAGAAACGGGAGGAAAGGGGTTCGATTAGGGGCAAGGGAGTGTGAGACCGCCTGGTAGAAGGATAGATATAGGCCTATAGCGTGACTCAATCGCCAAGTTAGTTCCATCATGGTTAGGTCAGTCCAACATCGCCAACGTGCCGATTGAATTGTGCCAAAGCGTTTGAGTGATCAAAAGTGTTTCTTTCTACAAATTAGTTTTGTGACGTGCTATTATTGGAATATTAGATCTTTTTTTTTGGTGAAACAAAACTCTTCAAGAGGCTGTAGGCAAACTCATCCTTCGCGGCAACATGTTTGGCGCGACAAAAAAAGTATTTTATTTTTATCAAAATTTAGTTTGTGGACGTTCAGTTATGTTAACTTCTTTTGGCTAAACAAAATCCCCGGGGGGGTGGGGCTTGCTTTTGTACCTAAAATAAGGAAAAAAATAAAAATACTCCCTCTAAGTTTGACTTATGTCGAGAGGACATTACAAATATGTTAAGAAAAAATATATCTGAATTTTTCTCCACTATTTTGGTAGCTTAAGAATAAATAAATACTGGAGGTACAATATCATACAAAACATAAATTGATAATGTATTTTTATAACACAAAGATATGATGTCTTTTATCACGTCAAAATGTTTGAAGCCGAAACAAAATTTGTTCGTAGAGCAATAAAAAGAGAATTCTTTTTGAGATGTAAACTATAAACAAACATAAAGTAAAGTTAGCTGGAGGGAGTAAATTTAACCAATTGAAATAGTTGGAGGGAGTACATTGAACTTATTGTTAGTTTAAGGAGTTACCTAATAAGCTAGTACAGTATAAGCTAAACTTGAGTAAAGTGATTTAAACTCTGTTCTTAAAAAAAAAAAAAAAAAAGAAAAAGAAAACTGGTAATTCATCTCACTACAGAAGTGACTGACCAGTGGGCCATGGAGCAACCCTAGGACACTTGCTACAAAACAAAAGAGAAGCACTGATTAGCTGTGTGGCACTCGCTCCCCTTCCTCCTCCGATCTCCCAAACCCTAGTCGCATTCCCCACCTGCTGCTGCGGTGGTGGCGGCGCGGCCATGGCCTTCCCCTTCCGGTTCCAGGCGCCGCCCGGCTTCACGGACCGCAGCCTCGAGGGCATGGCTCGCAGCGGAGGCACGGACCCGCAGGAGCTGGAAGCGCTCTTCGGCCGCGTGCTCTCCTACACGCACCGCATGCTCCCTGCCCCGCCCGTCTCCGCCGACGGAGACCTCTGCATCCTCTTCGACGCCGACGGCGGGGCGTCGACCGCCTCAGCCGCCTCCCCGACAAGCTCCTGTGCGACATCGTGTCTCGCCTCCCCATCAAGGACGCCGCGCGCACGGCGGTGCTCTCCCGCCGCTGGAGCCCCATCTGGCGCGCCGCCCCGCTCGTCCTTGTCGACACCCACCTCCTCCCGGCCGGCGACGACGAGATACCCATCGACCTCGACCACGCCAACTCCGACGCCGTGGCCGCCGCGGTCTCCCACATCCTGGTCGCGCATCCAGGCCCGTTCCGCTGCGTCCGCATCACCTCCTGCTACATGGAGGAGGACCGCCCCCGGGTGGAACGCTGGCTCAAGCTCGTCGCCTCCAAGGGCGTGCAGGAGCTCTTCCTCATCAACCGCCCGATTCCGCTCACCCTCGACAAGCATCTACCCGCCACCTTCTTCAGCATGACCGCGCTCGCCTGCCTCTACCTCTCCTTCTGGAGGTTCCCGGACACGGCCGCCCTGCCACGCGGCGCCGCCTTCCCCTGCCTCCGCGAGCTCGGCCTCTGCAGCACCATCATCGACAGCAGCGAACTGGACTTCGTCCTCGCCAGGAGCCCCGTGCTGGAGATCCTCAACATCCACGGCCACATGTTCCCCGCGCTGCGTCTCTGCATCATCAGCCAGAGTCTCCGGTGCGTGCAGATCCACGAGTCCGATGTGGACAGCATCACCGTGGTAGACGCCCGTCGCCTCGAGCGGCTCCTTTTGGGGACCCGGACAAATCAGGATTCCTGCTGCAAGATCAAGATTACACATGCCCCAGCACTGTGCTTGTTTGGAGAAATTGAGCTGGGAAAGGACGAGCTGCAGGTCGGCAACACCATCATCAAGGTGCTTTGGATTGCATCTCTCTTCTCTGATTCATTAGGCGCATAGCTTGCGCAATGTTTGATGCCAGTGTGTTACCCCCTTTAATAACTGTGCCATGCTCAATTGTGTGCTTGGGATTGTTTTTGCATGGCAGGCTGGGATAACGGTGAATCCAAGAGGCATATTGCCAGCTGTCACGATCCTGGACCTCCATGTCTGTTTTGGAGTCCGCAATGATTGCAAGATGCTGCCCACAATCCTCAGATGTTTTCCCAACATTGGCACGCTTCATATCCATGTGAGCCAGATACTGATCATTTCATCTGCCTTTGATTTGCATCAGCATCTACTAGTATAAGTCATGTAGTGAATTTTCCCTGCCGGTTTTGACTGGTTTAACTGATGTGCAGTCCAAGAAAACTACTGAATCCACTGGCAGGCTCAGCATCAAGTTCTGGAACGAGTCTGGTGCCATCAAATGTGTCACGTCAAGCATTAAAATGTTGCAAGTCCATGATTTCCGAGGGGGAGCGGAGTGAGCTTGCTTTCCTCAAGTTCTTTATTGAGAGTGCACAGATGCTGAAGGTCCTTGTGATTGTGTATGCCAATGGGTGTTTCAGTTCAAGGGATGAGGCCAATTCCAAAGTGAAGGCTCTGTTTGCTGGGAGAAGGGCCACACAATGCTGTAAAGTGATGGTCTGTGAAAATAGGCATTCTGAAGGTGGTGGCAATTGGGTTTTCGAGCAAGGCTCTGATTTCTCTTTTGATGACCCTTTTGGGCTCATCGGGTGTAGTTCCTTTGGACTTAGTCAGTGGTCTGTTTAAGTTTCAGATGCAGGTATTGTTCTGGGTTACTATGCTCTTTCCTTTAGAAGATTCAGCCAGTCTCTTACTAGTAATTCCAGATCATGTGCCTCTGTGTTGAGGTTGCTAGTAAGATCATCCATGCAAAAACTAGTGCTGCATGAACAAATGTTGTCATCCCTATCTTTTGTTTCTGCAAGGTGGCTTGTGATGTTGATGAGATGCATAGATATCTCTTGTTTTTCCTTACTTTGTTCCATGTAATTTTGTTTAATTTCTTGCACAAACTATCTCGACTGAATGCCTGATTAAGTATGCAAGTTTGAACTTTATGTAATCTGGTTTTGTCTAAGGTCAAAACAAAATCTCTGATGTGATGATGCCCCTTTCAGAAGTTCAGAAGTTTGACCTGTTTATATTTTTCATATTGGTAGCTTCATGTCTCTGAAGTGTAGTCCTTCTACCTGCAAAGAACCATGCTATATTATTGACATATGTTTTATAAATTAGTAGTGGTAGCTTTTCAGTTGTATGGGTTTTGTTTTTTTCTTGCTATTTTTTTTATGGCAACACTATATATGGACTATGTTATAAGCATCTTATGTCATTTCTTTGCCTACCTGCAGCCTGAGATTGGATAGAGTTCATTAAGTATCTGTACTTATGTCTGATTGATACTGGAGCTAGCTTTTGATATACTAGCACAGCAGTTCTTTTTCCATATGGGGATTTGGTTTCTTACAGATTCTGCATCCTGAATGATAAAGCAGTGATCTATCACATCAATAATTATCAAAGCTTACTAAGACCTTCAAACTTAAATGGAACCTGTCATTGATTAATTGAAGTGAGCATTTTGATGAATGTACAGTTCTCGCTCCATTTGTTTTTGCAAGGACTAAGGAGTATTAGTGTTTACAAGAATTTTAAGAAGTGTGCTTTGACCATTGACTTCTGTTATAGTGCATCATGAATTGCTACAACTTTTGTGCATGTAAGCCCCCTTGTTTAGTCCCCTTCAAAGCCCCATACATTCAAGTAGGAGTTTTATTCCTAGTAGGATTCTACACTCAAGTTTGCAAGTCCTAATAGACTTCGAATTGCTTATAGCACACCTCTCATGAGTCCTAGTCCAAGTAGGATTCGAGTGACCACATAGCATGGATTGCAAACAATCCTAGATCCGTGTTGACTTACCGCTCAAGTTCATGTAAGCATGCAGATTTTATTGTTTGCAGATTCTTCTGAATGGGTGCCATGGATCTAGCTAGTTAGTCAGATTTACTTATCTAAAATGTGTGAATGATTAATGTAGATATAGACATGCATTTCCTTCTTGGTCTGTCAGTGTATTTGAGTTTTGCACCTAACTTAGCAACATAAACTGGTGCTGTTATTGCTTTTTCGGTTTTTCCTTTCCTGTCCTATGAGCATGGTGAGCTCGAAGTGCTGAATCTAATGGCACTACACGTTTATGTCAGTTATAGTAGCACTAGCCACTAGATCATGTTATGCTCAAGCTGTTGGGTGCAATTTTTTTTTTTTTCAATGCCATTACTATGGATTAAGCATCTTATTATATCACTTGTTTGGCAAACCTTGTCCTGACATTTGTTATACAAACTGTAGAGAAGTTAACAATTATCTGTCTTTATGTTTGGTGGATATAACTGGAGGTAGATTCTTAGCTACTATTCATGCTGCATTGCCATTTTCAGCATGCTTCGATTTCATCTCGCAACACATTTGTTGCTTGCTGTGGACTTCCTCTTATGCTATGAAATGAGTGTGCTGTTGTGCAGTTGTTGATTAATCATGCACAGGTACAACAACTCAACAATTACCTGATATATCCTTTGACAGCCTTTCCAGTTCTTCTGAAGTGAATTTTGCATGAACTTGTGCAATTTTGGTTGTTTAATCAGATGAGAGGCATCCAACACAATTTCATCTGCATGTTGTTCCATCCATCCGGTAGTGTATTTTCTTGACCGGTGATTTTGTGCCTCCTGTTTGATTATGCGCATATCTTGGTTGCATGTGGACCACGATCAAAGTTGTAGTCTGTCGTATGATCTTTGTGGCTTCTTTTACTGGGAAAAATCAACTGATGCAATTTGTGGCGATTTGATTGTACTTGTGCACTCAATTTGAAATGCGATATCTTTGGCCGACTGTATATGTCAAAATCCAACCAATTGCTTACTTGCACAAAGTTTCTTTGATTCTTGCATGCCAACATCAACTGTTGCTCAACTGCATCTGAAGCAGCAGTCATTATATGCGCAGTGCATTCTTGGCTGATGCGTTACTATATTTGCATTTTTGCATGCAGTGCGTGTTTCAGTTCAGCCTGCAATCTGAAAGAAATGCATCCATAGTTAGCATCCAATGTCTTGTGGCTCTAGAAAATTGTATCTGTTGTTTATTTTGTATTCAACGATGTACAACAACTATTCTCAAACAATAAAGCTCGCCTAAGGGTTTGTCAAGAAATAAAAGAAACATGTACAACATCACTGAAGCGTAGATATAATCCAAAATTTACTGATTTAATCACAAATGTAGACATTAGAAATTCTTTTGATTGCTAATTTGTTTGTGCTGTTTGATCCATTATCCAGGTGGCCATGGGTATATCCAATCCTCATAGTTGCTAGGTATCACTTTGATGTACTGATATTTTAAGAATTCAATTTAATGAAGATTTTTTAATTGACAAGAAACATGGATAACACCACCAACTCTGCCCTTCTAAAGTAGACGGAGCAAGAAAGAAACGATGTACACATAAAGAAAAGTAAAAGAACTAAAAAGAAACATGTGTGATAACATGATATCATATTGACATGTGCTGTGCCACAGTTGCTAGGTCATTTGTTACTCTTCCCTGTGATTTCACACCCACCACCATCCTTATGGAACAAACTTTATTGGTGCTCATATCATATTTTTGTCACTACTTGTTTCGAATTAATGCCATCAAATGATATTCCTCTACCGAAAAGTAAATCTAACGACCAAGGGCATCCACCATGCTAGTAAATATTTCAGTTTGCATTTTCGTATTTCCAATACAAAGATTAAAAAAATGTTTCTACTATCTGCTGTCGAGGATATAGGTGAAGTTCTAGTATTCGGATTGATACTCACTAGAATGTGTGGGGTTTTTTTTTTTTCTCTTTCCTGACTCAGTTTTTTCAAGGCTTTGAATCAACTCGATGTTGGTCTTGACAAAGTAATAAAAGCTTCCTTCATATAAACAAAATTGTAAAAGGTAATATGCGACTGGTCGTGCTAGAGATGACAAAGACGACCTACTCTCCTGTGCCCGTGCCAACACCTATGCCTGCACTCGCTCCGGAGAGGAAAAAGAAGGCGCCTAGGGTTCTAGGGAGGAGGTCTCACGACGTCAGTGACCACGACCTTGCTGACTCTCCCTCTCTTCTACTCCATCTTTGATGGGTTTAGAAGGGGGTTCAAGAAAGTAGGCTAGCCAAGTGATGGGGATGATTGAAGGGCGACGTTAGGGTTCTGGCAACAGTGTAGGCGGCCATGGCCATGGAAATGGAAGGAAGGAGGTCATAGACACGGTAGGATCTCCCCAGAGCTCCGCGGGTCGCAGACGGCTAGACCTACAAGGCCGACGGCAAGTCCGTGGGCGGCGGCAAGCGCGAGAACGACAAGGATGCGGGGCGTGGGTCTCTTTGGGTGTGCGGATGCGAGAAGTGGAGGAAGACGAGGGTCCAAATCACGCCTTAATGAGCGCGAGGGAGTACATGCCACCTCTACTCCGAAAAAATAAGGACACGAAAGAGATTTACCAAATGGTTAGAGCAACCACAATGTTTATGGCTAAAGCAGTCCATAAGGATGGGTCCCACAAACAGTGGGTGAAGCTATGGCTACCCGTCACAATGTATATGGACAACCAGTCTACAGCAGCGGGCCCACGGTGAAGAGGGAGACAGAGTTAAGAGAGAGGGGAAGGAGAGAGAATTTAATATTTTTTATTCACTATGGGCTGCCCATAGCACTATGGGTACCCATAACTATGGACTGCTCTATAGACTGCTTCCATAATGTTTCAGATAGCTGATACAATGGACTGCTCTATGGACAACATTGTGGTTGCTCTTAGAGATGCTCTTAACTTCGTCAAACAAAATGAGTAAAGTGTGTGACTTTTTTTTTTAAAAAAAGGTCTGATTTCTGGGCTCGCCGACAGACGGGTACTAGGCCCAACAAGCATACCAACCCACTCGCTTCTCCACTCCATTCCACGACAGCCACAAAACCCTCGCCGCGTGAGCGCGGCGTGCTCCTCTCAGGCGGCGGCGCTCATGGCCAACCAGAATCCGGCGCCGTTCGTCTACCTCGACGCCGCCGCGGAAGCCGACGCGCGGCGCCGCGGCGTGGATCCTCAGGAGCTGGAGCAGAGCACGCATCTCCTCTTCAAAGTACTCTACATGTACCTCCCCGACACGCCCACGTACGCCGGCGCCGCCCTGTCCGCCCTCCTCCCCGCCGCCTTGTCCGACAACGCGGAAGACCGCATCAGCGCCCTCCCATTCTCGCTCCTCTGCAACATCGTCTCTCGCCTCCCCGCCAAGGACGCCGCGCGCACCACCGCGCTCTCCCGCCGCTGGCTGTCTGGCGCTGCACGCAGCACGCCGCTCGCCTTCGCCGACGCGCACCTCCTGCCGGGAGTCCTCGGCGGCCACCGTGAGCCCGTGCGCGCCGACACGCCGGCCCTCGCCGACACCTTCTCCCGCGCCATCGCCGATACCTTGTCCAGCGCCATCGCCGCGCACCCCGGCCCCTTCGGCGCCGTCCGCCTCGTCTGCGGCTACTACGCGGACGCGGCGCGCCAGCGGCATCTCGCGCGCTGGGTCCAGACGTTCGTCGCCAAGGGCATCCAGGAGCTCATCCTCGTGAACCGCCCGTTGCCGCTGCACGTGCCTCTCCCGGCCGCGATCCTCGGCGTCTCCACCCTCACTCGCCTCTACCTCGGCCTCTGGAAATTCCCGGACACCTCTTCTCTCCGACAGAGTGGCGCCGGCGCGGTGTTCCCGCACCTCCAAGAGCTCGTCGTCTGCTCGTTGGCAGTAGAGACTAGAGAGCCGCGACGTGGACTTCCTCCTCGCCGGGAGCCCCGTCCTGGAGAACTTTGGCATAGTGGGAATCAGGGAGAAGACGATCTGCCTCCGCCTCGTCGGCCAGAATCTCCGGTGTGCGCAGATCCTCATGTCAACTGTGGACAGCGTCGCCGTGGTGGACACCCTGAGCCTCGAGAGGCTCATCCTGTGGGAAACCAAGGCGTGCAACAGCCCTTGCATTAGGGTAAAGATTAACAAAGCCCCCAAGCTGCGCATACTTGGATACTTGAGTCCTGGAATTCACATGCTGGAGATCCAGAACACTGTCATCAATGTAAATACAATTCTCAATTGTGTGACAGTTTGTTTTATTGCCTTTTCATGTTTGACCATTGTAGTGTATTAAGCATTTGTAGATCAACCGCTGATGCCAATGTCTGAACATTCCTCTGCTGCTTGTGCTTTGGATGCATTTCAGGCTGGGATAAAGGCGACACCAGGCACCATGGTTCAAGGCATCAAGATCTTGGGATTAAACGTACGCTTTGGAGAACGCAATGATTCCAAGATGTTACCGACTTTTCTCAGATGCTTTCCCAACGTTGAGACACTGCATGTTGTGGTACTAAAATTGCATATTATTTTGGCTAGTTGAGCCTCATTATACTTCTGCCACGATTGCATCGTCTACCACCTGTTAAGCTACTAGCTACACGATCACTTATTTGTGTAATTTGCAGTCGAAAAAACCCAACGAAGTCGCTGGCAAGATCAACCTCAAGTTCTGGCAGGAGGCCGGTCCCATTGAAAGCATCCGGTCCTCCATCAAGATGATGACTTTCCGTGAATTCCGAATGGAGCGAAGTGAGGTTGCCTTCCTGAAGTTCTTCTTCCAAAGTGCCCACGTGATGAAGAATGCTGTAATTGTGGGGTCCAATGGAAGGTTCAAATCCATTCCTGAGATGATTAACAAAGTGAAAACTCTAATCCCTGAAAATGGGCCTAGTAATTCCTGCAATGTGCTGGTCTATGAAAGTTCAGATCCAAGGGGTGCAGTCTTGAGTTTGCAAAAAGGATTTGATTTTTTTCTGTTAGCGATCCTCTCAGGTACTAGTGAGTCAATGGTATCTACAAAGAAGGCAATGTTCCAGATTATTAGCTTGCTTTTTTATGAAGCTTATGTTGGTCCTAGTTTCGCATTTAGCTTTTTAGTATTTACTGAAGTTAATAGTACTAGATTTCTTGCATATGTGTAGCTAGTGTTAGTGTGGTTGTTCCTGCTATGGACCATTGTATTAGTGTCTTTCTATTTCACTGATTTATTTTAGCTACATGTGGCTTGAAATTGGCGTTTATTTTCTTGAGATGTCATTTTATATTTGGTGAAAACTAGAAATAGTAAGCTATTATTTGGCTTGTTATATCTGATATTCTCTTCATTTTGCTGAATTTGTTACTATCAGACTGTGCATCTTAAATGACCATGCAGAGTTACTAACAGCTATATGAAAATAATCAATATAGCCATGCGTTTTGTTGAATACATTACTTAAACTGTATAAACTCCAGACAAAGCCTGGAATTTCAGGCCTTGTCTGTATATTTGAAAGGTTTTGCATGTAACTTTTCTCTTTTTGTGCTGCAGCATCTTTATGCTATGCATGCTTTGTTGAACAATGACTGGATTTGTTGCTAAACTAACTGCAGTTCTTTAGTTACAAAATTGTGCACTGTTGTGTCAGCATGTTATATGACTTCTTTAACTAACCTTGGCCTCACTCTGGTGATCATACTAGTGCAGATTATTTTCTCAACTTACAATCCTAGGTTTGGGCAAGTCAAACTTTTTAAGTTTGACCAAGTTCATAGAAAATAGTATCAACACTTATATCTCCAAATTGATTTACAATGAAAATATATTGCATAATTAATCTGATGATGCTTATTTGAATTCATAAATGTTTGTATTCTTTTGTATAAATTTGGTCAAACTGGAAATTGTTTAACTTTTTGGAAACTGGTTCAGCGGTTTCCTTGAGCTAGCATCTGTTCCATTAATCTTGGTGTAACGTTTTGTTCCTGGCAGCTTTGGACTGTATATTTTTTTTATTTCTTATGGTACTACTTCCAGTCATGAATAGTTGAATACATGTCTAGAGGTAGAACTATCCAATGCAACAATGTACTTGTGGAACTTTGATAAAATTTGGGGTGCGTCTTGGTGAAGGTTTGTGCTTGAAGTGCAAGATATAAACTTAGTTAAATACCAAGTCTTATCAGTTGTTTGTTGTGTCTTTCCTTCTCTGCATACTTGAGAGAGCTTTTGATGAACCTAAAGAACTGCCTGTCGATGGCGTGCGCCCGCCGCTATCTCCTTCTAGCGGTCCTCTTCTGTTACTGTGACCTGCGAAACCCTAGCAACCTCCTCCAATTTTGGTTTCGAATTCTACTCTACGGTTTCTATGTGTGTGTGCCCCATTGGTGCGTGTCAGATTCAGATTACCATGGATTCTCGCATCAATTTGGTGGCCTCAAGTGTATTGATCCCCATTGCTTGGATGGATAGCATAGACAGGTAATTTGCAGGTACTTGGGTTCTTCCTTCTTGAGCTTCATAAACAGATCATTTTGAATCAGTAATGTTTTGTATCTTTCATTATTTAATCGTGCACTTAAGGTTCGGTGAATTTAGAGTTATCTGAAATTTATTGTGCAGACAAGGCAACATGCTTCCTTTTGTTTCTACACTTCACTCATGAACAAATGCAGGAAATTGTTTTTTCTGTGTCTAAGTTTGATTCCAGGAAATCGATAGAGTTTATATTCAAATCCTTTCATGCTCTCAACAATTTAATTGTGTCTTATCAGCCGCTACAATTGAGAGATAACAATTTAATCTGAGCACACTCCATTGCCAATGATATATTTGAGATTCAGCTTAATTGCTACCAAGATAATTTATTATTTAGTGAACTGCAGTTTCAGGCTAAGTTCTTCCCTTTTGGACATTCTTTTCTTCTTTTTTAATCCAGCCCATAAATACTACTGCTTACCAGAGTTGCAGTGTGTAATGAAACTGGTGCTATTTAAAATGTTCAATACCTTTGGTGCATACCTAGATGGTTTGCCAATTAATTTAGAAGTTCTCTTTTTTTACTGAAGATGTATGAGTCACCAAGGTTCTGAATATGTACAGATTCATTTCGATACAATATCCTGACATGTTTCCTTTCAGGTTACAAAAACCTGTTGGTGTAAATAGTAAATTATACGAGGACTAATATGTAAAATGAAGAGATAAATAGAGTGAGCTGGTTGGGGAACGATGCCCAGCCAGAAGCTTCCCCCAAATTCCCGATTTCAATATGGTATACGGAGCTAGGGTTTCCAGTGCCGAGGGCTGTACCTGCGGCGGCGGCGGCGTGCCGTGTTGAGTGCCGGTGTGGAGTGGCAGTCGCCGGCTGCGCGAGGGAGGAGGCGCGGCGCGAGGGGAATCGAGCAGGAAGCCCCCGCGCGGCGCCAGCGGCGTCGGCGGGAGTCGCACGGGGCGCGTGCGGCGAGCGGAGCAAGCCTCGCGCGGGCGCGAAGCCGCGCGTGGGCGTAGCGGCGTCGGCGGAGTCATCGCGCGCGGGCGCGCGAAGCCGCGCGTGGGCGGAGCGGCGGCGGCAGAGTTGCGCGGGGCGCGTGCGGTGCTGAACAGGAAGGCAGTGTTGTGCGCCTGGAGGAAACCGCGAGCGGGCTGGTGGATCAGGTCAGTTACTTGTGGGCCTCAGGCAGGAAGCTGGGCTGCTACCGCAGGGTGCAGAGAAGTAGGGGATTTGGTATTGCTACTCGATCTGCGCAAAGGAGATTATTGTGACTGCTGTAGTGGTTGTTTCTCGCTGCTGTGCACTAATTTGGTAGGAAAAAAGATGGTGATTTGGTGATTCAGAGAAGGTGGAGGCTTATGCTTGTGTGGTTACTGAGCTTGTGCTACTATTGAGGGGGATTATCTGTCCCGTGGTGAGATTGAGGTGGTTTGTGCTGCTGTGCTGTGTTTGGCTGCTATTTCAGTGTTTGTTTTTGAGAAACTTGATCCAAAGAGAAGATGGATACAGAGGAAGCTAGGAAGAAAGCTGAAGAGGAGGCCAAAAAGGGTTCAGCTCAGGGAGGTGATAGGAGCGGAGGTGATTCACCAATTACCAAGAGCGAGTTGAAAGATGAAATGAAGTCCATGATTCAAGGGCTTTTGGAGATGGGTTTGATTGGCCCTAGGGAGACGCGTGAACTCAAATTAGAACTCATGCCAAATGATGTGAAGCTTGAGGGAAGTAAAAATTACTTGAGTTGGGCTAGAAGAGTGCAGTGATCCTAGGAGGAAAGGGAGTGGAGCACTACCTATCGGAGGATTGTGTTGAGCCGGGTGACAAGCTTAGTCCCGAGTGGAGAGTTTGGCATACAACAAACTCTACCATAGTGGCGTGGCTATTGGGGTCCATGTCCTGCCTGCTTTTCCAAAAGAGTGGAGAGAATGCGTAAACAAAACAAGAAATATGGAAGACTCGAGTAACACGTATTCCAAGCGGGGAATGTGATGGTGATGATGGAAATTCAAAACAAGGTTGATGCAAAGTGAAACAAGCGAGGCGACCCGGTGGAGCAATATGCTAGTGAGTTGCGGCGCTTGTGGGGGAGAGCTGGACCACTATGCTCCACTTCGATTGAGAGATCCACGGGATGCCCAAGATGTTGAAGTGGATAGAGGATCGGAGAGTGACTCATTTTCTTAGGAACCCGGATCCCGAGTTTGAGAGCGAGGAGGGTCGCCTTTTGTCACGGGAGAGTTTGCCTACCATAGAGGAGGCGGTGTCGCCCATGGTCATTGAGGAGAGCGGACTAAGGATGATGAGCGGTAATAATCCCTCAAAAGTCGGCCTACACTACAAAGGGGCGAGAGAAGGGGGTGCTTCAATTGTGGTGAGACGGGACACTTGAGCTATAATTGTCCTCTTCCTAGAAACTATGGTGGTAGGAGTGGAACTCGTGGAGGCCGTGGTGGTGGTCGTGGTGATCGAGGAGGTGGGCGTGGTGGTCGTGGAGGAGGTCGTCTTTGGGGGTCGTGGCGTAGGCCGGGTGGTGGTGGTTCTCTAGCTAATGTTGCTACCATAGAGTGGTTCTCAAGTCAATATTGCTTCTACGAGAGGATGTTCCCTCTCTTGTCTTGACTGGGAACAAGTTAGCGGTGGGAACAATGGCGTAAGATTAAAGCATCCGAGACCTCCAAATCCACTTCGGTAGGTTACGTGTTTGCCACCTCCGGTCACTTTGGTAACTTTGCCAACTATGCCCACTTGGGCAAAGGTACTTTCAGCACGGGCACTTGCATCCACATATAGGCATAACATAGAATGGGTCATCGATTCAGTGCTTCCAAGCATGTCACAGCATATCTAGTTTATTTAAAGCATACACTCCACATGCCCATTCTCGAGACTATTCAAACCACGATGGCACCTCCCAACCCATTCATGGTGTAGGGTCCGTAGATTGTACTCCATCTCTTTGCATATCATCATTTTTGCATGTCCCATCCTTCCCGGTCAATCTCCTTTCTCGTTAGCTCTCTTGTTGATCAATTCAAATGCACCGCTACATTTGATGAAAATTCTTGCATTTTTCAGGAGAAGAGGACGGGGGAGAGTGATTGGGACTAGAGTCGCGTAATGGGCTGTGGTATATCAACCATGGGGAGTCAAGATTGGCGTAATTTGTTGAAGCACGTAAGAGGGAGATCATCTTGCTTCATTGCCGGTTAGGACATGTGCCTTTTTGAAAGCTTATATAAATTGTATCCCGATGTATTTAAGGGTGTGGGCCGAGAAACCAACTTGTGTGTGATGCACGTGAACTTGGGAAACATACAAGGTCAACCTATTCTAGTATCGGCCTCCGTAGTTGTGAACCTTTTATGATGATACATTTCGATGTTTGGGGTCCCCCTTTCGTTACATCATTAAGTGGGTTTAAGTGGTTTGTCACTTTTATTTTCCGCCATACTCGTATGACATGGGTCTACTTGCTTAGGGGTAAGCATGAGGTTCTCTCGATGTTTCCAAGACTTCCATAATCCGGTTGTCAATCGGTTTAATGCCGTGGATTAAAATTATCCGCGACCGATAATGGAAAGGAATATGTGAATAATGACTTTGTAGCATATCTGCCGAAGTCATGGCATTCTCCATCAAACCACATGTCCTAATACCCCAAAGACAAAAAATGGTGTAGCCGAAAAGAAAAAAATAGACATTTGTTGGAAGTGACAAGATCATTGATGTTTCAAATGAATGTGCCTAAGTATCTCCTCGAGTGAGGTGTTGACAAAGAAACATACTTAATTAATCGTATGCCATCTAGGGTTCTTGGAATGAAGTCCCCGGGCTGAACTATTATTAGGACAACAAGAATTCAAGGTACCCCCAAAGGTGTTTGGTTGTGTTTGCTTTGTCGGGGACCATAGACCTTCGGTTGGCAAGTTAGACCCTCGAGCAAAGAAAGTGTGTTTTCGATTTGGATATTCCTCTACACAAAAAGGGCTACAAGTGTTCGGACCCTATTGGAAAGAAACTCTTCGTGAGTATGGATGTGACATTTCGTGAGTTTGAACCATATTACACAAGACCATGGGATTTTGATCCGTTATTGGAGGAATTCTCTTCATCCACCGAGGGTGACAAAGAGAGAGGGGAGAATGGTAGTGTCTTGAGAATGAGAATGAAGGAGATGCTCAAAGGGAAGTAATTGTTGGCACTATCCCGTGTCAAGTGGGTGTGTCTAAGACCAATCCGCGGATATGAGAAGTGATGACCATGAGAATGAAGAGGTGGTTGAGAATGTAGAGATGATTGATGATGAAAATGAAGAGCCGATTGCTAAGGGCGTGAAAAGGTGATTGATGGGACAAAGATTGATAAAAGATTTGCCAAGGAGCAAGTGTATCGAAGGAAGAGGTTCGTGGAGTCGGGGGAGCAAGTTAGGAGTTAGGGGAGCAAGTGAGTGCATCACAGCCACATGAGTCTGTCTCTCCGGTCCCAAGTCTCTCCACGGACCTCTCTCAAAGTGAGCTCCTCGACCCAATCTAGGTCACACGGTAATGTCTCTCCTACTCGAGCATGTAGAGTTATCTCTTGCACAACGTAGAGATACTAGATCTAATTTTGGAAAACCTCTCATTCGTTATGGTTTTGAGTGTCCTAGTCCTAGTACGGATCATGACATTGCTAATTTCCTCTCGTACTCTCGTTTTTCATGCATATAGAGCATTTGTTGCATCTTTACAAACAATGCCTATTCCAAGGGACCGGAAGTGTGCAAAAACAGGACCCTAAGTGGAAGGCGGCAATGGAAGAAGAGATGCATGCTCTTCAAAAGAACAAGACATGGGAGGCGGGTTCCACTTCCAAAAGGGAAAAGAGCGTGAGGTCGTAAGTGGGTCTTCACCGTGAAGCAAAACCCAAAAAGGAGAGGTGGATAGATATAAGGCAAGGCTGGTTGCAAAAGGGTATAGTTAAACATATGGCATTGATTATGATGAGACCTTTGCTCTCGTGGCAAAGATGGGTACCGTTAGGACCCTAATCTCTTGTGCGATTAACTTTGGTTGGCCTCTTCATCAAATGGATGTGAAGAATGCATTTCTTCATGGAGATCTATGGAGGAGGTTTACATGAAAATCCCCTTGGGGGTTTGCAAATAGTCAAACTGTTGGGAAGGTGTGCGAGACTTAAGAAGTCACTATATGGATTAAAGCGGTCACCCCGCGTGGTTTGACGAGGGTTTAGGGAGGGCGCTTTTGTTACATGGGATACATTTAATGCAATGGTGATCATACGTCTTCTATAAGCATAAAGGGACATTTATCACCATTATGGCAGTATATGTGGATGACATAGTGATTTCTTGGAGATGATGAGGAGGAAATCAAATGTTTGAAGGAAAATTTGGGAAGAGCCTTTGAGGTGAAAGATCTAGGACCACTTCGGTATTTCCTTGGGATTGAGTTTGCTAGATCACCCAAGGGAATTGTCATCTCTCGGAGGAAATATGTCCCGGATTTGTTGGCGTAAACGGAATGCTTGGATGTCGACCATGTAGTACTCCTATTGACAAAAATCATCAAATTTGTGCCTGATCACGGAGATCCCTGTCAACAAAGAAAGATATCAAAGATTGGTTGGGAGGTTGATATATTTATGTCATACGAGACTGATATTTCCTATGCAGTTAGTGTAGTAAGGGTATATGCATGACCCAAGCGACGAGAACATATGGAGATAGTCTATAGAATTTTGAGGTACCTAAAGGAAACGCCTGGGAGAGGGATATGGTTTAGGAAGAATGGACACCTAAATTTGGAAGGGTATTGTGATGCTTGATTGGGCAAAATTTGTAGGGATGATAGGAGATCTACATCCGGTTATTGTGTGTTTGTGGGAGGCAATCTTGTTTCATGGCGTAGTAAGAAGCAAGCAGTTGTGGCGTGGTCTACTACTGAGAGGCAGAGTATAGGGCAATGGCTTTGAGCTTGTGTGAAATGTTATGGTTGAAAGGCTTGCTAAAGGAGCTTCGGGTGTCGAGAAATGAGGCCATGGTGCTTCATTGTGACAATGTTGCTGCAATCAATATTGTAAATAATCCGGTCCAGTTTGATCGCACAAAACATGTTGAGATTGATAGATTCTTCATCAAGGAGAAGCTGGATAGTGGGATCCTAAAGCTAGGTTATGTAAAATCACGTAGTCAATTAGCGGATTGTTTCACAAAGGGTCTAGGATCTAGTGAGAATGAGTTGAGTTGTAACAAGATGGGCATGTTAGATATTTTTAGCCCATCTTGAGGGGGAGTGTTGGTGTAAATAGTAAATTGTACGAGGACTAATATGTAAAATGAAGAGATAAATAGAGTGAGCTGGTTGGGGAACGATGCCCAGCCGAAGCTTCCCCAAATTCGATTTCAATAAAACCTATTTGCACTTTCTAAAAAGCTGTGCATCCTTTATTCCCCTAGAATGCCAGCTTCGTCCAGTTTATTGTGCACTTGATGCATCGAACTAGGATTTCATGAGCACTTCTTTGCTTTCACTGCACCCTGCATTACTATATATGAAACTAGATGAAAGGAATGTCAGCAGTATATGCTAAAATGCAGTATACAAACATGTCTATCTCGTGTGCAAATGGTCATTACAATTTGTATTATTCGTATTTAATTCCAGTTCAATTTATGGGTGCTGCTCGTATAGCTTCGATAAACTGAATTTTTACTCCAAGTCCAGCCATAAGTCATTTTTACTTCATATTTGATATGGCAGATGGTGTGGTCGTCTAACAATAAAGATGCTGCAGTGCCTAAGCTGAAGAAAAGAATAGCACAAAAATCTAATGGAAAGTAGCAGTCCTGTCGTTGTATATGAAAGTTCAGTTGTTAGTGATGATAAGATGAAGAAAAAGAAACGGAAGGTAAAGGGAGGGAAGAGCTCTGCTGGGATTACTGAAGCAGAAGAAATCCTGCATGAAAATCGAAGTGAAGAAACTCAAAGTGGTAAGATTGCTTATTGGTGCTGAGCGTTTGTCTTGACAAATTGATTGAGTTTGTCTTTTCTCATACTTAAATGGCTTAAGTAGTCAGTTCGTGTAAGAACCAGTTCATATCTTATATTATGCCCTACTGCCCTGCTATGCTATTAGTGTTCTGACACAATCATTATCTGGTCCGTATGAATATTGCACTACAGACTGTAATGTTCACGTTAAAACTGCAACCTGAGATAGAGGTTGAGGAAGAGCGATTATTTTTTGGCTAAAGAGTGGCTATTGTCTGCAATAACTAATTAGAGGTGAACAATTTAGTATGGACTAAGAAAACCTGTACCATGTGTTCTTACCTTGATTTTTTTGGCTATTTACTATTTAGAAAAATGACAGAAGTTCTTTTTTTAGGGAAAAGGGAGCGACCCCCAAAAAGCAACATCAAAATGACAGAAGTTCTATGTATTCATTTCCTTCAGCAGGAATGGAGACATGGAACTACCGGCCTGCAGGTTAAAACTACATCGTTTTTTTTTTGCAATACTTTCTCAATAATAGTGCATGTTGTGAGACTTATATACCCTTCTTATCTTCTCGTGGTTGTCAATCAAGCAAAGACCTACAAAATTCATAGAAGAGTTTCTTTTTTAAAAAAATGTCGTGCTATTTTTAAAGATTGACCTAATTATTGTATTTTTAAAGATCTGTTGCTCCCATTCTAGCACAACCAATAGCCTTTTTCTTACTGTCGTGCTATGGCGCTTTCAGACATTCATAGAAGAGTTCCTTTTAAAAAAAAATTGTACCACCCTTTCTTGTTAGTTCATATTTTTTCTATTATCTTCTCAGGCTGCTCTCTGCTGGAAATCACCTCAACTCTTGTGTGTCTTGATTACTGTGCTTACCTGGTAGATCTCAAATCCAAAGTGATGCAGTACTTCATGGTGCTACCGAGATGTCTATTTGGAGGCAACTGGCGGTAGATCATTTAGGACTTGAACTGATTATATTTCCATACATCTAAATTACTCAGGTCCAAAACTCACCTTGAAACATCCAACTTTTTTCTACATTATGTTGTTGTATGGTCACGAACAGTTTATTGGTTAACAAAGGAAAAAATATTGTGGTCAAAAAACGATCTGGCAATAACAATGCAGAAAAGAATGATATGCTGGGATGGATTTCATTTTTCTCTTTGAATGACCAGTAACCAATCACCTTTCCCAACTGATTTTCTAATCTTATTGTTGTGCTATATCACACCAGTGTTGCCAATTATGTTAACTAATAATTACGACGCACTGGCTAGCAATAAAGTCAAGCTACAGCTCCGTCTCCATTCATGCCAAGCTCTATCTACACCAAGTTTCAAGCTTCATGTAGTACCACGATGTCCTGATGAATATGAATCATATGACTTACCATGGATGATCAATTGATTTTAGTAAAGGTAATATGTTTCATCAGCTAACAACTTTACAGTCCTCTGTTTATTATGACTTACCATGGATGATCAATCTCTCGTATCATATACCATGGCAACCAACTAATGATTTTAGTACACATGCAGGAACTAAACCAGACATGACAAAGAAGGACTTTGATAACCTGATCGGACGACCAGAACCAATGCGCCATCATATTTCATATCTAATCTCGCAATGGCCAACCTGTAACAATGAACCAGGTACATATGTACATACACACTTGATTGATTTGCTTATTTGATAGGCAAATTATCTCCCTAACATACGCTTCCTCACATACATGCAGGTTTCATGTCCACCCCAGACACAGCTGTAACTACCAAATTGATATTGGTGCTTAGATTAATCTGTATGAGGTATTGCTATTTTGATTATTAACAATGGTACACACAGGATTCTGAGAATCAAATCAGCTCTGCCTTTTGTCATTGTTTTTGGGTTATTCAGTGTAACATCGAATTTTTCTATCCCCTAAGCAATTTTTTTTGTGTGTGTACCTTGCAGAAGGAAAATCTTATTGGTTGATTATAGATGCTGCCAAAAACTTGACTGCATGAAAACCCATGTTCTTCCTATTCTTGCTTCAGAATAAGCTTCAGATATCCTGAACTTCATATGGGTAAGGAACTTCACTTATATTTTTGACATACCGCTGCTTTTACAGATTATATTCTCAACACTGATATTACTGCATAATAAATTTGACCATGGAAAATGTTCATTTCTAGAGTTTGCATAAATAGAACTTTAGATAATTGACCACATACAACTTGCAGTGACATTTTATAGTTTCCAGCTTCAATCATTGTTGCTATATTCATATCTCAACCCCTAAAGTGCAGCGTGCAGTACCAAGACGGCAAGCAAAAGCAACCTCCTAGCCTCCCAATATTGTTCAGCACACTGCATACAACTTGGTTTACAACTTTTATCGGACATGCGTTGTCGACAGTTTCATCAGAATTTCACTCTCAAAGACGTGTATAGATATTGGCTAGAATATCTTACATTCAGTTGTCTGCAAAATGGTCAAACCCTGTGTGTCTCATTCCTACTGTAAAAATGGGTCAACATCAAGCCTGTATATGACCTAATGTAATATGACATAGAAACTATGTTAAAACCATGATCTAATGTACTGAAAACATGTCCATCTTATGTTGATCTATCTCTCAAGCCAATTCACTCAGATTTGTGACCACACGGCGCGCGCCACTAGTTGGGTGTAATCGGTGGGGAATGGCGCACCACCGGGCACCGGTCATGATAGGTGACTGCATTGCATTGACCTAGGCTCTCAGCAGGACTTTTGGAACCCATATCCGGAGGAGACTTTTACCTGTGTACCATTATGAAAAGTGCTCGTGACCGCACCTGTGACTCCGGACATGACTAGTGCACAAGCGGCATCACCAATTCCTCCGTTTTAGACACTCTTTGAATTGGATTTGCTGCACACTTGTGACTCCGGCATGTCATATGTGTCTAAAACCAATTTCAAAGAGTGTCTAAAAGGGGCACTGAACTGTGGTGGCTCGAGCCCTGCCCGCGACATGACTCCGGCAAGCCTCAACGCTACTCCTGGTGAACCTGCTATGGCGACCTACTCCGGTGAGTCTGCCCCGACGTCGTCTAGTCTTTGCTTCAGCCATCAATGGGAAGAAGACGAGAGACAATGACAGGTCGATCCCAAATGTCATCCTCTGCAAGAATGGATTTGTGGGTCTATTTTAGGTAATTTCGTTGGAATAAACCACGAAATATAAAATAGTATGAAAATTAGTAGCTAATAAAACAAAGAAATAGGTGATATGTTTTAAGTATCATTCCTTGAGATGCTCGTAACTCTAACTACTCTGCTAATAATTAGCAAAACTATCAGCTAAATCTATTTAGATCTAAGACTATCTCCAACAATGCAACCCAAACCCAAAAATAAGTCCTTTAATGATCACAGCAGGCTTGGCCATTGGCTTGTCAGGAACAGGAAGGTCTTTGACAATGTGCAAGTCGAATTTCAGAGCTGGCAAAGAGTTTTCAGAGAAGAGTTTGGCTTTGTGTGTATTAAAGCTAAACCAAACCGTCGAACTTTACTTAGTAACCGGCGGAGAGATAGCCTTAACATGTAATTTTTCTGTTGGCTTTTCTTTTTTGGGCCTGGAAGCCCTGTAACTTTATGTACTTTCATTCTTTCATTTAATTGAAAAAGCAAAAAAAAAAAAAAAGGTAAGGGCCTCTCCTGCTGATTCAGTCAAACATTGTTTTGGGTCGTAAAATCAAGCTCCAACAGGTAACCCAATAAGAGAATGCATTTTGCCTAATCGGAGATGCAAAAAAGCGTCATCCAAGACCGACGACGCAAATCTCTGGCGGAGCAGAGGAACGGGCGTCGTGACTCGCCATTTTTTTCTCACTGTCCCGTTGCTCGCACCGTTGCAAGAGTGGGGAGGGAGCGGGAAACAGCTCGGTGGCGGACCAGTGGACGCAGGTGGACTCCGTCCACAGCCGCGGCAGGATCGGAGTCGCCAGTGGCCGCTACCATGGAGCTCGCATGCTCCATGTCCGAGCCAAGCCATGGAGTCGGCAACGGTAGGATCTGAGACGCATGATCTGGCGAAGGGAAAGACGTGGGTGCTCGCGCGCTCGCGTCCGAGCTAACACTCTAGCTCGGTGATGCGTGGGTCCACGCTGCGGCCGGCGCACGGGCCTGCGCAAGGAGGAGAAGCGGCGGTGGGGAGACCGGAGATTGGGACAAAGGGACGTATCTTTTCACTGAGTGTCCCCAAACCAGCAAATGCCTGCCATGCCCTCCATCTATCTGTTGGAGATAGGCTAAAGGGATAATAATTAGCACGTGTTGGTAAATATTTTCATTCAGTTTTGCATTTTTGGCAAGAACCCTTAGCGCCCGTTTGGATCCTTTAAATTTGGGGAATTGGAATCTACTTAATAAATTAAAATTTATTTAGTTTGGAATTTGAGATTCCCTAACTTTCCAAAGTTCACAATAAGCCTATCTCAAATTCATAGGGTGGGAGATAGGAATTAAATTCCATTTTTGACCGTGAAGCACCCTTTGAGATAGGCTTATTTGTAAAAACTTTGGAAAGTTAGGGAATCTCAAATTCCAAAACTAAATAGCTTAATTTATTAAGTAGATTTCAATTTCCCAAATTCAAAGGATCCAAACGGGCCTTATTCCCATCCTTAGCATGGATTAAAAATTGTTTCTAATTATTAGTAAAAAAAAATCTGTGTGGGCTCGCGGACAGCCGGCTTTGGACACTTGGCCCAACCAGCATACCACTCGCTTCTCCACTCCACTCCATTCCATTCCCCGCCGCGCCGCTCATGTACCACCCAGACACAAAACCCTAGCCGTCCGTGTGCTCTCCTCTCAGGCGGCGGCGCCCATGGCCAACCAGAATTCGCCGCAGTTCGTCTACCTCGACGCCGCCACAGCAGCCGACGCGCTACGCCGCGGCATGGATCCTCAGGTGCTGGAGCGGAGCGCGCAGGGCGTCCTCAAATTCCTCTACATGTGCCTCCCCGACACGCCCGTGTACGCCGGCGCCGCCCTGTCCGCCCGCCTCCCCGCCGCCTCCCCAACGACACAGAGGACCGCATCAGCGCCCTCCCCTTCTCGCTCCTCCGCAACATCGTCTCCCGCCTCCCCGCCAAGGACGCCGCGCGCACCACCGTGCTCGCGCGTCGCTGGCGCCCCGTCTGGCGCTGCACGCCGCTCGCCTTCGCCGACGCGCACCTCCTCCCGGGAGTCCTCGGGGGCCACCGCGAGCCAACGCGCGCTGACACGCTGGCCCTCGCCGACACCTTCTCCCGCGCCATCGCCGCGCACCCCGGGCCCTTCCGCGCCGTCCACCTCGTCTGCGGCTACTACGCGGACGCCGCGCGCCAGCGGCAGCTCGCGCGCTGGATCCAGACGTTCGTCGCCAAGGGCGTCCAGGAACTCATCCTCGTCAACCGCCCGATGCCGCTCGACGTGCCTCTCCCCTGCTGCGCTCCTCGGCGTCGCCACCCTCACCCGCCTCTACCTCGGCGTCTGGAAATTCCCGGACACGTCCGCTCTCCGACAGAGTGGCGCTGGCGTGGTGTTCCCGCACCTCCGCGAGCTCGTCCTCTGCTCAGTGGTGTTGGAGAACCGCGACATGGATTTGCTCCTCACCGGGAGCCCCGTCCTGGAGAATTTTGGCATAGTGGGAAACAGGCAGAAGGCAGTGCATCTTCGCCTCGTCAGCCAGAATCTCCGGTGCGTGCAGATCCTCATGTCAGCTGTGGACAGCGTTGCAGTGGTGGACACCCCAAGCCTCGAGCGGCTCATCCTGTGGTATCCCTTGCTCAACAGCTCTGCTTGCATTAGGCTAAAGATTGGCAAAGCCCCCAAGCTGCGCATACTTGGATATTTGAGTCCTGGAATTCACATGCTGGAGAACCGGAACACCGTCATCAATGTAAATACAATACTCAACTGTGTGGCCGTTTCTTTTGTTGCCTATGCATGTCTGACAATTGTATTAGTATAGTTCGAGTTTAGAAGCATTTGTAAATCAACCACTGGTGCCAATGCCTGAACATAACATTCCTCTGCTGCTTGTGCTTCTAATGCATTCCAGGCTGGGATAAAGGCGACCCCAAGTACCATGGTTCCAGGCATCAAGATCTTGGGGTTAAATGTGCGCTTTGGAGTCCGCAGTGATTCCAAAATGTTACCTACTTTCCTCAGATGCTTTCCTAACGTTGAGACGCTGCATATTGTGGTACTAGTAATGCATATTATTTTGGCTTGTTCAAGTTCATCGTACTTCTGCCACGATTGTATCGTCTTACCTTCTGTTAAGCTACTCATTTATTTGCGCAATTTGCAGTCGCAAGAAACTGATGAAGTCGCTGGCAAGATCAACCTCAAATTCTGGCAGGAGGCCGGTCCCATTGAAAGCATCCGGTCCTGCATCAAGAAGATGACTTTCCGTGAATTCGAATGAACCGAAGTGAGATTGCCTTCCTCAAGTTCTTCTTCCAAAGTGCCCGCGTGCTGAAGAATGCCGTAATTGTGGGGTCCAAAGGAAGTTTCACATCCATTCCTGAGGTGATTAACAAAGTCAAGACTCTGATTCCTGATAATGGGCCTAGTAATTCCTGCAATGTGCTGGTCTATGAAAGTAAAGATCCAGATGGGGGTGCAGTCTTGAGTTTGCAAAAAGGATTTGATTTTTCTGTTAGCGATCCTCTCATGTACCGGTGAAGTCAGTGGTATCTACAAAGAAGGCAATGTTCTAGACTATTAGCGTGCTTTGTATGAAGCTTATTATGTTGGTCCTACTGTCACCTTTAGCTTTAATTGCTGAAGTTAATAGTACTAGATTTCTTGCATATGAGTACTGTTAGTCAGGTTGTTCCTGCTATGGACCATCGTATGGGTGCCTTCTTATTTCACTGATTTAATTTGGCTAATTGTGGCCTGAAATTGAAATGTCCTTTTATATTTGCTGAAAACTAGGAATATTGTCTGATCTATTATTTGGCTTGTTATATCTGATATTCTCTCATTAGCCTGCTGAATTTGTTACTAGCAGACTGCATCTTTAATGACCATGCACAGTTACTAACAAATATGTGAAAGTCTAAATTGTCAATATATGCATGTGTTTTGCTGAATGCATTGCTTAATAAAACATAAAAGCCTGGAATTTCTTGACTTATATGAATGTTTGCAAGATTTTATATGGACCTTCGCAACATGTGTTTAGGGGCTGCATGCTTTTTTCTTTTTTTGTGCTGCAATTTCTTTATGCTGTGCATGCTTTAATTTGTTCAACAATGACTGGATTAGTTGTGAAACTAATTTTATTTCTTTGTCAGCATCTTATATGACTTCTTTAATTAGCTAACGTTGGCTTCACTCTGGTGAGACTAGTGCAGATTTTTTTTTTCTCAACTTACAATCATAGGTTTTGGGCAAGTCAAACTTTTTAAGTTTGACCAAATTTATAGAAATAGTGTCAAGACTTATATCTCCAAATAGATTCACTATGAAAATATGTTGCATAATTAATCTGATGATACTTATTTAAATGTTTATATTCTTTTTTATAAGTTTGATCGAACTTGAAATTGTTTGACTTTTTAGGAAGTGAGAATTGCATTTTTATTGGGGGTGGAGAGAGTACTTTGCTACCGCCTCAGCAGTTTCCCTGATCTAGCTTTTGTTCCATCAATCGTGCTGTAACATTTTGTTGCTGGCAGCTTTGCATGGTCTGTTTCTTGTTTCTTCTGGTACTACTTCCAGTCATGAATACATGGCTGGTGGTAGTACTATGCAACAATGTACCTGTGAATCTTTGATAAACTTAGGGTGCATTGTGTTGAATTTTGTGCTTGAACTGCAAGATATATAGACTGAGTTGAATACCAAGTCTTGTCAGTTGTTTGTCATGTTTTTCCTTCTCTGCATATTTGAGAGAGCTTTGGATGAAATTATGCCACGTAGATTAGTCGCGGTTGACAAAAATCTGCCTACTGGTTTGCATGTTTTTTTATATTTGCCACCAACATACTATACTACTAATTTTTTTTTGAGAAGTACTATACTACTAATATTGTGCATGCTGGATTAATGCATTTCAAGGCATGCGCTCTTTTGGGACTGGCTGGGTAGCTCATTAGCGGATTTTTTTAAATTTTTGCCCTTTTTTTAAAACAAATTTCAAATCTATCCCTAGTTTGAAACAAATTACACCGGTATCCTTTTGTCGCGCCAAATGCGTCGGTGTGATCTTTACACATGTCGCGCCCGATGCATGCGGCGCGACGTGCCGCATCACCGGGCGAGGTGGCGTTGACCGTTGTCGGGCGTGTTCGGCGGTGGGTCCTACCGGGTCGCGCTTGCGATGCGGCGCGACCGGCGCATCGCGCCGAGCGCGTCGGCTGACGGGCCCGTTAGGGTTTCGGTTTGGGCCTCGCTTTAAAACCGCTGCGGCCCACCCCGCCGCGCTGCGGATCCGGCGCGACCGCCTGTCCGAAAGTTAGGGTTACGCCGGGCCGACCAATTTTTTTTTTTTTTTCTTTTCTCATTCACTTCCTCCATTCCCTCACTCCTCTCCGCTCGACCCCGCGCCCCCGTCGGGAGGAGGCGCCGCCGTCCCCGCCGCGGACGCCGCCGCCCGACGCGGGCGCCGCGGACGCCGCCCCGGGGCCGCCCGCGCCCCCGATCCGTCTGTTTTCCGGCCCCCGGTAGGGGGCCGGTGGTGGCCCAGCTCGCCGGCGGCAAGAAGGGGCTGGTCGGTTAGCCGGCCGGCGGCGGCGCAACAAGGGGAACCCCGTCCCTCATTCTCCCAACCCCGGATTAGGTGCTATTTCTCATCCTCCTCCTCCATTTCTTGTACTTTGGCTCCTCCATGGTTGGATTTTTGGTTAATATGAAATTGTTAGTGATTGGGCGTTAATTGGTACAATGTGGTTCGTAGAATCGGTTTAGGATTCGATTTGGCTGTGGATTTGGCTAAGAGAATGAGTTGCATGAAAGTAGTTCATTGATGCATGCATGGAGGTTTAGGGTTCGATATAATTTATATTTTCCAATGTGAAATTATGAGTGATTGGATCGTTTATTGATGCAATGTGGTTCGTGGAAACGGTTTAGGATATTATTTTCTTTGTGGATTTGACCTAGATTACATATTACATGAATGTAGTTATTTGTTGCATGGAGGTGTTTTGTTTCTTTCTAATCTATATTAGCAATATGGTTGTTGTACTTATAGCTTTATTGTTTTGCATGGTAGGATTTTGGTTAATATGAAATGCTCTTTCGAGTGCGGATGGCTGCATGTGCACTATGTTTATGAATGTATGGACTATGTTTGAACTATGTGTGAACTATGTGAGTTGTGGTCATGAAACTTGGGTGAACTATGTGAATTGTGCTCCACGACACTTTGGTGATCTATGTGTGAACTATGGTTGTAGACTTTGGTGAACTATGTCACACTTTGGTGAATTGTGGTCGATATTTGTGAACTATGTGGTATCATGCTATGTGTGTGAGCCAAATTATGTATGAAATGTGGTATTATGCTATGTATGAAATATGGTATTATGCTATTATGTATGAAATGTGGTCGACATAATATGACGTATTTTGCTATGGTTGTCATTGCCCAAAAAAAAATAAAAAAATGAGCGTCGCGCCAAACCTACCGGCGTGACCGCCATTTATCTGAAAGTGCGTCGCGCCTAACCTTTCGGGTAGCGGCGACCATTTCGACATCAACCACGGACACGACAGCGTGTCCAAAACGTAACGCCGGACTATCCGGCGCGACCGTCGCGCCGACACACTAGGCGCGACTCTACAGTACGGGCAAAACTGGAGTTTTGCCTCCCATGGCGCGACGGTCGCGCTAGATACTCCGGCGCGACGTGCCGGTGATGCTGCCATGTGTCCAGCCCTCGTAACGCCGACGTGTTTGGCGCGACGGTCGTGCCGGACCTTAAGGCGCGACGTGGCAAAGAGGCTCAGCCCGGGCGCAAACCGGAGGTTGGGTTTCCATGGCGTGACGGTCGCGCCCGCATCTTTGGCGACTAGCCTGCCGAACCGCGCCCGACACGTGTCCTCATCGCGCTTGATGCGTTGGCGCCGGACACGTCGTCGCGCCTATTACTCTGGCGCGACGTGGACTACATAAATGCACCTTCTTCCTCCTCTTATTCATTCTTCTTCCTCCTCTACCCTAGGTTTAGTTCCGCCGCCAACACCCCCAGGGAACCGCCCCAACCCACTCCAAAGCCCCCCAAGCCCCCCCCAAACTCCCCCTCCTCCATCCCCCACACCCCCAACCCCTCTCTTCCTCCCAACACCTCTCCTCCTCCCTCCCCACCGCCCCAAACCTCCTCCCCACCAAGCCGGCATCTCCTTCCTTGTCTTGTCAATTATGTAAGTGATTCGATTTACTTTTTCTTCTTTCCTTTCCTAGTAAAGATTTATTGTGGTCAATATAGCATGACACATGGTTTATATTGTGCATGATATGTGATTATATTATTAATTAGTATGCCATTAGTATATTTAGTCCGCACGTGGTTACAAATGCGGATGGTGTGAATTATTAAAATGTAGGATCTTTGTGATGTCGTATAAATGCAAATGAAGATGGTGTGATTTCTTACAATTGCAAATAATCATTCCTTTGAATTTTGTTATGCTTGCTTACATTTCGCTCAATGTGTTGGTCATACGCTTTTCGCTCGATTGTTTCAGTAGCTCTGGTTTTGTCGCTTCCATTTCATAGCGACCAAAGCATCCGAGGCGTGGTAAAAGGAGGCCTTCAATCCTTATTTGAGGTCTGCGGATTCCTATGTCCATAAGCCTCTCCCACCCGGTGAACCGGTGCCCAAACTGTTGGTGTGGTGATCCATGCAAAGTTGAATGGGATGAAGATGATGAGGAAACCTACATGCGGAAGTATTGGATATGTGCTAATTATAAATGGGAGCCAGGCCCCAAAACAACGCCCACAGTTTCATGGTGCGTATATTCGTTTTGGTTCCTTTGTTTGATGAGTATATATTAGCTTCCTGACAATTGATTGTGTTGCGGACCCCACCTCCACTCTGTGATCTTATGCATTGGATCGACCTTGAGATCGATGAGAGGAACACAAGAAATTCTTGGAAGGCCACAAGGAGTTTAGGGCATGGTTTCAGCGGAGGTCCGAGGAGAATATGAAGCAAGCGGCCGGCGAGAAGGCGCCTTGCAGGGAGGAAGAGGAAAGGAGGATAGCTCAAGTTAAGAGGGATGAGAGAGAGAGGAAGCTGGAGCATGCGCGCCGTGCCAAGGCTGAGTGGGCCAAGGCTCAGATGCAGAGTGAAAATGTTGAGGGTGACGACGACACCTCACGGTTGGATGAGCTCATAGCCTTAGCCGAGGCCGACTTGAAAGCCCAACAAGAAGCCCCGCGGCAAGTCCCCCACGGTGCCTCACGTGCGGGGCGACACCAGACGGGCGGTGCCTAACGTGGAGGCCGACAATGCTCAACGGTGCCTCAAGCGGCCCGGAGGACACCGGTGCGATCTTGGCGGCGGTACGCCGGCGTGCCCCGTGTTAAAAGCGTCTTTAATCGGATACTACATGCCCTCGACTTTGTTCCCCTTGTGCATCCCGTGCGGGAGGACATTGTCTTGGGACTTAGCACATTTGCGGGAGGGTAGCGAGGATCACTTCCGGGAGGAGGCTTGAAGCTAGCGGATGAGGTTGATGCAAAGTACAACAAAGAGTATGATGCCTATGTTTCAGGGTCTTGTACTAGCCCAAGCGGCGAATATGCAATGGAGGATTCGGACCGGACGACGACAAGCCATATGATGGCTATATTTCGAGGTATTGTACTACTCCGGGCTACGAATATCGAGGATTGGGACACGACCAAGCGAATATCCAGGAGGATTGGGGCACGGGCGACAAATATCCAGGAGGATTGGGGCACGCGGACGACGATTTGTGAAGTGCAACGTTCATTTGTTACTATATGTATGGAACAATGTGTAATCTATTTCTAATGAACCATGTAGGAAACTATGCTCTCTAGTAGATGTATCTCTAGTAGTTCTATTGAACCATGTATCGAAAAAGATGTGGCTAGCTAGTTGCCTTACATTTTCATGAACAATTATGTTCGGTGTTGGTCTTTAATTTTCCTCGGAGTAAGAAGTGTTGTTGGTTGTTGAGTTTCATGGACAAACACGAAGTACAAAGATTGAAATGCCAACACAAAGCCATCACTTCACATGCATCACAATTGTTCCAAGCATAGAGAAGAGTCACTACAATGGGTTACACAAGTGGTTGAACCACAATTAAAGGGTCCATGCATCATACACTCCATGGTTCGAACAAAAGTGTTGCTAAGTCAACGCCACCTGAAATCATGCATCATCCACCACATGGGCGTTCTCATAGCTAAGTCAAGGCCATTCAAAATCATCATCGTCCACCCAGTAAGTCTCATTCCAATCTTCACCGTAGTCGGAGTCATTCCAATCATCCTGATGGGCGTTCTCCTTGTCCTGGTCCTGCACTTCCTTGGCCTCGTCCTCCTTACCCTTGTCCCGATGCGTGCGCGTCTTTGCCATCGTCCTCGTTACCCTCGTCCTCTTTTTGTTGGCGAAGGAACTATGAGAAACAAACATGTCAACGTTACAACGACCTTAATAAGTAAGGAAATGTCAAAACAAGTTTTGGAAGAACAAGAAATGCTCACAAAGCTCGGCGTATCAACGTATTGGGCACGCGTTCACGTTCAACTTCACGTTCGCGAACCCATTGAAGTGTCTCATGAATCTCCCTCCTTTCCTCAAAAGCCGAGGCGGTCGTAGTGTTCCTTGTTTTCCGCCCGATCATGAAGGAGCTCGTAAGCCCATAAACATGTGATGGTAAGGACTGATTGTCTTTCCTTTAGCTTTACAAAAGTCTTCACCGATCGTGATCCATGTGTTATAACCAGGTCTTGCAACACCGGCCTTCTTTGCTCACTTCTCTCTTCAACTTTTGTCTTCTCTTAATCATCCTTTTTTCTTCTCCAAGGGGACTTGAACTTGGGAGTAAACAAATTGGCCATAACCTCACCACGCCCGGGGAAATCCTCCCAATCACAAGTCATTCCGGCCTAAGTGAAACATAAATAAACATTACCATAATTATGCATTGCCAAAGTAAGCTAAATTATGCATGCAAGGCACAAGTTCATTATACTCACAAAGAACTCATTTGGCCCTCCATAAGCATTGCCACACAGTAGTAACCAATCCCAAACTCGGAGGGAACAACTCCTTCACGGGCCTTGATGCGCACTTGCATTTCGCTCACGGAAGACCAAGGCATGGCCATGGCATGCGTCCATTTGAATACTCTTCTTGCAACCTCTCGTTAGGCCATGCAGGTTTTGGTCCATAGTTATACTCCTCAAAGTCACAAGCTGGAAAACCTCTCTAAAATAGACAACATATGAGGTGCAAGGTTACAGTATGCACAACACAAATGAGTACACAAAGAACATGCATCGCGGCACCACTTACCCAATCGCTACCGACCACAACGATAGAAAGGGGTGAACAAATCCGGTCGGCTTGGAACTTGGAGAAACGCCTTCTCCCCACAATGGCATGTAGGAGGATTCTCTAGGCGGTGCGGTGCGGCGTCAACCTTCTCGCTTCGGTCATTTGAGGTGGGTTCAAAGGCGGAGGCACCCACCGTTTTAAAGCGATCAAGCGGAACGGTCTTCCAAGGGTCATAAGGAAACAACATGATGGAATGATCCACCCATTCTTCACCATCGATCCAGCGATAGAAATTGCATCCGTCGCCCAACGGTGCGTCCGAGGACCACGCCAGTAGTGGCAAGAAAAAAAACGCCCGGGCGGACAAAGGATGCCTCGACCGCTTCACATTGGCCGGCCACCCATGACAAGTCGGCGCCGCCCGCAGTCTTTGGGAATGGACCCTTCCCATCATGGTCCTCCGGATGGTGCACTAACGAGGGACAAGTCCATGACACCTAGCAAAACCACCAAAATGAAAACTATTACACATAAGCGCAACACATATAACACACCATGGATTTGTTTCTGGATCTTCCAATTGTTACAAAATGTGAAGTATTACACCATGGATTATTACACAACACGAATATTATTAAAAATTTGAACCATCTAATTGTTACTTAGCCATAAACATAATACATGGTAAACATCCCAAGTAAAGCTTAAGATATGAACAATCAAACAAACTAATCTCCATACATGGTTGAACATGATAGTCAAACCATAACACATGATTTTTTTTTTTTTGAAAACAAGCAATTCTACATGAACCCTTACCAACCCATAATACATGATCAAATATTCAATAAGCGATAAATCCACCATGGGAAATGTCATTCAAATGATGTGACTTAGGGTTAGGTTTGAGGTCCACAATTCCACCAAATGAAAAGAAAATTAGCAAGCTAGATAACACAATTAGCAAGCTAGATAACACAAGCATAGTCAACTAGCAAACAAACTAGACAATTGGAAGCATTTGGGGGAGAGAAAAAAAAAGAGCAAACAAGCTTCCAAAGGACTCACTGCGGGGGTCCCCTTCGTCCCCTCCTCGGAAAAGTGAGTGGGAGAAGAGAGGGGGACAAAAAGTAGATCGGTGGAAGCATTTATACCATCTCGTCGCGCCAAACCATCCGGCGCGACATGGTAGGCCCACGCGTTTTCGGCGAGGCCCAAACGGAAACCCAACGGGCTCGTCCGCGCCCGACATATCGGTAGCGATACCCCGGTCCACGCCACATGCAGGCGCGCGACGGTGTGGGACCACGTGTAACACCGGGTGTTATTTACCGATTAAGTAATGGATTGGACAAAAATAAGTTTAGTTAGTTGGTTGAGTTGATTGGATGAAAAGATGCGAAAAGAATAGGAATCAGAAAGTTATCCCCCCGGTGCGAAACCCTAAAACCCTAACCCTCATCTATCCCCTTTTCTTTATTTCAAAATCTAATCAAAATTTGACAAAACTTTCAAAAGATAGTTTGTAGATCTTTTCTTGATGAACAAAAGATATGTACAAAGTTTTTCAGTTTTTTGCGTAATTTTAAAAGTAATTTTGAATTCAAATTTCTTCCATTTTGACCCTATTTCAAAAAGTCTTATTTGGAGGCAGAATTTGAAAATCTTCCAATTGTGAAAATTGTAGATCTTAAAATTTTAGGCAAAGTTGCTTTTTGGAGTTTTTTTCAAGTTCAGTTCAAATTTTGGAAGTAATTTGCAAAATTCTGAAAGTTAGGGTTTGGGAGCTACAAGAGACGGCGTATGGGACGCCCATGCGGCCGGTCGTCGATGTCGCCGTGGCTCGCCTCGACGCCCGATTCGCCCTCGCGTCACATGGCCACCAGGGGACGAGTTCGCGAAGCACCTCGCCACGCCCCCGTCCTCTTCCCTTTTTATTAAAGACGATGAGGTGGCCGTTTTCTTCTTCTTTTCTTCCTTCGTCACCGCCGGGTCACCTCCCGCTCCGCCCGCGCCATCGCTGCGCCGTCGAAACGCAACCACTCAAATTGAACGCGCCACAAGCTTCGCAACGTCCTTGTGCTTCCAACGAGCCCAAAACGTAGCCCTCGCCGCCGACCGTCCGCACGAGGTCATCTTCTCCGGGTCCGGCCGGCGCGCCCGCGCCGCACCACCCCCGTCATCGGCCGATTCGGAGAGTTTCTTGGAAACCCGTCTAGTGCTTTAGCGTCACCACCGATGCCGTGGTCATTTGATCGCGTTTCGGACGGTTTCGTGTTTTGCCCGCAGAGAACGCCGGAACGCGGACCTTGCCGCCGAGTCCGCCGCCGCCGCGCATCGTCCGCCCGTCGCACCCAGCTCCCCCCCATCCCGGCTTAAAACCAGCGTGAGCACCGCCGTCGTGGTGAGCTCCCCGGTCATGTCCGAAGTCATTGGTTTTCCGTTTCACGCGCCGTAACCGCCGGAGCGCTTGCCGCGGTGAGCGCTGCCTTGCCGCTTGGCCATGGCCATGGCCGTGTCCGATAGGGACCGGCTTTGGTTCGATTTGTTGGGGGATAGAGTCGCCCTCGGGAGGTGCGTGCAAGGCGCTGCCGTGCTCTCGCCGGGGATAGCCGACGGCAGCCCTTCCGCCGCCCGCCCGTGCCGCCATGTCGGCCATGGCCGCCGGGCGAGGGTGCCACCGCGCCCTAGGTGTCACGTTTGGGTGTCATCGTGTGCGGGAGGTCGAAGCGGGGGATTATGTAGGGCTAAGCCGCCGCCGGGACCTCACCGCCGGGCGAGGGGGGACGTCCACGGCCCGGCGGCGTCGGTCGTAGCTGGTGGCTTCTTGGGCCACCGCTTGCGTCTTGGGCGGCTTTGTTGGTTGGTTGGGGCCGAGCCAGGCGAATCGCCCGATGGCTGGTTTCTTTTAAATTTCCGTTTTCCGTTTTTCTTTATGAATGAATAGTGTCCGATTTTGTAAAATTCATAGAAATTGAAAATAGCTTCAAAAATTCTAAAAAATTTTTGTAGAGTCTTCTTATGAGTATGTCTACCCATCAAAGTTTTGAAACTTAGATTTTGAGTAGTTCTTGCATGATTTGAAAATACAAATTTTAATTGAAAAATGCATCTTCCATGATTTTTAGAAAATAAAATATTTATTCAAAAATCATAAAAATTTATTTGGTACTGTTTTATGATGTTACCTACTTGTATAAAAAGTTGGGAGTCATTATGAAATGTTTTATTTATTTTCTATTTTATGCTCTATTATTTTATGTGTTTAAATGTTATGTTTAGTGTAGAATGACTTAGGTTTTGTGTGACTTTGGGGTTGTTTTGTGAATCTTGGATCATACCACAATCAAATGGTCCTTGAGAACTCCTTAGGCAATGGTGATGATATCTTATAGAATAGTTCAACGAGTTGGTTGTGTTGGGTTGCAACTTTATCGGGAAGGAAAGTTGTACTCAAGTGTTTATCATCTCATGCATCCATCAAGCATCATATTTATACTTCATCATGCTAAAGCATGCATGCATCATCATCGTGTAGAGTATACGAGAGTGAGATGGTTCATGATGGTCGAGCTTCGAAGAAGATCCATCCACTAGTGATATCGATGTCAAGTATGACTCGGGTGATCTCGTTAAGGAATCTAACTTTTTTCCTCGCAACACGAGGCAAGCCCCGGATACATTTAAACCTTTCCTTGTATTTTACAAAGCTTTTTTACACTTATGTTTATGATATGTTGCATTAAGTTCTAGGAGTTGAGTAATAACCTAATTCTTTGCATTATCATCCTTGATTATTGCAATATCGTTGTTGTGGTAACCAACGACATATTTTTTTCCGTCAACTTACTACCATAAAGGGAGTAAAATTAAACCTTTTATACTCATATACATTTATCACTAATAAATTCCACTTGTAGTGTCTTGTATTTTATTTTGCAGATTTATAATAAAAGCAAGTGGAAAACCGACCAAAGTACGCCTTAGGGATAGCGCATTATTGCAAAATCCAAGCCTAAGAGCAAATCGACCCAAAACATAACGGGGCCGAGGACAACCCGGCCCACAACTTTTTAGGGCGAAAGACGACACCCCACCGAGACCCGGGCCAGGCCGAGCCTGGGGGTGCGCTCGCACCACCGGTGCGGCCGCACCCCTCCCCCGAGGCGGTTTCGCCCCCTCGAGGGAGGCGGTTCGTGCACTTTCCAAACGGGGTTTCCGCCCCGCTTTGGTCGGTTTGCGATACAAGGAAGGTTTACTGTGTCGATTTTGGTGTAAATTAGCACTTAGGCCCCTCCTCCAAGTGTATAAATAGGCCCCCCTCTCTCCCTCTCTCAACACACACCATTTGGAGCCTCCTCACTTTCTACTCTTCTTCTCCCTCTCCTCTCTACTCCTCTCCTCTCCACTCCTCCACTTCTCTAGTTCTTTTTAGTCTTTAGTAGTATTTGGAGCAAGGCTAAGCTTCATTGGAGAGCTTGTACTTGGGAGAAGGAATATTCGGTATGAATACATTTATGGTTTATCCTCAAGTCTTGATCTCATATGCTTGTGCAATAGAGCTAGAGTATTTACATGTTATATTCTTGACATGTTGTTCTCGACACAATCATGATAGAAGAACTAGACTATAGTTCCTATGTCGTGGTTAGTCGTATAGAACTTAGGGCCTAACCATTCGTGCCATGTATTTGAGTAGAGTAAGAGTTGTCCGAGGTGGCGGTTCGTTTGCCTTCGGGGGTTTGCTCGTGTTCTATATTCCGTCCATCCGTAGGGTGGGGGCCATGGGGACATGAGTAGTGTCCTAGTATGGGGACGTGGTGTCCGGATGCCGGGTATCCTTCGAATATGAGTGCATGCCACGGTTGAGGGGGTAGGGCGGTTTGGTCGTGACAAGCCTTGTCCGCCCTTGAAATCCCCCCACGTTCGTGTGTCTTTGTAGGAGTTCGTAAATGCCTTCCTTCGGGCGGATGCTCCGGGAGGTCTCCCCCGTCCATCTCACTCTCGGCCTAAAACTCTAGTCATCTATGTTTGCATGATTATTAAGCGGTTCTTTGCACGACTACTTTAGAATGCCTGCTCCACTTAGGATTATTCTTTATTCTTTATTTTCCTTTTATCCTTGAGGTTGGCCCAAGTGTGTGTCACACTATCTTAAAATATTATGACTTACCCCCTGTATTGAGTATTGGTCAATCGCATAGACATGTCGTCTTGTTCATGCCCCCCGCTAGAGTCCTACACCATGCCTTCCTTTGGGAAAATATAAATAAATAACGATACCCCTGAATATCTCCGGTGAAATGCTACAACGGTATTTCCGCGGCGCTTGCGGACTTGTTCGTAAATGCTACTGAATGCCACCCGACATCCCGTGGCGATGGTAGCTGGAATGTAACAATTCGGTGAAGTCGTTGTGGGGAGTCAAACCGCGTGGTTCCCGGTGCTCTTGCCTTTTTTTGGCACTTGCGCTTAGGAAACGCAACAAATACCATCCTTGTTAACCTGTTTTATTTCAAAAAATGCTTAGTGATGCTTAGCCCCGCTTAATTAGTTAAGTTGTTTCTTCAAAATGCTTTACATGAGAATATGGTACCTTTTCGGAAAAGAAAGAGAAGTAGAGATGAATTTGAGATCGGACGGGACGTAGGTTGAAAGCCGGCGGGATACCTAGTTGTGCTTGTCCCTTGTTGATCGTTTAAGGACCGTCCGTGGATTGGCCCTTGGATCAAGAATTTGTTATCTTGGCCACATATACGAGTAAGCCCGAGATCTCGGAGGTGAGCCAAATCGGGAACGTACAACCGCGCACCTTTGGGAGTGGAGAGATGGCGGGAGCACAAGTTACCCTCGTGGGTTAAAGTCCCGGATTGGAGGTGTACGGTACTCTCGGGTGGCGTGGGGCCGCGGTCCCGTTTTGGACGGTCCAGTGAGGGTTGACATATGCAAGTTTAAGTTCTACATATGTCATGTGGTGAGGTATCCCAATTTGGGTTTTAAGCGGTTCGAATCGGTGTTTGCTCCACGAGAAAAGGAGACTTGATCCTCGCACCCTTCTTCGTAGTAATTGATGGAATATGGTTTTGAGGAAAAGAAAGTTGGCTTATGGAAGAAAGTTTGCTCTAGTATAGAATCACCTAGAGTATAAGTTACTAATTTGAAACTAAAACCTTGAAAGTAAGGATTCACTTTTAGTAAGCTTTTTAGCAAAATGAGTCCTTGATTCTTGCTAAAACCTGTCCTTGTTTCCCCTAAGCTTTGCATTCCTAAGTCTTCTCCTCTTTCTTTGTGGTTAAGTCTTGTTGAGTACTTCCGTACTCGGGGGTTTGTTAACCCTTGTTGCGAGTGCTTGACTTCGTCTTTGTTAACCAAGGTTATGTCGGTGGGCACGCGACATGATCCGTTGTCTTCTAGTCTACTCGGCTTCCGCAAATTAATTAAGTTAAGTTTACTCTCAAATGTAACTTACTCACATTTTGAAAAATTAATGTTATTATTCTTACGCACTCTAATCTATATTTTTGTAACAAATGTTGTAATGTTGTAGCTACTCCTTTGTTGATCCCGGTATGAGTAGTCAACGAGGGGCTCCTTAAGTTTTTCGGGTGTATACGCACGGTTGTCGAGGTCTTTGGGACAATGATAGGTGCGGTGGGCGTGAATTAGGAGGTTACATTCTGAGAATAGTATCGAGCTCATACTTAGGACCAGCTACAATATTATTTTTGAAAACTTCAAAATAATTTTGTAATCTAAAAGTTTTTGAAAGTAACAAATTGAAAATGATCTCTTATCTTTCCTTATGCTTGCTAGAAGCTTTCGTGAAGATTTTTCCTCAAGAGTCAAGTAAAAGATTTCAAGAAGTTTTTTTATGTCATCTTTTGAAGAATAATCTGGAGCGTTAACTTCACCGATAATGTTACGCTAAGTGTCTTTCAACATCTCGTCCAATGCAATTGAAGATAGTATATAAAGTAAAGCCCTATTACCTACTAACATCTAACTTGATGAAGGCAGAGTGCTAACGTTGTGAAGACGTATAGGATGAGCATGCATCATATCATCCATATAATGTTGATTTTTCCTCCTTTTATTCGGACAACTATTCTTCTTATAGTTGTTGTCCTAAATTTCGTCCTATACCGTTTTTTTTGGTTAATGGACTTCCATTTGATAATCTTTGCTTCATAAGTTCCCATCTTTGGAAGCTTGTACCTTGCCATGTTAACTCTATGTAAAAAGCCTTAGATTATTCCTTGATTTCTCAATTCATGCATGTGTCGAGTTTCGATTCTTTCAGCCTCGACACATGTCAATCCTTCCTTTGATAGCCAATATGTGTTGGTTGAGAGTTGCAATAATTGTGTCCTATGGTGGAACCATGATCCGTGACCGAGAAATAGCGTCGAAACCTGGGGTCTCCTATGGACCGCGGCCATAAGAAAATACTGCCGGGCACTCGCTCATGTCAGGGTCTATGGTCATGATTCACCATAATCCACAACTAATGTGCTTTTTCACCTTCGTTGCAACCTCTTTTGGAAAATTCATATCCGTACTCCTCTAGAATCTCTGAAAAACCCTTATCGGTTGCAATCACCTTTTGTTTTTGATTGCAATCTTGATTTCAACTTTTGTTGTCTTGCAAAAATTTCTTACAAGTCAATATATATTTGACACATTTCCTTTTCCATTACTTGTCCCACGGATTTGTCACCTTGAAATTGCGGAATTAGATTTCTTTTAAGGGGAAAGATCTTCATCTTTCCAGTTATTCATGATCATCTTGTTGCATTATAAGTAGATATCATTGCATCGCATATGTTGATTTTAGCATTCATATGGTGCACATATGGTGTTTTCGTATGTTTTATGAAATTATGTTAGTGCCATTGATTGAGAGCTTGGTAATTTTTGTGAATTTATTAGATGTTTAATAAGTTAGTTTTCATGAATGAATTTTATCAATGTTGGGTGTTGTTTGTGTTCTCTTTGCTAGTGCAGGTGTAACTTTGGTTGAACCCTAGTCCGATTAGGATGTTATATGTAAGTTTTTGCCACGGCTTGCGTTGTGCCGTGTGGAATCAAGCCAAGTTTTTGTTGGGTCTCTTAGGCGACTCTTGCTATGTATATTTCTCTTTGATCTTCGATAACTCCTTGGTTTACGCCCTAGAATCTTGGTTGATAATTTCCAAACTCTTCTATCCAAACTCTTCTAGTATTATATCCTTGGCTTTGATCTTGAATCACCTCCCTAGTGACTCTCTACGCCTTGGAACTCCTTTGTTTGCTATCCTTCGTTTGTAAATCCTTGGTCACCACTAATTTTTATCATATGGATTCTCCCCGTAGTTGTAGTTTTAGCCGTGGTGTTATGATTAATGATTTCTAATCATGATCCATTACAAAACTACACTAAAGCATTCCCATGCCGTGAATTTCCTTGGTTCTTTATCTATATTCTATCCGAGGACTCGTATGTCGGATCAGTTGCTTTGTGAGTTCTTTCTGAAAGTTACAAGAAAGGTGACCCTTGAAGAGCAAGTCACTGACATCAACATTAACAGACTATAAGAAGTGGTAGATAAGGGACTCGCTTAACGATCTCGAGGGTAACGTTGACCGGTGTCCAAGCAACTTATTATGCCGCCTTTGTTGGATCGAGAGGACATGAAAGATCGGAAAGTGTTCTGTTTCTGGTAAGTTTTATGCTGCTGCCTTTTGCAATTGATTGGGATTTACCAAACTATAATTTATGTCTGACATTTCTGTGACATTGCAAAGAGCATATGGATTATTCAGTTCGACTTCAAAATTTTGCTGGTCCTACTCAGGTTGGGATCACTGTGGCATTCTATTGCCGCCATGTGTCTTCTCGAGCGCCGAGCATCCCCGCCCTCTCGCGCCGCCGTGTTGCGATCTCCGGCGTGCCCGCACTTTCGCCGTCGGGTCACGTCTTCTCCTGCACCACACTCTCTTTCTTCCTCTCTCTTTGTGCGCCATGTTGCCCGTAGCCCTCGCCTTTGCACCGTACCGGACCCCTCCATGGCTTCGGCCGCTACTCGCCTCCACGTCGCGGGAATCCTGTCACCCTATGCTTGAGCACAGAGCGCACCATAACTGGTGGCCAGTCCACCCGTGAATTGTTTTTGACTCTCTCTCTCGGTCTCTTTTCCTCAATGAGTCGCTCCTCTGCGCTATAAAACGCAACCCGAGTACCTTGCTTCGTCACTTCCATCTCTCCAAAGCCCATCACAAATCTCCTCTAAGAATCGCAGAGTCGATTTCATCCTCCAAGGTGAAGCTGTCTAGTTCAAGAAATAGTTGAGTTAGAGAAAGAAGACGTGGAAGCCAGTATTGCAAGATTAAGTTCTTATTCGCAGATTCAGGTTGCCGGTCAAAGGTTGTCTGCGTGCTTCATTGAAGAAGAAGTCCAGTCTCCGTCTTAGAAGGTCGAGTCTACATCCAGTCAGCTTATGGCCCTAGGATTCTTTACGTGCCTTCTTGACATGTTGTGCCTCTTCGATCCCATCCGCTTTTACGGATCTGTTGGGGTCCTCTTGCGCTTTGGTCGCTTATCTTCTTGGTGTTTCTTCTTTGTCCTCGTCATGCATCTAAGTTTTTGGAGTGAGGCTTTGCTATGTAATAAATGTGTCACTAGAACCAGGGGAGTAATCTTTGTACTCTCTTTGTATCACCAATGGCTTTGTAATCTTTGGTAGTGCGAGTAAGTTCGTAATCTTTGAAATGGTGTTAAAACCACGGAAACCGTCGACGTCTTTTGGAAGATTTGTAGGACTATGAGTGCTTTTGGTCAAGTCATTAGAGGCGAAGAAACGGAAAACTCCCTAGAGGCACTTTGTGTTCTTTTTGCAAAAAGGTTTCTACGAGTTGCTTATTGGTTTTGGACCAAAAATCGAAGATTTTGGGCAGCTCAACTTTAAAGGATAGTCATATTGTTTTGTGCGCCACGTAGAAGAAGACAGATATAATAAGGATAAAAAACGATAATTGATTTAAGCGGAGTAAGATTTATACAAGGTATCTTGTACAGCTTTTGTGTGGGGTGATCGGGGGGTCTTGATTGAGAAGATTTCCCATCCGAACGCAAATCTTTGGACAAGCGGTTTACATACAAAGAAGTGCTATTTTTGAATTCCTCCCAAAGTAACAATGCTTCATGGGAATCAATGAAGGAAATTTTATAACAAAAGATCAAGGGTAGCATGCGTCCTCTTCCCTTAAAAGTCTTCTACCCCAAATCTCGGGACGAGATTTCTTTAAGGAAGGGACTGTAACACCCCAGTGTTAATTACCAGCTAACTAATAGATTTGGACAAAAGCAAGTGTATTAATTCTTGGTCATGAGCTCGACGCATCCGTTTGAGAAAGCAAAGGCAAGTTTTTATGTTTATATTTGGAGCCTGGCTAAGGACATAAGTGATTAATGGGAACCATGATTTATCATGCTCTGCACCTCAACTCATATGTGCCTTAGCTAATGGTTAAGTTTCGCGAAGATCGGAATCAAAAAGTCACATGAAATGATAAGTCCTGCCATTACCAATATATAGTGCTTGCAATGGCTCTATAAGGTAACGGGTATAGGTAAAGTCAATCAATCTTTGACATAGCACTCAAATGACTCTAGATGAATTCTCCAACAAAAGTCATGAAAGGTTCATGTTGAGTACTTACCTTGAAAATGCTTCGATTGGCTCAAAACCCTAGTTCGGGAGTTATCAAGTTGATGCTTTGACCAATATGGAATTATATTCTCTGAGCAAGGTATGAAGTTGACCTTTAAGCAAAATTGAGATTTGGAGGAGTACCACAAATGTTATTTTTGGGGCAAGTCGTGATTCATCTCCTAAGTGCCTCAAATACAACACTCCAGTTGAAAGAAAAGGTTAAACTCGTGGATTTTTCTAAGTCCGGAATCGGCATCCAACAAGGTCGACGTCTTCGTTCTCGAGATTTTGCTAAGTAACTTGAGTTGGACCAAAAATGAAGATTTGAGTTTACGCTTTGAGGAACGACATATCAAAATTTGAGATCGGTCGGATTTGATTTGACAAGGTTTTGACAATCATTTCCAATTATCATTAAGTCTTTGACAATGCAAGTTTTGGAGATGATTATTTTTTAATCAGTTATGCTAATGACTTTGGGCCCTTAATAAACATTGTAGATTGATCGAGGTGATCATTTTTGTTTATTGGCCCATCTCCAAATCGCCCGCCCGAAATAGCCCAAAACGGCACCACAATCGACATACTTTGACACGTGTCGTGTTCGACAAAATGTCTCAATGGTCGACGCGTGCTCCGGGGCTCGCAGTTTCCGTAGCGTCGACCGACATTGACGCGCGTCCCTCCTTCCGTGGACGCCGACCGGTGCTCGGTTGCCTGTGCTGGAGGCGGGCCGTGTCCGAGCCCGCCCTCTCGCCTCGCTCATCTCCTCCCTCCCTCCTCCCCGCCGGCCGACGCCAGAAGCCGCAAGAGCCGCCGCCATGGCCATGGTCGGTCGGCCGACCTCGTCGCCGCGCTCCCGCCGTCCTCCTTCTCCTCGGGCGCAGCCCCGCCACCACCGGCCGCTCCCACACCTCACCCTCGTCTTTGCCACGCCGCGCCCTCCGGCCGCCGACCGCTACGGGCGGAAAGCCGCCGGCCTTGGGGGTCGCCGACCGTCTTGCCCTTTGGGCGGGGTAAAGGCGCTCATGGATCTTTGTCACGCCGTGTTTTCGTTGCCGCCACCGGGCGGCCGAGAAACTCCCGCTTTCCGGCCGGCGCGCCGCCGCCGATGCCTTTTCCGCCCGCCCTCGCCTTAGCGAAGAAAGAAGAAGGAAGTAGAAGAAGGGCAAAATCAGAATATCAGCAAAAGTCGTGGTGCTAGGTGAGAACATTCTAACTCATATAAATAGTATTTTGTTTTGTTTGTAATTTCTAAAACGTAGGGGACCTTTTTGCAAAGTTGCCAAGTCAAAACTTGAGTAGGCGCGGTTGGGCCAGCCGCTCGCTTGGGCCGAAGGCGCTTGGGCCGCGCGCACGTCAAGTCGGGCCGAGCGGCCGCTTTAGGCCCGACGGCCATTTCCGTTTTAAGAAATGTTTTATTATTTTCTATATGTTTGAATTGTATGCGATATTATGAATTTCATATAAATTCAAATAGTGCTTTTAAATTTCTGAAAATTTTTGTGTAGCCTTCCTATGATGTTGTCTATTCATGAAAAATTTGAAACTTTGATTTTGTGTAGTTCTTGCATGGTTTAAAAATACAAATTTTAATTGAAAAATGCATCTTCCATGATTTTTAGAAAATAAAATATTTATTCAAAAATCATGAAAATTTATTTGGTACTGTTTTATGATGTGACCTTCTTGTATAAAAAAAGTTTGGAGTCACTTTGAAATGTTTAAATTATTTTCTATTTTGTGCTCTATTATTTTATGTGTTTAAATGTTATGTTTAGTGTTTAATGACTTAGGATTTGTGTGACTTTGGGGTTGTTTTGTGAATCTTGGATCATACCACAATCAAATGGTCCTTGAGAACTCCTTAGGCAATGGTGATGATATCTTATAGAGTAGTTCAACAAGTTAGTTTTGTTGGGTTGCAACTTTTTTTCGTGAAGGAAAGTTGTACTCAAGATGTTTATCATTTCATGCATCCATCAAGCATCATGTTTACTATTCCATCGTGTTAAGCAATGCATCATTATTACGTGTAGTGAGCGAGAGTGATGTGGTTTACAATGACCAAGCTTTTGGAGAAGGTGCATCCACCGATGTGTTGGTGTCAAAAGGTGACGTGGGTGGTCCAACTTCGGAATCTAGCTTTTCCCTGCAACACAGGCAAGCCCCGGATACATTTAAACCTTTCCTTGTATTTTATAAAGCTTTTACACTTATGTTTATGATATGTTGCATTAAGTACTAGGAGTTGAGTGATAACCTAATTCTGCATTATCATCCTTGATTATTGCAATACATCCTTGTTAACCCTGTTTTATTTCGAAAAATGCTTAGTGATGCTTAGCCCCCGCTTAATTAGTTAAATTTTGTTTCTTCAAAATGCTTTACATGAGAATATGGTACCTTTTAGGAAAAGAAAGAGAAGTAGAAATGAATTTGAGATCGGACGGGACGAAGGTTGAAAGCCGGCGGGATACCTAGCCGTGCTTGTCCCGTGTTGGTCGTTTAAGGACCGTCCGTGGATTGGCCCTTGGATCAAGAATTTGTTATACGGCCACATATACGAGTAAGCCCAAGATCTCGGAGGTGAGCCAAATCGGGGAACGCACAACCGCAAGACCGGGAGTGGAGAGATGGCGGGAGTACATGTTACCCTCGTGGGTTAAAGTCCCGGATTGGAGGTGTACGGTACTCGGGTGGCGTGGGACGCGGTCCCGTTTTTGACGGTCCCGAGTGAGGGTTGACATTTGCAAGTTTAAGTTCTACATATGTCGTGTGGTGAGGTATCCCCAATTTGGGTTGTAAGCGGTTCGAATCAGCGTTTGCTCCACGAGAAAAAGGAGACTTGATCCTCGCACCCTTCTTCGTAGTAATTGATGGAATATGGTTTTGAGGAAAGAAAGTTGGCTTATGAAAGAAATGTTTGCTCTAGAGTAGGATAACCTACAGTATATGAGCTACTAATATGAATTAAAAATATTGAAAGTAAGGATTCACTTTTAGCAAGCTTTTCTGCAAAAGAATTCTTGATTCTTGTTAAGCCTTACCTTGAATCCTATTAGACCAACATTCCTGAGTCTTCTTCTATTTTCTTTAGTCGGGTAAGTCTTGTTGAGTACTCCCGTTTTCGAGGGTTTGTTAACCCCCCCATTGCAGTCTTGACTCGTGTCTTTGCTAACTGAGGTCGTGTCGGTGGGCTCGACATGATCTGGTTGTCCCCTATAGTTCTACTCTACTTCCGTATTAAGTTAAGTTTACTCAAATGTAATCTACTCACATTTTGTAAAATTAATGTTATTATTCTTCCGCACTCGATCTATATATTTTTGTAATAAATGTTGTAATGTTGTAGCTACTCCTTCGTTGATCCTGGTATGAGTTTTCAACGAGGGGGTTTCTTAAGTTATCGGGTGTATCGCACGGTATCAAAGGTCTTTGGGACAATGACAAAAGAGTGTGGCCCTTGATAATTAGGAGGTTATTCATGAATGGTATCGTTAAGTCTTGTTGAGTACTCCCGTGCTCGGGGTTTGTTAACCCTTGTTGCAGGTGCTGACTCGTCTGTTAACCAAGGTTATGTCGGTGGGGCACGACATGATCCGGTTGTCTTCTAGTCTACTCCAGCTTCCGCCAAATTAATTAAGTTAAGTTTACTCAAATGTAACTTACTCACATTTTGAAAAATTAATGTTATTATTCTTCCGCACTCGATCTATATTTTTGTAACAAATGTTGTAATGTTGTAGCTACTCCTTTGTTGATCCTGGTATGAGTAGTCAACAGGGCTTCTTAAGTTTTCGGGTGTATCTGCACAGTTGTCAGAGGTCTTTGGGACAATGACAGGTGCAGGTGGGCCCGGTAATTAGGAGGTTCTGTTACACCACAGCCATCCACGCCAGCAGCGATCAACGGCGCCGCGCCAGCATGGCAGGGCACGTCGCGCCACATGCATAGGCGCGACATGTGTAAACATCGCGCCTATGCATCTGGCGCGACAAAAAGGGATACCTGGTGTAAAATGTTTCAAACTAGGGATACATTTGAAATTTGTTTTGAAAAAGGGCAAAAATTTAAAAAAAATCCCTCATTATCTTAATGCTGCATTGCATAAATACTTCCTGGCAGTTCAGGCCTTGAGGGTGAGTACTGTCTATTACATGTTTACAACAATGGTGGCTTGGTGCTAGTTAGTGTCATGTGGATGTCTTATTAGCCTCTTTCTGATGCCACAGCCTGATTGTTCTTTGAAGATATATCTGCTGATCAAAATTTCCACCAATCAGATGTGCATGTGCAAACATTTGCAATCAGGGATTACAACAAAGTTTAGACATATATTTCCGAGTTGAAACCAAAATTAAGGGCATTATTCGGTGATCAAAATTTGGACACAGATTTGTTCTTTGAAGCTATATCTGTTGATTAAAATTGATATTTATTTTGTTGAAATGTCCTTTTATATCTGGTGAAAGCTAGAAATATGGTCTGAGATATTATTTCGCTTGTTATATCTGATATTCTATTCGGTATGCGGAAATTGTTACTAGCAACTCTGCATCTTGAATGACCATGCAGAGCCACTGACAGCCATATGAAATGCTTGAATGATCAATTTTGAGCATGTGTTTTGTTGAATAAATTACTTAAACTGCATAGCAAGCATGGAATTTCAGGTTTTATCTCCATGTTTGATAGATTATGCATGGAGCTTTGCAACATAAACTGGTGATGGCTGACACCTATTGTTTAGGGGCTGGCAGTTTTGTTTTTATACTGCAAGCCTGCAACATTTTTATACTGTGCATACTTTGTTCAGTAATGACCTTAGATGCTAAAGTAATTGCAGTTCTTTAGTTGACAAAATTGTGGACTGCTTGTTAGTATCTTATATGACTTCTTTAGCTAGCCATGGCCTCACATTGGTGATACTATTGTAGATTATTTTCTCAACATATCTTTTGAAAATTTGGAGGTGTATTCTGAGCTACTTTGTTAGTGCCTCAGCAGTTTCCTTGAGCTTTGTACTGTATGTTTCTGACCTTCTGGTACTACTTCCAACCAAGATCTTTTGGGCAAACAAAGCAAACTAAAAAAAACCTAGTTTGTTTTTGTTTGTCCAAAAGGTTTTGATTTGTGGATATAGTACTATGCAAAAATGTACATGTGGAACTTTGATTAACTTGGGTTGCTTTGTGGTGAAGGTTTGTGCTTCAGTCGCAAGATACTGTATATGAATAACTAACTTTGAGTTGAATACCGAGTCTTGTCATTTGTTTGTCAGGTCTTTTCTTCTCTGCATATGTAAGAGAGTTTTGTGTGAAGCTATGCCACATATTAGTTATGGTCGACAAAAATCTGCCGATGGTTGCATGGTTTTGGTTGAAGCTTAATGCTACATTGCATAAATACAGTTCCTGTCAGTTAACAACAGTGGACAGTGGTGGTGCGGCGCTTATGTCATACTGACTATTTTGGATGATTCTTTGAAGCTATTTCTGCTGGTCAGATGCGCACATATGTTCATCTTTGGATCTGTCCCTCATGCAACCACTTCGGGAATAGGACTGGGGCTGTGGATTATATTATAAGTATTGGTACTATCCATCACCATTGCCACGTGGAGGTCAGATTGTTGTTTGAAGCTATATACGTATCTGTTGATTGATAAAAATTTCCACAAGTCAGATGTGCAAGCATCAGCATCGGGGATTACAACAAAATTCGGACATAAATTTAGTCGTCTAGAGCACGTTGCGTGGTTTCACACAAAGTAGAAGGTAACGTGTGCTACTAGAATTATATATTTAAATTACTGGAATGTATGTTATGTAGTTTATTTGAGACGCCGTGCGACTGAATATAGAGAGGTTCACATTCTTTGATCAACTAATATATGTTTACCAGTTGCTCTCAGCTCATCCCAATGCTGTTTAATAGTCAGATTAATTCCTCATTCATTTAACTAATCGTGAATATATATACAATGTCCTTTTCAGCTCGCCCCGGCCCGGAAGCTAATCCAGATGCACGTCCTTGTTTACCAGACTTTTGGTTCGTTCCATGCTCGCACGGCACGCAGTGATAATCCCTAGCTATTCTTATGTTCTACTGAATCTTGGCACCTTCACAAACTCGATCGGTCACCTGGCTATAAATACAGCAGCATATGCATGCATGCCACTCACAGCACTACTACATCCATACATAGTTTCATTCAGAACGAAATCCAGTAGCAGCCTACCGTGAACGCCATGGCTACTCAAGGCTCGTCGGCTGCCCTCTTGGCCATCGTCATCGCCTGCGCCTGCGCTCTCAGCGGCGCTCTGGCGGCGCGCGACCTCGGCGACCAGGCCATGGTGGCGAGGCACGAGGAGTGGATGGCCAAGTACGGCCGCGTCTACAGCGACGCGGCGGAGAAGGCGCGGCGGTTCGAGGTGTTCAAGGCCAATGTCGCCTTCATCGAGTCCGTGAACGCCGCCAACCACAAGTTCTGGCTGGAGGCCAACCAGTTCGCCGACCTCACCGAGGACGAGTTCAGGGCCACCCGGACCGGCTACAAGCCCAGGCCGGCGAGCAGCAAGGGCGGCCGGAGTCAGACGACGACGTTCAGGTACGCCAACGTCAGCCTGGACGCCGTTCCGGCGTCCGTGGACTGGAGGACCAAAGGCGCCGTGACGCCCATCAAGGACCAGGGTGAGTGTGGGTGCTGCTGGGCGTTCTCGGCCGTGGCGGCCATGGAGGGTGCCGTGAAGCTCAAGACGGGGAAGCTCGTCTCGCTCTCGGAGCAGGAGCTTGTCGACTGCGACGTCAACGGCATGGATCAGGGCTGCGAGGGTGGGGAGATGGACGACGCCTTCGAGTTCATCGTCGACAATGGCGGGCTCACCACCGAGAGCAAGTACCCGTTCACGGGCTCCGACGGCACCTGCAACTCCAACGAGGCCAACAACGACGCCGCGACCATCACGGGCTACGTGGACGTGCCGTCCAACGACGAGGCCTCCCTGAAAAAGGCTGTGGCCAACCAGCCCGTGTCGGTCGCCCTCGACGGAGGGGACAACCTCTTCAGGTTCTACAAGGGCGGCATTCTCTCCGGCGCATGCGGCACAGAGCTCGACCACGGCGTCGCTGCCGTCGGGTACGGCGTCGCCGCCGACGGCACCAAGTACTGGATCGTGAAGAACTCGTGGGGCACGTCGTGGGGTGAGGCCGGGTACATCCGGATGGAGAGGGACATCGCCGATGAGGAGGGCCTGTGCGGCATCGCCATGCAGCCCTCCTACCCGACAGCTTAGTCGTCGTTGATGAAGAAGCACCCAAACTGCTAGTATTGTCGTTAACACATATATACAAACCACAATCTCCTGCATGTACGTACAAAGTTTGTGTATAGCTTGTTTGAGATGAATAAAGTTTATATAAGATTGTATGCAATTAAGATTGTGTGGGCTCGATCGATATGAACACTAGTACCCATATCCTTTTTTGTGGCGGGCACTTCTACTTTTCCGCGGCGGGCGAACGTGCCCGTCACCCACGTGAGGTCACGGTAAATGGTGGCCTCACGTGGCGGGCAGAAGGACCGTCATGGTTAAATGGCACTCACCGTGGCGGGCGTTTTAGAATGCCCGTCACGGTTAATAATTTCAAAAAAAATAAAAAAAAACAAAAAAGCTGTCCAGGCCCGCCGAGCCCATCGCCAGGCCCGCCGAGCCCATCGCGCCCATCGCCGCTGGGGTGTCGCCGAGCTCGCGCCGCCTTGGCCTCCCTGCGCCTTGGAGCTCGCGCCGCAGGGAGAGCCGCCGTGGGCCGCGTCGAGCTCGCGCGCCGCCGGGGGCCCGCGCACGCCTCGCGCCGCCGCATCCCCGCGCTCCGCCGTGGCCCGCCACGCCGCCGGGGGCCGCGCCCGCCTCGCGCCGCCGTATCCCGCGTCTGGAGCCGAGATCCGCCTTCATCCGCGCCGGGAGCCGAGATCCACCTTCATCCGCCGCCGTCTCCTCGCCTCGGCCGGATCTGCTCTCCCCGTCCTCAAGGACGACGGATCCGCGCGCGTCGGGAGGACACGAGGGCCGCCGAGGGTGGCGCGTGGGGGGGAGGAGGGAGAGGGGCCGCTGGAGTGGGGAGGGGGCGCTGCCGCGGATCCGGCCGCCCGCGCATCCACCGGATCGCGCCGCCAGAGGGCCGCCGCCGCCGGTAAGCCGGATTCGCCGCCGGGAGGCAGGATCCGGCGCTGGAGGGCCTTGCCCGCCTGGATCCGTGGGTTGGGAAGAGGAGGGGCGGCGGGATGGGGCATGGAGGAGAGGCCGGCGCGTGGGGAGAAGAGGCCGGCGGCGCGCGGTTTCGCGTGAGGAGAAGGAGTCGGGGCCGGTTTCGCGTGAGGGAAGAGAAGGGCCGGCGACTGACTGCTGTCCTCGAGTGTGTTTAGGGTTTAGACTTGCTTATATACTGGGAGCGGGTTATTGGGCTGTATGGGCTTGTAACTGGGCCTGCATTTTCCGTGACAGGCCTTTTAAGATGCCCGCCACGGGAAAGATTTTTTGCGTGGCGGGCACCTTAACACGCCCGCCACGCAAAATAGCGTATTTTTGCGTGGCGGGCGTGTTAAGGTGCCCGCCACAAAAAAATCTTTCCCGTGACAAAAAAAAACACGTCCGCCACATAAAAAAGCAGGATGTGGCGGAGTATTTTCCGTGACGGGCAAAAAAAGTGCCCGCCACGGAAAAGATTGTGCCAGTGCTCACAAAATCAAATCAGTACTGGTGGAAGCTTCATCAGCACTGTACAAACTCATTATTTACAGTTGATGTATGGAAAAAAAAAAAAAACTCGATAATTGATCACTATTTACCGACAAATTAGAAAAGAGAGAAGAAAGCAATGACTAATGCAGGATAGAGTGGTCAACATACAACCAACAAAACTTGGTGAGACACTTGTTGGCGACTGAATCTCTCAGTTTTCAGCGGCAACGATTGGTAGGAACGAAACCAATGGTTGTGGCCCTAAGACGAACAGTGTCACAATAAAAGGGGTACGGTGACTCACACAACAACAAGCCACCTAGTATTGGTGAGACAATAAATCTTACTGTTTAATTATATAAATTGGTATACTATGGAAATATAATTAATGAAGAATCAAATAATATTTCTTAGGCGCCAGGTAAGTTCATTTCTCTCCCATATTTCTTTATTCTGTTTTGTTCCATGAATTCCTACATGCCTCTATCGCAAAAAAAAAAAAAAAAAAAGAATTCCTACATGCCTCATTCGCTTTAGTCCCTACCCAGTGCAGTCCTCATGCGGTCATGCCTATATTGCGTATGTGTAATTTCCCTGTATGAAAATGAAAAAATGATCACAATTGATAGCCTCCCAAGAGTATACAAGTATCTATAAATATATATCAAAATTCTGCTACACAACGCTTATGTGCTTCCTTCATTCTATCAGGTTGCTTCGCCTCCGCACAACACTAATATCTCTGTCATCACTACTTGCTCTTATTTATGCTGTACTCAAGAAGTTTCATAAAGTAATATTGTGCGCTATGGTGAAATCACGCAGGCCGGAGACTGCTCATACAGATCATTCATTTTCAGGTCCAACATTAATTTCAGTCATCGGTGATGTATCACGTTATCAGCAGACCCTTGGTCCATACAATAAAAAAAAACTGTGGTTTACGGTCTGTGGTACAGTGAGACCTACCAATATGCAACCGATGGATACTGGCTGAGCCATCTATATCATCTTCTTAGTTAAGAAGCTCCATTTCAGATCATCTTCTAATATTGCTCAAATGTTCAGCAACTCATGTTACCTCCAGGTAAATCATCAAATTTGCTGTTTCGCGATGCTAACTTCCAGTTTGCTTATTGCATCGCGTTTTCCCTCTCTACAACATTGACGTGCTAGGATGCTTTTTTTTTGGTAAGCACCTGACAATAACCACTGATATGCACCACCTCCTCTATATATCATACTTAAATGGTTCTGCTAATTGAAACAAAGAAACAAACAAACTTGGCTTTCCTACCTAAATAGTGCCACAACAAACTTTTATTTACGGTTATTGTTGCCAACATAAGTCCATGAAACCTATTCTCGGGACCATCTAATACATTGATGCTTTACAGTTTACAAACCTTCTTGTTTAATTCTTCTTGCTTCTATGCAATATGAAGTCTGAACCCATGAAAGTTCTGTGAATTAACTCACTATATCAGTTGGACACTTCCTGTGATAGCTTTCCCTTCTTTTCGCACTATATCAGTTGGACACTATGATAGCTTTCCATTCTTTTCGCAGTTCTTTTTCCGACAAGCAAAGATTGGTGATGACCATGTTGCATATGATCATAGGTGCCGTGAATTCTAATGTCTCATCTACTTTAAACATGTACATACCTTAAAAAAGAATGAATAGGACTTAAGCTGGACCTACTATAGATAATCTGTTTGCAGGAAATTTTGACTTTATGATGATTTCTATTTTGTAATCTTCTTTCAACATTACTAGCATGTAGCATGTCCAATATTTAAAGTCAAAGGTGAACAAAAGGAAAAAGAAATTCTGTACATGATAATAGAGGGAGTACCAAGAATTCACAAAAGTGGGCAACATTCACACATTTAGCTGTTCAATAGATAAAACCAGCAAATTGATACGGAAATATAAATGTGAAACTGCAACATTTTTCCTGAAAAGAAATATTTTGCTTAACCATTCTAAGATTCATCTAACACTAAGCTGCTGCTGCTGTTCAACGATATATATGGATATTATGAGCTGCTAGAGCAAAATCTTTAGAAAATTTGTGTAGCTTAAGAACTTCCCCAGATGAACAGCTTCAAACACCTACCTTATGTTTTCTTGAACCTCTTTGAAGACTTCTCAAATGCATATACCAGCGCAGAAGGGAAAGTTGCCTTAAGATTCTGATAACCTTGAGTTGCCACCACTGAATCCATCACGCTTGATGAACTAGTGATGAACTCTACGCAAACATCTTTAAGCCTGTCACAGTTATGCTGATAAGCCAAAGCCAAAGTAGCAGACACAGTCTCAACGTCAAGATTCTTGCATAGGATGCTTGCACACACCAATTTCATCCTGTCCACAGCATATCTATCAGCCGCCACAAGCAAATGCCTTATAATTTCTCTCTTACCTTCTCCATCTTGATCATCCATGTGAGGCAAGGAATCGGTATAGATGAAATGCAGTAGGGCCTTAAACACATCAGGCTGCATATCTTGTATGGTCACAAGCTGTTCCTTTGCCTCCTTCATTTGCCCAAACAGCTCGGCTTTAAAAACTGGAGACCGCATAGCGAGCACTATCTTGTGCTCCTTGAAAGTCTCTCCTCCAACACTGAAAGTGACATCTGCTCCTTCCACCGCATCAAACAATTTGCCAACAAGCTCGGCGATGTTGGATGGCGGGACCTCAATTTCGTTCGGTAATTCAGATCCCGACACCTGTGGTTGTTTCCTTACAGTTGTGATGCATTGGATGGTGAAGTGATCATCCTGAAGGTACGATGATGCCTGAACTGGGTCCGAACCATGAATGCGTCAGTCTGCGGAGCAAATCTACTAAGATCACTGGACCTGAACATCCTCAGCTCAGTCTTGTGCACTGAAGTAGACAGCCCAGTGGTTTGGTCGACCAGCCTCAGATCACAGCCGGACCGCACCTTGGTGTCCTCACTCAAGAGCTCGAGATAAACTGACATGTAACCCGAGCCACTCGTGTTAAATCCATCGGGGTAGAAGCGGATGGCCCAGTCGTAGTCACCGACGGAGAAGGTGCCGGACCTGATAAACTCCCCGTTCCCCATGCCCCTGTGCTGGCTATAATCAAAGATCTCAAAGACATGCATGCATTGCTCTGTCTTCGCTGTGCATGTAGACACTGTCGTCGGCGTCGTCATCATGTGGATAGGTGTCGAACTGGTGGGACGGCGACGAGCAGCGATGCCGGGGCCGAATGAATCGGCGCGACGCCGGCGGCAAAGCCAGCCTTCCCTGGATTTCCTTCCTTATAAGAAAAAGAGAGAAGAGAACAAATAAAAGGCGCGGTTTGGAAATGAATGCAAATGGCAGCGTAGAGATCGTGGCAGTGGTGAACCAACCTTCTGAAGATTGCTGGAGAAAAGCCGGCGGCGGCGGAAACCCTCGGAACGACGTGAGTCCAACAAATCTTTGGCAGTGCAAGAGAAGAGGGGCGGCGGGTCGGCTGGGAGAGACCGAGAGGGTGGGGGTTCTTGAATGGCCCCGTTGGGCCAACATTTGTCCATGGGCCACTTTCGTATAGGCTTAGAGCAACTCTAAGAGTTTCAAAAAAACTATAACCCCAAAACTTTGTATTGGGGACTCGTTTCTCAAAATCTAATTTGCTCTACGGCAGCTCCCTAATATGTTGCACCAAAACAAAATTTATACCCGACACATCATCAATTAGATGGATGAGGATGATCCTATAAATAGAATTACTTGCATTTTTTCCTTCCACGTGACCTGATCCTATAAATAGAAATAGATTGGGGCGCTGCATCGCTTTGCATATACCAGGGGCGCCGACCAAATTATCCAGAGCCAATAAATATTGGGGGAAGGTTTGGGGATGTCACAAACCGCGAGGATTCCAGTGGCGGTGAAACCTGTCGGGCTGGGGCTGGGGCAGCGGCGGGGGCGCCTGTGGCGTAGGGCGCCCTAGGGCGCGCGTCGCGTCGGGGGGAGGAGGCGGCGGCGCTGGTGGTGGCGACGCACGTGCGCTAGGGTTAGAGAGAGGGAGAGCTGTTGGGTGTTACCCCTTTAATTTTTCTCATTAAGATCCAACCGATTACAGCTCCCTTATATTTATAGTCCTAGGAAGACTTGCATGCTAAGAAATATCTTGTAGGTTTACTTATAGATCGGAATACCTCTTGACAAAGCAACTTATTTCTTCCCCTAAAAATTTATTCCCTAAATAATTATTACTTAATAATGAGTAAACGACGGTGGACGACGGAACAGGGCTGCTGCAGCTCACATGCGCGCGTGCGCATATGGATCATTTGGCTGGTCCGTCACGGCTTGTGACATCTCTCCTCCCTTTCCCTGACAGCGCGTCCTCGCGCTGTGGTTCTGCACAGCTGTTGTCGTTGACGGGTTGATAGAAGCAGCATGGTCCGAAGATTGTTGCATCCACTTGTATAGAGGGGAGGAGTTGGACGAAGATGAGAACGCCGACCTTTTCTGATGCTGGTTCAATGGATGGAATTCCATCGCTCTCCTAACTCATGGGAACATTGTAGATGCTGGCGAGGTGAAGACCGTGGTCGTCGAAGAAGAAGACCGACTTTATTGGCAAGGAGCTACGTCGTGGCTCTTCCATTAGCAAGATGCTCGCCGGAGAGGTTTGCATTGGTGGTGAGTACATCGAGGGGTGAAAGACAACCGCAAGAGTGTGCAGATGGATCGCACCTGGTTGGAGAACATCCCGTAGCGTCTGTGATGATGCCATGGCGTAGTAGAGGTGGTTATCGAGGAAGAAGATTGACACCAATTGCAAGAAGATCCGTGGGCGCTCCTCTAGCAGCCAGGTGCTTGTCGTAAAGCCTGGCATGGTTGGCGAGGTCGTCAGGAGGTGAACTCCAATCACATGCGGCGCCCAAGCTGTTGCTCCTGCTTGGAACTTGGTGGTTCCGGTGATGCCATGAAGCTTGTGGTCAATCGATGTAGCGAGTTGAGGAAGGATGGGATCCTCCGGGATAGTGACGAGGCCGATGAGGTAGGGGATCGATATAGGTGGCATGTACCTCATGTCGTCATCGATGGAGCCCGCAAGTTGATGTTTGCTGAAGATCTCATAGGAGACAAGAGTGTCAAACTGGTGGGCGAGTTGGATCATCTTGCCCAACATGCAGGGCGCCTCCTGGTGTGTTGCAGCCCAAAGCTTGTTGCAGAGGCCGGTGGCACGCTTGAGGGCATAGTCGTATTGGGCGTTGGTGTCATCGATGATCGAGGAAGCCGGCTGGATCGGCCCTCGAGTCAGCCTGGCTGTCATAGCCAAGTCGTCCATCGTGCGGGGCGCCTCCAGCTGTAGTGCGTCCCATTGCATAACCTGGAGCCTATTGGCGAACTTGACGGTGCCGATGTAGTCGTATGGGTCCTCTTCCCGTCGCGTTGGCGCGAGGTTGCTGATGAGGTCGCCGTAGATGGGCAGCTTGAGGCCACAAGGGAGACACTGTGTGGAGGTGTCCTAGTCCTCCAGTGGCGCCTGGCTCGACATGCAGATGATCTAGAGAAGGACCGCCATTGTCCGGTGGATAGCGGCATATCTCATGTTGCGGTTAGGGTTTTTCGTTGTCGTGGTGCTAACGGGGGTGCCTTCTGCGCTGGAGCTTGCGCTGGTGTCATCAGGAAGTCGACTACTAAGAGTGGGGTTGCCGATAAAGCACTTGCCGGTGTCGAAGCCGTGATGAGATCCACAGTTCGCTTGGTGACATTCTCCACCATGGTGGAAGTCCGAGGGACGTCCAACAGGTGTAGCGGGCTGTTGTCGCCGTCGATGGTCGACGAGTGGATGAGTGTGTCGACATCAGGGGGTTCATCATCGGCGTTTTTGTCCCTGAGGGTGTCGTTGCCGTTGGTGGCGCCCATGGTAGCGTCGTCAGCGTTGGAGATGTCGTTGATGCTGAAGGTGTCGTTTTAGCGACGTCAATGGCGATGCCGTGGTTGTCGGTGAAGTTGTTGGAGCCCATGAGGGCATCGTTGTTCCATCCTATGGCAGTGCTCGTAGGGGTGGTGTTGTTGTCGTCGATGGTGCTGGTGTCGAGGACGTCATGGTTGGTGATGACGATGTCGGGCGGCGTCATTGTAGCATGGTGGTAGAGGTAGAAGCTCCATGTTGGTTGGGATGGACTTGCCTGGTGACTTTGGAGCATGTGATGTCTTGGTCGGCGAAGGTGTTGTCGTCGTTGTTGTTCATGGCGCCGGTGTTGTCCAGGATGTCAGGATCGGCGAGGTCGATGTCGGCGTCGGTTGACGTCGTTTTGTCACCCATAGTGATGTTAGTGTTCCCGATGTTTCTGATGTCAAAGATGACATTGCTGGTGTTGTAGGAACTTATCTGGACCATTGCTGGGGTCTCGCGACATTGGCCTAGTTGGGCAGGCTTTTCGTCGAGCAGCTGGTGGACATCAGTGGTGGCCTCCTGATCAGATCTCCTACGGTAGCTTGTGCGTCCTCGGGGTAGGTGTGCCTGTTGCTTGCAGCGTCAGTGATCGTGGAGGGGACGACGTCGGTGAAGCCCGTGGGAGCACTGTTGTCGTCGGTGGCGCCCATGGTTGGGGCGGCGTCGAGGAGGTCGTTGAGCTTGCCGGTGCCCTTCATGCGGGAGAGGTGGCCTGTGAAGATGGCATGATGCAGGGACGGAAGGATGGAGCCGTACTTGACCTTGATGTAGTTGGAGATCGCAGCTTTGTTGGTGGCGTTCTCGGGTCCAAGCGTGTAGATGGCCTCCATGATCATCTCCAGGTATGGCGGCAGTGGAGCGGCCATCAAATCTTGACGGTGGCAGCATGGGTGGATCGTACCGGTCTCCGGATACCAGCTGTCACAAACCACGAGGATTCCGGTAGGGGTGACACCTACCAGCGCGCTTGGGGCGGCGGCGCTAGGGGCGCGCGCGGGCAGCAGGGCTGTAAGGTCCTAGATGGCTAGAGGGGGGGGGGGGTGAATAGCCTATAAAAATTTTCTACAAGCTCAACTAAACAAACCGATTAGTATAAAACATGGCGTAAAGCGGTTTGCACTAGCTCTAATGGTCAAGCAAGCCTTCTAGTGACAAGACTAAATATTTCTATGATCTCTAGTCCACACAAGGTCTACGTCACTACTCTAGCTAATGAACAATCCTAATAAGATCCTTATGCTAGCAAGAACAACTACACAAGGCAAAGCTAGCTTTCTACTCAAAGTAAACTAGGAAAGTAATGCAAGAGTGACAAGCTTGTTATACCGCCTTGTAGAGGATGTCAACCAATCACCGGGATGAAGATGAACAATCAATCACTCGATGGTGATGATCCACACACGAAGACAATGAACAAGTTGATTTGTTCACCCGGAGTTTGCTTGTACACCGACAACTACTCTCCGGTTGTGCCGACCAACACAAGGATGGTGTTTGAGCTAGGCGGTGCCCTTGCTAGCCTCAACACACCACTCAACAAGTGTGGTACCCAAAGCACGAGCAATGTATTCCTTGCACTTGGTCTTCCCGACGAGGAGTGTGTAATCCTCTCACAAATCAGCCGGAGGTGGCCAAGAAACAATCACCTCTTCTTGCCAACGCCTCCACCACTTCACCAAGCCGGTTAGGAGCGGTGCCTCCAAGAGTAACGGGAAATCCACCGTCTCACAACGATCCCCAAGTGCCTCTAGATGCAAGAACTCGATGCAATGCACTAGGATCAACTCTTCTCTCAAGAATGAAGCTCAAATCAAGAATGAGAGAGGAGGGAGGCTTGCTTGCTTGCTCAAAGATGTTAGGAGTGATTCAAAATGACCAAGAGAGAGAGCAAGTGACAGCCATGGGGGTATATATAGGCCACACCACGAAATGTGGAGGAAAGGGTGAAAAACACACTTCGCTGGCCCGACCGGCGGTCCCGGTGGGTCGGTCGCGCCGAGCCCGGACTCACGTCGTGAGTCCGGTCGGTGGGTCCGGTCACAACCGACAAGCCGAACCAGCCCGCCTGACGCGACCCCGGACGGCCCGGTCAAATTGCGTCGCCGGTCGCGCGTCGGTCGGCGAAAAGATCCGATCGATGCGTCCGGTCAGCGACACCGGATGAAACCATTTTCCGAGTTAGCACTTTAGGCGAATCCGGTCAGGCACCGTCGGCGCCCGAGCTCGATGCTATAAAACATGCTTGGGTGTGAAATCAAAAGCCCTATGGTTCTACCTTTGCCTTGGGACCTTTGACGCATCAACCACCGATCCATCCTCCATGATCACCATGTCAACCGGTCAAATCATGCTAATATGGTCGCGTCGCAAGTACGGTCGCGCTTCCGGTCTAGGGTGCGCGAAGTCAACGTGTAGAGGATGTCAACCAATCCACGTCGAAGGTGATGATCCACACAATGAGACAATGATTTGTTCACTGCGAAAATCCGTCGTTTCGTCGTCGTTTCCTTCGCCTTTGCTCCCCTCAAAGTACCCAAGACCGACTTCCGTCACTTGTTTCTTGTTGCCGACACGCGCCGAAGAACACCTCGACACCATGTGTTAGCATTTTGAAACCATTTTCAACAAGGGACGGAGTTAGCACTTTAGGTTAGAATGCATGCATATGAAACTTGAACCTAAAGGCACGTGAGGATCGATATGTACGAAAGTTTTCCCTCTTTATAGTACGACTTATCGATCCTATAACCACCCACACCCTCTATGGTGTCTTGGGTGTGAAATCAAAAGCCCTATGGTTATACCTTTGCCTTGGGACCTTTGATCTCCAAACTCCACCGAGTTGCATGCTTGATCAACTTTTGGATCACCTCGATCCATCCTCCATGATCACCATGCATCAACTTGAACCGCACGACCAATCTCCAATCATGTCAAACACTTAGCATTGAGAGATTAGTCCTTAGGTGTCACTAATTAGCCAAAACCAAACTAGAGATCTTCAATCTCCCCTTTTTGGTAATTGGTGACAACCCGCATAAAGGTTTTATGATTAATGTTTTTGAACATACAACGGTTGTCCAAGCATTTTGCTTACAATCATAGGATTAGACAAACATCATAGTTCGGTTTTGGTAGCATGAGCTCCCCCTACATGTATGCCATGAGTTTGGAACGAAGCATTGCATACATGTATGAATATTGAAATTGAGGGTGAGCTATGTTACCAAAATGATGCTTAGGGTGAAAGAAATGGACCTTTGAAGCGTGATACCAATCGGAGTTGCGCCATTTTCACCATACAAGCATCAAGGTAACTAGATTTTCATCAAAACTCAAAGTACCACGTGAGATCACATTAAGCAAGGTACTTGAATTAAGAGCGGAAATTAGAAAATCTAGCTAGCTCCTATGCATGCTAGTTATTCAACCACTTGTAAAGCATCTTACTCAACTAGCATACACCACACAAGCATGTATATAGAATTTAAATACATGTGCAATGAGCAAGTCATATGTTAGTGCACAATCAAATGCAACAAATTGTTTATGAGCTTGCTCCCCCTACTTGTGTGAACCACTTGTTAACTCATGAACCACATGAGAGATTTTCAAAAACATGAGAAATTTTTTTAATTTTCCAAAACCTTTCATGCACTAATCTCTCCCCCTTTGTCGACAATTTCCACAAAAGGTATGACCATGTTGTGTTATGGAAGAAAGAATAGTGCTCAAATTTGGTCAAATTTGGATCACTTGTCAAACATATATTTCGGTTTGAACCAAAGACAAGCTTCTTCACACCTCATGACAAGGGTTATCTTGCCTATGTTGAAGCATATGTGTGAAAAGATAGCCAAATTCAACACTTGAGATTGCAAGCCCGTAAACATGTCATATGTCATCACTAGATCAAACAAGCATAAAGAGCAATAGTGATGGCACACATACATTGAAATCCTTTTGTTTTCCATGAATGCTTCCTAAGGCACAAGTTATATGTCTATATGTTCTAAACATGTCCTTAGATATCATGAATGCCATGTCAAACAATGATACCTTTGCTTTGCTTGATGGAGGGGCATGTCATGATAGTGGGGTGCATTCAACTCATGTTGGAGAAGTCAAGGATATTCAACTCATTTCTTAGCTTGCAAAACCTCTTCTCATCTAGTGGCTTTGTAAAGATGTCGGCCAATTGATCTTCGGTGCCAATAGGTTGGATAGTAATATCACCCTTTTGTTGATGATCTCTAATGAAGTGATGCCTTATGTCAATGTGCTTGGTTCTTGTATGTTGGACCGGGTTTTGAGTCATCTTGCAAGCACTTTCATTGTCACAATACAAAGGCACATGATGGAAATCAAATCCATAATCCTTCAAAGTTGATCTCATCCATAGCAATTGTGCACAACAACTACCGGCACTAATGTATTCGGCCTCGGCGGTTGAGAGTGTCACACCGGTTTGCTTCATTGAGGACCAAGATACTAGAGATCTTCCAAGGAATTGACAGGTGCCACTTGTGCTTCTTCTATCAACCTTGCATCCCCCATAGTCGGAGTCCGAATATCCAATAAGCTCAAAGTTTGACCCCTTGGGATACCATAGCCCAACATTTTGTGTGCGCTTCAAGTACCTCAATATACTTTTTGATGCGGTGAGATGACTCTCTCTAGGTGAGGATTGAAATCTTGTACACTTACCAACACTAAACATCACATCGGGCCTAGAAGCGGTCACATAGAGTAAGCTTCCAATCAATGACCTATAGTACCTTTGATCAACCATATTGCCATTCTCATCATTGTCCAATGATCCATTGGTACCCATTGGTGTGTTGATGCCCTTTGCATCTTGCAATCCAAACCTCTTGACCATGTCTCTAATGTATTTCCCTTGACTAATGAAGGTGCCATTCTTCATTTGCTTGATTTGTAGACCAAGGAAATATGTGAGCTCTCCAAGCATAGACATTTCAAACTCTTTTGCCATCATCTTGGCAAACTCTTCACAATACTCTTGATTTGTTGATCCAAAGATGATATCATCAACATATATTTGCATGACAAACAAATATTTCCCAATCTTCTTGGTGAAAAGAGTAGTGTCAACTTTGCCCATCTTGAAGCCTTTCTTGAGTAGGAAGTCTCTCAACCTCTCATACCATGCTCTAGGTGCTTGCTTTAACCCATACAATTCCTTGTTCAACTTGTACACATGGTTGGGATGATGGTAATCTTCAAAACCGGGTGGTTGCTCAACATACACTAGCTCATTGATGAAGCCATTGAGAAAAGCACTCTTGACATCCATTTGATAGAGCTTGATGTTGTGTGCACATGCATAGGCCAATAGGATTCTAATTGCCTCTAATCTTGCAACCGGAGCATATGTTTCACCAAAGTCAAGACCCTCAACTTGAGTGTAGCCTTGTGCAACTAGTCTTGCCTTGTTTCTCACAACAATGCCATCTTCATCTTGCTTGTTCTTGAAAACCCATTTGGTTCCAATGACATTGTAGTCCTTTGGTCTCTCTACCAATTCTCAAACCTTGTTTCTATCAAAGTTATTAAGCTCCTCTTGCATTGCAATGACCCATTCTTCATCCTTCAAGGCATCATCAACCTTTTCGGGCTCTTCTTGTGACACAAATGCAAAGTGTTCACAAAATGCCGCTAGCCTTCCACTTGTTTGCACTCCACTTGCAATATCACCAACAATTTGATCAATTGGGTGATCTCTAGTAACACTTGAGCTTTGGAGTATTGGTACTTGATTGCTTGAGCTTGGTTGATCATTTGTTGTTGCTTGAGATGATGTACTAGCTTGTTGTTGATCTTGAACTTGAGCACCACTAAGCACCACTAGCTTGAGTGATTTGCACTTCATCTTTGTCATCATCAACTTGAGTTGGCCTAATATCACCAATGTCCATGCCTCTCATGGCATTTACCAATTGAGTTCCACTAACATCATTGAGGTTCTCATCTTCATCTTGGGACCCATTGGTTTCATCAAATTCAACATCATGGACTTCTTCCAATACACCACTTGAGTTGTTCCACACTCTATATGCCTTGCTTGTGGTGGAATAACCAAGTAGGAAGCCTTCATCACACCTCTTGTCAAACTTGCCAAGTCTTGCACCCTTCTTCAAAATGTAGCATTTGCACCCAAATACTCTAAAGTATGCAATGGTTGGCTTTCTTCCATTCAATAGCTCATAAGGTGTCTTGTTCATCATGGGATGGCAATACAATCTATTGATGTAGTGACATGCGGTGTTGATTGCTTCGGCCCAAAATGATTGATTCACATTGTATTCACTAAGCATTGATCTTGCCATCTCAATGAGAGTCCTATTCTTTCCTTTCAACTAGGCCATTGGATTGTGGTGTGTACTTGGCCGAAAGTTGATGCATGATTCCATAATCATCACATAGCTCATCAACTCTTGTGTTCTTGAACTCACTTCCATTGTCACTTCTCACTTTCTTCACTATGATATCAAATTCATTGTGCACCCTCTTGAGAAATGTCTTGAACAATGAGTACACATCACTCTTGTCATTGAGAAAGAACACCCAAGTGAATCTTGTATAGTCATCCACAATCACAAATCCATACTTGTTGCCACCAATGCTTGTGTATGCGGTTGGGCCAAACAAGTCAATATGAATCAAGTCAAATGCCTTGCAAGTACTCATGAAGCTCTTCTTTGGATGAGTATTGGCAACTTGCTTTTGCCGGCTTGACATGAACTACATAGCTTGTCCTTGTCAAAGTGAACATCCTTCAAGCCTCTCACTAGATCATGTGTCACTAACTTGTTGAGTTGCTTCATGCCAACATGACCAAGTCTTCTATGCCATAGCCAACCCATGCTAGATTGAGATATCAAGCATGTACTAATTTGAGTCTCACTAGCACCAAAATCCACAAGATAGAGATTCTCAAATCTTATCCCCTTGAAGATCAAGCTTGAATCTTTTGCATTCACTATCTCAACACTATCTTCACCAAAAATGCACTTGTAACCAAGATCACAAATTTGTGCCACTGAAAGTAAATTGTACTTCAAGATGTCAACTAGTGCCACATTTGAGATGGTCAAATCATTGGTTATTGCTATCTTGCCTAGGCCTTGAATCTTGCCGCTTTTGCTATCACCAAGTGTAATAGGCTTGCCATTTTCTTGAGTTGAATCAATAGAGGTGAACTTTCTTGCATCACCGGTCATATGTTGAGTACACCCACTATCAAGAATCCAATGGTTGCCCCCAATCTTGTAATTTACCTACAAGGAAATTAATAATATTTAGGTACCCATTTGCCTTTGGGTCCTTGGAGGTTAGCAACCAAAGCCTTTGGTACCCAAATTGCCTTCTTCTTTGGGCCAACAATGGGTGTACCAACAAACTTTGCCTTGACACCCTTCTCACCCTTGGTAAGCAAATAACAAGAATCAAAAGATATGGAATGCACTTTGCTTGATTTCTTGTTCATGTTGATTTTAGCACATTTTAGCTCTTGATGCCCCACTTGCTTGCATCTATTGCAATAAAGCCCATTGCTCTTCACAAAGCTAGGCTTTGGAGTAGCAAAGGCCTTCTTGCCTTTCTTGGGGACATAGCCTAAGCCTTCCTTGTTAAGGGAAAACCTTTGGCTACCCAAGCACTTTAGCAAGCGGGCATCCCCACCATAAGCCTTTCTCAAGGAGTGGGTGAGCTCATCCACCTCTCTTTTGAGAGTCTCATTCTCAACCTTTAGTGATGAATCTAAAATTACTCCATCACTATTAGTAGAGCTTGAGTGGGTTGATGTGGATGTGGAAGGAATGGATGGTTCTTCAACATCAACCACAAGGGTTTCATCTATGATGTCACATGTTGAACCAACATCCTTCTTGATGATTGAGCAAGCTCTATCATTCTTCTCTAAGAGCAAGGCATGGGCTTTTTGAAGCCTTGTATGAGCTAGCTCCAATTCCCCATGGTCTTCCTTTAGACCCTCATGGGTGGCCTCTAGCTCCCTAAAGTTTTGCTCAAGAGTTTTTATACTCTTTTGCAAAGCTTTACATTCCTTGTCCTTAGTCTTAAGCATGATATGAGTTTGCTTAAGCATCTCTAAAAGGTCATCTCTAGTGGGTTCATCATCATCATCATCATCACTATCACTATCATATTTTACTTCATTATCACTTAGTTCATCATGCTCATGCAATGATACCTTAGTGGCCTTAGCCATGAAGCATGAAGGTGATGAGCCGAAGAGGGATGATGTCTTGTGTTGACCAATTGCACTCATGGCCTTGGGCTTCTCTTCCTCTTCATCGGATGAACCATCACTATCCCAAGAGCAAACAAATGCACCATCATTTGTCTTCTTGAATGTCATTGATTTGCTCTTCTTGTTGGTCTTGCCACCCTTGTTTGCCTTGTGCATCTCTTTTTCTTTCTTGATTGGGCAATCGGCAAGGATGTGATAAGGGCTATCACACTCAAAGCACTTTTTTAGCTCTTCATTGCTCCTGGATGAGTCATTTCTTCTTCTAGAGCCTTGACCAAACTTCTTGCCCTTCAAGACCTTGTTGAAGTTCCTCACAAACATAGCAAACTCTTGATCTATCTCATCAAGATTGACTTCCCCATCATCTTCTTCTTGAGCCTTGGACTTGCCCTTGATCTTGGATGAGGTGGTGGCGGCCTTGAATGCCATAACCTTCTTGTTCTTGTCATCTTCCTTCTCCACTTCATCTTCCATGCCATCAACTTGCTCATCGGTTAGCACCTCTCCAAGAAAGTCACTAGGTGTCATTGTGTCCAATGCACCTCTAAAGAGTATCTTCCTCAACATGGCAAATCTCTTGGGCAAGCACATTAAGAATTTGTGCCCAAAGTCATGATCTAGGGTTTTCACACCCAATGCCTTGAGATCATTCACAATCACTTGGAGCCTATGAAATGTCTCCGGAATGGTCTCATCCTTCTTCATTTTGAAATTCTCAAACTCACTCTTGAGAACATACAATTTGGCACTTTTCACCACCTTTGTGCCCTCATAGGTCTCACATAGCTTCTCCCACACTTCACTTGCCTTTTCAAGGTCTTTGATGCCCTCAAACACCTTGACATCCATGCCATTGTACAATGTGTTCAATGCCATGGTGTTGCATTGCTTGTTGGACTTGTCGGTGGGAGTGAGGTTGGTTGGATCAAGGATGACATAGTCCTTCTCGGTCACTTCCCATACTTGGTCGTTGATTGATCCCAAGTACATTCTCATGCATCTCTTCCAATAATCAAAATTCTTGACCCCATCAAAGAAAGGAGGCTTTCCCCCAACATGGTTGAACACAACATTTGCCATACTATCACACCAAGGTTGTTAAGCCTTCAAATATGGTGACCACGGCTCCGATACCACTTGTAAGGTCCTAGATGGCTAGAGGGGGGTGAATAGCCTATAAAAATTTTCTACAAGCTCAACTAAACAAACCGATTAGTATAAAACACGGCGTAAAGCGGTTTGCACTAGCTCTAATGGTCAAGCAAGCCTTCTAGTGACAAGACTAAATATTTCTATGATCTCTAGTCCACACAAGGTCTATGTCACTACTCTAGCTAATGAACAATCCTAATAAAATCCTTATGCTAGCAAGAACAACTACACAAGGCAAAGCTAGCTTTCTACTCAAAGTAAACTAGGAAAGTAATGCAAGAGTGACAAGCTTGTTATACCGCCTTGTAGAGGATGTCAACCAATCACCGGGATGAAGATGAACAATCAATCACTCGATGGTGATGATCCACACACGAAGACAATGAACAAGTTGATTTGTTCACCCGGAGTTCGCTTGTACACCGACAACTACTCTCCGGTTGTGCCGACCAACACAAGGATGGTGTTTGAGCTAGGCGGTGCCCTTGCTAGCCTCAACACACCACTCAACAAGTGTGGTACCCAAAGCACGAGCAATGTATTCCTTGCACTTGGTCTTCCCGACGAGGAGTGCGTAATCCTCTCACAAATCAACCGGAGGTGGCCAAGAAACAATCACCTCTTCTTGCCAATGCCTCCACCACTTCACCAAGCCGGCTAGGAGCGGTGCCTCCAAGAGTAACGGGAAATCCACCATCTCACAACGATCCCCATGTGCCTCTAGATGCAAGAACTCGATGCAATGCACTAGGATCAACTCTTCTCTCAAGAATGAAGCTCAAATCAAGAATGAGAGAGGAGGGAGGCTTGCTTGCTTGCTCAAAGATGTTAGGAGTGATTCAAAATGACCAAGAGAGAGAGCAAGTGACAGCCATGGGGGTATATATAGGCCACACCATGAAATGTGGAGGAAAGGGTGAAAAACACACTTTCTGTGGCCTGACCGGACGCGCTGACCGGACTCACCGGACTCACCAGTGAGTCCGGTCGGTGGGTCCGGTCACAACCGACAAGCCGAACCAGCCCGACCCCCCCGCCTCGGTGCGGCCCGGTCGGCAAGATCCGATCGATGCGTCCGGTCAAGACGGATGCTTCCGGTCGGTGCGTCCGGTCACCGTCGACGCCCGAGCCTAAAAACATGCTCTCTGCCAGACGCACCCACCGGAGCGTCCGGTCAAATTGCGTGCGTCCGGTCGCGCTTCCGGTCGGTGCGTCCGGTCACGCCAGAGCTGCGAAAATCCGTCGTTTCGTCGTCGTTCCTTCGCCTTTGCTCCAAGCCGACTTCCATCACTTGTTTCTTGTTGCCGACACGCCGAAGAACACCTCGACACCATGTGTTAGCATTTTTGAAACCATTTTCAACAAGGACGGAGTTAGCACTTTAGGTTAGAATGCATGCATATGAAACTTGAACCTAAAGGCACGTGAGGATCGATATGTACGAAAGTTTTCCCCTCTTTATAGTACGGCTTATCGATCCTATAACCACCCACACCCTCTATGGTGTCTTGGGTGTGAAATCAAAAGCCCTATGGTTATACCTTTGCCTTGGGACCTTTGATCTCCAAACTCCACCGAGTTGCATGCTTGATCAACTTTTGGATCACCTCGATCCATCCTCCATGATCACCATGCATCAACTCCGGCACGGCCAATCTCCAATCATGTCAAACACTTAGCATTGAGAGATTAGTCCTTAGGTGTCACTAATTAGCCAAAACCAAACTAGAGATCTTCAAGGGCGCCCTAGGGCACGCGTGCGTCTGGGCAGGAGGCGACGGCGTGGGTGGTGGCAGCACACGTGCGCTAGGGTTAGAGAGAGGGAGAGCCTGAAGACAAGAGTTGTTGGGTGTTACCCCTTTAATATTTCTGATTAAGATCCAACTGATTATAGCTCCCTTGTATTTATAGTCCCAGGAAGACTTGCATGCTAAGAAATATCTAGGAGGTTTCCTAATCGGAATACCTCTTGACAAAGCAACTTAATTCTTTCCCTAAATATTTATTTCCTAAATAATTATTACTTAATAATGAAGTAAATGACGGCAGACGATGGAACAGGGCTGCTGCAGCCCTCATGCTCGCGTGCGCATACGGCCCATTTGGCCGGTCCGGCACGACATGTGACAGGGGAGGTGTTGGACGAGTGATTTTTCTCAAATCATGCAAATTCAGTTTTGAGGCTATTATTAGCCTTCGCTTGGAGTTGCTCTTAGACCCAACAATATTCGGTTATCCAGAAGTAGGATTTTTTTTCTCCCCAACAAAAAAAAGTAGGAATGTTTTTTTGGTTTCAGTTCTTTCGGTTTCAATTCTGATTATTTCGGTTCTGTTTTCGAATTTTGACTCCGCGATTATTTCAGGCGAGGCGGACGTGTCTGAGGGACCTCCGCGATCTTTTCACCAACCCCATATGGGGGGGGGGGGGGGGACCTTCGTCCTGATCTCCGCTCCAAGCCTTCGCCATCTTGGGAGACCCTTGCCTCGATCCCAGCTCCAAGCCTTCAACGTCTTGGGGACTTTCGCTGTAAGTTTTGCCCTGGGCCTCCGCTGCCGCTGAGAAGACCTTTGCCTCTTCAGGGTGAAGGTTCTTGTTGGCCTGCAAAATGCGATCAAATGGTTTTATCGATTAATCGGGATGCCTCCGCAACTTGACCCTTTCATGTTCCAACAGTTCCCCTCTTAAGGGTGAGATTCGGTGTAGACGGGTCTTCGCCCTCAACTATGACTTGGCAGTTGAGTTGCGGAAGCTCTTCTCTGGCCTTCTCCCCCGTGGCGTGCTCTGCAGCGCACCTACAGTGAGGTAACATGTTAGTTTTTTACTTGTGAGTGGGTACATCTTTGTAGTTGATGTGACTGTTGGTAGTGGAAGCCGAAGGCTCGCCGGGTGACCGTTAGCGATGGAAGCCGGAGGGTCGCCGCTTGGCTTATATAAAGGGCCTTTGTGGTGGAGGCCTCCCTTATCCATGGCTATCGCTTCCATTGCTTTTCGCTTTCAAGTTGCTTTTCTTTTAGAGCTTGTAACCTCCGCATAGTTCACTGCTTTGTTTGCTCGATTTTACTTGTGCTTCACTTAGGCTTTTAGAAGTGGTTTCCTTTGGTAACCTGTTTGGTCCTTACTCTCGTCTGCTCAACGTGAGAGCTATAGGCCGGTCCGGGTGCTACAAAGCAGTGTATGATTGCGGCTATGGGCTCAGGAGAATCTATCAGTGTCGAATGTTCTGTTGGTGATTTAGTTGGTGGCTTGGTGAAGAAGAGGCGAAGGTAATGGGACTTGGGAGTTCGGTCCTTTACTGATGACAAAGGAGATGATTGTAGAGGTCGAGAATGGTGGTTGCAGACCCGCTGGTCGAGCGAAAACTTCCTTAAGGTGAGACTGTGCCGCCCAAGCATGCCAAGGATTTTGCTGCCGTCTTCAAGGATTTTTTTCGCTCACTACTGGACTCGCCTCCTTTGCCGAGTGCGCGACAGACTTGGCAAACCCTAAACCCTAAACCCTAAACCCTAAACCCTAATCCCGTTGGCAAAGCCATTGGCGAGAGTTGGAACACGTATTTACCGTTTGTATGTGCGTGCGGCAGGTCTATCTGGACCGCTGGAGTGTGCCGCGTGCCAAGATTCGTGCTGGGACTTGTATTCATCTTGAGAGTAGTCTTGAAATAGTAGGTAGGGGCAAAATGGGTACCAGAATGTGCTGTTAGAACACAGAGGCGCGAATGTCAAATGTTCAGTACATCTCCAACGACGAAAAGGAACACAGCGGACTGAATCATTGCAGCTGAGGCTCACCATGGACAAAGTGGGGAAGAGTAGGGGTGAGGAACCTAGAGAGGAAGTCCATTTGGATCTCGGCGGCGGAATTGAGCTGCCAGCACCGCGGCGTCTACCTAATCTCGGAGCGGTGATGGGTGAGGAGGAGCTGACGGACTGGAGGCGCATCGAATTCGTCAGGGATGGAGGGAGGATACCACGGATGGCTATGGAGTCGAGGTGAGATTCTTTGCACAACTGTTTAGCGCCGAGATGTTTGCTCAATTGTAGCCGGGGATGTAGCACGATTCATTCCTTAAATTCAATGTATTTATCAGATTGTTCGGCCATATATTCCTTAATATCTAATGCATCTGCCAAAGGGGTCCTAGCCTAATGGTAAGGATACTCGAGCGGCACTCCACAAGTCCTTAGTTCGAATCCCCGTGGGAGCGAATTTCAGGTTGTGGTTAAAAATAATTCCCTCGTCAGTCCCGTGCGGCAAAACACTAGTTAAGAGCTCGCCCAGGTCCCGTATGGATCGAGCTGTGGGCTCTGGTTGGTATACCGGCTCGTGGGTTCGGTGTAATTCCGGCCCCGGTCTTCAAATGGATTGAGGATCGTAGTTCGCATGGGGTTGAAGCTCCTAGTGTCAGGGCGGGACTGGGGTTCGGGAATTTTCTTGGCCGGGGAAACCGTGGTTTCTTCTGAAGAACAATGCCGGTGGGGCAGTCTTTCCCCACCCAACTGAGTTTTTTTTAATATCTATCTAATGCATCTGGCGTAGATCCGTAGTAAATCCAATAGAAACATACGTTGACCCGAACATTACCAGGCGTCGGATTCCAAGCCTCCAGAGGACGAACGTGTGCGAACCTGTGGTGAACATGCACTTTACAATTTCAGCCGATGTTTCTTCAATTTTGGGACATTGTGGTCCATCTGCATCAGTCATGAAGGGACCATTTATGGCTACCCAACTAGCTGAGCTGCACACCGATTAAGTGCTCAACTTCAAAGTACTTGTTTCAAGGTTTCATATGTTTGAGAACTAGCAATTGAAGCATGACTGAACTTGTATATTTAGTTGGCGATACAATCTGGACCTGGAATTACCCCGAATGAAGATGCCTTCAACAGTTTACCAAATATTGCTGATGGATAGAAGTTTGGAGAAGGTAAGAGATATTTCTGTGTTCCTAAAAGACCGTCCGGTGTGCCGTCGTCACTCAGAGTAGGAGGTGTAGTTAGCGTTCAGAACGTACTGTGAGAATAAACTGGATACATAAAGGTTAGCTTAGTAGTGATTATTGATGATGTGTTTAAAACATAATTGATGTGCCAAAAGTAGGTATATTGCTGGAAAAATATTGTTGTGCTACAAGTCAAAACTTCTGATAGCGTACATTATCATAGTTACATAGCTACGCTTACCATTTGTCGAGTGAATTTGCCTTAGATCGAATAGATAAACATTGACACCATTAAAGTGACGGTCTAAAAACTCCACTGGAGGAACTAGATGCTACACAAGCCTGCAAGAGTTGCTGATTGGTTTCAGTACTGGTGCGTTACGCTTATCCAGCCATCCGGATGGTCCCACACCACATGAAGATGAAGCTGCTTTTGAGTATGGCACTGGAAGGTGCATAACTGGATCTTCTAAAAAGTGTCGGAGCTTATTCCCGACACCGAAGGCCAAAATGATTACAACCGTGATCGCGAAATTTCTAATGAAGATAGTAACAACACACTGAATGGTGGAAAATGTAATGACATTGAGGAAACAAGCAGTAATGGAGGCTGCGATGCAGACAATGAACTAACCGATTTTGAAGATCTGAGAGACACCAGTTGTTTTGAAGATAGTGTACCGGAAGCAGAACATGACAGACATTATTTTTTCCAAAGGAGACAGATTTACAGAGTGTGGATTGGGAGAAATTCTATTCTACTGGGCAGCTTTCAACTGGGGATGGAAGAAATGATGGTATTGAAAGTGTCTGTCCACAACAAACGATTATAGAGCCCAATGAACCATGGAAAAAAAGGTCATTACCACTAGCAACATTATACAGATTTCAAATCCAAAGCAATTTTACTTCGTTTAGATGCAATTTATGGCTGATAGAATAACAAAAAAACCCATATATAGATTTCATTGAGCACAATGAAATCGGTTACTCAAACCACACCGCAGTTAAGCTACAGCTGACAAATATTATGGATCTTGTGTACACCAACTATAATAAACATGCATACTAGTGATTAACGTTGACAACTATGCCCTATATACATGTACCTATAATCTTCACAAACAAGCTGACAAACTGAAAAAAAAAAATCCACTACACAGGTGCTCGATCATTTATAGGTGTTAGCCTGTAATCTCGTGCATGTCTTTGATCATAATGTAAATAGAACTGCATTAGCTTGGCATGTTTACATTCTAAGTTTAGCTAGCTGCATGTGTTGAGTGGTGAGGCTTGAGTCGTGCTGCGTTCACGGTGAAGCCAAGTGTGTTACCTCCCCACGACCACAGAAAAACTCGCTCCTGCGCTAGGTGGGCACGTCGCAGCGTGGGTGGATCGTGGGGCGGGGATCTCGGGCGTTCAACGCCGTGTAAGCCACTCGTAAATCAAAGACCAGGGAGTCCCTGGGAGCTGCAACGTTGGCAGCGCCAATTCTTTCGCGTGTTCAGTTGAGTCCAGAGAGACGAGAGCGTGAGAGAAAGAGAGAGGCCGTGACCGCGTCCACCGTGATCACCGGCCAGCGTTCCCGATCGCCGTCGGTAAGCCACTCCGGCAGCCGGCGCCAACAACTGGTATCAGAGCCGTTGCATGTTCTACGGCGGTTCTGTGAGCCCACCGAAGGAGCCGTCGAAGAAAGTTCGCGTCGTACCTCGCGGAACGGCGGCGGCAAGATCCATGGGCGGCAGCGACGGTTCATCGAGCTCCGGCCATGTCGGGATCAAGGAGAGTTCCTTGATGTGGCCGATGCTCACGCGATCCAACTACACCGAGTGGAGCATGCTCATGCAATGCAACCTGGAGGCACTGGAGATTTGGGAGGCGGTGGATCCTGGCGGCGCCAACATCAAGAGGGCGCATGATAGGCAGGCGATGGCGTGCCTTCTCCGTTCCATGCCAAAGGAGATGTGGCAAACCCTAGGCGGGAAGAAGACGGTGCATGAAGCGTGGGAGGCGGTGAAGAGTATGCGCGTGGGTGCGGATCGCATCAAGGAGGCCAATGCTCAGCGCTTGATGATGGAGTTCGAAAACATCGCCTTCAAGGAGGGCGAGGAAGTCGAGGATTTCGCCATGCGCATCAACGCGCTTGCAGCAAAATTGGGCACCCTGGGTGAGAAGATCGAGGACATCAAGGTGGTCAAGAAGATGCTGCGTGTGTTACCACGTCGGTACGCACAGGTCGCCATCTCGATCAAGACCCTACTCGACATGAAGAAACTATCGCTGGAAGATCTCGTGAGTCGTCTCAGATTGGCCGAGCACCGGATGGAGGTTGAAGGTCTCGGGGAGAAGACTGGGAGGTTGATGCTCACGGAGGAAGAATGGGTGTCGAGGAATCGGCACCGTCTTGTGTCTGAGTCCTCGTCGTCGGGAGGAGGCGAGAAGAAGACGGGTCATTACTCCAACAAGCCAAAAGGCGGCGGGCAGGGCGAGAAGAAGGAGCCCGGCGTCAAGATGACAACCCAAGGCACTCCTAGGCGCAAGGGGAACTGCAGGAACTGTGGTCTCTTGGGGCCACTGGAAGCAGGACTGCAAGAAGCCCCCGAAGAAGGAGCGCAAGGAGGAAGCTCACCATGCTCAGGTGGACACAGATGAGCCGGCGATCTTACTGGCCAGTGTGAACACCGTGCATGTGCACACACGAGATGTGAAGGAATCCAGGGAGTGTGAGACTCGCCAGGAGGTGCACCTGAACGAGAAGAAGGTGTACCCGGATGATGGAGATGGGAGTCAAGATACCTGGGTGCTTGACACAGGTGCCAGCAACCATATGACGGGCCGGCGTGAGGCAATGACGTCGCTGGACACTACAGTGGGTGGCACGGTGAGGTTTGGGGATGGATCATTGGTGGAGATTGAGGGCATTGGTTCGGTGCTGCTGCAGACCAAGAAGCATGGGCATAAGGTACTATCTGAAGTATATTACATTCCCAATCTTAAGAGCAATATTGTTAGTCTAGGACAGTTGGAGGAAGGGGGTTGCAAAGTTGTTTTTGAGGATGGTTTTTGCAATGTGTTCGATGTGGAGAGAAATTTGTTGACTCGAGCACCTCGTGTGAAGAATCGTCTTTATTTGCTGAAGACTCAACTAGCCACTCCAGTCTGTCTGATGACAAGAACAGACGATCAGGCCTGGTTGTGGCATGGTCGTTATGGACATCTGAACTTTCGAGCACTTCGTGAGCTTGGAGTCAAGGGGATGGTAGAAGGATTGCCTCAGCTGGATCGGGTAGAAGAATTTTGTGATGGGTGTGCTCTAGGTAAGCAACAGAGGTTCTCTTTTCCCAAAGTTGTAGATTACAGAGCAGATAAGCCACTAGACCTAGTGCATACTGATTTATGTGGTAAGATCAAGCCTAGTACAGCTGGAGGTAAAAACTACTTCTTTTTGGTAGTTGATGATCATACTCGTTATATGTGGATTGATCTGTTGAGGACAAAGGATGAAGCATTCAGGTGTTTCAAGAAGATTCAGGCTCTTGTAGAGACCGAGCAAGGTTGCAGACTTCGTGCTTTTCGAAGTGATCGGGGTGGTGAGTTTAACTCTATTGAGGTCAAGCAGTATTGTGATGAAAAGGGGTTGAAGCATTTCACCACTGCACCGTATACACCACAACAAAATGGTGTAGTTGAGCGACGCAATCGCACGGTTGTCGAGATGGCAAGATGTTTGCTGAAGAGTAAGGGTGTCCCAGGTGAATTTTGGGGAGAGGCAGTCACCACTGCAGTTTATCTGTTAAACAGGGCTCCAACCAAAAGTTTAAAGGGGATGACTCCGTTTGAAGCATGGCATAGAAGAAAGCCCAAGGTCAGTCACCTAAGAACATTTGGGTGCATTGCAAATGTGAAGACTGTTGGGCCAGCTCTGTCCAAGTTGTCAGACAGATCAACAAAAATGGTTTTTGTCGGGTATGAAATAGGAACTAAGGGGTACAGGGTTTATGATCCTGTGACCAAGAAACTGCACATTTCAAGGGATGTCATCTTTGAGGAGAGCAAGGCTTGGGATTGGAGCAAAGAAGGGCAAGCTGAACCGATGACATCAGTGCTGGATGTGGAGTTTTACACTGTTGCCGGACAGGGAACAGTGACTGAAGATGGTGCAGTAGAGATGAATGGAGAAGGTGCAGATTCAGCAACTCATGATCTCGGATCACCCTCCCAGGTTCAGTGGTCGATCAATACTGATTCAAGTGCTGGATCAAGTCACACAACACCTCCAGGGAGTCCACCAGCACAAGCAACAGAGTTTGTTACACCACCAACTGGAAATACAGTTGATTCAGAGGGAAGGCCAATGAGGTTCAGAACTCTTGAAAATATTCTTGATAATACAGATGAGATGCAGGATTTTCAGTACAGTGGGGTGTGTTACATTGCTGTAGAGGAGCCAAGGAGTGTGGATGAGGCACTTGGTGAACACTGTTGGAGAGATGCCATGATGGCAGAAATGAAAGCAATAGAAGAAAATAGAACTTGGGAGCTGGCATCACTGCCTGCAAGTCATAGAGCTATTGGACTGAAATGGGTTTTCAAAGTAAAGAAAGATCCAGATGGCAATGTCATCAAGCACAAAGCTTGGTTGGTTGCAAAGGGGTATGCTCAGCGTGAAGGGGTGGATTTTGAGGAGGTCTTTGCCCTTGTGGCAAGAACTGAGACAGTGAGACTGCTGATTGCACTAGCTGCACAGAGTGGTTGGCAAGTTCATCACATGGATGTGAAGTCGGCGTTTCTGAATGGTGATCTGTTGGAGGAGGTGTATGTGCAGCAACCTCCTGGCTTTGTTGTTGAGAATAGTAGAGGCAAAGTACTCAAACTGAAGAAAGCTCTTTATGGGCTTCGTCAGGCTCCACGTGCATGGAATGCAAGATTGGACAGTGAACTGTTGAAGCTTGGTTTTGTCAGAAACCCACTAGAACATGCAGTGTACAGAAGATCAGATAAGCAAGGCTATATCCTAGTGGGTGTCTATGTTGATGATTTAATAATCACAGGACCAAGCAAGTCAATGATTGAATCATTCAAGAAGGAGATGATGGAGAGTTTCAGTATGAGTGACTTGGGCCTACTCACATACTACTTGGGGATTCAGGTGAATCAGAAGGAGGGGGTGACAACACTATGTCAGAGCTCATACACATTGAAGATATTGGAGCAGGCTGGGATGAAAGATTGTAATTCCTGCCATGTTCCAATGGAGAATCGGCTGAAGTTGAGCAAGAATGACAAGTCACCACCAGTTGACAAAACCAAGTACAGGAGCATTATCGGGAGCCTAAGATATCTTGTTAACACCAGGCCCGATATAGCTTATGCCGTGGGGATAGTGAGCAGGTATATGGAGGATCCTAAGAGGAGTCACTGGGCAGCAGTTAAGCAGATCCTGAGGTATCTATCAGGGACTGTGGACTATGGCTGTGTGTACAAGAAGCTGAATGCCACTGACAAGAAGCTGACCGGCTACAGTGATAGCGATCTAGCTGGGGATGTGGATGATAGGAAGAGTACAAGTGGATCAGTGTTCCTGTTGGGGTCAAATCTTGTGACATGGATGTCCCAGAAGCAGCGAGTGGTAGCATTATCATCTTGTGAGGCAGAATACATTGCCAGTGCAAATGCAGCCTGTCAGGGCATATGGCTCAGCAGGCTTCTGGGTGAATTGCTTGGTATCCAGACACCAAAGGTGAAGCTCCTGGTTGACAACAAGGCGGCCATTGCTTTGAGCAAGAATCTGGTTCACCATGACAGGAGCAAGCACATAGATGTGCGTTATCATTTCATCCGTGATTGTGTGGAAAGGGGAGAAGTCGACATTGACCATGTGAGTACCAACTTGCAACTTGCAGATATCCTGACCAAGGCGCTCGGAAGGGTCAGGTTTGGAGAGCTTCGCGAGCAGCTGGGAGTGATGAAGGTGCAGCGAGATTAGGGGGTGAATTGTTAGCCTGTAATCTCGTGCATGTCTTTGATCATAATGTAAATAGAACTGCATTAGCATGGCATGTTTACATTCTAAGTTTAGCTAGCTGCATGTGTTGAGTGGTGAGGCTTGAGTGGTGCTGCGTTCACGGCGGCCAAGTGTGTTACCTCCCCACGACCACACAAAAAAACTCGTTCCTGCGCTAGGTGGGCACGTCGCAGCGTGGGTGGATCGTGGGGCGGGGATCTCGGGCGTTCAACGCCGTGTAAGCCACTCGTAAATCAAAGACCAGGGAGTCCCTGGGAGCTGCAACGTTGGCAGCGCCAATTCTTTCGCGTGTTCAGTTGAGTCCAGAGAGAGACGAGAGCGTGAGAGAAAGAGAGAGGCCGTGACGCGTCCCACCGTGATCACCGGCCAGCGTTCCCGATCGCCGCCGGTAAGCCACTCCGGCAGCTGGCGCCAACAATAGGGACTACACAAGGCGCCTATCTCAAGAACTTACGCAAACAGATCAGTCGACTATTACACAGATCTAAATGTACCCTACGCCTGGGAAAAAAAAGACAAAACAAGATCTATACAACGCCCGGTAAGCAGAGAACCCAGATCACTCAATGGTAGTCTAGAACACTTCGATTAGACAAAATGGACGAATGAAGAAATCTCAACAAGCTAGCAGAACCTACCACGGAAGACGAACCTCCATACGCATCAAACCTCCGTAGATCCATGAACTGCTGTGGGACAAATCAATGCCGCCGCCACTACTGCTATTCTAATGGAGGCCACCGCCGCAGCACTTAGTAGTCACCTCGGTGGCGCCGCACCAGTTTACCCAGATGCAGTTCAGAGAAGACAGATAGCTGAGGGTCGACGAAGTGTTCTGGGAGGGGAAAGAGATGGGAAAGTGTCCACCGAGAGGAAAGTGTTCCGCCGTGCCGCGGTAGTCGGTGAAGCCTCCGGACAGAATTCACATGGCTAAACTGCCCCTGCGGACTATACCATCGACGCTAATGTAATGAACACCAGTGCAGCACGAATCTTGATGCGTTGGTGGACGTGCCGCACACACACAAACGGTTTCATGCAACCCGCGAGAGTTGCTCGACCAAAAAGGCCCTGTGATCCTGCTCTCGGGAGAGTTTTTTCCACGTCCCTCGGCATAGGAGAGCCTTTGCTGAGTGCCAGAGATCCTGCCCTCGACAAAGACTCGAGCACTCAGCAAAGGTGGGGAATTCGGTAGTGGCGTGTGGTCTTCGCCTACCGGCTGTTCTTTTTCTGCTGGAGGTTCTCGAGGAGTTTGATTTGCAAATCCACCACCTCACTCAAATGGTTTTTTTACTTTGAGCAAATTCTACTGGGCTTTGTATAGAGTATGAGCGGAGCTGCATGCCAACAACTTGATAGTTGTTTGCCACACCTATGAGCCGTGCGGTGCGTGGCCATTTTCACTTTTGAGTGTTTGATAATACGACGATGACAGTTGAGGGCGTGTGCCCAGCGCGTGCGGTGAACCAAACAGCAAGCGCGTCCCCACCAGCCTTTGTATCTCTGTAGAAGCCAACAACACATGGAGAAAGATTGAGGTCCAAATGGATTCAAAACTTGGCCACAATCACTGAATCAGCCGCCAATATCTTGACCGATTTCATACTTAAAAAAGATATAAATGCATGCCCTTTTTATCTCAAAATCAAATTTAAAAAGTATCCGTTAGTAGCTATACTAGGTAACTAGATAGATCCTTCCCATATCAAAATATACCCGTTGGCAATTAAGCAGTGCTGGTGGCTGCATCTGCATGGCATGGACTAGTAAGTATGCCAGCAGTAGCTGACAGTTGTTTGCCAGTAAACCCTGTGCTAACAAAATTTGTTACTACTTTCCAAATACACTGCCATTCTCCAAGAAGAAATCTTTGTACATACATAGACCATCTTAGCTATAAATGTGAGGCATTCAGAGACAAGAGCCGAGAAACGAAGCAACCATGGCCGCCCAAATGGTCCTCTCTCTCTTGTTCTTGGCTCTCCTCACCTTCGCCCTGCTCCGGCGCATGGGTGCAACGAGGCGCAGCAGCGGCAATGGTCACCACCGCCTTCCGCCGTCGCCACCGGGGCTGCCCATCATCGGGCACCTCCACCTGCTAGGCTCCAACCCGCACCTCTCCCTCCGCGAGATGGCCGGCAGGGTGCACGGCGCCGCCGCCGATGGCTTCATGCTGCTCCGCCTCGGCCAGGTGCCCAGCCTGGTGGTGTCGTCCCCGCGCGCGGCAGAGGCCGTCCTGCGCGCGCACGACCACACCTTCGCGTCGCGGCCTCCCTCTGCCATGGCCGACATCCTCTTCAGTTACTCCGACGTCGCCCTCGCGCCCTACGGCGACTACTGGCGCCTGGTCCGGAGGCTGGTCACCACGCACGTGCTCAGCGCCGGCAAGGTCCAGTCCTTCCGCCGCGCTCGCCAGGAGGAGGTCGCCCTCGTCGTCGCCAAGATCCGGGACGCCGCCTCCACTGCGGTGGACATGACGGAGGTGTTCTGCGTCTTCACCAACGACATGGTGTGCCGCGCCGTGTCGGGCAAGTTCTTCCGGCGGCTGGAAGGCCAGCACAGGGCGTTCCAGGAGATCATCAACGAGCAGGTGATACTCATCGCTGGGTTCAACCTGGACGACTGCTTCCCTTGGTTGGCCAAGCTTGGTGTGCTTGCGAACAAGGTCATGTTCGCCAAGGCCTTTAGCTTGAAGAAGCAATGGGACGTGTTGCTCGATGAGATCATCACCGAGCATGCCGCCAAGCTGGAGGAGGAGAAGCGTCACGACGACAAGAGTGACGACGACGCTGCTGGACAGAGCCAAGAAGATGACGCTGACTTCGTTCATGTCCTGCTTTCACTCCAGCAGGAGTACCGTCTCACAAGACAACAAGTCAAGTCCATCCTGATGGTATGTGAATTACATATTTATTTATATATATACATATGAATCTGGTTTAACCAAATGTATATATACAGGACATGTTTGGAGCAGGAACAGATACATCATCCATCCTGCTAGATTACGCGATGATCGAGCTGATAAGAAACCCACACATCATGGCCAAAGTACGCGAAGAGATCACCATCAACACTCCCAAGGGCCAAGAAATGGTCAAGGAAGAGAACCTAGCCAACATGAGCTACCTGAGGGCCATCATCAGGGAGACGCTGCGACTGTACCCGCCGACGCCGCTGCTGCTGCCGCATTTCTGCATGGAGGACTGCGAGGTGAACGGGTACACGATCGCGGCCGGGACGCGCGTCATCATCAATGCGTGGGCGATCGGCAGGGACGCCAGCGTGTGGGAGAAGGCAGATGAGTTCATCCCGGAGAGGTTTCTGGACGGTGGCAGCAGCGCGGCTACTGACTTCAGGGGCAGGGATTTCAAGTTCGTGCCGTTTGGAGCTGGGAGAAGGATGTGCCCTGGAATCAACTTTGGGATGGCCGTCGTTGAGCTGATGCTGGCAAATCTTCTCTACTGCTTTCACTGGGAACTGCCAGATGGGATGGCACCTGAGGATGTGGACATGTCTGTGAAGTATGGACTGACAAGCCGTCGCAAGGAGAAGCTCCTGCTTGTTCCAAGGCTGGCTGTGTAAGGTAGCTACCCTTGCTGCAGAATAAGGAAATAAAAGACTAGCGGTGAATGGGTAGTTTTGTTATATTCCGATCATCAATTGGCGTTGTTGGCCCCTTAGCTTGGAAATGGATGGATGGATAGATTGGGAATTATAAGTGTACTAGCCTGGTGAATACCCCGTGCGTAGCAATGGGATCCAGAAAATACATTATGGTGGTGTAATATGAGCCAGAAGAATATTTGAGATTTTTTTTCCAAACAAACGTGTCTGTTAGAAATGCAAAACTGTCTTCCCGGAAATACAAATATTTATGGTGTTTCTGCAAGCCTTTTTAGCCGTCAGTTCCTTTGATATTTCTGTTTTTTAATGATTTCAGCCACATACGCTCAAGTTTTTTTTTTTTTATCTTTATTTTCTTTACCTATATATTGTATTTTTTTCATATTTGTGAAAAATAATTACAATATATACAGGTTACAAGGCTCTCAGAGCCAACAAAAAAAAAATTCTCACACCACCTAAGGGATCCCATCTTCTGCTTGGCTTTGATGCAAACCAACCCAAGCTCTTCTTTGAAGATGAATTTCCAATTAAGAATGTTGTAGCTCTTTCCATCAAAGATGACACCACTTTATTTTCCATATTTCCCGGCAGGCTGTGTGGATGACCAGTTCTCTGAATATGCTGCTTCCAAAATCAGCTATTGCTTGCAACATCATACCTAAAGGTTCCAGGTTACAGTTCCAGTAAATGGAATGAAGATTCTAACAGGTATAAAGGCATGTAAAGAATAGATGGAAACATGTTTCTTGAGGGGCCTATGTTGCAGAGCACACATGAGTAGTCTTCCAAGAACATATTTTTTCCTTCTCAATAAATTTCTCGTGTCAAGCCTATCGTTGAGGAGGAGCCAAAAGAAAAAATTTGTACTTGCCAAGGTTACCAGCTGAACAGAGGTGAAGCTTGCTGAGTTCCAATGATTTCTTTGTAAGACTTTGATCCCCAACTGTATGTCCATTGATCTTCAGTATTCACTTCCCATGGCCTCTCCTATACTCCCTCCATCTCAAAATAGATGTCATTCTCGCTCCCCGAGAAATCAATGTTTTCAAAATGCCGGCAATTATATATTAAAATATATAAATATTTATGCTAAGTAATTAGTATCATCGGAAAGATCTTTAAGTCTAGTTTTTAACAAATTTATTTTGAGATTTAAATATGGCAATTGCTACGGTACTCCTAAATGAATGTGGACCATCCATTTATTCCGATCAAACGGTCATGATCATCTATTAACTCCTAGGAGGTAATAGTATTTATTTAATTTAATTTTATAAAATAGAGCAAATAAGGAAATGTTAAATATAGAAAATTTTTTTTGTAGATTTTTGTTGATGCATGCATAGTCTGTAGTCACCGGGACAGAGAAAACCAAAAAGAAATACCTCAAATCCCCTCGTTACGGGATAGAGAAGCGAGCATGCCTCCTTCCTTTCATGCAGGCATGCATGGGATACTTTCCCTATTTTTTCATACGTGTTCATGTTCTAATTTTAAATAACTTTTTAAAATATATTAACTCTCTTTCGTGCTTGCATCTATTTTTTTCCCCAAGTCCCCAAGTTTTGGTTCTTTGAATATTTCGAGACGATTGCTTTGATTTTGAGTTAAATCATATATCCAAATAGAAATTCGAAGTATTTATTTCTAATTGACACACCACAATTTGATATCGAACATAAAGTTTTATATATGTTGAACATGTTTGTTTGTGTATACTATGGAACACGTTGAATATGTCCCATGATTTGTTGCAACGCATGCGGGATTCCCTCCCATCGTTATAGGGAGGCGCAGGTTTTGTTTTTATTTTCTTTATTTAAATTATTAATTTATTTTATAATTCACTAAATTGTAAAAAATCAATGGTCCAGATCGATTTGAGATATTACCTCCTAATAGGTAAAAAGAGTACCTGAGCATTGCCCTTTAAATATTGCACGTATTTTGTACAATAAAGTTGAAAAAGTTTGACCGCACCCCATAGCGACATCTATTTTGAGATGGAGGGAGTAGACCCCAAGGTTTTCTAGTTGATGGGGGGGGGGTTGCCCCACCTGAATTGATTCCATCGATTCGCAAAGCCGGTGCACGGAATTGCCCGTAGGGCGGGGTTACAACATGAGTTTAAGCTACATAAGTAATACATGGTAAATAGAGGGCAGCAAACATCACGGATGCTTGTATCCATAGGACGAAGAAGGTGAGATTACAACAGGGATAAACGAACCCACAACAGAAACACTTAAATAAACTCAAGGATACACCTAGCCCAGGCCGAAGAATGGTAGCCAATCGTCGACTTGAGCCCCCGCTGAACAGCATACTCGCCGGCATCACCGTGACCATAGTACACTCTGCCAATCTTCGAAGATGGTGATAACCTCCAGCACATCCGAACCCCACGTACCACCATCCAACGCCATCTACGGGGAGGAACCCATGGAGGGGAACAGAGGCAGCGGTGGGAACACCACTCGGCATTTGATATTCTTGCACCGACGAGGAGTGGCGACAGGAACTAAAGCCTCGGATCATCGGACACGACGGCTTCCCATGTAGCTCGTGATGACACCTCCAGCGCATTCGGGCCCACATGCTAACATCCAACGCCGCCCCTAGGAAGGAAGCCTTGGGGGGGGGCGGGGAGAGGGGAGGCAGCAAAGTGGTGGAAACCACACCCGACATTTGATCTTCTGGCACCAAGAAGGAGACCATCGACGGAGCAAAGACGCCAGAAAAGGACACCCTTTGAACCGACAGCAGCACTCGCCAACCAGGTGCCAAACACATCCAAGAGGGCAACAACAAGGGTGAAGAGCATACGAAGATAACACAACATGAGGCCGTGGCAAGAGCTGGAACCAAATCCTCCACAATGGCACCCTCAAGAGGGTCACGACGCCGATGACGCCGCCACCACCGGCTCTAGAAGAACTAGAGCTAGGCTTTTCGCCAGAGGAGAGGGACAAACATCCGTCACCGGGTTGGGAGCCGTAAACATCGACGCCTCAAAGGAGGTGAGCGGCGCCGTGGCGCCACCGTCGACCACATCGACATTGTCATGCACGGTTTTCACCTAGGCATCCTAACCGGGACCATAGTCCAGCGCCCGGTGGAAGCCGAGGAAGCCGCACGTAGAGGTTGGTGCTCACATCCTCCACTACCAGACGCAGGCGCACCTCCCGGGCAGGCAGGGAGGAGGCGCACACAGGCCGCCAGCCATGCCCCCGAAAGCACGGCCGGGCGCTGGTGGGTGGTACGGGCTGGCGAGCCCATCGTTTCCCCAGCGCCCGTGACGCCCAGGAGGCTCAGGAGCCGGAGCCCGAGCGCCCGGCCCGCGGGCCGGCCGCTGCCGAGAGTGGCGGGCCATTCCGCCGGAGACGCAGGGAGTGCTCGGGGACGGGCCTCGAAAGCACGCCGTCGAGAGGTGTTCCAGCAAGGGCGGGCGGCACCCCTCCACACACCGCAGATCCGGGCCATGGGGACCGGATCCGTGCTCGGGGCCATGGATCCGTCACTCACGGCACCCAGCTTCGCCCGCGGCCAACCAAGGGGCGCGGAAGTATGAAGCACCTGAGGAGGGGAAGGGGTAGGGGAAGGGCGGGAGGAGCTACCGCGGGCCAGCCTTTGGGGGAGAGCCGCCGCCACCGCTAGCTAGAGTGCTTGGCGCGTGGCGGCGCCGTGGAGCTGCAGGGTGGCAGGTTATCGCGCGCGGGGTAGTCGCCCCGAAGTCGCCCAGGAGGACGATGCCGTAAGTTAATATCAGATACCACAAAAGAGAAGAGTTATGGGGATTCCCATTAGTGACCTATCCATCCAAATATCTTGCCACGTCATGTCTGAATTTCCTTCGCTTGGGATTTGCAGTTTATCTTGGTGGGCTTGTCATAGATAACGAGGGCCCTATGGTTGGTTGATCATTTAGCTAAGAGCAGCATGACATCTGAAACAGTCTCCATAATTTTCTATCAATGCGAAATGCAAATTTCCATTGCCCAGATTGTGTACTGTCACTACTGTGTTTCCAACTGCAATGCTTCTGTTTCATTATTCAGTAACATATCCATTCAAAAAAAAAAACAAATCAGTTCCATATCTGACATCAGCCCTCTTGCTCTTTGATTTTCCTGATGTGCAAATAACAAAACAGTGATCAAGTTACATATCTGGGCTGGAGTGCTTATGAGGTAATTCTGGATTTCCTTAGTTGCACGATGCTGAAGAAAATGATTTCCTGCATTAGATAAAATAGATGATCAGTAAGTCCAAATGTTGCTGTGCATTTAAATTGTGATTGGTTCCTTGAACCGGCTAGGCAGCTACTAGCTAGTTTTATAACAATTATTAAACGTTGAGATACAAGGCAAACAAACATTAATTTTGTAGACGATGCCGGTGATTGTTGTGTGCTCTGTTCTCTTGTTATAGTAGTTTACAAGCGTGCGTGTGATTTGGGGTCTTTGTTGTATGTAGCGGTGCACATCTGTGGTGAGAGTATTAAATCTTCAGTTAACTTCCAGGCTACGCTCTGGAATCCATCTTGTCAATTCCACACTATATTCTAGGATTACTTTTCTATTTCTAGCTGATTGTGGGTCACTCTCAGTAGATACCATACGTTTATTCAGCAAGAACAAGAATATATAATGAGTAACTAACTTGACCTGCACGCTGCAGTTCATGTATATGTATAATATACTGACTGCATTCAAAAAGATCACACCTTCACTGACATACGGCAATAGGAGGGCCTATATAAACACATACCCGGCCTCCTCATTTCCATACATCTACAGAAAAGAGAGTAAAAAAAATCAACAGCGACTAGTATAAAGAGAAACATAGCAGTAGAGTAGATCATGGCCACCTCCAAGGCTCTCCTTCTTGCCATCCTTGGTTGTGCTTGCTTATGGAGTTCTGTTCTAGCGGTTCGTGAGCTGAGTGATGCGGCCATGGTCGAGAGGCATGAGAGGTGGATGGTGGAGTATGGGCGTGTCTACAAGGACGCAGCCGAGAAGGCGTGGCGCTTTGAGGTGTTCAAGGATAATGTCGCATTCGTCGAGTCATTCAACGCCAACAAGAACAACAAGTTCTGGCTTGGTGTCAACCAGTTTGCCGACCTGACCACCGAAGAGTTCAAAGCAAACAAAGGTTTCAAACCAATTTCAGCGGATAAGGTTCCGGCAACTGGATTCAAGTATGAGAACTTGAGCATCAGTGCGCTTCCGACGGCTGTGGACTGGAGGACCAAGGGAGCTGTCACACCTATCAAGAACCAAGGCCAATGTGGTACGTGCAATTGTGATCATACTTGAAACATGTAATTATTGCAGTGTTATATGATATATACATGTTGATTAAGCTCTTATATGCTGACATGTACAATGGCTGACACAACAGGTTGCTGCTGGGCGTTCTCTGCTGTAGCTGCCATGGAGGGCATTGTGAAGCTGAGCACTGGCAACCTCATCTCACTCTCTGAGCAAGAAATAGTGGACTGTGACATCCATGGCGGGATGAGGGTTGCGAGGGTGGCTGGATGGACGGTGCCTTTGAGTTCGTCATCAAGAATGGAGGCCTTGCCACCGAGTCCACCTATCCATACAAGGCAGCAGACGACAAGTGCAAGGGCGGATCAAAGAGCGCCGCAACCATCAAAGGTCATGAGGACGTGCCAGTCAACAACGAGGCTGCACTCATGAAGGCTGTGGCCAATCAGCCCGTGTCTGTCGCCGTCGATGCGGGTGACAGGACTTTTATGTTTTATGCCGGTGGTGTGATGACTGGCTCCTGCGGTACTGAGTTGGATCATGGAATTGCAGCCATCGGGTATGGTGTGGAGAGTGATGGCACAAAGTATTGATTTTGAAGAATTCTTGGGGCACCACATGGGGAGAGAAGGGATTCCTAAGGATGGAGAAAGACATTTCTGACAAAAGGGGAATGTGTGGCCTTGCCATGAAGCCTTCCTATCCCACTGAGTAGAAAATAAAAAAGAGTATGCTTCCAAAAACGCTGTCAGCTCGTATTTGAATAATTATATATGTGTCTTATGGACTCTCATACACAGTTTGTTCTTTATGTATTGTACATCATACATGTGTAACTTTTATTATGTTTGTGAACTTTGTAAATACCCTGGACGTTTGAAATAGTATCTTAAAACTCCATACATAGTTCTTTGAAGTCTGGAGATGTTGGTTATTAAATCACACAACCATCGAAGAACTACAAATGGGAATCTGGCGATTGTTTTAGTTCATATTCATCACTGTACATGTCAGAGGGGCAATTACAGAAAACGAAGTCTACAAACATTTCTCTCTATACACATTTTTTTTCTAACTTATGATCAGCGAAGTGAATATTTCAACTTTCGCTCGGTCTACATCGGCTTCGCCTCTTAGTTTCTTCAGTCTTGATACTTCTTTGAGGTTTGCAGCTGCTCCAGATGAGTCTTCACCAATAATCCAAGATCTTGATGCTTTAAAGGCTTTCTTTGTGCAAAGCCTTATTTTGTTGGCCACCACGAATAGAAAGAATTCAGATTATCTATTGAGCCAAGCTATTCATTATTAACAGGAAAGATCCCCTCTTAGCCACGTTGGTGTGTCCAGTGCCGCATGTGCCATGTTGGATCACACACCACCCATGCGCAACATGCTAAATGTAGCACTTGGTAAATATAGATTAGGATATCAGGTTGTGATTTGCTAAATGTAGCACTTGGTAAAATGTCATGTAAATAAAATAAATCTAGCTCAACATAACAGAGGCTAGCTAAATCAACAAAATATACAATAGTATAAAGATGCATCTTTCAGATTAGCAAAACACCTTCAGTGTTGTGTGCTGCACATTTATTTGATGAATTTCATCCATGGCCACATCTGAATCCACTTGATCACACGCATTGTCAGTTCGAGAGCCATGTGACCGTGACCTGGGCATTATTGACCTGTAGAAACAAAGGTAGCCATCAGCACAACCAACACAGTGAACACAGTTGCAAGCAACTAGGATCTTTGACACATACAAGAAAAAGAGACTCCATGTGTTAATTCATAGTAGGTCTGTTTCAGATCTATGTACATGTAGCTTTCCTAATTTTCTTTGATGCAACATACTATAATATATTTTATTTTTGTACACAGAGTAATATTTGGTGGTTCAGAATGTATAAAACAAACCTGTACCAGAGGTCAATTGATCCCTTGATCTTTGGATAAAGCAGAGGCAAGCTCATCAAATTTTCTATCCATTTCAGCAGCTATTCGTCGCCGCACCTGTGGAGGCACCCGTGCAGCCATTTGGCCTGCAAAACCGCAGTGGAATTGATGGAGAAACATAGCCATCAAATTAATGGATATTTTACATAACCTTACAAAAAAATTTGAAGGCATCGATGATGGATGTCCAACACAAATATGGCATGGATGTGATGCAAATTCATAAATCGGAAATCACGATAGGATTCTCCATACACAAGTAAGCCACTTTTAAGATGTTTATTGAACTGTGGACCAACAATTTTGTAACATGTATTCTCCTATGTCACAGCATTCACAAGGAATATTTAAGGAGACAGAGCACCACAAATGTAGATAGGCGGCATGAGAAAGAGTTCTTTCAGTGGTTCAAGAACCATGTAAGTATAAGGATGTTCTATGATTCATATAGAGATATCAGCTATGTATTCCAAAGGAGATCCTTCAGTTTCTGATGAATTATTTGATCCAGCAAGAGGACAAAATGATAGGATGTACATACAACAAAGGGAGTTAAAGAAGATAAGTATGGGTTCATAATGATAAATACTACTCGCAGGTTATCAACAAATGAGCCATATGTTTTGGCTTCGCAAGCAGAGCATGTATATTATGTGAATGATAATCAAGATTCAAAATGGTATGTTGTGGTAAAGACTAAACCTTGTATTATTTTGACACTCCTCTCACCGATGAAGAAGATGCCACTACTAAATCAAGTAAATCCAGTCCAGAAGCATGCCAAGAAAATGAAGTAATAACTGTGCTGAATCCAAATACAGTAGAAGATGGTCACATAAGTATATTGACACTCCTCCAGTTGAAGCGGAAGCTGAAGGTATCGCTGGGCTGTGGAAGGTAATCCGATACTCCATTACGAGGGTGACATTGAAGATGAAGACGAGCAACAAGAATCTGAAAGTGATGATAGCGAAGGTGGTGAGTACATGGATTCAGATGACAAAGATAGTGAATCGGAAGAAGAAATAGATGATGACTGTCAAGGGCCTGCACACCCAAGGTAGGAGGCCCCTGACTTCGTAGCTCGTAACCGGGCAGAGGAGGTGCCAGGGCGCTGCCTGGACACCAAGCAAGGGGATGAGATTTAGAGATAGCAGGGGTGAGAGTGTTTGGGATAATTTCTTTCTTGATTCATCCATCGTTGCTGCTTACATATATATAGGAGCTGGCTTATAAGACTGCCGCGACTCCCCTTTCTCCTTTCACACTCTTTTTCTCTCCTGTTCACACTCTTTCTCTCCTGTTCACACAAGACATAAATATTCTAATATTTCAAACTTCAAACCTCTTCGGTCCCTCCCCGGACCTTTGGTGCTCGCCAGCTGTACCCCTAGCCTTCTTGGAGCGTGAGTGCCGGGCTGTAGTGCCGGCCCCACATCACATCTCCCCCCTCGACTAGCAGCTTGTCCTCAAGATGGAAGCTGGGGTAGCGGTCTTGGAAGCCGCCGACGCCTTCCCATGAAGCTGAAGCGGCGGTTCGCCCCCGCCAGTGGACCAAGATTTGGCGGACGCCCCTAGCGAGGCGGAACGCGCGGACGCGCCTCGGTAATCGGAACAGTGGCGCCGTTGTGGATTGGAGGCGAGGCGGTGGTGCCGATGGAGGAGTGCCGATGAAGCGCTTTCGAAGCCCCACATGGAACACATCGCGGGAGGCGAAAGCGGGAGGCAGCTCCAGCGGTGGCGACCTGGATTGATGATCTCGATTGACATGGTACGCCCGTAAAACCGAGGCCGAGCTTGCCCTTGGAGACGCCCGTGGAGGGAAGGTGGGCGCGGTGGCGCGCCGGCCACACCCAATCCCCCACAAAGAAAGGAGACCTCCGATGAGTCTTGTCATACTTGGCGCTTGTAGATGGCCTGTGCTTGCTCCAGTCGACCACGGGCGTCAGCCAGCATTTCATCACGCTCAGCCATGCTTTTGGCCACTGCAGCCACACGTGTTTCGCCCGGTTCATACGAGCGGATGGACGGAGGGTCGCGGCCATAGACAATCTTGAATGGAGTTGTCTTGAGGCCGACCGGAAAGTCATTGTAGATATATTCAGCCCATGGGAGCCGCCGAGCCATTGCCGAGGCCGGTCCCCGTGAGACACCCGAGGTACATGACGATGACCTTGTTGGCACTTGGCAGCCTTAGCTTGACCGTCAGACTGAGGATGGAACGCAGTAGTCATATGAAGCTTGATGCCTGTGAGGCGCATCAATTCCTGCCAGAACAGGGAGGTGAACACCAGGTCTCTATCTGACACGATGGACTGCGGAAGACCATGCAGCCTCACAATATCTGAGAAGAACGCCTGGGCCACCGATTCAGCTGAGTAGGGGTGTGATAGTGGGATGAAGTGGCAATATTTGCTGAATCTGTCGACAATGGTGAGTATCATAGTCTTTCCTCCCACCTTTGGCAGAGCTTCTATGAAATCCATCCCGATGTCGGACCGCATTTAAGACGGCACCTACAGAGGAAGGAGTAAGCCAGCAGGTGAAGGTGCTCAGACTTATACCTCTGACAAGTGGCACAGGTGCGGATGTAATCCTGCACGATTGTCCTCAGGTTGGGGGAGTGGAAATCTCGACGAATGCGATGGAGTGTCCGCTGAACGCCCTCGTGGCCATCCTCATGGACAGTAGTCACCAGCTCCTGGAGTAGAGGAGCGCCAGTCGATGTAGAGGCGCCCCTCGAACGCCACTTCCCCCATCGATGAGGGACCAAGGGGCGTGGCGCCTCGTTAGCGGATGTCTTCCTTGAGCGTGACCAGCGCCGGATCCTGATCGTTGGCGAGGCGAAGACGATCAATGACATCAAAGCGGGGACCTGAGACGGACATGAGCGCCACCTCTTCGGTGTCACGGCGGGAAAGGGCGTCGGCCACCGTGTTGGTGCTTCCTGCTTTATATTCCACTGAGAAATCAAATCCCAAGAGCTTCCCCACCCAATGGTGCCGGGGATGGTAGCCACCACGATCCAACAAAAATTTCGTGACTGAAGTGATCCGTCTTCACCAAAAATCGCCGGCCCCATAAATATGGTCTCCAATGGCGATTTGCCATTACAAAGCCAATAAGTTCCCGCCATATGCCGCTAAGGACTGATGTCGGTGTGGTGGTAGGCGGTGAAGAAGGCCACCGGTGTTGCCCTTGGATCAGAACAGCGCCAAACCCATGTGTCGAGGCATCACATTCCACTATGAATTGCTGGCTGAAATCAGGAAAAGCCAAGACCGGTCTTTGTTGTCGAGTCGTCTTGAGGGTGCCAAAGGCCGCAGCCGCTTCCTCGCACCATGAGAATCCGTCCTTCTTGAGCAAGGCAAGAAGAGGAGCGCGATGGCACCAACCCTTGCACAAATTTGCGGTAATAGCCCGCCAACCCCGTAAAAACCGTGGGACGGCACGAACCAAACGGGCTGGGGCCAATCCGCCACCGCCTGAACCTTCTCGGGGTCCATGGCGACTCCTTGAGCCGAAATAATGTGACCCAAATAAGAAATAGAGGGAGTACCAAAGGCACACTTGGACCTTTTGACGAAGAGGCGATGTTGATGCGGGACGGTGAGCACCGCCGCACATGCTCGTAGGTGTTCAGCCATCGCCCCGCCAGATCGATATCGTTGAAGAAGACCAGACGGCGGGCGAGGAATGGTCGCACACATCATTCATCGCTGATCAAACGTAGCCGGTGCATTGCGAGGCCAAAAGGCATGACTAGGAATTCATACAAGGCGCCGTGGGTGCGGAAAGCCGCCTTCAATATATGTCTTGGGTTCATTCGACTTGATGATATCCAGATCGAAGGTCCAACTTCGTGAAGAAGCGGGCGCCGTGGAGCTCATCCAACGCTCTTCGACAACCGAATTGGATAAGCGCCCTTGACGGTGATGGCGTTGAGCGCGCTGTAATCGACGCAAAACCGCCATGAGCCATCGGCCTTCTTGACTAGAATCACCGTGAGGAGAAAGTCGACGCGGCCGCGGTCGAATAATACCTTGATCGAGCATGGTAGCGCACCGCCTTTCCAATTCATCCTTGTGTGCCACCGGATATCGGTATGGTCCGACCGCTACCGCGCCGAGCCCGCAAAGGGTGATGATGCCGTGATTCCTGGAGCGAGGGGAGGCATGCCGAGGGCTCAAGACAAGACCTTTGTGAAAGCTGTCCAACGGGCGCCGCCAAGAGATTGTCGAGCCGCAACATCGAGCCCCGGGCTAGGCGGACTTGCCACGCCCTTCCGGCAAACCCGCCCGATCGCGGTGCCGAAAAGTCATCGAGGGCGCTGAAATCCCGGAGAATAGGTCCGGCGGACGCCCGGCCATCTGCGGCCGAGGGCGACATCATAGCCCGCCAACGGCAACGCAAAGAAGTCGATTGGAGAAGGAGTCGCCATCCACGGAGAAAGCCGCCCGCAGTATACCCCCGACGCAGGGCACCCGCCACCGTTCGCCCATCACCACGCGCATGCCGCCGCGGTTGGAGGTGAAGATGTGTGCGAGCGGCAGCCCGGTGGAGATGAAATTATGTGTTGAGCCCGAGTCAATCAAAGCCCGGCAGGACGCGCGCCACCCAGGACCGATCCGCACTTGCATAGTCTCGCTCGTCGCGGACACCCGCGATGGCGTGAAGCGAGATGTGTGGGTCTTCGAGGTTGGGATCAGGTGCCTCCGTCCCTCGCCCTCCCGCGCTTCCGCCAAATCAAGGAGGAAGAGCCGCCGGGCAGACACGGTTGTGGCCTCGGCCGAATTTCTCGTTGCAATTGAAATGAGACACCTTGACGGGCGGCGCTCCCTCCATCTCCGCCTGGGATAGCCGCTGAACCCGCCGGCCCGCCAATTGGGGGTGGACGAAGATGATGCCCCTAGCGGCGGCGCGGGCAAGGCCAGAAGGGCGGCCGGCGCAGCATGCCGCGGCCCGCCAAGCGAGGAGGAGCGCCCGCCGGGAAACGCTGGGCGCGGCGCCTCGGTCGCTGAGCTCGGTTCCGGCCATCCCCATGGCGATGACCAGAGTCTGGGGATTATGCATCTCCACCTCGTGGCTCAACGGCGGCCCGAGCCCTGCTGTGAACGCCTGGACCCTCAGCCTTTCTTCCAGAAACCTAACACGGGGAAGCAGCGCCTCAAACCGGTCCTGATACTCCGCCACCGTGGTCGTCCGCCGACATGCCATCAGCTCACCAAAGGGGTTGGAGCGGATGGGAGGTCCATACCGGAGGTTGAGCAGTTCCGTAAACCGAGCCCAGGATGGCGTGCCTTCAGACTGTTGGACTTGCAGATACCACATTTGGGCGCCCCCCTCCAAATTGTACGACGCCATCCACACTTGTTCTTCCATGGCGATCCGCTGCTGGACGAAGTACGACTCGCAGCGGTTGATGAACGCCAGCGGGTCAGACTTGCCGTCGAACTTGGGGAAATCCATCTTCTGGAACCGCGGCGGGCGACCCCCCTGATGCTGCCCGTAGCCCGAGTCGTGAAACCCGCCGCCGCTGCCAGAGTGTTGTGTTCGCTCTTGCCGCATCTCGCGCATCTCTCCCTGAAGAGCCACGACACTGGCGCCCAAGGTTTCGATGAGCCTTTGGAGGTCGGACATTGTGGGTTCAGCCATGGCGGCAGAAGACGATGAGGCTGAGGATGGTGGTGTATGGTGGGGTGGGTCTGGAGCGGAGGTGGCAGAGGAAGATGATGATGAAGCGGAGGTGGATGAGGATCGCCTAGATCGCGATACCAAGTTGTCAAGGGCCTGCACACCCAAGGTAGGAGGCCCCTGACTTCGTAGCTCGTAACCCGGTAGAGGAGGTGCCAGGGCGCTGCCTGGACACCAAGCAAGGGGATGAGATTTAGAGATAGGGGTGAGAGTGTTTGGGATAATTTCTTTCTTGATTCATCCATCGTTGCTGCTTACATATATATAGGAGCTGGCTTATAAGACTGCCAGACTCCCCTTTCTCCTTTCACACTCTTTCTCTCCTGTTCACACTCTTTCTCTCCTGTTCACACAAGACATAAATATTCTAATCTTTCAAACTTCAAACCTCTTCGGTCCCTCCTGGACCTTTGGTGCTCTGGCCAGCTGTACCCCTAGCCTTCTTGGAGCGTGAGTGCCGGCTGTAGTGCCGGCCCCACATCACAATGACTAGCAAATAACTGATAATCCAGCTGAAATTTCTACAGGGAATATATATATGAGATGCATCTTCATTTCCTTGGTCACTTGCTTCACAAACGCTATAGTATGGAGATACATATATTCTAATGACGTGATTAGCAACATGGCGGAAATACTTCATTACATTTACATTTTGGAGCAAGTCAGGTTGTGTCGTTGTTTGCTTTTTGATCTTGATTAGTTGTAGTTGAGTCTGTTTAGTTGTACTTGTGTCTTATGCTGGTGTGTAAGAGTTTGTCGTTGCCGCAGGTGGAAGTTATTTATCAGGCTCGGATTGCATCTACTGTAAGCTGAACTCTTGTGTCACTGCTGATGCTATTATCAGATTGGTGAAACAGAACTTGTTTATCTGCGCTGCTATCTTACTGAGTTATTTTCCATTGGTTGGTGACGTGAGGCCTGGCCTAATTATCTTCTTGTTTATTCATCGTGAGACTAAAGTATTACTGCTACCTGCTAGTTGTAATCCTTTCGCAAGCGTCAATCTAAGCTGCTATTGGTTTGGCTGTGTGCTACTTTGGTTATTGCTCGATTAATACTTCTCCCACGTTGTGCCATTGCTTTATACTATTTTCCAGTGGACAACTACAATCTTTGGCTACTGCTTCCTACATAGAGATACGTTTACACATCCTGGTACTTAAGTAGATTATAAAATTCAGAGAAGCTGCTACCAATTATTTATCATATGGAATACAAGCTTTTATCACTAATAAAATATTACCTTGGTAACTAATGACAAAAGAATATTTGCCACAAAACTTTCTCACTAATCATGTACCATGTGGCAATGCAAAATTTTATCACTGATAAATATACTAACCAGTAGTGGGGGAAAATTCGTTAGTCACAATTAATATGGTAAATAGTGGCAAACGATAATTCCGCCACTACATTTGCCACTGAAGGTGCATCCTATGGCGAATTAATATATTGTCACTAATAATTGACACAAGAGTGACAAAAACCTAGTTTTCTCACGGTAGTTTGGTAAGTAGTGTCAAATTTAAATTTCGCCACAATATTTTCTCACTGATTGTTTCTTGTGACAACAATTTATTTTGCCACTAATAAATGTCATATTAGTGAGGTAAGTTTTTTTGCCACAAATGTCTTGTTAATTAGTGACAAAAGTTTCACCACTCTGTCTGCCACTAAAGATGGTTTCCGTGATGACTTAGTATTTTTCACTAATAACCACCATAATAGTGATGAAAACTAGTTTTGTCACAAATAGTATAGGGCATTAGTGGCAAACATAAATTTTGCCACATCATTTTGTCACTAATGCTCCGTCTTCCTGTAGTGTCATTGTGACGATGAGTGGCCCTTCCCATTTCTGTTGGAATTTTTCGAATATGTCTTTGTTTCTTTTCCTCTTTACGACAAAGTTCCTAGTAGTAGTTCTCTGGCCTTGACTTTCTTGTACCAGCTGCTTGTTTCTTTTTGATATTTTTCGAGATTTCCTAGGGCTTGGATTCTTTATTCTTCCATGAATTCTTTGCTTGTTTTTTGATCTTCTTCGCTTATTGTTTGCATATTTGCTCTTGGTGCTTCAAATTTTATATCTTTGGGAGTCATGACTTCTTCTCAATAGAGCAGTCTAAATGGTGCGAAATTAATTTGTTGATCTTGAAACTAATGTGTTATGAGACCAAATTATCTTTGGTGATTCATGAACCCACATTCCTTTTGGCAATCTGACTAGACATTTTGAGATTCCTTTGCAAATAATTCCATTTGCTCTTTCAACTGAACCATTTGATTGTGGGTGCCTTACAGATGCAAAGCATAATTAGATGCCAAGAGATAAACAATATTCTCCAAACTCTTCGTTGTTCCATTGTTCACCGTGATGTGTCTTGGGACTCGGAAGCGACATATAATGTTTTTCCATAGAAAATTTTTTCATTGTTTGCATGCGAAGACATGTTTGTGTCCTTATTTTCTTTCGTTTGAAGTTTATCACCCTTGCTTTCTCATACATTAGGAGGGGCTTGTGGTTGGTTGATCATTTAGCTAAGTGAAGCATGATGTCTGAAACAACCTCCACAATTTTCTATCAATGTGAAATGCAATTTTCCATTCCCCATATTGTAAACAGTCAGCGCTATGTGTTCCCAACTGCAATGCATTTGTTTCATTCTCCACATAGTTCCCATCTCTGACATCAGCGGATTAGTGGTACCTATTAATATGACTGAGCAAGGTTTTACTGATCTAGCTAATGCTTTTGGATGTGCTAAAAGTTCCTTACCTTTCACCTACCTTGGCTTACCTCTCAGCATTACCAAACTGACAGTGGCCGATGTTTGGCCCTTAGTTACTAATTGTGAAAGAAGACTCATGAGCATTTCTTCCTTCCTTAGTGATGCTGGCAGATTGGAGCTTACTAATGCAGTCTTCACTGCACTTCCCACTTTTGCAATGAGCACCTTTTTGTTGCCAAAAACTATTATCAAACAGAATGACAAATATAGAAAACACTGCCTTTGGAGAGGCTCAGATGCTAATAACAAGAAGCCACCAAAAGCAGCCTGGCCTATGGTATGTATTCCAAAAGAGCACGATGGTCTGTGTGTTCTGAATCTCTCAACACAAATGAATGTGTTCTGCACAAGCATCTTCACAAATTCTTCAATAAAACACCTATTCCCTAGGTTCAGCTTGTTTGGGACAAATATTATTCAAATGGAAAATTGCCAAGATTGACAAATAGTTTCAGGGGGCCCGTTCTGATGAAGGGATATTCTACAAAAGTTTAGCAATGACTCAGATTATTGATGGTGCTTCGTGCTTTTTCTGGCATGATCTCTCGGATGGTCAGATTCTTTATTCTACTTATCCCCAGCTCTTCTCCTTCTGCAAAGATGCTTTTTTCTGTCAAAAAAACTTAAGAACGAAGTCAACCGCATCAACTTATTCCATTTGCCCCTTTCTAATGAAGCCTATGATCAGTTTCAGAATCTTTCTATTCTGATCCAAAATACTGGCTCCTGCTCAAGGACAGATTAAGTACTAGAGAAAGAGAACTGCTGAGAAGGAAAAACATGTTTTTACCCTGTTATGACTGTTCTTTGCCCTCATGGAGTTGATGAAACTCTGATGCATCTCTTCTTTGAATGCCTCTTTGCTCAAGCTTGTTGGCACTTTCTTCATGGAAATTTTAATTACTATGTGTTGGTCAATCTGGGCATGTCGCAATGATCTAATCTTCAGACGCATCCCGGCTTCCTTGCAACACTGTTGAAGTATTTTCAAGGTTGAGTTTGCTCTAGTTATTCTAAGAGCAAAACCATCATATCCCGCTGCAATTGTTCATGGCTAGAAGCTTATGTGTAATTTTTCTTTGTACAGAACCTGTTTTATTTAAAGGAAATAAAAGCACAGACTGTGCTGCACAGTAGGGGTCTTTACCCCTCCTGTTTTCATAAAAAAAAAAACATCAGCGGATTAGCCCTACCGCCGCCCTTCGATTTTCCTTCTTATTGTGCAGGCAAGAAAACAGTGATCAGGTTACATATCTGGGTTGGAGTTCTTTTGAGGTAATTTCTAGACTTGCCTATTTGCAAGATTCTGAACAGAATGCTTTCCTGTACGTGTTTTAGATAAAACAGTGTCAGCATGTGCCATACTGTATCGCATCCGGCAACAAAGGAGATGGAGCCCCTCAAGTGTTGGTGCTGAAGAGTTTCCCGGAAAGAAGATGCGATGGCCCAGGTCCTTGAATTCGCTCTACTATGGGAGAATGGAACAATGCCTGATCCAGTAGCGCGCTGCAACACCGTGCTGTGTCGACCATCTGTCTGTTAACAACTATATGTAGTCTTCTTCTTGCTGAAATGAATGGCTAGATTGGAAATTACAAGTGTACTAGCTAGGTGGATACCCGTGCATAGCAACAGGATGAAGAAATAGTTTATGGTGGTATAATAGGTGCCAAGAAAAATATTTGAAACTTTTTCTATGACAATTGCAAAACTATGTTCCTGGAAATACTAATATTTGAGGTGGCACTTCAGGAAGCCTTTTTAGTTGACATTTCCTTTGATATTTCTGTCTTTTTCATGATTTCAGCAACATAAACTCCAGTTTTAAAGTCTGTGTCTTTTCTTTACTTTGAATTTTTTATCAATGCAAAATGCAAATTTCCATTGCCAGACTGTGTACTGTCACCACTGTGTTCTCAACTGCAATACATCTGTTTAATTATTCAGTTCCAGCTCTGAGATCAGCCCTCTGGCTCTTTGATTTTCCTTCTTATGTGCAATTAAGAAAACAATGATCAGGTTACATATCTGGACTGGAGTGCTTTTGAGGTAATCTCTGGATTTTGCTTATTTGTATGATGCTGCAGAAAATGCTTTCCTGAACATGTTTTAGATAAAATAGATTGAAGTAAGTCCAAATATATTGCTATGCATGTGATTGGTTCCTTGATCCATCCAGTCGGCTACACTCGCTAGTTTTAAAATAATTATTAAACATTGAGATACAAGGCAAACAAACAATGATTTCGTAGGCGACACGGTGATTGCTGTATGGTTATAATAGTTTACACAGGCGTGTGATTTGGGGTAATCTCTGTATTTGCTTATTTGTAAGATGCTGAAGAAAATGCTTTCCTGACCGTGTTTTAGTTAAAATAGATTGATTAGTAAGTCCAGATATATTGCTATGCATGTGATTAGTTCCTTGATCCAGCTAGTCGGCTACACTAGCTAGTTTTATAATAATTATTAAACGTTGAGATACAGGGCAAACAAACATTGATTTTGTAGGCGACGCTGGTGATTGTGTTGTGGTCAGTTCTGTTGTTATAATAGTTTACAAGCATGCGTTGTGCTTTGGGGGTCCATGTATGTAGCGAAGCCGGTGCACATTCTGTGGCGTGAGCTGGGTTCAAAATTTCGGTCGAAATTCATGAAATTCAGTATTTTGGGTGCTGGCCGAAATAAAACTCCGAATTTTGTAATACACTAATACATCTGCTACATAACTCCAAACTTATTTTTTATTATTTTTTTTATATTATATATATATGTTCTTCTATTCAATAGAAGTATAGTCATAAATAATACTAATAGTTGTTCAGATCTAAACTTTTTAGAAAAACCATACTCCATGTGTTCTAAAAACAATTCGGCGAAATTTCGGCCGAATTTCATGAAATTTGGTAATTTCGGTGGTGTCCCAAGTTTTTGCATTACCTAAATAAAAACCTTGGGCATGAGTATTAATTCTTCAGTTAACATCAAGGTTGCGTGCAGGTATCCGTCTTGTCAATTCCACACAGCATTCTAGGATTACTTTTCTATTTCTAGCTAATTGTGGGTCACTCTCAGCAGATACCATACGTTTATTCAGCAAGTAACAAGAATACATAATGAGTACCTAACTTGACCTGCACGCTGCAGTTCATGTATATACTGACTGCATTCAAAAAGATCACAGCTTCACTGACTTACGGCAATAGGAGGGTCTTTGGTCTATATAAAGACAGACCCTGCATCCTCATTCCCACACATCTATTGCAAAGCGAGTACACAAAAGCAACAGCAACCAGTAAAAAGAGAAACTCAGCAGCAGAGTAGATCATGGCCAGCTCCAAGGCTTTCCTTCTTGCCATCCTTGGTTGTGCTTGCTTATGGAGTTCTGTCCTAGCGGCTCGTGAGCTGAGCGACGCGGCCATGGTCGAGAGGCATGAGAGGTGGATGGTGGAGTATGGGCGTGTCTATAAGGACGCAGCCGAGAAGGCGCAACGCTTTGAGGTGTTCAAGGATAATGTCGCATTCGTCGAGTCGTTCAACGCCAATAAGAACAACAAGTTCTGGCTTGGTGTCAACCAGTTTGCGGATCTGACCACCGAAGAGTTCAAAGCGAACAAAGGTTTCAAACCAATTTCAGTGGAAAAGGTTCCGGCAACTGGATTCAAGTATGAGAACTTGAGCATCAGTGCGCTTCCGACGGCTGTGGACTGGAGGACCAAGGGAGCTGTCACACCTATCAAGAACCAAGGCCAATGTGGTACGTGCAATTGTGATCATACTTGAAACATGTAATTATTGCAGTGTTATATGATATATACATGTTGATTAAGCTCTTATATGCTGACATGTACAATGGCTGACACAACAGGTTGCTGCTGGGCGTTCTCTGCTGTAGCTGCCATGGAGGGCATTGTGAAGCTGAGCACTGGCAACCTCATCTCACTCTCTGAGCAAGAAATAGTGGACTGTGACATCCATGGCGGGGATGAGGGTTGTGAGGGTGGCTGGATGGACGGTGCCTTTGAGTTCGTCATCAAGAATGGAGGCCTTGCCACCGAGTCCACCTATCCATACAAGGCAGCAGACGACAAGTGCAAGGGCGGATCAAAGAGCGCCGCAACCATCAAAGGTCATGAGGACGTGCCAGTCAACAATGAGGCTGCACTCATGAAGGCTGTGGCCAATCAGCCCGTGTCTGTCGCCGTCGATGCGGGTGACAGGACTTTTATGCTTTATGCCGGTGGTGTGATGACTGGTTCCTGCGGCACTGAGTTGGATCATGGAATCGCAGCCATCGGGTATGGCGTGGAGAGTGATGGCACAAAGTATTGGATTTTGAAGAATTCTTGGGGTACCACATGGGGAGAGAAGGGATTCCTAAGGATGGAGAAGGACATTTCTGACAAACGGGGAATGTGTGGCCTTGCCATGAAGCCTTCCTATCCCACTGAGTAGAAAACAAAAAAGAGTATGCTTACAAAGACGTGATCAGCTTGTATTTGAATAATTATATATGTGCCTTCTGCACTTTCATGCACATGCAACTTTATGTATTGTACGTCATACAAGTGTAACTTTTATTATGTTTGTGGACTTTGTAAATATCCTGGATGTATGAAATAGTGTGTTAAAGCAGCTCTGTACATAGTTCCTTCAAGCCTGGAGTTTGTTAAATAGTCACAATGTCCACACCATTTCATACTAGGACTTAGGAGAGACCCCACTGGAGAGCCACACACACACAAAACTAATAACTTTCCTTAGCATTACTAGATCATATGTTTGAGGTAAGGGTAAGACATACAACTAATGCTTGTAAGGTTTCCATAAGTTTACCACAACACTAAATGTAGAATTTAAGCATATCCCTAGCAGTTGTGCTTATTTAGAAACACTAGAAAAACTTGGTTTATGAGCATGCTTAATGTAGTCCTCAAAAGCATCACTTTCAACAACGAAAAGAGTAATATCAGTTTTGGAGGGCAGCTTTTAGTTTGCATGCACTACGGTGACAAATCAAAAGGATAGTGCCACCAGTGGGAAACGAGCAGTCAAACTAGACTTGCAGATGTAGCATTTAGCTGCATATCTGATCTTATCGCCGTTCTCCATATGAAACAACTTTTTAGTGTCATTGCAAACATCAGAGGTGGAAGTCCTTGATCTGTTCTCACTGGTGCTTGCAATGGGAGGGATCGACATGTTGAACCAGTGCTTGCCAGAGGAACACCATTGCCATCCCTGCCAGCTAGCACTACACCACAACACTTAAACAACATGAGACGTCTGTTACGTGAGAGTTCATCTGAATTTAATATAACATAACATGTACGAGGCACAAGTTATTGCTCTGTTTTTTTAAAAAAAAAAAAAAAACTGTTTGCTTACAACGTTTCAAATGCTGCATAATTGTAGTATTACATATTTTTTATCAGATCCCTATTTGATAAGAGCACTCACAATGCAGACTCTACCATGGTTTCTATCCTTATTTATTACCCCTCTATTTATTGTTTTTTTGCTGATGTGGCGCTGTATTTATTGAAGAAAGAGAGTAACTAATGCACTAACTTTGAAAACTATTTTGATGAATACTTTTCCACGAATTCAGTAATATTCTTGTCCGAGCTGCCTCCATTCTGCATGGCTTCCTTGGCTTTTCGCATCCACATAGTGGCATTCATCCTATACTTATCCTTTCTATTCCCATCCATAACATCCTTGATGCACCTTTCCACCTCGCCTCTCGTCACCAAGCCTTTCTCATCCTTGCGCACCCGACACCCAAGCCCCACATGCTCTCCACATATTTTGATATGGTCGGTTGGTCTGCCCAGTGTGGTATTGCCACAATTGGCACACCATTAACAATTGCTTCTAGTGTTGAATTCCATCCGCAATGTGTCAAGAAACAACCTGCATATTAAAAGTATGCAACTAATTTTTATACTTCTAATCAGTTTGGCTAATTGTCCCTTGTAGGTAGAAGAATAACCATTTCCCATACCTGTGGCTTTATGTGCTAGAACCTCAAGCTGGGGGCACCAAGAAACAATAAGGCCGTGTTCCTTGCACTTGTCCCGAAGACCATTGGACAGCTTGTGTTGTTCATTTGACCTCACAACCCAAACGAATGGTTTGCCAGAATTGCACAATCCATTGCCAAGCTCTTCTAACTGTGTTTCGTCGTAATCAGAAACAGTTCCATAGGATACAAGAACTACAGAACATGGAAGTTGCTTGTCAAGCCAAGCGAGACATGACTCGCTGCTATTGAAGAGGTTGAAACCGTAAGCCTTGTTCAACGGCAAGCGGTCATCATCCAGATAAAATGATGGCAAGGTTGGGCCTATTGTCTTTGCACGCCATGTTAGTGCCATATAATCTGTCTCCTGCTCAGTTAATAATAATGCAAATTTGTCAAAAAAAAAAAAAAAATCATTCTTATGATGGTGAAGTGGAATCAAAGAATCACTACGAACAGACCAATCATAGATTGTTCAGTAAAACATGAGTATACACAATAATCTTGACATTTGTATGATTGTCTCTACAAACAAAACAGAGTATGTGCAAGCAGCATGAAAATTCACTTGAGCAAAACAACAAAAGGTCATCATCAAGATAAAATGATGGCAACTGGCAAGGTTGGGCCTATGGTATTTGCCTGCCATGTTAGTGCCATATAATCTGCCTCTTGCTCAGTCAACAATGCAGATGTGTCAAAAGAAAACCAATCTTATGATAGTGAAGTGTAATAAAAAACAGACCAATCATCGATTATTCAGTAAAGAAACATGAATATGGACCCATCTTGACTTGTTTCAAAAAGAAAAATCTTGACATTTCTTTGTATCTACGAAGAAAAACAGTGTGTGCTTGGCGTGCTGAGACTGCATGGCATACGCCGCAAGATAGTGGAATACAAGATTCGTTATAGAGACGGACAGTCAAAGCCAAGAACTCGTGAAGCTTTGGGAGGCAGCCCCAACCACAACCAGAGATCGAGTGTGGCGACAGTCATCAAGGAATGTCGGGATATCAGTCTCTGTTTTACTGGTTTTATTTTTCTGTACTCCCCATCATGTAATCCTGTAGCTGATATGCTGGCAAAGCATGTCTCAGGTAGCTCCAGCCTAATGCTGCACTGTTGCTAATCGATTATTGTAGCTCTGTTGCTCCATGCAAACCACTAAGTCTAAAAAGAAGAAGAAGAAAAAACAGAGTATGTGCAAACAGCACCGGAAGTTCATTTGGGCAAAGCAACAAACAGGTGGCGGCCATGGTCACGGTAACCTCACCTTGGGTTCGATGTCGTGGAACGAGTTGACGAGCACGTCGTCGGCGTCCTCCAGCCCCTCGAATTGCCGTAGCGTCGCCCGAAGGAACACAGGGCACCAGTCGGGTCTCGCCGCGAACGGCGGCACATCGTCGGGTCCGAGCTCGACACCCAGCAGCCCACGCGCAAACAGCTCTTTCCCATCCACGACCGGCAGCGACATCCGCCCCGCCACCACCTCCCCATAGACGACGTCGACGGCGCAAGGCTGCGACAGGAACGCCGCGGCGGGGACGCCAGCCGCCTTCGCCACGCGCAGCGCCCAAGGGAGGTGCGGGTCGTAGACCAGCACGCGCACGGGGCGCCCTCGGCGGCCTCGGAGCGGATCAGCTCCGCGAGCGTCTCCGAGCCGACGGCGTCGAGCTGGCGCACGTACTCGTCGACGTCGGGGCAGGACGCCCTGCCGCCCTCGTCGAAGCCGTCGGAGATGGCGGCTACACTGAAGGGCTCACCTGGGGGCGGGGTGGTGGAGAGCACGTACCGCGACGTGACGAGCGTGGGGCGCAGGCCGTGGTAGGCCAGGCGGCGGCCGAACTCGAGCAGCGGGTTCGTGTGGCCCTGCGCGCCTGGGTACGGCAGCAGAAGGACGTGCGCGCCGCCACCCCCACCGGCAGCTGCAGAGGAGGAAGACGAGGTGCTGCTGGCGCTCGTGCTCCCCATTGTGGGCTCAGTGAATAGGCTAGAGTTGGGTATTATAGTATATATAGTATATATAAATGAATAATAAGGCGTTCTTGCAGTGCCGTGGCACGCAAGGTTGGTTGATCGTTGACGGTCTCATCGCGCAGCTTCTGTTGATGCATGCAGTTGTCTGATTTCCTTTTTTTCTTCTTTTGGCGCCAAGCCAACAAAAGACAAGTACTCCCTCCGTTCCACGGAGTTTGACGCTTTTAACTTTTGAACTTTTCTTTTTGACCATCCGCCTTATTCAAAATATTTTTGCAAATTATAAAATAAAATAATCAATACTCAAGTATCTTCATTGATAAAATAAGTCGTAAAAAAAATAAATTATATTTGTGTAAAAATTGGAATAAGACTAAACATCGAATAAGATTTCAAGACGGAAAACCGGGGTGACAAACTCGGTGGGACGGAGGGGAGTAGAGATAAGGATTTCCCCGTAGAACCACGCCAGACTACTTGTCTCGCGCCTCGCTAGACTACTCTTTACCGCCTCAATGCCTCGGGGTCTCTTGAGTTGGTGCCTTGAAAAGTCACGACCAAAAAGTCGCTTTTGCCTAGTATAAATTTGAAAGAAGTTCGGACTCTACTTTTACCCGCTTTTGGATCACAAAATTACCCATTGTCACTCGTTACACACATACCCGATTCGTTTGTTTTGTTTTTTCTTCCGTCCGCAGCTTCTTCCTTCGCTCTTCTTCACCGCGACCGTGGGGAAGAGCTCCACCGCGCCTCCCATCACCGACGCGCCCGAGCTCCGCCGCCCCCCTCACCGACCCCGAGCCCGCCGCCTCCCCTCACCGACGCCCGAGCTCCGCCGCCTCCCCTCACCGGCTCCACCCTAGGTTGCTCGCGTGCACGGATCCGCCGTGGGCAAACACAAGACCGGCGTGCGGCCCGTCGGTGGGCGGGGGTGCCTCCCTCGCGCTATGTCGCCTACCTTGGTCCTCGCTTCTCGTCCCGACGGGCGGTCGCCGCCTTGAAGGCCCGCCCTTCTTGGCCGTCGTGCCATGGTCATCCCCGACGAGCTCGGACCTACCCCGGGCGAGCATGGCCCCGGCCTCGGGCCGGCCCGACGCCACTCCACCGCTGGCGACCGGCTCCGGCGGCGCCCACCGCGGGCCATGGAGGCACGCACATGGCCTTCCGAGTGCATGGCAAAGACGGCGAGCGGCCACCTCCTCTCGGCCGACGAGCTTGTGGCGCGACGGCGGCCTCCTCCCTTCAGACGGTGGCCCTCCCCTCTCCACTCCTAGCCCCCAAGAACAGAGCAAAGATGGCAGCCTCCATGGGAGCAGCATGCGGCATGCCCAAGATCTATCTAGAGGAGGAAGAAATCACATGTGTGCATGACATGTGGGCCCGCTTTGAAGTGAGGGGACTTTTTCAAAAGCCACAAAGAGCTCAACCAAACAAAGCTTCCATCCATCCCACAAAGAGCCTTTGACAAAGCTACTTTTTCTTAAAAAGACACAACCCACAACAGCTTTTTGCAAAAGCCACAGCCAACCAAACACACCCTAAGTCTCCACGTATACATCAACCGCCGGGGAAATGGTGGTTCCGCTAAGTAAAGCAGAGACTCGTACGAAGCACTAGTTGCCTTGGCTAACAAAAGTAGAGGCACAACATGTTGTGATGAAGAGTTGCTCTGATTTCTCTTAAAAGCATAGCAGTGAAAGGTATATCGTGGACCATAAAAATGATTTGTGAACACTGAAATAAAGCTGCGAGCATTGGGCCTATTGCTCTTGGTTTACCCACTCGTACATGGCTGCTAGCTTTTTGATGAGGCATAACACTAATGCTGCTTGCGTTGCTGCTGCCCCTAAAGGAGGCGATCGTTTTTCTTTCATCAAAACCACCTTGAGTTTTCAAAACCACTTTCTTTTAGTAAGATCGAAAAACCTGCTCTCATGCGACTCTCTATGTTAATTCCTAATCTTTCTGAAAATCGACTCAATCACATGAAAATATATATGCACGATCGGTAAGTCTATTAAGAATATGAGAAAGAATACAGAGCAGGACTAGGGTTCTCCATGTGAATGTACAAGAGATAAAAAGAGTATAAAAGTGGTTATGGTGATTTGGGAAATAGTTTAGGTTTTTTTTTTTTTTTTGCAAAATGATTTTTATATTTTAGGAGTCATATTTAAAAACTATATTAGAAACCTTACAGAATGGTTCCAAGTTCTTTAGCTATATGGAAAACCTATTAATTTACTAAATTTTTTTTAAAAAATTGTTGGAGATGCTTTTATGTTGTTCTTTTAACATCTTGGAATTCACATACTTGTATGTATTTTGGAATAACTTTTATGTCAACCAAAGGCAAATTGTGCAAACGACACTCGATAAAACACAACTCTGGAGCTCGAGTAGCATTCTAGCCAAACACCTCCATCGGTCGGCCCAACTCCACTTAGAGCCAGGTCTAGCTTCATTTCTAGAGTGGAGCTGCTCTAACGGAGTTGAGTCATCCCAAACATCTCCTAAATATCGATGTTTCACTACTACAAAAAAATCTTTTATAAGGCGTTTTCATTTTATTAACCATGGCGATTTTTTTAAAACCGCCATGGTTAATACCTTGATTAACTGTGGGGGTTTTTTAATTAACCGTGGTAGGTTTTAGCCGCCAAATCGATTAACCATGGTGGTTTTAAAAAAAAATGTCACGGTAAATAATTGACCGCGCTTCGAGAGCCAAAGCCGCGCCGTCGGGCCACCACGCCCCGTGCCTCCGAGCCAGCACATCAGGATGGAGGTTGTGGAAGGAGGGAGCGGTAGACAGAGAGGGAAGAGGGGGCATCGGCGCGTTGGGGAGGGAGAGGAGAGGGAGGGTGTCAACGTTGGGGAGGGAGAGCAGGGGGGAGTGCACTGGGAGAGAGTGTTGTCTGGTTCGGTGTTAGGATTTGAGAGAAAGCGGCTCTCTAGTTCGTGGGAGCGTGGCGCCGTGGGATTTTTTGCGTTGGGAAGGGGGCGGCTGATAGGAATGAGATGGAGTTAGGGTTTGGAGTGTCCACGCTATATATATTTGGAGGGCTATTATTTACTGTGGTTTTTTATAAACTGTGGTTTTTTTATAAAAATCGCCACGGTTAATCGATTTCTGATGTCGGGTTTTTATAACCACCGCAGTTTACAAAATAGAAACGCATTGTAAAAGGTTTTTTAGTAGTGTACCGAGACTACTTTTGGCCTTGTGACTTTCAGTTTGAAACATAATATTGGCTTGGAGATATCCCGTGTTGTATATGCAATTAATCTAGAGATGGTTGAAAATATTAGAGTTGTTCGAATGATGGTTTCTAAGCCGGCTGATGGTGTTTTATTATGTGCTTTTTTTTTTTTTTTTTGATACCGTGTTTTATTATGTGCTGGTAGTAAGTAGAAGCGACGAACAGAGCCGGCGGTGGGCTTATAGAAAGAATAAAAGTGACTGGATCGGAAGCAACTAGGAAACGACGGCTGGCCCTATTGCTCGACATGATGCACGTGCGCACCGAGTTCACAAGTCAACGCAGAATTCCTTTCAGTCCACGCAAATTATTTTTCTGACCTTGAAGACGGCAGGATCGGACGACGAACCGTGCGCGCCACTCCACTGCCCGACACCCATACAACTATTTAACCACCGCCTCAAGCTATACCAACAGAAATACGAAAAGATACACACACAGAGCACCACTTGTTCACTTCACTCGCTGCAAGAAGACACAAGCGAATAGGTGCAGGTGGAGCCAATGAGCAGCCATGGGGGAGCCACGCGCCGGGGGCCACCTCGCCTTGCTCCTCGTCCTCCTGCGCCGCCTCCAGCTCCAACGAGAGCCACCGCGCGCAGGCAGTGCTGCTCCTGCCGTTCCGGGGCGCGCTGCACGGCCACAACAGCCCGATGCTGCTCTAGATCGGCCGCCGGCACAGCCTCGTGCGCCACGGCCTCCGCCCCATGCTCGTCACCACCAGCTACATCGTCATCCTAACCGTGCCGGCCCCGCCCAGCCCCTTCCGCGTCGCCACAATTTCAGACGGCTTCAGTGACATCGGCCATGCCTAAGCTAGCTAGCCAATTGTGTTGGACCAGGCAACTGTATCAAAATGCATTTTTAGGAGGTGATGGACGGCGAGAGCAAGAGTGAATATCTGGGATGAATTGATGCTTGCTAAGTGGATGCGGAATATGCACAAGTCACAATGCAGGAAGAAGGAAACTCACGCAAATATTGCTGAACTTTCAGCAAATTGAAGTATATCCATCATGTCGTCAAACAATAAGCATCTACTGATATGGAATTTATATATTGGTGAGCAGAACAAGTCTTTGCGTGTTGCGGCTTGTGTAAAACTAGCTGTAACTACAAAGGAGGCCAAAGATGTACGTTGGTATTTTAATGTTGGGACAATTGTGCAACCGCCCCTTTGTTTTGAGGGTTAATTGCGCGCGTTTGCTCCTATTTTCTTTAACTTTGTCAATTGCCCCTACTTTTTTGTTACTGAAGCAATCGTTTGCCCCTCTTTTCAGTCAACGCCGCTTATAGTTGGATAATGGACCAAAAAAAAAATAGCACTACTAGGGATTGTCTCATTGATGACGTTCGCCATTGGTCACTAAAAGTGCCAAAATCGTCACCCAAAAGCATCTCGCGGACGAGTTTTTGACGAAATTCATATCGCCACCGAGGTCGCGTCACATTTGGTCATCGGTGGCGAAATGTATATTTTCGTCCACAGATGTGGCTCCATTCATGACCGAATAACGAGTGGTCATGGATGTACTTTCAATCTATGACGATGCCTTTTTAGTCATGGAAGAACCATCATTTTCGTCATTATCGACTAACTATCGGCGTTCTAGACGGCGCCGTTAACGGCGCCGTTAACAATCGATGATGATTTACATTCGTCACGTGTTCGTCATAAGCTACCGCCTAACGCCGTTTTGTGTCCGATGCGACGTGGGCGCTAATGTGACAAAGACGTGGATCCGACGTTTGTGTAATCGATGGACGTGGTCGCTAATGTGACAAAGACGTGGATGCCGACGTGGCTCATTTTGGTCCGCCACGTGGCGAGCTATTATTGGTTTTCATTTTCGTCACAGATGTAATTACCAATTCATCACAACAATAATTATATATACGTCACAAAAGACATCAATTTCATCACAGAGATGCATATGGTTTCATTACTATTTGCAAATAATATTGAAATGATCAAATAAAATTCCATAGATAAATAGATCCAGTATTCCGGCGCTCCACAAAAATTGTACTCATTTCAAAGACAGAAACATCTATTGCAGCCCCAAGTATGTACTATTACATCCCATATACATACACTAAGAATTATGGGCTTCTAACGATAGCAACTTGTATCATGGCACTGATGACTACGGTGATAAAGTGACTATGGCCATCGAGTGTAGATGCAGATCTTTATCCCTGCGAAAAATAAAGCAATAAAGGATCAGTGGTCCGCTTTTATATATAATTTAGTTTCAATGCAATTAATAAAAGTTTGTGAATGAGAATACGGAAACCAATTAAAAGTATCGCATAGCCTTTAACATCACATGGCATTAATCACATTGGTAAATAATTAGAAATCAACGACATCAAACAAAATGTAATATGCTATCCTATATAACAGTCAATAAGGCAATAACTAAACAGTTTGTGCATTATTAGGATTTGCACATGAACTAACGGCTGTGCACTCCTAGGATTTTAGAAAACTAGAGCACTATCTCATACCTATAATTGGACAGTAGGTCAGCCATGATCGAAGGGACAGTGCCACCTACTAATGACTCACCTCAAAAGGTCCTATCAAAATTCCAAGAAAATATGATCAGAACAAATCTTCCATGCCACTAAAATTGATCCAAGTGTCCATGTGGCAAGAAGCAATGCAACAGTAATCCATCAAAAGAACATTGCAGGCATATTTTGGTACAAAATAATTTGAGAAGCAACTCTAACCTTTAATTTCTTTTATGTTATACGTTAATTGCTATAGGATCAGAACCATATCAGAAGCATATTAAAATATGCATACATAGATATAACTTCTGTACACTAGCCAAGCATATAATTTGACATAGTTGTTAGTCAAACCTTAGGAACGTTTTTTTAGATAAAAATAGGCTTTTATATAAGTGGATGGAGGGATGATGTAAATCTGCAGATGTAGTTCTACACTTGATGGAAGCATGAATAGCAAAAGGAACTGAAAAGAGAACGAGAGAAAGGGATTGAAGATACCAGACGGACAAGGCTACATGTAGCCCATGTAAAACAGATGAACTAAAAAGGAACCAGGGTACAATCTGAAATTGATCTGTAAAGAAATGCACAAGCTATCAACAGAGCTATAACACAACTTTGTGTAGCCTAGAAAATAAAAGCTAAATGTAGCCTACAGTCAAAGGTAACAGAATTGCACTTGAGCCTATTAACTATTTGCATAATAAAATTGATCAGACATCCATTTTGTTAAAACATCACAAAGGAAGCTGGTGTAGACATATATTAGTCCTCCTAGAACACTTCATCTCTTCCCAAACTGAATATTAAAGCAATTAGAAAAGGAAAAGAAAAAAAAGACCACGAGTTCAGAATAATTTCAGATAACTTGATTCTTTGATTTACTTGGACTCAAAAAGAAAGTCTTGTCTGCCAGAACACCTGAGCGTTCCACTCCAAATATTGTCGGAACAGCATTACCAACAGACATGTTATCAACTCAATGGTGACCACAGCAACATGCTTGTTTCTAACTGACTTGTTACCACAACTCACGGTACTTGCGGGGCACCACGCAGCTGAAGCCCGTAGTAGCTTCTAGTCCTGGTAGCCACGCCAAGACCTGGAATTCTGATCTCTAAAAGAAAACAAGCATTTTATCAAAAACCTTGCAAGCAATTCCAACCACAGGAACCCCTAAAACCGATGACAGTACCTGATTAATCACCACTCCAGTTTCTAGTCCTCACGATTGCTAGGTGCCTCCATCTCCAAATCCATTCGAGAGAAGAATAATAAATAAATTTCAGTAATTCCGAAAGGAGGTCAACAATCTCGTTAGTTTTTTCTTGTCTTATCCATCGAGTGGAGGAATTTGGTGAGAGCTGCAAACCTCGATTTCTGTAGTTGCTGCAAACCTCCGTTCCCATCCGTGAGCTGCACCCGCATAGAAGCACCAATGGCGTAGTGGTCTTCATAGCCCCGGCACACGAGGCCTTCCCAGCTCCGGTAGCCTGCTCCTTCCAATCCTAGCGCGGCTGTGCTCATCTCCGTTCCCCGTCCCAGTGCCCAAGAGGTGGCACCCCTGCTCCTTCCTGGCTCGGCGCGACGCCGCCCCTGCTCCTTCCTGGCTCGGTGAGGAACAGGGGTCGTGGTGGAGGACTGGTGAGCGCTCGCCGTCGATGATGCAGAGGGAAGCCGGATCCGTGAGGGAGCGAGAGGCGAGATCCGCCGTCAGGGCGACCATGAGTCGGGGCTAGGGAGGCGCGATGCAGTTGTGCGGGGTATGGCGGCGTGTGGGAGAGGAACCGAGGGAGATAGGGTTAAATGCGTGGAGTGGGGGGGTGGAGTAGTGGGCCGGCTCTCATGGGCCTTTTTTCTTTTGCTTTTTTTTTTCTCTTTTCTATTTTTCTTTTTCTGTTTTTTTCTTTTTTTCTTTAATATGACTAAGTAAGTAATGTTTCTAGTTGTAAAGAATATATAGTACCACTTTATCGAAATCATTTGAAATTTTTACAGGATGGTTTTGGAGCAAAAATAAGTTGGTGTGTGAATATGTGGAATTTGACCAAGTTTAGCTATTATATTGTTGTGTGAGTATGTGGAATTTGACCAATTTATATGGGATGATAGAGAATGATTTTAAAATCATTTTAAAAAAATCAACACATTTTCGAGTTAGTATGAGGGAGAAAGACTAGCATACACGGCCATACACTAGCATGATAAAATCATTTTAAAATCATTTAGAACAAAATCAACACATTTCAAGATAATTGATAACTCATGCACTAATACTATACACTAGCATGAGCATCTCTCACTTTTTAACTAGGAGATGTGTGAGAGATGTGGCCCATCAATGATGCGCATCAATACTATCTCTGAATCAACTCATTTTTTTCAAGATTCTACACTAAAAAGGATGCGTCCTTGCAAATTTTTAGATTTTTTTTTTAGCTATATTAAGGTATTTTAATATTTTTTGTTGAGAAAATTAACAAATAATTACAAGTAATAGGTAAACTTGGTCTAAAAATTGCACAAATGCACACAACACCATAGTTTAGCTCCATAAACACCTCAAAAAAAGTTTGAGATGATTTGGAGAAAGTGGTACTACACATCTCACACTAGCATGAGCATCTCTCACCTTTTGACTAGGACATATGTGCGAGCGATGTGGGTCATTGTGAGGATGTGCATCAACACTATCTCCGAATTGACTCAAATTTTTTTTGTCAAGATTCTACACTAAAAGGAGGTGTCCTTGTAAATTTTTAGATTTTTAGCTACATTAGGGTATTTTTAACATTTTTGTTGAGTAAATCAACAAATAATTGCAGTAATAGGTAAACTTGGTCTAAAAAATTGCACAAATATACACAACACTATAGTTTGGCTCCATAAATGCCCTAAAAAAGTTTGAGATGATTTTGATATAGTTTACAAATCTTACACTAGCATGAGCATCTCTAACCTAGGGACACGGACATGTATGAGAGATGTGGGACATTGTGTGAGAGATGTGGGCCACTTTGTCGAAATCATTTGAAAGCTTTATGAGATGATAGAATTTAGTATTTCTAAAAATTATTATTCTATAGAATTTATATCTAAAATATAAAAGAGTTAGAATATCTATTACACTGTCTTGCCTAATTCACTCATTGCAAGTCTTCTACACAAGCCTAGTAGAATGCCTCGAACAGCTACTAGAACACTTAATCAAACAAAGAGGCTAACATTACTCTAGTCTAGCTTAAACTAGTGAAGCAACTAAATTAGCTATTTCTACTAAGTTTATGTGATGAAATTTGGATGAGCTTCTATTTGATACAACAATTTTCTCAAAATTATTATGTTTTAACTAAAAATGGGTAAAATCACGTTGGAGTCCAAAATAGGACATATATACAGTTCCCAATTAAATAAATTTTATTGCATATGATTCAATACACCAGTACGGATTTTGTTGTATTCTTTATGCAAACTAAATTGAAGAGATGTTTCACAAATTCAAATTCTTCTAAATTTTTATATTTTACGATGTACTGTAGATTTTACAAAATCCTGTAAAATGCTCTTCTGCAAAAAATCCAACCGGCGGAAATAAAATGCGCGCGGGCATGCGCGACCGCGAAAAAGAAGGGCGGGAATAAATTGCCCACCACCCGTCACATAACCCCTCCGCTCTTTCATCGATTCCATCTCCGCGATCGCATCCCATCTTCGCCACTCGCGAGCCAAATCCCAGTCCGGCCGCCACCACCCACCGCCTGCCACAAGCATCTCCGGCACATAAAACCATAGTCTGCCGTCTCCCGCCGGCTGCCGCAGGGGCATCGCGCACTATCCCTCCGGCCTCCGCCCTGCGCTCCGCCCCTTGCCGGTTCGCCCCGTCCATTCGGTCTGCAGGCGGTTGACCGGTCGCCGGCTGCCCGCCGGCTGCCCAGCGCCACTGCCCAAGACCCCGCTCGGCTGCATGAGCAGGAGAAACACGAACAGGAAGGAACTCAGGGTCAGGGAACAGGAACACGGGAACAGAGCAGCTGCAGCCCTGGTTAGCATCTCGTTTCCCAATTTCAATAATTTTCAACCCTTGCCAGATCTGTTTCATAGGATTTAAAAACGAGTTGTTTGTGACATTTGTTGGTACTAATATTTAATAAGGATCCAGGTATTCAAGAAGCTTGAAATCGACATGGTAAAAGGTTAGTCTCATTGCCTCTACTAAGCTGGAAATTTACTGCAAAAGTATTGTGGTCTTTTATATATTAATTAGAAAATATGTTCTTTATCTAGCACAAATAGAGATTATGCAACACTGCACCGCTTATTATCCAGATGCTCTCATTGTGTTTGTATATGTGTAACAAACTAATGCTACATCATTATTTAGATTCAGGATCTTACAATGTTGCATGCTAGTATTAAACCTCCAATTTCTTATTGATCTAAACCTGTCTGGTTTTTTAGTTAGCCTTGTCAAATATCAAATAGCCAAATTAACCTCCAATTGCTTGCTGCGATGCTTTTGGTTAATGCTGATGGATGATGATGGTGATATGGCTAAAATATTCCAGTTAGTTGATCCTTTTTAAAATATGTCTCTGTATTAGTTTGCAATTCATAGTATCACACTTCCTGTCCAATATATTGCCTCCACCCATCAAAGTTAGCTGAACTAAAAAAATTATGTGGTTCAATTTTTGTTTTCAAAAGTATTAGTCTATGTCTCTATGACAAACCCATTTACTTTTGCAGACTTACTTGTACGTGTATCAGACTTCTCTTATGACCGGTTGCCGACCCCTGCTAGTTCAAAGTCCTTGACAGGTGAAGCACTACAAGGATGGTAGGTTCTCTTAGGTTGTTCCTGTGTTGATATGCTTAGTGCTTGTAGTCTTGGAACTGTTCTATATCCATGAAATTTTTGAATTTACTACTGTTCATATCCATTTTGATTTTTTTTGATGGAGTAGCATCCTCTGTTAGTATATGAGTGTGCATATGAACTTCTGAACTGAGTAACTGACCAAAGACAGCATGCTAGTCTGCTGCTGCAAGACAAAAACACAACTTTGATTTGTGTCTAAGCAGACCATAACCTGCTGTTAGATAGTGGTCTGTCACACATCTAGTTCATAGTAGTAAATAGTGTCCTGATATATTAGTTCATCAAAAATCTTGGCGAACAAGTGGAGATTGTCTGTTCTGTAGTTTCTTCAGACTTCTGTGAGTTCAGACATGAGTTTTGTAGTTTCTTCCTGAATTTTTTTTCTTGTATGTACTGTCCTCGACCCTTTTCTGTTGTACCTCAAAATTCATTATCTGAAAATTCAGTTCTAAAAAGTAATTTATGGTAAGTGTATACCATAGTAAGTTCGCCAATTTGTTGAGAAAGTAATTTGTCTTGAAATAGATGTACATTAACCAATTCTTGCACATTCTTGTGTATCACAAGGTAGTAAGTAATAATGTTTTCCCTCTTTTTCAGATCTTCTGTCGCATAAGAGGAGGCTACTCCATTCATAGCAGCAAGGTAACCTAGCTCCTCGCTCTTTGTGTTGTTGACTGTAATGCAGCAAGTAAAGTAAATAGTGAAGGATGGAACTAGTCCCACTTTTGTTTGCCTGACCGATGAAATCTTAAGATACAAGTATCACCTGTACAAACTAAATTAAGATAGCAAGAAAAACTAAATTTGTCAATCTACAAACTGTTAGATCTCACTCTCCTTGTAAGTTGTACATTGGAACCTGTACCTTCACTAGATTACTCATTCTATCACTTTTTTTCAGGAACTTACTCTTGTAAACAACAATGTGCAGCCAAACAACCCATTTTGAGCTTTTGCCGAAGATTGCTGCCATGGACAGAATGTGCTATGCTAAGCTAGGATTAACTTTGTGTTCATCAGCTAGGATTAGCCATGCTAATGACTAATATGATTGTTAGTGACATTACATATATATATATGTACATTTTAGATAAATGAATCAATGTATGGCTTCTGTGAACTTTTTTTATGTCATCCTAAATTTTAGATATTCAAGGTTTTTTTTAATCTTGTTAAATTGAGCTTGATGGGTTGTTTGCTAAAAGGTCTTTATACCGCTGAACTGTCCGTTGCTAAAAGCTCTAATGTGCTATTCATTGTTAAAGTTGGACCACAATGAACTCTCCATCGCTGTTTACATACAACGACAGTTTCATTAGCAACCGCCTCCCCTCAAAAATAAAATAGCTACTGCTGGTGTCCCTTGGTATAATCTATAGCAATGGCCTGGTGGTAGGATCGAACTTTGTAGAGTTAAAGGTCTCAGGTTTGATCCTTGCATGTGATAGGTTTTTTGCTATTTTCTTTCTTCCTGGTAAAATGAGCAATACAACGTTAAACTAGCTAAATAAGCAAAGAGTAACACAAAAGTGTCAATAGTCTGGTGGTAGGACTTCACATTCTAGACCAAGAGGTCTACGGTTCGATCCTAGCGCAATTTTTTTTTTATTATTTTCTTTGTTCCGGTTAAATGAGGAATAAAATGTTAAATTAATAACATAATAGAAACCTAACACAAAACCATGTGTATTCCAGTGGTTAAGGCGCCACATTTTGTTCCAAAGGTCCTAGGTTCAAACCGTATGTGCCACACATTTTTTTTTTCAATAGTGTTTGTTTTACACAAATTATTACTTTTAAATTAATATATAAAAAGGTAGAGCACCCCATTAGGACACAAACGGATACTTGTCTACTTTTAAATTAATATATAAAAAGGTAGAGCACCCCATTAGGGACACAAACGGATACTTGTCCAGTGGTTAAGACACTAGCCATTTATACTAGAGGTCTAGTATTCAAACCGCCCGTGTGCTTCTTTTTGCTATATGACGACTATGTTTCATCATTATAAAGACGACATACCAAAACATAATCTATGACGACCTCCTTTAAGTGTTCTATGACCTTATTTTCAGTATCGTCACTAATATTCAAGCCAAAACCGTCACACGACACTTATGACGAAAAATAGACATTTCGTCATTGAAGACATACCCTCCTCGTGGACCAAAGTGTGCAACGCCACGAGAAAATCGTCATGGATGATCATATTTCTACTAGTGTAGAAAAATAGAAAAAAGGGTGAAAGTCTAAACTACCCCTTATCTCCTCCCCTCCCTTTTTGTTCGCTAAGCACCCACAAGACGTTGAAACACCGACGCCGCCGTGCTAGGTTTCCCGGGGCCGGTTGCGGGGGGTCCGGTGGCGGGCGTCGTCGGCCGGCCGGCGTCTTCTTCGGGCATCGTGGTCGGGTGCACGACCGAGCCAGGCGCGGGCGCTGCCGTGGGTGCACGCCGGCGACAATCGTCCCCATGCTTGGGCGCAGCTAGGCGCGGGTCGAGCCGTCTTGGCCGGGGCGGGCCGGGTCGAGAGCGCACACGGGCGAGCACCATGGGCGAGGTTGCTTCAACATGGAGCCGATTGGGTAATTTTCTTGGGCTCCATTCTTTGCTATGGTTTGATTGGGTTGGTTGTTCGGCCAAGTTTGTAGGATTAGGAACTTATTTCCCATATATTGGTTTGCGTGTCTAATAAGAACAAAATTAAACTTGTTGTTCATGTTCGGGCACACCGGTGTATGTCCAATGGGGGTCCAAAGAGCTATAGACACAGAGAAACATTGACTACTAATGTTGGCGTAAAAATGACTTTACCTTGCTAAAATTGGTAAACTTAATTGGTGAGAGCTTTGTATGGGGTTCAAAGCAATACATATCTCTCTAGCGTGCACGAGAGAGTACACTTCTATTCGAGTGGTTTGAGCTCAACAAAGGGGAAGTCCATATTGAGATTGCAATTGATGAACAACTATTGGAGTGGTTTGAGGTTAATAAGGACAAAGAGGAAGTCCATATTGTTGCTGAAATCAATGGTTTTGAAGGGCCATTGCAGTGCTCACCAACCAAGCAATGGGCTTCACCCTCTTGTCGGGAATCTTCTTTTTGGACTGCACCTATTGATTTGGATCCTTTCATAAATCCAACACCACCCACTCAACCCACTTCAAACCGCCAAGGAAGACAAGAAGCCTAGCTACCAAGGAAGACAAGAAGGTGGACACTAAAAGTATCGGATGATGTTTTAAGTGATAGCATTATGACTCTCGAAGTTGGTCGTGCATCTTTCGATTCTAAATTAGATGTATTTTCGACTCACGGTTCCTCCGACACTAAGTATGATCCTACTCAAAAAAATAGTTGATGATAATGACAATGATGTTGATGCTCCTATGTTCACTTACGATGTTGATGTTCGATGTATTGATATTGGTTGTATGTTTCGATGTGAATGACTATGGTTTTCATATTGCGAAGAAAGATAAGAAGCGATTTCAAGCTAAGTGCTTGAGAGTTGATGAAATAGATGCGGAGTGGACTTTCTTTGCTAATTTTAGCGAGGCCTGAGAAATACTCCCTCCGCCGCCCCACCGAAGTTTGTCACCCCTGGTTTCCGTGCCATCTTATTCGATGCTTCGTCTTATTCAAATTTTTGCACAAATATAATTTATTTTTTTACGACTTATTTTTTTCAATGAAAATACTTGAATATTGATTATTTTATTTTATAATTTGCATAAATATTTTGAATAAGACGGATGGTCAAAGATGAAGTTCAAAAAGTCAAAAACGTCGAACTCCATGGGACACGAGGGAGTATGTGGGATGCAAGGTACGACAATTCTTCTTTTCTTTGTTAGGTTGTTTTTGTCCTTTTCACTTTATCTTTTGTTACACTAATGTGAGCTTATTTCCCTTGCAGGTGAAGACAAATGGTCCTACGCACATACTAGTAGAAATGTGGTCATCGGTGACCTTTATTTACAAAGTGGGCCACAAGACTCGTTCCATCCCTGGTTGGGCCTTTCTATTTTGATACCCGTCATAGAGTGTGTCTTGTTTGCCGCTTTTGTAACACTTGACGATGTGGAATGCGTGGCCCATAGGGCCCACTCCAATTTTTTTTGACAAAGTGGGCCATAGGTTCCGCTTATACCTGAGCATTTTTCGGGCTAGGCCAGAAAAAGCCCGGTTTATTTCGGGCCGAGAAAATCCTGCCCAGGCCCGTCCCACTAGACATGTCGGGCCTCAATTTTCGGGCCGGGCTCGGGCTTGGGCGGGCCGCCCGTGTGTTCTATAGTGTAAAATAGCTAAAATCAACATTTTAGGTCGGGCTCGGGTCAAGTTTTTTTTTCTCGGGCTGTAAGATCTCTGCCCAGGCCCGCCCAGTAAGGTCCGTGGGCGGGTCGGGCTAAAAATGCTCAGGTATAGTTCCGCTCCACAGCAGCTGGACCCTTTATTTTTGTTGGCAAAAAATATGCTCTTGCAAAGCTTTGAACTCATGACCCAGTGCACATTAGGTAACAACGTTACCACTGGACTACTCAATATTCTTGTACAAAGAATTAAAGTTAGCTTATTTGTTAGCTTTCAGTCCACAAGTCAACGCATAATTCCTTCCAGTCCACACAAAATTAATTTAATTTTACGACGAACCGTGCGCGCCACTCCACTGCCGGACACCCATACACCTATTTAACCGCCGCCTCAAGCTATACCACCAACAGAAATACGAAAAGATACACACACAGCACACCACTTGTTCACTTCACTCGCTGCAAGAAGACACAAGCGAACAGGTGCAGGTGGAGCCAATGAGCAGCCATGGGGAGCCACGCGCCGAGGGCCACCTCGCCTTGCTCCTCGTCCTCCTGCGCCGCCTCCAGCTCCAACGAGAGCCACCGCGCGCAAGCAGTGCTGCTCCTGCCGTTCCGGGGCGCGCTGCACGGGCCACACCAGCCCGATGCTGCTCCAGTTCGCCCGGAGCCGCCTCGTGTGCCACGGCCTCCGCCCCATGCTCGTCACCACCAGCTACATCGTCATCCTAACCGCGCCGGCCCCGCCCAACCCCTTCCGCGTCGCCGCAATTTCAGACGGCTTCAATGACACCCACTACTACACAACAAAGTTATTGTAACACTTTCTTGTAACATATTCATCAATGTGTTCCAATGAAATATCACAAGAACACAAAAAATAGAGTGTTATTGTGCTTTGGTTGTAACACAAAACACTTCTTCCATAAAAATATGTTATCGACAATAATTTTAGTAACACAAAATTAGTGTTACAAGCAAAAATGTTATAATAGAACACTACGTTGTAACACATAAATGGAACAAATAAAGTATGTTACAAATATATGCCCTGTAGTAACACAAAATAATGTTATAGTCCAAGTGTTACAAAGACTCATAGAGCAATTGTCCGGTAGACTCTTCACTTCGCCCCACACTCGCACTCCTTCGGTCCTTGCAACTTCTCTGGTTGTCGGTTGGTGGCGCCACTAGCTCCTCTCCTCTATACGGCCGCGCCATGTGAGCGAGCGGCCCTAAGTGAATACCACATGAACCATATGCTCTATAGCCATAAGTAATTTTGATGGCAAAATATTCCATATGCTCATATGGAGAAATTGCAACTTCTCTGGTTGACGGTTTGTAGATCTCGAAAAGCTATGATGCAATTTTATAGTTAATAACCTTTTCATTTAAAGTAATCTATCTAACAAAGTTTACATATCAATTTTCGCAAATCAAATGTGATTTTTCAAACTACCTCGATGGACAAATTATCAAAACAAAAATTCTAGATCTTAAAAAGTTATGCAACTTTGTAGTTGACATTTTTTTCATTTGAAATCATCTATCCAAGAAAATTCACGTGAATTTACTCACATTTACCGTAAGTGAATGTGTAGTGGTAGTTAATTAAGGATATCGAATGGAGAAGGGATCAAAACAAAATTTGTAGGTATTAGAAAGCTATGCAATTTTAGAGTTATTAACCTTTTGATTTAAAATAATCTATCGAACAAAGTTTGCATATCACTTCGATATTTGAAATGTGAATTTTTCAAACTACCTCGGACGGACAAACTATCAAAATGAAAACTATAGATCTTGAGAAATTATGCAACTTTGTAGCTGACAATTTTCTAATTTAAAATCATCTATCCAAAATACTCGTATCTAGGAACTATTTTTCATTAGTAGTTAGCCAATTGTGCTAGACCAGGCAATTGTGTGAAAATGCATTTTTCGGAGGTGATTGGCGGCGAGGGCAAGGGTGAATGTTTGGGATGAATGGATGCTTGCTAAGTGGATGTGGAATAAGTACAAGTCACAGTGCAGAAAGGAGGAAACTCAGGCACCAAATATTGCTGAATTTGCTGCAAATTCAAGTATCCATCATGTCGCGTCAAACAATAAGCATCTAGTGATATGGAATCTATATATTGGTTAGCAGAGCAAGTCTTTGCGTGTTGCGCCTTCTGTAAGACTAGCTGTAACTACGAAGAGGTCAAAGATACACTCAGGAATCACTGTAACAGTAAAGGCACATGTTGTGTGTCATTTAGTTATTATATTGCTTTTTTGGATACTAAGTGCTCTATTGAGGACAAGAGATCATAGACATCGTACATAGATTACTGCTGTAACTATGGAAATGTTAGGAGCTAGATTGCGGGGTGGGGGTGGGCAGCCACCTTCCTCGCCATTTACTGGAGCTCCGGCGGCTGGCAAGCTGATCTGCCGCCACCTTCAAGCTTGGTGGAGATCCCGTGAATTCTTGTGCGCGGCTGAGCGCATCGGCTACGGGTTGGGCTGGCTCCCCGGCGCCTGTGGACAGATCTGGTAGGCGGGTGGTTTTTGGCTACCCGACGCCTATGGATCCATGTGTAAGGTCCTAAATGGCTGGGGGGGGTGGTGAATAGGCTAATAAAAAACCTACAAATTCAATAGAGCATACTTAATAGATAAACAAAACAACGTAAATGCCGTTGTTCTAGCTCTACGGTTAGGCAAGCCATCTATTTGCACAATTCTATTTGAACTAATGTCTCTTAACACAAACACAAGGCTCTAGTGATATATAATAACAATAGACAATATGAAGCCAATCACCAAAGGAGACAATAGACAAGTTGAGTTTTCCTCCGAGGTTCACTTGTGCACCGACAAGCCAATCTCTCGTTGTGTGGACCAACACTTGGATGATTTGTGGACTGGGCAGTGACATTCGCTAGTTGGCCCCTTGAGCTCTTCACAACCCCACTCACAAGAGAGGTAACTCAATGACACGAGCAATGTATTAAGGTTGCAATTTGTCGCTCCAACAAGGATGCACCAAACCTCTCAAAAAATCAAACCGGAGGGGGCCAAGAACAATCCCCAGCTCTTACCAATGCCTCCACCAAATCATCAAGTCGGGCTCACAGTAGTGCCCTCCAAGAGCAACAAGAATTAGCCGGGGCTACAAAGACCTTCAAGTGCCCTCTAGATGCAATGACAAGCAAATGCATGTGAAATCTTGCTCCCAATCTCTCAAAGATGTGCACTCATGCAAGCAATGAGAGAGGGAGGGGAAAGCTCAACTCAAAGATGTGTTAGAATGATTCAAAATGCCAAGGGACATCTCCCCACGTCCATCCATCCCTCTTACATAGAGGTGGGGGAAAACCCCACTTCAAACCGATTTCCTGCGAGGGCACCAGACGCGCTAGGAACAAGCGTGCTCGCGAACACGCTGCCGGACGCCGCCGGATTGGACACACCGTGACGTAGTCTTGGGACGTAGTCTAGTAAGGGTATAAAACCAATCGACCGGGCCGGATGCTCGGCCTAAAGACCATCGGACCCCCCGCCGCCGCCCGGCCTCTCCTTCAGGTGTAGTTTAACGCCGCACCCTCATGTAAAGTGCAATCAAGCTCTATGTGGGTTTTGGCGTTGATGACCATTGAATTAGGGGACTAATGAGATTTGTGGAGATGATATGCAGGAAATAAAATAATGAGTTGATGTACAGGTCCAAAGGCATCTCATGAGCGAATTGATGGTGTTTCCGGATCAAGGTGTTTAAATTCTTTTATATTTTGAATCTTGAGTTTAGGAAATGTCGTACTATCAAGAGGGATCCTAGGACTCTTGGCTACATGTGGACTAAATGCTCAAAACTCCAATCCAGCCAAAATCACAACTCCAAGCCAAAACGAGCCCAAGAACAACACGTTTCACACGTTGTTACAGCGGGGCGTGGCAAGATGCCACACATTTAGTGCGGTAGTGCTGGCGCTTGCTGCAAGGTGCCACACTTAAACCGACCGTTGGGACCTTCGGGTATAAATATCACTCCTACCCCTCCTACAACGGTAACCTGGCTCACTTCTTCCACCTCGCGAAAAGCACCAGAAATGCAGACCTTTTGCTCTCTCTCACTCCTCCATTGAAGCACCTTGAGATCCCCACTTAATTTCTCACCTCCCACCACGGATTCTAGAGAGAAAAGGCAGCAAACTTCGATTGGAGACCGGATCTACTACTTCCACCACTCAAAAGAGCATTTGGTTCACGTTTGGCCAGAACCCTAGGGTTCTTTACTCTTGGAGTTTGCTCCTAGACAGCTAGGCGTCGCCCTTGAGCTTGCCCCCTTCGTGTGGCAGCCTTGGGAGGTTTGTAACCTCACACAAATCAATACATTACCGCACATCTCTAGGGTTTGCTCCCTAGACTTGTGAACGAGGGAAAAAGCAAGCCTTTGTGGCAAGCTAAGCCTTGTGTGGCAACCTCAACAACGTGGAGGTAACCCAGCCTTTGTGGCAATGGTGAACCACGGGATAATTCCTTGTGTCACTTGTGTTCTTTACATTCTTGCATATTTACTCTTGTGAGCTAGGGTTTCATCCCGATCTACTTCGTTGATGTGTTTTGATCATATTTGGTTAGATCTCTGTTAAGACCTTGTGTGCAGGAACAAGGAGTATCACTAGAATCGATCTCTAGCTACTGGATTTACATTTCTGTCATATATACTCTTGCTACTCGCGGCAATGCCGCTCGAGCACGCGGCAGTGCCGCACTTGCTGCACTCTTTGCTCTGATTCTATTTAGTTGTACTTATTGTGAGCGTCGCCGCACCTATTGGACCGACCGTCGTATTTGAATTTTGACAGTCGATTTTTAAGTGGTAAGCCTATTCAACCCCCCCCCTCTAGGCTTCCATCAGATCCTACACCTCAAAGCAACCGGCGTCCGACGCATGCACGCCGGATCTTTGCGGCGTAGTAGCTCCAGCGCCACAACAGCCACAACGGGCCGGACGCTCGCCTCGGCATCCAACGCTATGCGCGCAGGCGTCCGGCACCTATAAAACTCTATTCTACAACCCGTCGACGATGCTAACTTCTCCACCTTTGTTCATACAAGCTAGCGAACAAGTGTACCAACTTGAGCTCCAGAGATAGCATGTTTTCACCACCAACTTGCATCCGGCGCAATAGAAAATAGGCATTTCATTTTCTCAAAAGCACCGAACCCAAACCCATCTCAACCCTGCAAACACCACCACCTTCGCAAATGTGCCAACACCACCAAGTATACATCACCAAGTGCTTGTGTGTTAGCATTTTCATAATCAATTTTGAAGGAAGGGTTAGCTCTCTAGGTTAAGAATGCATGCACATGATATTTGACCTAGAGGCACATGGAGATCGAAGTTTGAAATAATTCCCCTCTTAATAGTTCGGTGTCCGAACATGTAGAGAAAAAAAAAGTGAAGAAGAGACGTTGGAGAGTTGTAAGACTAGCAACACATAATCATGCAATAAATAAAATCCCTCATATACGCACCCTCTAGCAGCAAATTTGAGGGTTTTTTACATTACTCGATTCAATTTTTCTCACGCCTTTGTACACACCAAATGCTTCCCATGCACTAAATTCTTGTTTGACGCGCCTTCAAGTGGACATCACATATACCTACGTTCTTGTTTACACATGGTGTCACACTATCTACCACACACACACATGGGTTAGGGGAGGGCCGAGCGGGTGGCGGTTGGGCGGATAGAAAGCAATGAAAGAAAGAAGTGAAAAAGGGAAGGGTGACACAATTAGATTCAATAAGCGTGTCACACACACCCTATATGAACACTTACAATGTGATTTTCCCTCATTGTTGAGTATATAGATATATTTATGCATGCCTCACACACACCACACACACTTTTTGTTTGAAGCATATTGTCACACTTTGCACATCAACGCACTAACACAAGCCATAGGAGACAATGGTGGTGAGGCGGCTTGGCAATGTTGGGGTTACGACTAGTGATGTGCAGTCATCGAATACACGTCTCACACACATATGCCCCACATGTAGAACTCGAGATCGAATCAGGCATGTGTGTGTTCTCCTTGAGTGTCATAAATAGAAATGGTCTCCTTCAATAGTGTTTTAGAATAGAAATGTCATTGATTCTTTTGGGTATTTTTTGTAGGTAACCGGACAATGGGTTAATTAAAAACCATTACTCATGCACTAGATCACAATGCACCCTAATTTTGTAGAGTTATTCAATGTCGTTTGTTTTTCTCAAGAATTCGAATATATTTCTCTGGATTGTGGTCGAGTATTCCTGGTTTTTTATTTGGATTCACCCTGCAAGCTACGTTAAAATATGGGGGTCCAATGCACTATAGCCGTGATATGGCTTCGCAAAGTTTATCCCATGTTGCAACGATGAGCATTTTGTTACCAATGTCAATTAGGATCATGGTGGATTGGTGGCCAAAAGGAATGATCGTTATAATTGTCAAAATGATCCTCAAAGAATTGTTGCTGAAATACAGGACTATAATTATTTTTTTATTCATTATCTATTTTTGTTAGTTTCTTTTATTACAAATAATCCATGATTTTTGCTTACTTGTTCAGTGACAGTGTTTACATGTCCTAGAGAGGCATTAGATTTTGTTAATAGTCATGCATAAGATATTGATTTCTTAGCTGCAACGCACCCACCACTGCCTGATGAGCCCACTTGCCATAAATATAGGGAAATGTCATCCTCTATCTCACTGTGAGGGATACGACGCCGGATACCCACGGTGGACTACTTAAGCCACAACCTCATGGGCCGCATGGCCCATGACAAGAGATTGTCGGTCAAGGCACCAGCGCCTCACACCACATGATATTCGGAGGATATCCTGAAGATGGCGATCTGATCGGATAGACCACAATCCTATGTAATTTGTAACAGATCGTACATTTCCATTCGCTGAGAGATCGTATGTGTAAACCTACCCCAGCTTTCAAAATAGCTTAATTTTATTTATTTATGTATTATATGATGCATTCTACATAGGAAATAAATAATTTTAATGAAAATAAAATTAATCATAAGGCTAGACATATGCATGTGCATTCATGTTGTTGCATCTTTTTTTATGTCGATACAATTTTACTCACGCCTTGTATGCACCACATGCTACCCATGCACCTAAATTCTTGTTTGACGTGCCTTCAAGTGGACATCACATATACCTATATTCTTGTTTAGACATGTTTTCACACTATCTGCCACACACATACCTGGGTTAGGGGAGGCCCTGGTGGCGGTTGGGCAGATTGGATGCAATGAAAGAAAGAAGCAAAAAGGGAAGGGTGACACAATCAGATTCAATAAGTGTATCACACACACCCTATATGAACACTTAGAATGTGGTTTTTCCTTTTTGTTGAGATAGATATATTTATACATTCCTTGCGCGCACCACACACACTTTCTGTTTTAAGCATATTGTCACGCTTTCCAACAATGCACTAACTTGGACTCTAGGAGACATTGGTGGTGAGGCAACTAGGTATTGTGGACAAATTTAGAAATGAAGAAAAAAGAGTTATAATTTGGCCATGTGTGTGTTGGGGCGTTATGACTAGTAATGTGCGGTCATCCAATACGTGTCTCACACACATGCCCTACTTGCACGTCTAGAGAATTCAGGCATGGGTGTCCTCGAGTGTCACAAATAGAAATAGTCTCCTTTCAGCCGTGTTTTAGATCGGAAATTGAATATTTTGTCGTAGGTAACCGGACAAAGGGTTGAAAACAATTATTCATGCACTAGATCACAATGCATCCTAATTTTGTAGAGTAATTCAATGTTGTTTGTTTTCCTTAAGAATTTGAATATATTCTTTGGATTTTGGTGGAGTACTCATGAGTTTTTATGTGGATTCACCCTCCAAGCTACGTTAAAAAATGGTGATACCATGCACTGTAGCCATGGTATGACTTCACTATATCTATCCCATGTTGCCACAACGAGCGTTTTTGTTACCAATGTCTCTCGAGGATCATTGTAAATTCGCCGAAAGGAATGACCACTGTAATTGTCAAAATGATGCTAAAAAATCTAGGACTATGATTTATTTATTTATTTATTTCCTACTTTTGTTAGTTTCTTTTATTACATATAATCCCCAACTTTTGCTTGCTTGTTCAGTGACAGTGTTTACAAGTCCTAGAGAGGCATTGGATTTTCCTATGATCATGCACAAGATATTGATTTCTTAGCCACAGCCCGCCACTACAAGATGAGCTAACCTGCCATAAATACGGGCAACGTCATCCTCGATCTCACCCCACTCCATCATTGTCCCCGCCTCCACAACCGGTGGCCGTCAACAAGCCACCTCACTGTGCCTCGTCGAGCCTTGAAGGAGCTCCGCCGGGAGCTAGAACGTGTCGTGCTCACGCCAGTCCTCTTCCTCCCCTTCCCTCCTCGCTCCGGCGGGATTTTCCCCAAATCGGGATTCCGCCGCCACCGCGAAGAGTTGGAGCGCTGCCGTTAAGTTAGGTCGTTGTCGGTCAAATTAAGTGGGCCAAGAAGTCCTCCTATTGTCTCCTCTACTCATTTCCCTCTTATTAGCGTCCATTGTGTAGTATTTGAAGGGGTGAGTGCCGCCATTGCCGACGACCGCCGCCGCGCAGCCGAGGCAGAGCCTCGCCCCACCGCCCCTAACGCAGCCATCGAGGTCGTGGTGGGCGGGGGAGTATAGAGGGCACCTCGCGCGAGCTTCAATGCCGTGACGGGCCACTCGCGAGACGCCCGGCGGAGCGCCGCCGCCGGGTGCGTAAAACCGGGCGACTCGATGACGCCGTTGTCGCAAGTTGTCACGGGCGTCCGTTGGGATCCAACGGGAGCAGATGTTGGTATTTATTATATGCACACAATAAAGATAAAGATATCCGCAAGCGTACAGATAGAAATACGTTGTAGCACTTCACCAAAGATAAACTCCTGGTTTTAATATCGAACCCAAAGAAATAGTAGGTGAATATAACAAAGATCTAACTTAGCCCAAATTTCACAATCAAGGTACTTAAGAAACTAGCAGATAAAGGAGATTCCTCACGTAAATCTAATTCAAACACTCATAAATGTTGTTTCAAATTGTTCTATCTAGGACGCTAATTCTTAATAGGGTAAGTCAAAATTACTCTACTAAGAAGAACGACTATGTCTACCGTTCGCCTATTGACGAGAGGTGGGCTATAGAGGATAAAATGAAGCTATAAAAGTCACCTTCACGATGCTACCACTGATTCCGGGCCAATAGGGGGCATTCACAAATAACCCTAGTCTAGGAACCATGCTTAGTAATGACCAATATTAAAGTACTCAAAAGAGAGTTGCAAACAAGAAGAGCAATATAAACCAATGCTTACTTTAATAAGAAGTTGACTCGCCAGAGAATCTCAGGAGCAAGTTCCTCTCGCAAAGAACTTGATCCCGTAGAATACACTAGAGAAGATCCGACAGCCCGGAGCTCCGCTAATCTACTCATTACTAGATCTAATCTATTTCTAATCATAGACTAATTCCAAGAATTAGTCTAATCTTGATTGCTAATCATATCCTTGCTAGCTAATTGGGATTGCTCTCTGGCTCTCTGACATAAGGATAATGACTTCGGGTTTCAGGGGGTAGCCCTGCCCCTTCTTTTATTGCTCCATAGAATAAATCTCAGCCCTTGTATCAAACCGACTTGATTGGACGGACTAGATCTACTCCATAGGTCGGTTGTAGGAAGGTTCCAGAAGCTGGACACATGGTTCTACGGGGGGGTGCCGCACGGCAACCCCCGCCGCCTGGACCCACCTGTAGCGGTGGGCCCCGCCTTCACGAGCTGTATTTCTTCTCATTTGGACCCCTAAAAATTATACTAATCGCCTTGATTTGGTCCTTTTCTTCGTGTCTTGATTTATCCTCTTTTCTCTCTGATTTTTCTGGGGTTTTCCAGAGTTCACCCGCAAAACCGAGTGTGCACCAAAACTCATAGAAATCATTAGTATAAACCCTATCTTCTAGTGTTCTCGCTCACATATGATCTATTATTTTATGGTAAAAAGTTGACAATAACTACCGTCCGAACACGCGGCCCCACCCCAAGTTAGCCGCCTTCCCCTTCCGCTGCGCTACCATGTGGGCCGTGCCAAAGTTCGTCTGTCACCGGGAGGCGAGCAACACAAATGTAAAGACAGGGAAAATTCTATGTATACCCCTGATTTGTACCCCCATATGCTAAACGTACATTTTTCGGATCTCAGAAAAATTCTAGCAAAATATGATCCTGTGGAGATAATTGTCATGATTTTTATTAATATAAAATTGACATAAAACTCCCACAAGGATTATTAACTAGAATTAATATTCAAAAAAAAAACATAACTTCTAAAAACCATAACTCCGATTTAGGTTAAACCACTTCCGATATTTTTCTAAAATCGAGAGCTTTATCCATTTCTCATGGTTTTATGTATTATCACATGGTCCGTTTTATCACTATTTTTTGCCCTATTAATTATTTGTAATTTCCGCCGCACGTGAGAGTAGCCGACGAGGACCTATATCAGGAGCACGACGACCCGGATTTTAGCCCGTAGCCCGACGACATCGATAACCAAGGCAAGTCCTTATCCCCCTAATAATCTTGACCTAATGAATTAAACCTTATTCTCTTAAAGATGATGATCATGGTTCCTCGTTCTTGGTGAAAGTTTATGAGATAATTATGAAATGCATATGTGATGCTTATGAAATATTTATATACATGAGGTATATAATGATGATATATGAGATTATTTATGCTTGGTGCATAAGATGATGTTAGTGATGTTTATGACCATGATATGATCGAGTAATGAGGTTAATATAATATCATTAATAAAATGTACCTAGTCAACCAAAGGTGGGTGGTGTTAGTCTACATGGAGGTGGGCTAAAACATTCAGGAATGGATCCCGCTGAGAGATACTCGCCTCCCTAAGGACCAAGTCATAGACCATCTACCTAGTGTAATATAACGTACAACCACACGTCGGGACGGGGAGACTTGATCTCACACCCCATTAGGTCAAAGTATAATTTCTGACCTAGGAGGCCGGTGAAGGCAAACGGTCTATCAGGAGCAGGCACGGGGAGAGTGGCCCCATGGCCCGGTTGGCATGGTTGCTTGGTGATCTTCCACGTAAGATGTTTGAGCGCAGTGGCGCAATGCTAGGTGCACAGATTAATGATTATGAGTATGAGGTGGACAATATAGGTTGGGTAATGAGGTATTACCCGTACATCCATGGGTGATGAGGTATCACTGTATTGTCTAGGATGATGCGTCATCCTGTTCCAATCCCAGAGAAACCATGGTAGGAATTATATGGAGATCTAGGTTGGCTGCCAACCGGGTTCGGGATCTCGTTGGACCTTTTCTGTCCGCTGATCACGGAAGGAGCTGGTCCATCATGTGGGGAAATTGTACAACCTCTGCAGAGTTACCCAAAATCTATTCGAATAGCCACGTCCATGGAATGGGCAATGCTAGGCCAGATCATCTATGATTAGCTTTGACACTAACGTTTGCTAACCGTTTGTGACTTGTGAAGTGATTACCATATAATCCGATCGGGAACTAGTGAGAGCAGTTTTAGAGTCTCTACTAGGGCCCAAACCCATAATAATCACAAACCCCCAAGGTTGACTTGCCGAGTACCTTCGTACTCACTCGTTGTTGATTTTAGACTTCGGCTCATAGGAGAATCCGGCTATGATGACCATGACGATGTACCTCAAGAGGATTAGACGTTGGCGCTTATGGAGTTACTAGGACCTAGATATTGATATAAGGGTTTCAACTACACTCAAGTATGCTTGTGGGTGTGGCAAAGCTAGGACCACTAGACTATGTAGCTCACTCTAATAAATAAATCGCCACAAATAAGCAACCTATGTTTACCTATTGTTATGTAACCTATAAGATCGGACCCCGGGCCACTTATGTAAGGCCTATATTATCCTATCAATAAAGCCTCGACACTTTTATAAATAAATATGTGTCCACTCTTGTCTCGATAAACGTATTAGCGTGATCCCCGACACTAATACATGAGGTTAAGGACCTATTAAAGTGGGGACCCGAACTACACACCTAGATTTTAGAAGCTTTGTTGCGTCATCTTCCTTTCGGTGTTCTATCGGCCTCAAACTTTTTGAGGCATGCACATGCCATGTGTGAATGAGCCACTAAGTTTGAGAATTTTTGGATTAGGTTTGGTAATTTTTTCAATTAAATTGAATTTCTACGCAACACCACCGAGTAATTATAGGTTGAACCAGGGGGTTACTCATGAATGTTTAGTTAAATTGAATTTCTATGCGACAATCGGTGAGTAATTATAGGTTGAACTGTTATTACCCATGAACAGAGTTGGAATGGTGCCAAAAATTTTCACATGGTCTCATGTGCCCTAGAGGCAAATCATTGTGTAGGTTGGTGCAAAATTCTTTTTGTTTTGATGATGTAACTAATCTTCTTTTACACCGTTTATCACCTAGGAAAATATAATAATAAAAATATTGAAAAAAACCTAAGATCTTGTGTGGGCGCATCATTTGGGTGTACATGGCAAAGAGATAAAGTTTCAAGCCACTTCAACATTGTTTGATTATACATGCTAGTTCAACATTACAATAATCAAAGTGTACAAACACATTATAAAATAACCACCTCAAAAAACACCCTTCTAGCACTTGTGCGCGTCGAGGTGGTTTCAATGCTACCCGTTGCTTTCTCGAAGTAGGGCGGATGGGAGTCCTCTATGAAGAGCCAATGTCTCTCCATGTCGGCAGAGGCCCCGTGATAGGAGGAGACGACCTACAGATGAGGGGGCTCATCTCTTAGTGAGGAAGCACAAGAATGCATGCTACTTGGCTCCCGCTTTCCGCCTTCCGAAGTCAATGCAACAATGACATTGCATGAGCATCACACCCAGCCTTCGTAAGCAATGCTTTGGCTTCATCTTCAAAAAAAAAAAAAAAAAAAACATTTCTAGTAATTGTTGTATAAAAAAAAAAAACTAGAACCAACCTTAGGATGAACTAGAAGGTTGTTTCATTAAGCGTAGAAATATAGTACTGTTTTATACAATCGTCTACCAATAATAAAATATGTATGTGGAGGGCTTTCTCCCAAATAGAGGCCATATATATATGTGTATGTATAGAAAAGTAGGCAAATAAAAGAAGAGATCAGTCGGAGAACGGTTGGCCATACATGCAGCTCCATCGATTGCTCTCGGTGCGAGGCTGTTTTTATAGGCGGTGGTAGCTGGATTGAGTGGCCCCCATGAGCAAGTGGTAGGTGGCAACATTGTCTTATAACCATGAGCGGTGGAAGGTGGCAACAGTTTTTTATTGTTGTCAGCTCTGCCGACATCTTGACCCGGCAGTGAACCTTACTGGAACATTGCCGGTGCCCACGCCATTCGTTCTAGCCTCAATGATATATATTTATCCGGGCGCTGGGTGAAATTTTTCCAAGTCATTTCAACCCCTTGTCATTCGTTCCCCACGAAGCTGCCGCCGCCGAGCAGAAGACCACCCACGCCGCTAGCCGTCCGCCGCCCCCCCCGCCATTCTCATTCTTCTTCTTCTCCAACGTCCCCAACACCGCACCGGGCGTGTCGCGCCCATCCACTATGAGAACTAATTAGCCCTTTAGTTGTTCGAGATTTTTCCTATGAGAATGAGAACTAATTCGCCGTTCTCCTCGCCTTGCCTCGCCCACTTGGTCTTCCTCCACGCCGACGGAGGACTGGCTGCCACACTACACCTTTTGCCGGCAGCCTCACGTTGTCCTCCTCTTCAAAGCCCGACGCCGTACCTACCATGACCTTGTCCTCCTTGATTCTACCGGAGCAACGGCCCTTCCGCACCCTCTACTTCCTTCATCGACACCGCATTTGGCATCGCCGAAACAAGACAAGAGCGCGCCGCGGACCGCCTGAAGCTTCGGTGAGTGTGTTGGTCACGCCTTTGAGGTGTTCGTTGAAATGCCCGTGTTGATAACTCCAACCCGTTATTTCCCTTTTGTATTTCATTTTGCTTTCAAATAGTTCGGGATCATTATATAAGTAGCAAATGGTTTTTGGTCTATGGTGAACAAATTAGATTACAACATTATGGTCGTTTACAACATGATTGAAGAAATACTAGTACTTGAAGTGTGATTGAAGTGAGATAGATGTTGAAATTAATGAGTTTATGGTGTTCAAAATGCAGTTTGGATATTGAAATATATAAGCCTTGAACTTTTCTTACTGTACAACATTTTCGAATGACATAGCATTGACATCCTAATTTTGGTTACATGTATAAGAAACCATGGCGTGGTATGTAGTGCGTGTTTGTCACGTGCCGGGGATCTAACGAACATGGGAAAGATTGCTTTGCTCAAGTCTTTGTCTACCCCTGGTAATTGTTATAAAAATACAAGACCGAAGTTGAAGCTTTCAGGGCCTATTATGATGAAAACTTTGACTATCAACCGCCCTCGAGATTGATAGAAGCCTCTCTCCATAGATATGAAGATTAGAGAATTGCGACTTGGCTTATGAATGATGTCATGCTTTCATTTATGGCTATTGTCATTGTTTTTCTTATTTAGAAGTTGCTGTCCTAGGCTTAGTTTTCGTAGAACATTAGGCGGAGTTAGTTGTATGTAACCGTTTGAACCATGTAATATTTTGTCGATTTTAATTTATGATGCGTTTAGGGATTTAAAAAGAACTGAATTCCATGAAAAAATTTAAAATTAAAAAAATTGTAACAAAAACGCTAGTTAGGCCCGATAGTGAATAACAAACAAACCGGTAGTGTTACTACAACAAACACTATCGGTTTGAATTACAAGCCGTCATCGAATACAAAATTAAAACAACACCGCTCAGTTGCATTAACAAACCGACATTGTTGTCTCTTCACTACACCGCCGGCACAATGTAAACCGATAGTGTTATTTCCCCTTACTGGCGGTTCTTTGTAGCCCGACAAGTGTTATGAATATCAAACACCGTCGTTTAACTTAATTAGGAATCCGCATTGCTTGGATCAGAAATGTTGCCGGCCGAAGAAGCACCCGATAATGTTTGACCACAGTGCGCTGCCGGTCGGATAGTGAACCGAAGTCTCTCTCCTTAAATCACCGTCGGTGTTTTTGACCCGGCAGTGACTCGAACCTCATATCACTACCGCTTTGGTTCTGCTGGTTCATTTTCCGTCAGTGAAGAGGTTTGAGCCCGGCAGCGATGTATGAATTTATACTAGTGTTTAGTTTGCATGCACTACAGTGACAAATCAAAAGGATAGTGGCACCCGTGAAACAAGCAGTCAAACTAGACTTTTAGATGTAGCATTTAGCTGCATATCTGATCTTATTACCGTTCTCCATATTAAACAAAATTTTAGTGTCATTGCAGATATCAGAGGTGGAAGTCCTTGATCTCTTCTCGTGCTTGCAATGGGAGTCGCAGATATCAGAGGTGGAAGTCCTTGATCTCTTCTCGTGCTTGCAATGGGAGTCATCGACAAGTTGAACCAGTGCTTGCCGGAAGAACACCATTGCCATCCCTGCCAGCTAGCACTACACCACAGCACCTGAACAACATCAGATGTCTGTTGCGTGAGAGTTCGTCTGAAATTAATATAACATAGCATGTAAGAGGAAAAAGTTATCGCTCTGTTTTTTTTAAAAAAATCGTTTTCTTACAGCGTTTTGAATGCTGCATAATAGTAGTATTACATATTTTTATCAGATCCCTATTTGATAAGGGTACTAAAGTACAGAAGCATTTTCCATGTATCTATCACAAAGTAGCACCTATAATGTAACATACAGTAATAATACATACAATCCATAAAGATAGGAAGTAACTAATGCACTAACTTTTGAAAACTATTTTGATGAATACTTTTCCGCAAATTCAGTAATATTCTTGTCCGAGCTGCCTCCATTCTGCATTGCTTCCTTGGCTTTTTTCGATCCACATAGTGGCATTCATCCTATACTTATCCTTTCCATCCCCATCCATAACATCCTTGATGCACCTTTTCCACCTCGTCTCTCGTCACCAAGCCTTTCTCATCCCTGCGTACCCGGACACCCAAGCCCCACATGCTCTCCACATATTTTGATATGGTTGGTTGGTCTGCCCAGTGTGGTATTGCCACCATTGGCACACCATTAACAATTGCTTCTAGTGTTGAATTCCATCCGCAATGTGTCAAGAAACAACCTGCATATTAAAAGTATGCAACTAATTTTTATACTTCTAATCAGTTTGGCTAATTGTCCCTTGTAGCTAGAAGAATAACCATTTCCCATACCTGTGGCTTTATGTGCTAGAACCTCAAGCTGGGGGCACCAAGAAACAATAAGGCCGTGTTCCTTGCACTTGTCCCGAAGACCATTGGACAACTTGTGTTGTTCATTTGACCTCACAACCCAAACGAATGGTTTGCCAGAATTGCACAATCCATTGCCAAGCTCTTCTAACTGTGTTTTCGTCAGAATCAGAAACAGTTCCATAGGATACAAGAACTACAGAACATGGAAGTTGCTTGTCAAGCCAAGCGAGACATGACTCGCTGCTATTGAAGAGGTTGAAACCGTAAGCCTTGTTCAACGGCAAGCGGTCATCATCAAGATAAAATGATGGCAAGGTTGGGCCTATTGTCTTTGCACGCCATGTTAGTGCCATATAATCTGCCTCCTGCTCAGTTAATAATAATGCAAATTTGTCAAAAAAGAAAAAAAAAATCATTCTTATGATGGTGAAGTGGAATCAAAGAATCACTACAAACAGACCAATCATAGATTGTTCAGTAAAACGTGAGTATACACAATAATCTTGACATTTGTATGATTGTCTCTACAAAGAGAAACAGAGTATGTGCAAGCAGCATGAAAATTCACTTGAGCAAAACAACAAAAGGTCATCATCAAGATAAAATGATGGCAACTGGCAAGGTTGGGCCTATGGTATTTGCCTGCCACGTTAGTGCCATATAATCTGCCTCTTGCTCAGTCAACAATGCAGATGTGTCAAAAGAAAACCAATCTTATGCTAGTGAAGTGTAATAAAAACAGACCAATCATCGATTATTCAGTAAAGAAACATGAATATGGACTCATCTTGACTTGTTTCAAAAAAGACAAATCTTGACATCATGTACTCCACATCATCGGGATATCAGTCTCTGTTTTACTGGTTTTATTTTTCTGTACTCCACATCATGTAATCCTGTAGCTGATATGCTGGCAAAGCATGTCTCAGGTAGCTCCAGCCTAATGCTGCACTGTTGCTAATCGATTATTGTAGCTCTGTTGCTCCATGTAAACCACTGAGTCTAAAAAGAAGAAGAAGAAAAACAGAGTATGTGCAAACAGCACCGGAAGTTCATTTGGGCAAAGTAACAAACAGGTGGCGGCCATGGTGACCGTAACCTCACCTTGGGTTCGATGTCGTGGAACGAGTTGACGAGCACGTCGTCGGCATCCTCCAGCCCCTCGAACTGCCGCAGCGACGACTGAAGGAACACAGGGCACCAGTCCGGTCTCGCCGCGAACGGCGGCACATCATCGGGTCCGAGCTCGACACCCAACAGCCCACGCGCAAACAGCTCTTTCCCGTCCACGACCGGCAGCGACATCCGCCCGGCCCACACCTCCCCATAGACGACGTCGACGGCGCAAGGCTGCGACAGGAACGCCGCGGCGGGGACGCCAGCCGCCTTCGCCACGCGCAGCGCCCAAGGGAGGTGCGGGTCGTAGACCAGCACGCGCACGGGGGCGACCCTCGGCGGCCTCGGAGCGGATCAGCTCCGCCAGCGTCTCCCGAGCCGACGGCCTCGAGCTGGCGCACGTACTCGCCGTAGTCGGGGCAAGACGCCACGCCGCCGTCGTCGAAGCCGTCCGAGATGGCGGCTACACCGAAGGGCTCCCCTGGGGGTGGGGTGGTGGAGAGCACGTACCGCGACGTCACGAGCGTGGGGCGCAGGCCGTGGTAGGCGAGGCGGCGGCCGAACTCGAGTAGTGGGTTCGTGTGGCCCTGTGCGCCTGGGTACGGCAGCAGCAGCACTTGTGCGCCGCCGCCTCCGCCGGAAGCAGAGGAGGAAGACGAGGTGGCGCTGGTGCTCCCCATTGTTGGCTGTCTTGGCTACGTTGCTCTATGTCCGCAGTCGGCAGTGAACAGGCTAGAGTTTGGGAAACGATATTATATATATAAATATATATTAATAAATTAATAAGGCAGAGTTGCAGTGCCGTGGCACGCAAGGTTGGGTTGATCGTTGACGGTGTTCGTTGATGCAAGTTGTCTGTTTTTCTTTTCCTTTTCCTTCTTTTGCCGCCAAGCCAACAAAAAACAAGGTAGTAGAGATAAGGGTTTCCCCGTGAGAACCACGCTTTACTACTGTCTCGCTAGGCTGCACGTCTCCACGCATACATCAACCAGCCAGGGAAATGGTGGTTCGCAAGTGAGTAGAGGCTCTCTAAGAACTAGTAGCCTCTTCTAACAATGCACGCAGCGTGTTGTGATTAAGAGTGGCTCAATCATCTTAAAAACATAGCAGGAAAGTATATCGTGGGACCATTGAAGTGATGTGTGAGCCGTGGGAATAAGGTTGCCAAAGATTGGGCTATTGCCCTTTGTTTTTGTTTACCCACTCCTACATGTCTGTTGCCCTTGTTTACGCGTTTATCCACTCCTACATGGTTGCTAGCTTTTTGTTGAGGCATAACGTTAGTGTTGTTTGGCGCTTTCAAAACGTTAGTGTTGTTTATGTTTTTCAAAACCACTTTCTTTTTAGTAAGATTCAAAATCCTGCTCTCCTATGACTCTCTATCTTAATTCCTAATCTTCCTAAAAATTGACTCAATCACACAAAAAATATATGTGCACGTCTCGATCAACTTGTCTATTAAAGAGTGTGGGAAAGAATATGGAAGGACTAGGGTTCTTTTGTGTGAATGTACAAGAGACAAAAAGATATAAAAGTGATTACGGTGATTTAGAAAATAGTTCGATTTCTGAAATGATTTTTATATTCTACGGTTCATTTTTAAAACTGCTCTAGAAACCCTAACAGAATAAGTTCTTCCAAGTTTTTTAGCTACATGGGAAACCCCTTAATTTACTAATTTTTTTGGAAACTATTGAAGCTGCTATTATGTTCTTCTTTAACATCTATCTTACGCAGTTCACTTGAGTTATCGCCGCCTATCATGGTAATCTTGTTTTGCCAGACTGCCACGTTTTAGTTAATGAATTTGAAGCTCAAATCCTGTTAAATCTCGATGTTTACACCAACATTTGAAATTTAATTTAAAACCGTAGTATTGAGACTACTTTTGGCTTTATGACTTTCAGTTTGAAATATAATATTTGGCTTTGGAGATATCCCGTGGCTTCTATGCAATTAATCTAGAGATGGTTTGCTTATTAGAAAGAATAAAAGTGACCGGATCGGAAGCAACTAGGAAACGACGGCTGGCCCTATTGCTCGGCATGATGCACGTGCGCACCGAGCTCACAAGTCAACGAAGAATTCTTTCAGTCCACGCAAAATTAATTTTATGACCATATTTTTTCGTATTAATTTTACGACGAACCGTGCGCGCCACTCCACTACCCGACACCCATACACCTATTTAACCTCAAGCTATACCGACAGAAATACGAAAAAGATATACTCCCTCCGGACTTGGTATTAAAAGTCGTTTTGATAAGGTTTGGGTCAAACATCGAGGGAATATAAATCATCAATAACTTTTAAGTTGTTGAGTTTGTAAATGTAAAAATTATATGAGTAAATTTATCTTTAAAAAATACTTTTGATAAAAGTATACATACTCCCTCGGGGATGGTATTAGAAGTCGTTTAGGACAAAGACACGGTCTCCAAAACATAACTTTAACCTCTTATTATTATAAAAATATTTATAGAGATATGATATATGTCGAAACTCATATTTTTAAGACAAATCTACTCATATAATTTTTACATTTACAAACTCAACAACTTAAAAGTTATTGATGATTTATATTCTCGATGTTTGACTCAAACCCTGTCCAAAACGACTTCTAATACCAAATTTCGAGGGAGTATATCACATCTCCATAAATATTTTTATAATAATAAGAGGTCAAAGTTGTGTTTTGAGACCGATCGCTGTCCTAAACGACTTTGATGAGGACATCACTCTTTCGGATGCACAAGATGAACCTCTGTTGGACATTCAAGGTCCAATTACAAGAGCACGCGCACGACAATTAAATTTACAGGTGAGCTCGTTCCTAAGCAAGTCTTTACATGATTTTGAGAATAGATTGCTACCTAATGATTGTATTGTGCTTAGGAATCATGGAGAGGACCAGAGTGTGCATACGGGATGGCTTGGAGGCGTGGAGGATCAGGAAGGGCGCCCAAGACAAGGTGGAGGCCCAAACCGAGTCGATTTCGAGCCTGTTTTGGAGTCCAGGACCAGCAAGGAGTAAAACAGTCGCCCAGGACGCATCCGGCTTCGTTTTTACGATCCACCCATGGTTGGAAAGATAATTTCATAAAGGAAACCAATGGCGTTGGTTTCAAGTCCAAACTCGCTCGGAGTCGTCGGGAAATGTCGAAACAAGTCAGCGTCCAGAATCTGTTCCGGTGCTGCATCACCGCTTTTGGTCCAACGGACCGTATCGATGTTGAGCCCATTAGGGCGCGCCCAGGGGTGGTGACGACCCTTAGACCTATATATATTCAGCCGCCACTCTCGTTAGGTTTTGGGTTTTGCTTAGATTATTCTGTCAAGAACAGTTTCGCCGTTTCATCGGGTTTGTGAGACCCCAACTCGTGAGATTAATCATTCATCCGCAAATTGGTTGCATTCTTCCTTGTTCTTGCTTGTGTTCTTTAATTTGCAAGGCAAAGCACTTAGCCTTGTTGGCGAGGTCAACTGCGGCAACGCCCGGTTGATAACGAGGAGACGTGGTGCCGCAATTGCAAGGTTTCGATTGAGTTGTTCGGAAGCCGGATCGATTTGTGTCTCGTTTTCCACCAAATCGAGTTATCGTAACCTTCGGAAGATCAGGCCACCCTAGTTCACATTAAGTGGTATCATTGCCTTCTTTGGTAAGAACACCCCAGAAGACCTTGGTAAGGTGTCTTCCTTTTGCCGTCATCTTGAGAGGCACCACTTACCCGCGTAGTACATTTATTAGGGATAACCTTCACCGCTTGTTCCTGTTTTGTGTCTACAATGTCGGTGCCAAAGAAGCCCACGGACTTGATTGATTGCGTTAGCCAAGAGTAGCTCAAAGCTCTTGCCGACCAATCCAAAAAGGACATGGAGGAGACGGCCCTCAAGGTCGTCACTCAAGCGATGCTTCAACTCAAGCTTCCTAACGCTATTTACGGGTTGGATAAACGCATATCCCGATCTAACCGCCAGATTGTTATTTTGGAAGCTCGTCCCGCTTTCGACGACGATGCTAATGCTAGCAATGAAGACAATCTTGAGGTCTATGATGCCGAGGGTAATCTTGATGTTCAGTGACATTTCAAAACAAACTCAAAAAGCGTCGTCTTGACAATAACACCAAAGGTATGGGTGGGGCGACCTCACCACCACCACCACAATCGAGGTAACCATAATCGAGCTCCCGATGATCCTTATGCTAAGGTTAAATTTACTATACCTTCTTTTGATGGACATTATGATGTTGAGGCATATCTTGATTGGGAGATGACAAGAGAACAAAAAAATTTAGTTCCCACCAAGTACCGAGGAACATAGAATTAGACAAGCCACCGGTGAGTTTAAAGATTTTGCTATTATTTGGTGGACCGCTTTAGTGCAGATGGTAATACACCTCATTCATGGGAAGAACTTAAGGTTGCTATGCGTGATAGATTTGTTCCCTCTTCTACCATAGAGATTTACTTAAAAAAAATTGATGCGTTTAGAACAAGGTGATAAATCCGTGCGTGTGATTACTATGGTGAGCTTCAAAAAAGGGTTTAATGCGTTGTGGCATTGTGGAGGGACCCGAGGATTCTATTTGTCGATTTTATTCGGGATTGAGACGAGAAATTCAGGATATTATTGATTATAAAGAAATTAACAATGTCAACCAGTTGTTTCAGTTTGCTATGCTTGCAGAGAAGGAGTTGCAGGGGCGAGGACTCATCGGAAAGAACAAGACCAGCAACACGTACACGCCACGCTTTCAGACCTTCGCTCGGTGTGTCCAAGACTTCCACTCTGCGGCGCCTCTACCATCGAACAAGCAAGAAGGATCTGCCTCCCGACTACTACACAACCCTCGTGCCCAGAAAAATTCTGTTTTGCAAGAACCAAAGAAAGAGTTCCACTCTGTTGTTTCCACCGCCGCACCTCTACCATTCAGGCCAACGCCGCCAAGGGTTTGGTCATATTCAGAAGGATTGGCCAAGTCAGCGGGTGTTGGTATTTATTAAGTGCAAAAAGAATATAAAGGGTTCCGCAAGTAAGCGCACGTAATAAAAATATACCATTGTAGCTTTTTACCCGGGAGTATTCCGCAGTATCGTTATTTATATTTTCCACAGGAAGCAAGGGTAAAGACTATGATAAATCAAAAATCATGTATCTACTAACTTATTATACCAACTAAACTAAAGTGAGGGGGTAAATAATGTATATGATATGAATGATAATTAATAGCACTTAACTAGGAGAATATTATAATATAGAATAGATAGCTAGGTCGAGAGGACAACGGGAGAGATCTAGGTTCCTCGAATACTTCTCTAGTACTTTGGTTCTTTTTGAGTAACTAAGGCATGAAAAGGTATAGCGATCATATAAAAGAACACTTCGGGACATCGGTAACACTAGCCACGAAAAGGGATGAGAAGGGGGCTAGGAAGCTCCGACCACGGTCCTACACTCACCAATCCGAACGTGGTGGAATACGTCGGCCGTTAGGGGGCTGTCACCACCTAGGGCTACCACAACTATCCGTGGGATTGGGTGCAATCTAAGGTAACCTCTAGTCTAGACACCATGTCCACACTATTAATTACTACTCTAATCATCATGAATAACCAGAGAGTACTCAAAACGAGCGAAGATCCCATGCAATTATATAACAACTATATTCTAATCAATAACATGAAAGGCATAAAAGTACTAGAAAAGATAGATATATTATGGCATAAAGTCTAATAGAGTTGAGATACAAAGATATACCGTAACGCTTGAAGACTTCTCCGTAACCGTAACGCAGCCCGCTCTCCCTAACTCTCTACTAGATCTATTCTATTACATTGTAGCTGTCTAATCTAATTCTCCAGCGCCGTGCCTCCATCCGATGAGATATGAAATTGATGTATGAGATTATCCGATGATGATGATTAGAAGAGGGGGTCTAGGGGTCTATATATATGGGTCTTCTTATCCCTTCCCTTCGGCCGAGCGATGCGGTACTAATCCGGTGTTTGATCTTAATCCATCCCGTGCTTCTACCGACGCCCTCGGATCAAACCGACATCAAACAACCGGTTTTGATTGCATCTTGGAGGCGGTGGAGGAAGCTTCCCGAAGCGGGGCCGATATGGCGGAGGTGGCAGCCGATCGGCCCCATTATTGGGCCGATCGGCCCAAGATGGGCCCCACCTGAGCTGAGCTTTGTGGGTCCCGTCGCCCGTGTATTTGTTTCAAACGGTCCGGATGAGGAGTTATGCCTAATTTACCGAACTCCGGTGTTAAGTCTTGATCGACGAATATGGCAAATGATATTAGTCACCTCAACGAGCCTTCAATGTTGCTTTGATTCTTCATTTGAAGTACTTCTATGTTGATTGCTTTTGTAGGAGTTGGATCGAGTAGATTGGGTATGGCTGGAGTCGTATGTCAATTTCGGTGTTTTCCTGTTTAGTCCCCCGCAAATCATAACTTCACCAAAACTCGTGGAAATATATTAGTGACACCCTATTCTAAGTTGGTATTATTATTTATACCCCTTTCTTATGTTTATTTGATTAATAAATTTATACGATAACAAGTGTCAACAAACTCCCCAAGCTTACCCTTTGCTAGTCCCTAGCAAAGCTATATGCTATAGTAGGATCGGGGAGTTGCTACTACGCTTTCATACCCTGGAATACTTGTGTTTATCGAAATAAATTCTCCACTTAACAAGATTGCTCTCTCATACCTTTACCATGGGGCGTAGCCTTTTCACGAATCATAAGCAATTAAAAGACAGAATAATCAAGTCAAATACCATGTCTCAAGTTCTTTGATCAACTATCATCCCAGGGTTTTGCAATATTTTTTCAAAAGAAACTCGAGAGATCCTATGTATGACCCTCTTAAGTAGATGGTGGTAGTGGAATTACACATGTGGTAGGACATACATAGTGGGATGATAATGGTGAAGTGAATGAGGATGAAAGGTAAATAGCTTTTTAGCCTTTTTCTAGTATTTTTCTTCTCAAGCATCTTGAACTATATCTCTCTTTCTAAAATTGCTAAGGTCCTGGGCTAACCATTCTTGGAGAGGTCACTTGCTGAATGTCACTTGTTGACATTCTAAAAATTGCTAAGGTCCGGTGTGTTTGATCCGCCAGCTGCAGTAGTTCTTCACACCACTCACTTGCTCAGTGTGCATGTCGTAGGTCGGGACATTCACTTGTGGAATTTTGGAGAAGTGGCAGACTCCTCCACATTTTGCGCAAAGTGTGTCCTGCTTGCATAGATAAGGTAGAGATCAAGTGCATGGGCTCTATTGGTGGGAAAACACCAATAGAACCAAAACTTTATTCATCTTACTCTATCCTTGGGCATATGGTAACATCATGTGTTCTATTTATTTATGACAAAGGTGACAAGATTAGACACCAAGCATGAAAGTAGCATTTAAAATTGTAACATGAATGATGAGTGATCAAGTGAGTGGTGTGAAGAACAAATTATAGAGCTAAACATGTTGAGATCATCGATAGAATCAAGCAAAGTTGTAACTCTAACATGTTTGACTTTATGAGTAAGCCATGATAAAGAGAAGGTTCTATGACTTACCTCAAGATGTTACCTTTAATATTTGGAGCATGATGGATGATTTTGGAACATCTTGTAGAAGTCCTTGTATCTTGCTTCATCTCAGTGTGGGCTCATCTCGGGACCTCCCCAAGCTTATTTGAGAGTGTCTTATTATTTCCTGAGGGGTTGGTCCAACAAAAGATTCTTTTTCGCTCCAATCCTATAATGATTAGTGACGAAAATACCGAAGGAATATTTTCACATGTATACTCATATCACAAGGAAAAGTAAAGACTCATGTTCTATCTCAAGAATTCTTATTTTAGGACACAAGCTCTTCCTTAGGAAACCTTTTTTGAAAGCTACTTAAGATAGTGAAGTGGTCTCCTCTTCAACACCACCTATATCAAGATTCATGACCACGAGATCTAGAATATTTATTATAGATGAACGCATCTACAATCACCCTCTCAAAATCTAAAGGAGGCAAGAGCACGAGGGGTTGTACGTCTTGAGAGTGGTTAGACTAGAGAGACTAGGTAGTTCGGGGAAGTTTCTCATGTGAGCATGAACTAGATGAAGTGTCTATGTAGTAGCTTCCATGCTCATTGATGTCATCCTTCTTCTCAAACTCCAAGGTTGATTTGTCATAGATATCTAAAGTTTCTCTTGGAGTGGTGTCTCGTGTCGATCTCATCTAAGGTCTCGTCCATCCATTCAACGTACGTAGCATATAACTCTTTATTATCCTCTAGCCATTGTTGTCGCTCTTCTTGGTCTTCCCGGTGTTCTTGATGGCTCCTATATTTAGGTTGTCTTGATGAATTTTAGGGCCCCTCAAGGGTCTCAAGGAAAGAGAGTACGAGGATTCATCGGGGGTTAAGGATGGGTCTCGAAAAATGGGTTCGAATATGTAATCTTGTCTAGGCATGGAAGGGGAGAAAATAAGATCGTCTTCTAGGTAGCTTGGCTCTCCTTCTATGGCATCACTAGACATGCCATCATAGAATTCCTCCCCATATCCTTTGTAGGAACGAGAACATTTTCTAAGAGACTCCTCCTTAAAAGAATTTGAAATATATCCACTTGGAGGTCTCTTAGGTGGATGCATTCTAAATGATAAATTCGAGGCATTCCTAGAATTTTCAAAAGATCAACCTCGATAGAAGGATGGGATTCATCACTTTTAGAGTGTGATGTGTTTCCATAGTAGAAGATTCTATGGCAACCAAATCTTTAGAAGATATTATAGGAATTTTAGATTTGGTTGCGTGTGTCTCCTCTTGTTGTTGGGGCTTGGCTCGACTTCTTTTCGGGTAACTCATCAAAAAACGTTAGTGTAGGGAGTGTTGTCAAGGATTTTCTCAAGAATGGCTTTTCCCTCACTAACTAGTTTATGTGAAAATGATCCTCCCCGGTGATGTCGAGATGCAGAGCGACTTCCTTGTTAAGACCGCGATAAAAGTGATAGAGCAGACATGGTCGGGCAAGGAAAGGTTTGGGCCCGAATTGGTAAGGCTTGTAAATCTAGCCCAAAGCTGCTCCTAGAGTCTCCTTCTCTTTTTGTTTGAATGTAAGCACTTCAATTCTAAGGTCAGCAATTTTATAAAGAGGGAAGAAAGCAAGACAAAATTTGTCTCGAAGTTCATCCCAACCTCCATTTACGCTTCCTACGAGTGAGCATACCATTTTCTCGCTCTTCCCTCAAGGGAGAAACGGAAATAATTTCCATTTAATGGTCTCTTGTGTCATGCCGAGAATATTCCCAAGAAGAACACAACCGCTCAAAATCTCTAAGGTGGGTGTATGGATCTTCATGTGCTAACCCAGAGAAGGATTTCTTCCCGAACCATGGCTATAAGAGCAGGCGAAGCTCATAGCCATCTGTAAGAATAGGGTGTGAAGATGATGGAGGCTCCAACATGTCGCCCTTTGGAGCAAAGAATTTAATGATAGGAGTGAAATCCATGTGGTATAGGTAGGGGTAAAAGAAAAGAAAGGTAGAAGGGAAAAAAAAAAAAGTAAAGGACGATCGTGGTTCTAACTAGCACAGCTACCGTTCCGCAACGCGCCACAAAGCTTGTTGGTATTAATTAACGCCAGCAGAGAAATCCGCAAAGCGCACGGATACCGATGTAGCTTTCACCGGGAGTATTCCGTAGTATCGATTTCCACCTGGAACGGAAGTGTACTAGAAAGGTTTAGAACGCCCTAAGATAATAATGGTAATGATGTGGAAGAGAGGGTTAAGTTTTCTAAGTATTCTAATGAGATCTATATGATCAAAGGCTCACTCTACTTTACTTACGTTTGGAGCAACGGTACCGTCCCGATCCTCGAAAAAGACCGGGAAGGGGTGATGGGGAGAAAGGCCGCCAAAAGCTTCTACTGAAACACCAACCCGAACGTGGTGGATTACAAAGACCGACAGGCTGTCACCCCGGGGCTACCACAACTAACCGTGGGATTGGGCGCAAACTCGGGTAAACTCTAGTCTAGACACCACGCCTACACTATCGATTACTACTCTAGCCAATGCACGATAACTAGAGCACTCAATACGAGCGGAGATCCAAGTAAATATAGTAAAGTAAGAACCGAAAAGTAATTAAATAGAATAAATAGAAATAATAAATGAAGAACCCGAGATTGTCGGGGAAGACTCCAACTTGTTGCGCCCAGAATTACAATGATGATGAAGATCCGACAAGTCCGGATCTCCGCCTTTCTCCTCGCCTCTCTTCTTGATCTTACAACTAGATGAACTAGAAGAACTAGAACTAAAAACTAGAACTAGATGAACTAGACAACTAGAGGGACCTCTCTCTTCTAATTGAATCCCTAACTTTTGCTCAGATAGCTAATGAGGAGATGATGAGAGATGCTTGAAGCCAGGGGCCCGGGGATCTATATATATGGGTCTTCTTATGTCCCTTCTTCGCCGAGCGACATGTGGTACTAATCTTTGATTCATCTCGTGCTTCTACGACGCCCTCGGATCAAACCGACGTTAAAAACAACCGTTTAGATTGCGCCTTAGAGGCGGTGGAGGAAGCTTCTCGAAACAGGGGCAACTTGGCGGCCAAGCCAGCCGATCGGCCCGATTATTGGGCCGACGCCGAGGGTGGGCTCCACTCCGGGCCCCGCGATGCGCCGCGGGCTTCCGGAGTCTTCTAGATGATGTATTTTTGGTGTTGGGACTCTTGACGTCGGGTGTAATCCGAGCCTTCTAGACTTGTTTTCGAGTTGGATTGCGTTACGTTGCGTCCGTCGTATGACACGCTAATTACGGTGTTTTACATTTAAGTCCCGCAAAATCACAACTTCACCAAAACTCATGGAAATTGTCGATTATAAGCCCTAATAAGGTGATCTAATTATATTTTAGTCCTTCTTCATATTCGGTTGACAAGTAAAAGTATACGTTAATATGTGTCAATGTTGACACTTGTTATCATATAAAATTTTTAATTAATTAAACATGAAAGGGGGTATAAAATAATAATAACAACCTAGAATAGGGTGTCACTAACATAATTCCATCGGTTTTGAAACAAAGTTGTGATTTTGCAGGGGACTTAAAAAATCGGCAGAAATGGCGTCTTGCACTAACGGCCATCAACTGCAAAATCAGAAACCCCGGTTAATCCGGCGTGAACTAACCGGAACCAAGAAATACATTATTTACTCCAATAAGACTAGCTAGCATTTAATTGGAGTAAATAATGTATTTCTTGGTTCGTTAGTTCACGCCGGATTAATCCGAAGCCTTCTAGACTTGTTTGAGGAGTTGGATTGCTTGCTACGCCGGTCGTATGCCACGCCATCTCTCGCTGATTTTCTGTTAAGTCCCCGCAAATCACAACTTTACCAAAATCGATGGAATTATGTTAGTGACACCCTATTCTAGGTTGTTATTATTATTTATACCCCTTTCTCATGTTTAATTAATTAAAATTTTATATGATAACAAGTGTCAACAAACTCCCCTTAAAAGCTTACCATTTGCTAGTCCCTAGCAAAGCTACATGCTATAGTAGGATCGGAGTTGCTACTACGCTTTCATACCTCAAAAAGTACTGCGTGTTTATAAAAATAAATTCTCCTCTTGACCGTATTATTCTTACCTGTTTACCATGGGGCGTAGCCTTTTTCACGAATCATAAGCAAGATAAAACAATCAAGTTAAGTACCATGTCTCAAATTCTTTGATCAACTATCATCCGGGGTTTTGCAATATTTTTCAAAAGAAAACTTCGAGAGAGATCCTATGTATGACCCCCTTAAGTAGATGGTACGTAGTGGAGTTACACAAGTGGTAGGACATACATAGTGGGATGATAGTGGTGAAGTGGATGAGGATGAAAGGTAGTAAATAGCCTTTAGCCCCTTTTTTTTTTTTTTTTTTTTTAGTATTTCTTTTCAAGCATCTCTAGTCTATATCTCTCTTTCTAAAAATTGTTGCAGGATGGGCTGTCCATTCTTGGAGAGGTGGGCTTTTCCCTGAACTTGTGTCCATTTTTTTCTCTCTCCTTAGAGATGTGGGCCCCTGCTCACCCCTTGGACACGTGTCCATTATTCATCTCTAAATTTATTTTTATTATTTAGGGAGGTAGGCCCTTCTCGCCTAGTATGACTTTTTGTCCGTTACTCTCCCTCTCTCGTCTCACTTTTTCTTTTCTACTTCTCTCTTTTTTTTTTTTTTTTTTGTAGCCCCAGCCTATATAAAACATTGAGAGAGACATATCTAAAGATTGCAAGAGCTCTATTAAATATTTTTATGGCTAACGGCTAAGTGAAATATGGGGATGCGTACTTCGAGTTAGAAGCAGCGTATTGGTGGAGTGGGATGATCTTGATGGAATACTCTTAAGGGTCATAACTAAGGACTCATCATAAAATTTTATAATTTTTAAAGATAAAAAACCAGGAGTCAAGTATCTCTAAGAATATGATAAACAAGTAGCTCAACTTTTTATGCACTATTATCTTTTTTAATGCTAAGACTCGGATCAAGCATGTGCTTCTCCACTGTGTGTTGGGTTTAGAGCAAATTAAACATTTAAAGCTTCTCAGAGAATCTAAGTCCAAAGTGTAAGTACTTTTAAGAGGTATTATATGAGCAACTATTCATCATTTCCTTAGCACATATTATCAAGATCATAATTAATAGGAAGAAAGTAGTCTAACAAGTTCTAGCACTTTATTTATTTGACTCTTTAACACTAAGACTCTTTAACTAAGACACATTAAATAAGACTCATTAGCTCTAAGCAAATATAACTAGCTAAAATTTAAAGACATAGGGTGTCTCAGAAGGTGTATTCTTGTTGCTCTTCTTAGCGGCTTCTTTCTTCTTCAAGATTGCTTCTTTGGTGGAGACCTCTCCGGTGTAGTTGGTGCATCATTCAAGATTGGTAGGGAGTTTGAGGTGTACTTTTTCTTGGATGTCTTTTTCTATCCTCTCAGTATGTGCTCCATCTTTGAGTCCGACTTCCTTTGTAGTCTTTGGGCGGCTCGTCTTGGTCCTTCTTGAGGGCTGTTCATAGTTGAGTATAGAGTATTAAAGAAGCGGTGCTTGCACGCTTGAGATATGGGCCGGATTTTAGCGTCGTGTAAATGATTGCTCTTGTAGTATTCAGGGCGACGCCTTCGAAAGTATTATGGGAGGATCTTGTTCTTAGTCTCCGGTGTCCATGACTAAGAGTCGAGTGAGGACATAAACATCTTTGATCTTGACGGTCGTTTACACAATACCTTAGGAATCGGGGTGTTTTGATCCGCCCGGTGCGGTAGTACATAGGTGGAACACAAAGGCGGATTACCATAGATTAATTTACTCGTTACGCTTTGACATTGGGTTGATGCGATCGTGTGGCGTGAGGCGGTTGTATAAGTTCCATTGATTAATGGAGATTGGATTCTTAGGAACTCGAGATTAGGTCTAGCTTCTCTCTTGGTGGTTGATTCGCCAGGAGTCTTAGCGTCTTTGAGTTGACTTGATTGATCATCAAGACTTCGTTCTCACGATGATGGTAGTAGTGAGGTTAGCGGTTCTTCTTGTTCTTGCTTCTTCTTTTTTATCCTCTTCTCTGGGCAATTTAGTGCGTGTATTTCGAGTCTGCGGTATTGAGTACGGTTGGAGCGGTAAGGTCTTGTGTTTGCGAGTTGAATCTCTCCTCTGTCCATTAAACGATCTTTGCGGTGTCGTAGATGATTGCCTTAGTGGTAGCGGAAAGGGAAGCGGAGAATGATCGAGGCGTTCTTACCTTTACCCATATCCGACCACGAAGTCGGCCACATATAGCTTACCGATGTAAAGGCATACGTCCTCTAGAATACCTCGAGGTAGCATAACGATTGATCGCAAGTTGTAGGCACATGGTTGCGGTATACTAATTCTGAATCGCTCAAAAGGTTTACCTTAGGCATGATGTTGACACTTTGAGCCGAAGTCGATGAGTCTCTCAAAAAGTAAGTAGGTCGGTGGCCTATATATTTGATAGTGATGACCCAGATGCTTCCCGATCTTCTTTCTTAGCGGGCATTCCCCAGTGAAACAATTGAATTTCTTTGTGCGAGTAAGGTATCCGCGATACACGCATAGTAAATATTGACAAGATTTGCGTGATTCTAATTCTTAGGTTGACCGAATCTTACCTTGGTTAGGCATAGGAGCGATAAAGCCACCGATAATCATGATTCTATCATTTTATTAAATCCAGTCGAAGTTCTTTTATTCGCGTACAGCTTTTCCATTTTAGTACTAATAGTTTTCTAGCACATTTTATCATTGGAAGCTAACTTCTTAGATAGATTATCCATAAGTCTACCTTGGTTTTGTACTAACTCTCTTAAAGGTGGGAAATTATTGAAAGAGTTATTACCTTGATAGTTACCCGAATAGTTACCTTGGTAGTTGGGTCTCGTTGACTCCATTGTTGATCCGGGAGGGCGATATGGTTGTTGTTATTGTTGATGTAGTTCACGCCTCTTCTAGCTCGGGCGATTGGCCGCCCGAGTGTCGATCATTTGCCACATTCTTCACATGTCATGCGGGGAACCGAAGAGTTGCATGACTTCCTTCTTCTTGGGAGCTTTTGTCTTCAAGCTTCTTCTTCATAATTAAGTCCATTTTGGCTGACAAAGATATCTACCTCTTCAGCTGGTGCATTCCTCTCTCTCTTTCTTGCGGGTTGGCCCCTCATTCCAAGTTTGGTTTGTATTAATCTTCTCCACAAGGTCAGTAGCTTGGTTCAGGTGTAAAGTGATAGGAAAGCACCTCGGCCGGCGGCGTCCATGGTCTCGCAGATTGTTGTTGTTAAGCCCGGTGGTAGTTGGGTCCGCATGAGTAACCGGTTCTCCATTCCATGGTGTGGGCATTCCGTGATGTAGTCTTGGGGCGTTCCCACGCCTGCCGAACAGTGCGTCGGTTGTGGCGAAAAGCTTGAGATTTTTCCTCGTAAAGGCGTTGGTTTTGCCTATAGGAAAATTTTGCGGGGAAGGCAAAAGAGAGCAAAGTGCCCAAGTAGTGAGTTTGTCTTTGTTGGCGTAGAACCGATCGCCGGCCCCAAGAGTGAGAATGGAAGAGACGAAGTAGGATTGCATCGCAGAGACATCTTTGATAGTGAAGGTGCCACAAATCTCTTAAGAAGTATTGTAGGTGAGCATTGGCATCTTCATGAGCTTTTCCACGAATTGGCTAGTTTGTACCATGTTGATGAGTGCGGGGCTTGAGCTCAAAAGCTTTGTTCCCAGATCGACCGGTCGGTCCGGTCAGGCGGATGTTGGCCGTAGTCGGTGCAGTACCCCGCGAAGGGTCTTGTTTGCCATGTCTTCAAAATTGGTGCTAAGCTTCGCCGCGGTGGAGTGAGTCTTCGAGGTAGTGTTCTTGGGTTGAGATTTCAACTTGGATCTTGCCTCCTTCAAAAGTTTTTTTTCTGATCTGATTTGGAAGTTTTCAGGAAGATTCCTTTTCATCATTACCTCGCAAAAGATAGGAAGAATAATAACAAGGGTATACTTGTTTAACAATTGATAAAATTAATCGTCACATGAGAGAAAAATGCATGTTAATCCCATATGTTTTTATTTTTATTGGGCTATAGACTTTTCAAGAACGGCGCCAAAATGCTTGTTGGTATTTCTAAATGTCACTAACTAGTAATGGCATCTAGAAAAGAATATCGATGATGTTCTCCGAGATAAAACAAAAAGAAATATTCATTGCGTTCATAGCATATACGAAAAGGTTGTCATCCTATAGTTAAACTACTAATATGCAAGGAATAAATATTCGTACTATGCCTTGATAACTTCTTAATAAGTAAATAAACAATTATAAGCTGGGTATCACTTAAGCTATGAATATGAATATATACCATTGCTTAGCATTTTAACCGGGAGTAATAACGGTCTTGAATTTATATTCTACCACGAGGGAAAAGAAGTACGGTATCTTGAATTGTACTAAGTATAGATCTTAATCTAACCATCTCTCTCATGGTGCAAGACATCGGCGGTAATCTCATCAATTACTTAGCGAGGATCAAAAGTTCATAATAAAGATAATGATAAAGTTCTAGATAGCTTGATTTGACCAAAAATCCGTTGGTTGGCGAAAGTGTCTATGATGGGCCGATAATAGCAATTCATAGGCTAGCTAGCATTAGAAACTCCAATATGTAACTCTAAACTAAATGTTAGGATCTACCTAAGTATGCAATACAAATAACAATCATTGAAGAAAAGACCATTAAATCAAACATGAGGGCCCAACTGTGAAGACTGAAGACTAAAAGTAAACTTAGAACAACCCGAATCTAACATCCGGCTAGGCCTACATAAGGGGGATGGATTGCAAAGAGACTCACCGGTGTCATTACCACCACGATCTACCACAACGGCCGGCATAGGGTGCAAGCGAGGTAAATAAAGATCTAATCACCATGATTACACCATCTCTACCACTTCACCTTCGATCTAGATGATGAGCGCTTATACTAATCCATGCATGAACATAACAAAGACCAACTATGCTAAATGTGTAATTAAAGTAAATACTAGAACAAATAATCTCAATATAAATACGATCAAGATATTCATATTAAGCGTAATATGCAGGAACTTAAGAAAACTACTTACAATGAAGAACTTACAAGAGCGAGGCACGATCTTACGAAATTTGGCCTCGGCCCGATCAGGGCCGGATTTCTCCTTCCTACTAGTTTCTGTCCTTGATTACTTCTACTCTTAGCGATGTTTCTCTAGCGTTGAATATGACTTGGTATTTTAATTAGAAATATCTTTGTTATAGAACTTGATGATAAAGAAGGGGTCTAGGGGTCTAATATATGGTCTTCGTCATCTCTCCATCTTCATTAGGCGATGTGGTAGTAACCTTGGGTCCATCCCTTGCACGTCTACATTAGCCCTCCCCGGATGGCAGAGCTCAAATCAACGGTTTAGATCGAAGTCTTAGAGGCGGTGGAGGAAGCTTCCGGCGCAGTGAAGTCGGCAAGCTCAGCTCGACCGGCCTAACTATTGGGTCGATCGCCCGTGGGTGCTCCCCTCCGGTCCCGTCAGCGCCGCGCGGTTCGAGTCTTCTTAGATGAGATGTATTTCTTTTGGTTCCGGGTTATTCACGCCGATTAATCCGGTTTCAGACTTGTTTCTCGAGTTGGATTGCGCTGCGCTACGCCTACTGCAGATGCCACGCCATCCCGCCGATTTTCCGTTAAGTCCCCGCAAATCACAACTTTACAAAATCGATGGAATTATGTTAGTGACACCCTATTCAGTCGTTATTATTATTTATACCCCTTCTCATGTTTAATTAATTGTAAATTTTATATGATAACAGTGTCAATACCGGGCCGAATCGACGAGCTCCGAAGCCGGGCTGTACGTACGGACATCGGAAAATGGAGTCACGCCCTACACCGCGGCTCGACGGCGACTGCGGATAGGCCATGGCTGAGGCGGCGGCGTGAGGCATCTTGTAGGGAGTCAGCGTAGCCGAGCAGGTCCCATTTCACTCACTCTACCACCCCCAAATTTGTAGCGCCCTGCTTCTCCTGCTTAAGTCCCTCGCTGGCTGCCCACCTACCCACATCTCTTTGCGGCTGGCTATAAAAGGGAGGCGAAGCCATCGGGAGAAGGGAAAAGTTCTCGAGCTCGCAAGCATTCTAGCTTCCAACACTCCGATCACCCACTTTCGCAGAGACACAGGGAACTCATCTCCCTCTCTGGCGGCTTGTATTACATGAATCACGAGCTGCAGGCTTCGGATAGTGGCCTCCGCTGAACTAGCCTTGCGAGTTGAACTTGTTTCGTATAAATTTCGTGTGTCTACATTGTCTCTAGAGCTAGGCCATTGGAGCCGCACTAGCGGTGTCATTCTGTGGCGGTGATGTATTAGAGCACGACAAGACTATATAAGCGAGTGAAAACCCCAGCTCACACCTCACTTTCTCCTCTCACCCCTCGGTCTCTCAGCGCCCGCCGCAGCCTTGTAGTGATCTCAGCGCCCGCCCGGCAGCGGCCACACTCTCCACTCTCTCTCTCTTTCCGCTTCACCCTCGGGTAGCAAGCAGCGTGCAGGCCTGTGGCGCACCTCCCGGCCAGCCCAGCGAGCGGCGGCGAGTAGGCGCCCAGCGCCGCCAGCAGTCGAGATCGAGCGGCGAGCTGAGCGGCGGCGAGGTAGCCCGAGAGCGGCGCTTCGGCGGATCTCCGACCTCTCCTCCGCGGAACTCCCTCTCTCTCGGCGGATCTCCGACCTCTCCTCCCCGAGAACACGGCAGCAGCGTTGATCACCGGTGGCGTCGCGGATCGGCCTCGAGCGCGTGGATCCACCGGCGGCTCGCGGATCAGCGGCGCGGATCCGTCGGCGCCTCCATCCCTAAGCGGCGGATCTCCGACCTCTCCTCCTCCCGCCAGCCGCTAGCGAGTCAGCGATGGGCCTTCCGACAGCGCGGGGCAGGGGAAAGCGGGATCCGGTGCACTGGCGTTGAGTCCTCAGCTTGGCAGAGCGAGTGCATGCGGATCCCTTTGGAAAGCGCGGATCCGGCGGTAGCGGGCGTCGGCTCCCTACGTGGTGGCGGCGGCGTATCTCTGCCCTAGATAGAACTGTCTAGGGTTTTTACGATTTTGGAACTTTACGTGGCGGGCATCCCTAATGTGCCCGTCCGCAGTTCATCTATTAACCGTGGCGGGCAAGGCCGCCCGCATAATACTGATTACGAAACGTGACGCCGTAGGGTAGCGGGCCTACTGCGACGCGCAAAAATCTAAAAACGCCCGTCACCCCAAAAAGTCGAGTACTAGTGGCGCTGATTTCTCATGCTAATTGATGTGCTTAGCCATTAAATCACTATTAAATTGCTTGATTTCCGTTCGTCTCGTTAATCTCAATGGAGCATTAATGATAGTTTCTATCTCTAGGTAAATAGCTTGCCAACTAAAGCAAAGTATGATGAGCGTGGTAGCCTTTAGTAAGTGAGGAAAGAGGCACAAATCATAGAAATAGTTTTTAATGAAGAAACCATGTCTACTCTTGACCCCAATGCCCAGAAACTATGAATTTTGCCATTAGAGAGCAGCTCGCATTTAGTTTCTATGGGGTTAATCTCTACTCATTGATGGAATCGAGGGAGAGAAAAGAGAACAATTATTACTCGAAGACACCACCATTGTGAAGAATGCTACGTAGATGATTTAACTTTCTTTATGAAAAAGCGTGTTAGTTTTCATCCACTAGAGACTGCTCTTATCGACGGTTGTTTGTCCATGCAGCAAGAACAAAAAGCTAATAGCTAATAACTTGTTTGTTCACGAGTCACGACTCAAGTGTACTTAGATATACTTCAACCAGTTTATAAGTCGGTACTTCAGTTTATTCTCTTTCAAATAACACTATTAAATCATTTGAAATCAGTCGCGAAAACCACAACAGGCCAGCATCTTCAATAGTTCGGGATGGTATTATTATGTGTACTACCTGGAGGATAGAGAGCAATAATGAAAGTAACGGTGAAAGTTTCCGTTACGATGGGATAACTGCGGAAGACGCGTAACGATGAGATGAGACATAGAAAGAACGATAAAAAGAAAAGGCGTGTCGGAACGACCCATGATGGATGCGATGTACCCATTCTTGCGTCTATGCCTGGGCTAAAAAGACCAAAAGAGCCGCGAAGGAATTTTTCGTGCATTATACTATACAAGCAAAATTCCCCCACCGTGATATGAGAAACAGAGGCAACCCTTCAGACACCGTGAAAATGAAAAATCAAGCATTTCAAGTACGTAGTAAATCAAATAAATGTAAACATGTCTGGAGGCATTTCAATCGTTAGACCTCGCCTTCTCTATCATCACGTTTTTCACGCCGCGTTTCAAAAGTGACAAATAGGTAGTGTACGTAGTACGCTGGCATGAGCTAATGAAGTCTGAATTACACGTGATGGGTCGAACCGCAACCACCAATCCCCGCATTCGACGTTTTGCATATGTTAGCACTAACTGTGCATTGACTCGAGACTGGTGGTCGTCTGGTAGTACTAATGTGTCTGTTGCAGAAGGGCCCAGGAAATCACAGGGCAGAAAATGCAGACGAATTATATACACACCAATTGCACGTTCTCTATCATAGAACACTACTAAAACTGCTAAAATATGCCGGCTTAGATCAGCAGAACAAGTGGCCAAGACGAGACCTCGGCTTTCTGGTAGTCCAGCGAATTCATACGGTTGTCGTGAAACTTCATCGAAATGAACACCGAATTGCGCATTGCGGACTGACTCGTGTGGGTCGTGGCCTGGTGCTCTGGTCTCGTCTGGTCATCGTCGGTTCAGGTCTATAGCGTTCACAAAACATATGTAGTGACGGGCGGCAACTTTGGACTCAAAACACTCACAGAATTTGCTCGGGTCACAGTTGATTCACCAGGAAATTTCCCGAAACGAACCAGCAGTGGTGCAGCATTTGCTCAACATGCAACCTGAATCGTGACTCCTGTGTATGTCCACCAAATAGAGAACAAAAATTTAGCCTGTGGGTATGCTTAGTCCAGATGACATCTAATAATGAGTTGCCAAAACTTTGATAAACTTTTAAGAGGGTTTGACTGAACACTATTTTCTAGAACTAGAATTGCAACGTTTCTGAAACGAATGAAGCAAGAAAAAACTTTTCTCAGCCATCTCAGCTCTTGTTGCCTTAGAAAAGGTGTTGCCCTGACAACTTGGAGGCATGTGCTCTCCAAGTTGAGCAAGTCTATCTGCAGCCTCGCCATACCATGTACAGAGGACGCTTTGTCCTCGAGCTTGATTGGGATGTACCATCACGCCCCTACTCACGCCGTCCGGGCCAGGGTAAGGGAATGATTGATCTATGCTAGGGATTTGGATCAAACTCACCTTTCTGAAAACTTGCAGGAGCCAAAACAACAGCCAATAATTTTAATACTAAGCACAGAATAGAACACGTAATGCTTTCTGAAACAGATAAGATGAATTACAGTGTCCTTTTTTTTTTACCTTTATTTAATAACTTCTACTCTTGGCACCTGTAACCTTGGTGGTGTTCATTCTTTACCGAATCGGAGGACATACATATAGAATGAACTTTCTAACATCCTAGGAAGTGTTCTCCTTATTATGACAGAAGAAAAAAAAATGTTCCTCCAAAGAGCCTGGAGTTTTGACCACTATTCCTATGAACCTTGCACGGGGCGAGGTGAGAAAGTTCAAGGAAATGCGGCAGACGATTTCCTCAGTACTTACACCACACGGATCACTGGCAGAGCAAGTTGCAGTGCAAGTCCCCAGTACAATCAATTGCACTTGCATTGTATGATCACCACAGTTGGATTTAACCCCAGAGTCACATGAAGCACTCTTCAAATCAGAAACTAGTGCCGGTGAGACTGCCGAAAGGCTATCATGCCTGCAGCAACCCATTGCCGCCATCATCTCCGGCTCGGTGCCTCTGAGCAAGCAGGTACTTCTCGAACTCCTTCAGGTAGTCTAAGAGCAGTACGCAGGAGAAGAGAAGGAATCCGCCAAAGTAGTTGCTGCCACCTCCGCCTCCACCTCCACCCCCCACCTTTGCCAAAGCGGAATGGAGGGAACCCACCACTCCCATCATCCAGTTTTGGCCCCTGGACTTTCCCTGGAACAGTTACAAATAACACAGGTAAAATTAAGCAAATGTGGTGAGTACAATTACATCAGTTACCTGCTTCAAAGACAAGAAAAAAATGATTCAATTATATGTAGTATGAGAATTCTAAATTTTAACCTTTTTTATCACGTTGCATAGTAGCACTTGAAGATTTCTTTTGACGCTTTGTGTTTGAGTTTGAGTAGCGTTGCATTTCACAATCTGTAGTAAACAGTTGCCAGAGGAGAAGTGGTTAAACAAAGGAGCTCAGAGTAGATCATAGACAATATAAGCAAGGTAGCATTTTCACGTTCAGTTTTGAAGTTCACCAACTTGATGGGTTGTCATTACAAGTACTCCAACAAGATATAGTGCAAGTCTAGATTTACTATATATACCTACCAATTTACACAGCTGATGGTTTATACTATATAATTCTTGGAATCTTGGTATGATGGCATCTAAAAATTATGCAAATTGAACACATGTAATTTGTCTAGAAACATCGTAAACCCATACTGTATGCGACAATGAACTAAGCCATTCTGAACATACAAAAACTTTTATAATATATGCACTCCTGGCATTACTAATAGAATGAGGCACTCACTGGCACTCTTTATCTCAAGTTAAAAGTTCAGGTCAATTTTGCAAAATTATCATAGCTGATGATGTAACATAGTTTTATATCAAAATATGGAGACAATGTCAACACCTTTTTTAAGATACACAGAATACAGAAGTTCCAAGATGCAAAAGTTTGTATTCATGCTTAAAGATTAGAACATTTGCTTTGATATGTAGCCTGATTTTGTAAATAGTTCTCAACTCCTTAAGCTCAAATTTACATGTAGTAAGATCACAACTGAGAACAATCTATTAAATACACTTACCCTCAATGTTGCTTTAGCGGATACTTTCTGACCAAATGAGATGTGATTAGCTTTTAGGCTGCTGAAATTTCGAACCTAGCAAACAGCAAGAAATTAGGAAACATTATTCAACAATACATAGTGTAAACATTGCTATGTAAAAGAGGATCATCAAGGCCAAAATTCAGAAGGCATGTGCTGATTTGCAGACCACAGAATCCAAGATCAAAATTTTCCTACCAAAGTGTATCTTAGGTATCTAAACATGCATGGATGTGCCACCTCGGTGGTTAAACCAAGTAACACTCAATTAAGAGTTGGAACCATTTTGCCCCACTTGTACATGTCCATGGACCTAAATGTACAGTTCTCAAGTTTATAGACATGTGCAAGTTACTCTACATGAACTCAATGACTGTCTCATAAAAGCAAAAGTGTGGTATCTAAAAACATTATTTACACATGAACTTAACAATCATCTCATAAAAGGGAAGTGTGCTGTCATAGATTATCCATGACACATCTGAATAGACTCTGCGCATTTGATTTCATCAGTTTCATGGCTAAGGTAGAGAGCAAAAGGCAAGACTTATAGGAACTAGGATACCAGTCAAATTAAAATGCTTTGTATACTACATCAGATACTGACACCACCACTACTTTCTTTGGGTTCCAATACATTTATAAGGCAGCAACTTTAAGGATAAGTTAATAACCAATATGAAATTATCAGCAATACAATATTATAAAGTAGCAGATCAGAAAGCCTTTTGAATGTGGCTACCTACTAACAATGAGACTGGGGAGAGAACAAATGTTCAGAGCATGCCAGCAAGGTTTTAGGGCGGCAAGACGAGAGACCTCCTTCCAGTCGTCTAGGAAAATAAGGCGCTCTACCTACTAACAATGAGACAGGGAGAGAACAAATGTTCAGAGCATGCCAACAAGGTTTTAGGGCGGCAAGACGAGAGACCTCCTTCCAGTCGTCTAGGAAAATAAGACGCTCACCTAGGAGATGACATACAAATATCTAATTCCACAAAAACACTCAAAAGAAATAAAATCTCAATGTTGCCAACTCTTAGAATGAATACCATACTAGTAGCATATAAAGCAGAGAAATTAGCATATAAAATCACACTACCAATGTACCACTGTACTAAGCAAGTATAAAACACAGCATAAGCACTACCATTCTCCTTTCAGGCTCATGTAAGCAAACAACTAGCAGGCAAACATTTTATATCTTCTTTAAGAAGCAAAGCATAGGGAGAGCAAGAGGAGCAAACACACACATGGACCTGGAGGGAAGGCAGGGCGAAGCTAGGAGCCAGCAAAGAGCAGTGTGGAGCTTGTTGTGAGCAGGGAGGCAGGGCAGAGCAATCAATCGTCCACTAATCCTCACCCTGGGTCCTGGCAGCCGGCGCAGATACGCAACCAGAACCAGCACGGCAACACATCGCATGGGAATCAATGCATCTCACAGGGATGCGCGACAGGAACTTTGGCCTCTCCCTCTTTTTTCTCTTGCTTCCCTATCCCTTTCTCTCCCTATCTCTCTCTTCCTGTGCGGAAGGCAGGATGACTGAGCGTTTGATGCTCTTTTCGCAAAATAAGGTGACTGCCCGCAGCCTCCTTGCCAATGCCCAGACACAAGAAAGGACAGCAAGGCAGATACCATACATGTGCATAGCTAGTATGTACACCTAGCTCTCACCTAGGTGACACCTCTAAAACCATGGTTCAGAATATCTAATACTTCTGTCACAGCCTTGGAAGACATAAGGTTAACTTTTGGTAGAGGTTTATTGATCTCATGATCTGTTCTGCCTCTAGACATATACTGACAAATCTACTTGTTTTCACATGCCAAAACTTTGTTATTATGTTTCTGGTTCAGACTGTTCAGTTAATCATTCCATTTCCAATTGTGGTTCAAAATCCAGAATCTCTTGATGTGTCATGACAAACAGACAAAACTCAGATTATAACAATGAAAAGAATAGAAAACCATAGGGGATCCTGAATCCAATAATTACCTCCAAATCTCGTAGTTGAAGTGCCATAGATTGCAGCTCCTGGCAATGAGCATGTGCCAAGTAGCGACATTTTAGATGGAACTCAATGCCTACAAAATCCCAGTAAATCACGAAATCGTTACCCATGAAAAAATGAAACACCACACTAAGTCACTGAATGCTTCAAAATGGATTATGCATCACTGCCTCACGCTGCCTATTGCAGTTCATAATACATTAAACCTTTTCATTTGTATTTGCTATCCAAAGACAGGATAGTGGAACAGGATGATATCGTGTTATCATATCATTACATATAAAAAGTACAATGTAAGCACATAATTGTTTTTCTTTCACTTGTCAGCTATCCACAACACAGGTTTACCCATTTATATGTCCGAAATATACCACTTGGCAGGCCTCGTGACAAAACATAGCATATCCTATCATGTAGTATTATGAACTTTACTTATACAAACACTAACATGATTTGAATAAAAAAACTTGGAAAAAATTTATATGAATTTGGAAAAGGCAACAGGGGCTGAAATTTCAACTAAACGATAACAAAATGTACCATTCATTGGGTGCAGTGGCGGATCCGAAACCGGAAAAATAGAAGGCAATAAATTATACTAGCCACTAATATATACAACATACATAACAAAGAACACCTTATATGCTTTGATATAAGAAATGAAATCCTGCATGTTTTTAATAGCGATCTATAAGTTGAAAGCTCATAAGTGAGACTGAGATCCTATGTTTATCAAAGAATTTCTCCTAAATTCATATGAAACAAATATGTTCAGGACATAAAGGTCACCGATCTTGTTTAAGGGATCAAAACCTACACGCGGAGCTCTTAACTTTTGACGCCTAGGGCCGCTATCAAAACGCATGTAGCGCCGCATCGGATCTTCTACTGCTGTTGCTGTAGGTGGTTCTTCTACTAGCGCTGCTGGTTCTTCAAAAATTTGTGTTTCTTCTACTAATTCTGAATGGACTTCTTGAGAAGGTTGGAGGTCTCACACAGGTTGTATAATTGGTGTAGGCGCAGGAGAAAAAAAAAAACGATCTAATTGACCTTGTCCTCTTCATTGTGCAATTGTACAGACTAGAAAAATTGGAATAATCAAATATCATTTATGGATCCCGAGCAATTGATTTGAGAATTGGGAATTGGGATTTGAGAATTGGGAGGGAATTACCGCTGATGCGTCCTGCCTCCGTGCTTACCTCCGTGCCGTGGTGCTGCCCAGTCCTGGTGCTGCCGCCCTGCGCCCTGGTGCCTGCTGACGAGCGATAGTCCAGAGAGGCAGCAGCCGGGCGGCGCTTTGGGCCTCGGCGGCTCGGCGCGGCCGCGCGGGAAGACGCAGACAACCACGCCGCGGGCGCGACGGGAAGTGGGCGTGGTGTGGTGAGACGATGACGCCGCGACGGGAAAGCCAGACGATGACGCCGCGCGTCCGCGAGGTGAAGTAGGGTTCGAGGCTTCGACGACGCCGCGACGGGAAGCGGCCTCATTTTTGCTGGGCCGGAGGCATGAAAAATTTGGCCCAACGACTAGGCTAGGCCGAAAAAGTAAAAAGTCTATTCCCTCACCTAACTAACTTTTCATCTCAACTCCTCACTTTTCATCCTCGTCTCCCCAAACCCCAGACAAATCATCTCCTCAACTTTTCAAACCATGCAAATTACCTCCTTCGGTGAGAGAGTAGTTTTAAAGACGGATTTGCTACAGTAAACGCGGTTTGATACAGTGATAGTGTTTGCTACAGTAAACTTTGCCTTTTAAAAAAATACAGTTGAATCTTTTGAAAAATCATAGTAAATTATAAAAAAAATCATAAAATAGAAAATCTAATTTTGTTAGACTCCCACATGCACAAGTCTACAGAGTGAATATATAATATGGTATGCTTTAGTACAAAATTTGTGTTGTAGCTTTAGATCTATGCTTTTGTGTAATTAATTAAAATAATTTGTAGTCGTAACTTCTATAATTATTTTGTTGGACTAAAGCATAGAATATTATATATTCAGTGTGTAGATCTACTCATGTGGAGTCTAACAAAATTGGATTTTCTATTTTATAATTTTTCTGTGATTTACTATGATTTTCAAAAGATTCAACCAAATTTTTTTAAAAGAAAGAAAAGGCAAAGTCACTGTCACTGTCACTGTAGCAAACCGCGGTTACTGTAGAAAATCCACCTTCAAAACCGCTCGAGGGAGATAATTTGCATGGTTTGAAAAATTGAGGGAGGTGGATTTGTCGATTTGGAGTTGAGGGAGGAAAAGTGAACTTTCGTGAGGTTTTGGAGTTGAGGAGTAAAAGTGAACTTTTCGTGATAGTTGGGGAGGGAATCCACTTTTTCCGCCAAAAAATACCCATTATCTCGGGGAAAATTTGGGCCACGTCTAGGCCCGCGTCAGAAGTTGTGGGAGGCTCAAATTCGGCTAAAAGCACCGTAAATTTGGTAGCAAATTCAGAGTTGTGGCTAAAAGCAACTTTGTAATTTTGGTACCAAATTCGGAGTTTCATTTGTTCAATAGATAAAAGCATACCCGGCGGCAGGCAACAGGAGAGAGGAGCAGCCGGGATCTGCAGAGCGTGGGTTGTGGATGCCGGTCGTCTCGCTGCGGGCCTCCGAAGCGCCGGCCAAGGGCGGAGGCCTGAGGTCCGAGGCGGCTAGGCAAGAGGGGGCAGGGGGAGAGGGGGGGCAGGTCGTCGGCAAGGCAGTTCAGCCTCTAGGTGGCGGGGCAGCCTGGACGGTGGAAGGCGGAGGGCTGCTTGCAAGGCGAGGGGGAATGGCCGCACAGGGGGGCACGGAATGTCAAGCGTCGCGGAGGGCGAGGGCTAGAGTTTGAGGGGCTCGGTTTCAGATAGCGGGGACGGAAGAGAAGGGGTGGGCATACCCGCCGACGATTACCTAGCAAAGGGGTCGACGATGAGCGGTGACGCAGTGGCTCGGTCGTCGACAGAGAGGAGCCCGCGCACGCCGGGTGAGGTTGAAGCCGCTTTTTAATTGGATACAAGAAGTCGGGCTCCACAGATTTTGAAGTCAGTCCCACGTGACACGACACACCGACCTTGACTTTGGGAAGCGACCGCGTCCCACATGTCACGACACGACCTTGACTTTGGGAACGACACGACAGCTCGGAGCACGTCCCTAAGAGCAGTAAGGGGTGTTCACTTTACGAAAAGTGATCCCAAAAGCGTGCTTCTGATTAATGCGTTACATCGAATCTCTTGTCGCATGCATGAGATAATAAATATAGGTAAATAAAAAAATAAATTGCATAGTTTGATTGGAAAGTACGAGGCGAATCTTTGTTAATTAGTCCATGATAGGACAATAATTATCAAATACAAAGCGAAAAATACTACGAGAATCGAACCCAAAATATTTTCGCCAACTAAACACCCCCTAAGCAGCGATGATATCTACGTGGAGGGGAGAAAGCGAAGAGAGAAAACGGGATCGGCGCCCAAAGCCGGCGAAATGCATGCATGTGCTGCTGCAATTGATTGAGATTTTTTTAAGAGAACACGATTGGCTGAGCTTTGCTTCTTTGTGCATTGAAAAATAAGGGGCCGCCACCACTTGTGATGATGTGATGATTGTTACGGCCGGTGGCAGGCGAAATCATAGTACTTGCTCTAAGGCGGAGGAGGAGCGGCGCCGCCCGGCAGGGGCGGTAATGTGTCCGAGAAGATGGTTATTCAAATTAACAAAGTAATCTGCCACTCTACGAGGTCATTCCGTAGCAATCAAACATGTCCATAGTCTTTCTTCGCCAAAAAAAATCATATTTATACCCTGGAATTTGGATAGTTCCGCGTTGAATAAAGGAGGAGAAAATGACGGAAGGGAAGAAAGCAAAAAAAGATACTCGTTTGGATTTGGTGATTGTGCTCTATCCTATGTAATTTATATACTAGTAATTTTATGTTTTCTTAACTTCATGATATTATCTTTATGATTTTAAGATAAAAAATCGATTTACCCTCATTTTATAGTGTAATGTTTACTCTCGTAAATTAAATAGCAAAACAGAAAAAGATACAAACTCATAAAGCCGTCGGACCTAGCTCGACCACGACTTTCATGGCATTAACCCTATGTGTTTGTTTAACTTGTCCAAATGAAGCCAGGCTCAACAAAGATCGTGTTTGTTTAGCTAGACAAATGGCTGCGGCGACCCTTGCTCAAGAATTTGGTCACTTTACCACCACCCTTTACTATAAGACATTTTTTCGATGATGTTCAGATGTTCCATTTTGACATCGACATCTCTCGCATTATTTCCCTCCAGACACACCGATTTTTACTTGCAAATGCAGCTAGAAGAAGAACTTGAAGATTATGTCGTTCTTGTACACCTGGCCTGGCCTGGCCTGGCCTTAAGGTGATTGACGGGAACTTGGGTGGTTAAGGGCGTCCACGTAGGCCATCATCTCCAAGCAGAAGCCGCTATACTTGTCGTACCCCTTGTTGTCCTTCCTTGGTGTGGTTGAGCCCGCTCCCTGTGTACCTCTGGCAGACGTGCCGTCCCGTGCCTGCGCCACCGACCGCATGCCGCTCGGCTCGTCGTCGATGTGGTAGTTGGCATCTTACCCCGACGACACTGCAGCCGCACTCGGCTTGGTGGATGCGTGCCCCTCTCGGCGTTGGGGCCCCAAAGTTGAGGGTGTGCCAGCGACGGGCTCGACGACCTGCCCGTCACATGGAAGGAACAACCTCGGATGCCCCGACGAACAACACTTGGAAAGGCTGGAATCAATCGGTTGGTTTAGATGGTGTTCAATTGAAGAGAGTGGTTTATATTATTTTTTAAAGGCGAATGAATGTACTCGCCAGTCAAACATCGTGACTTTTAACTAAAATTATATGAAAAAATAATAATATTTATGAGACAAAATAAGTGTTGCTAGATTAGTTATGAAACATATTTTTTTATAATAAATTTGTTTCAATACATAAATGCTGATACATCGTGCTAACTACTACTACTACTGAATTGTCCATTACTGCCGGGCCCAACCCCCTTCACCGCCCGAAAAACCGAACCGAGAACCATACGCTGGTAGTGATGTGGGGTTTGAAACACTACCGGGTCAAAAAACACACGGCGGTGATGCGAGGAGAGACTGCCGGTTTAATATCGAACCGGCAGGCGCCTTTGTCACCGAACACCTTGTCGGGGTGTTCCACGGACCGGCGGCATTTTTGATCCAAGCAATGCGGGGTTCGAAGTCACCGCGAGAGTTGATATTGGGAGCCTTTGTCCGGGCTTTAACGAACCGGTAGGCTGTAGGGATAACACTATCGGGTTGGATTGAGCCGGCGATGTATCGAAGAGCTAACAATGTCGGTTTACATTGAACCCGCCGATTGAACTTTACGTGAACACTATCGGCTGATTTTAACCCGACAAGCGTTATTAGAGTGGAGACTATCGGTTGGTTAGTGCAACCGGCGGTGATGTTTCGTCATCGATGATGGTTTGTAATTCAAACCGATAGTGTTTGGTGTAGTTACACTACGGGTTTGTATGTCATTCACTATCGGGCCCATGCCACCGGCGTTTTTGTTTAAAATTTTTATAATTTTTGAATTTTTTTCTGAAAATCAGCTATTTTTAAACCCATAAAAGCATCATAGATACATTACATGGTTCAAAGGTTATATACAACTAACTCCACCTAATGTTCTACGAAATTGAACCTAGGACATCAACTTCCAAATAAGGAAAACAATGATAATAGCCATGACTGAAATCAAAACATCTTTCATAGGCCAAGTCGCAATTCTCCTAATCTTCATATCTATGGAGAGAGGCTTCTCATCGATCTCGTGGTCTGGTTGATAGTGAAAGTTTTCACCATAGTAGGCCCCGAAAGCTTCAACTTCGGTCTTGTATTTTTTGTAACAATTACGGGGTAGCCGGAGACTTGAGCGAGCAATCTTCCCAGGTTCGATAGATCCCGGCACTTGACCAACATGCACTACATACCACGCCATGGTTTGCCTATACATGCAGCCAAAATAGGATGTTAATGCTATGTCATTCGAAATGTTGTACAACAAGATTTTGAACACCACGAAACTCATGAATTTCAACATCTATCTCATTTCAATCACACTTCGAGCATTAGAATGTCTTCAATCATTCTTTGTAAATGACCACAATGTTTAAATCTAATTTGTTCACCATAGACCAATTAAAAACTTTTGCTACTATATAAGGATCACGAAGCTGTTTGAAAGCAAAATGTAAATACAAAAAGGAAATAGCGAGGTTGGATTTATCAACACGGGCATTTCAACCAACAACTCAAAGGCGCGTGACCGACGCACTCACCGAGCTTCCGTGCGGTCCGCGCGCTCTGTCTTGTCTCGGCGGTGCGAGGCAGCGCCCTAGAAGGAAGCAGAGGGCGCGGACCGGGCGTTCTTCCGGCGGAATCAAGCTCGAGGTCGCGGCAGTACGGTGTCGGGCGTAGACGGGGGCGGCGGGGAGGCGCGGACGTCGGCGGTGCGGTGTAGCGGCGGTCCCCGTCGGCGTGGACGAAGAACAAGCTGGCGAGGCGAGGCGAGAACAACGGCAAATTAAATCTCATTCTCATAGGCAAAATCTCGAGGAACTAAATGGCTAATTAGTTCTCACCGTGGAAAACGCGCGGCCGGCCGTGCTTGGCGTTAGGGACGCGTCGGAGAAGAAGAGAATGGAGGGGCATTTGTAGGGGCGCGCCCGGCACTGCGGCGTGTGTGGTGGTGGTGCTCCGTCGACGACGCGGGTGGGGGAACGATTGGGGCGCGGGGTTGAAATGACACAGGAAAATTTCAGCTTCGCCGCGCTGCCTATTATATATCGTCAAGGTTTGAAAGCGAATGGCGCGGGGTTCAAATGACTCATGAAATTTTCACCTTGCGCGCCCATTTCTATAGTTAATCACTGCCGGTTTAGCAGTAGCCCGGCAATGTTACATTATAGGTTCACTGCCGGGTATAAGCGTCGGTGACCCGGCGGTGTCGGTTTCTTGTTGCCACCGCCCACGCGGTACCACCGCTCCACGGTGATAAGATCCTGCTTGTTGCCACCTACCACCGCTCACGGTGATAAGATCACACTTGTTGCCACCTACCACCGCTCATTCCCACCTACCACCGCCTATAAAACAGCCCCGCGCAGAGAGAGCCATGTATGACGAACCATGCGCCGGCTGACCTCTTCTGTTATTTGCCAATTCTCCTATCCACATATATGGCCTCTATTTGGGAGAAAGCCCTCCACATAAACATTTTATCATGGGTAGACAAAGTGTATACAATGAGGTACTAGAAGGGTGTTTTTGAAGATTAAGCTACAACGTTGCTTACGTAAGCCGGGTGTGATGCTCGTGCGGCAACGCCATTGTTGCATGGACTGCGGGAAGACGTAAAGCGAGGAGCCAAGTAGCGTGCATTCTTTGTTTCGTCGCCGGGAGATGAGCCCCCCGTCTCTGTCGGGCCTTTGCGGCACGGAGAGACATTGGTTCTTCACAGAGGTCCCATCCGCCTTACTTAGATCAGTAAGCATAACGTGTAGCATTGTAACCACCTCGGGCATAGGTGCTAGAAGGGTGTTTTTGAGGTGGTTATTTCTTAATGTGTTTGTACACTTTGATTATTGTACCGTGTCAATTGTAATCAATTAATTGTAATGCTTTTGTGAAGTATGTATAATCCCAGTTCAACCTGTAATTACTCGGGGTCGTCGCGTAGAAATTCAATTTAATTGAAAAAATACCAAACCTTGTCAGAAAAATCTCAAACATCGTGGTTCCTTCACACGTGGCATGTGCACGTTTAAGAAAAAGTTTGAGGCCGAGACCACACGGAACCAAGATGACCCAAAGATAGCTTATGGATGTAATTATCGGTCATGCTTCCGATGAAAGGGGTCATGTACCTTTGTGAAGCATGTCTACTCCCACAATGTAGAAATGTCTTGAATTTTTTTTTACAACCTTGTACACCTAAATTATGCCCCCCACACAAGATCTTAGGTTTTTTCGATCCATATTTTTATTATTAGATTTTCCTACGTGATAAACGCGATAGAAGGAGGTTAATTAAAGCTTGAAAACTTATGAATTTTGCACCAACCTACACCTTTGAATTGCCTCCTAGGACACATGAGACCATGTGGGAAATTTTGGCACCACTGCTCTGTTAGTGGGTAACCCAAGTTCAACCTGTAATTACTCGGGGTCGTCGGCGTAGAAATTCAATTTAATGAAAAAAAAAATACCAAACCTTGTTCGAAAAATCTCAAACATCGTGGTTTCCTTCACACGTGGCATGTGCACGTCTAAGAAAAAGTTTGAGGCCGAGACCACACGGAACCAAGATGACCCGGCATAGCTTATGGATGTAATTGTCAGTCATGCTTCCGATGAAAGGGGTCATGTACCTTTGTGAAGCATGTCTACTCCCACAATGTAGAAATGTCTTGAATTTTTTTTACAACCTTGTGCACCCAAATTATGCCCCCACACAAGATCTTAGGTTTTTTCGATCCATATTTTTTATTATTAGATTTTCCTACGTGATAAACGCGATAGAAGGAGGTTAATTAAAGCTTGAAAACTTATGAATTTTACACCAACCTACACACTTTGAATTGCCTCCTAGGACACATGAGACCATGTGGGAAATTTTGGCACCACTGTGTGGCTGTTAGTGGATAACCCCAGTTCAACCTGTAATTACTCGGGGTCGCCGCGTAGAAATTCAATTTAATTGAAAAAATACCAAATCTTGACCGAAAAATCTCAAACATCGTGGTTCCTTCACACGTGGCATGTGCACGTCTAAGAAAAATTTTGAGGCGAGACCACACAGGAACCAAGATGACCCAAAGATAGCTTATGGATGTAATTGTCGGTCATGCTTCCGATGAAAGGGGTCATGTACCTTTGTGAAGCATGTCTACTCCCACAATGTAGAAATGTCTTGAATTTTTTTACAACCTTGTGCACCCAAATTATGCCCCCCACACAAGATCTTAGGTTTTTTCGATCCATATTTTTATTATTAGATTTTCCTACGTGATAAACGCGATAGAAAGGCTGATCACTATCGGTTTCGTATTTGCAAACCGGTAGTGTTGTCTCTTTTACTGCCGGGGCTCTATTAAAACCCGGCAGTGATATATTTCAAACCGACAGTTTAGTAATATCTTTCACTGCCGTGAGATTACTTGGACAGTTTAGTAATAACTTTTTTTGGTTAGTACATAGAGCATTTATATATTTATGTTCGTCCATGAAAGATAAGAAGGGCGTCGAAAAAATAAGAACTGCTTTGTATTATGATATATAAATGCAAACATCCATTGGAAAGGAACACACGATTATATATATATTGCGTTAAGTAGTACCCTGGGTAGTGATTATTAATCACTACCCGAGCCCCCCCGTGCGGCTGGCCGTCCAACGCGCTGCGCCAGGCCGAGCGAAGCCGTCCCAGACGTGCGCGAGTCTCCCACTAACGACGGAGGGTTTTATATTTTCTTGCGGCCAATTCTTTTTCTACTTTTTGCCTGTTTCCGTCCGGTGGGCTCGTGGTTGACCTTTTTTTTTTTTTTTGTGATTGCGACAGATTTTCTTGGTGTCATGGTTGACTCTTCCTTGCAACCGATTTTCTTGCTGGTACATTTTGCTCACGCCGCTGCTTTGTTTTGTTTATTTATTCTTTCTTAAGGGTTCTGGTTTCAAATTATTTGTGTGTGGTTCTTTTCCTTTTTTTTTTTAGGCCACATTATTTTAGGCTGTTTTCTTACGAGTAACGTCATCAGGGCTTTTGTATAATTTTTTTTTTTTTGTCTCGTGTACAGTTTCATTTTAGGCTGGTGTATATTTTGAATTCGTGAGCGTCTAAGAAACATGTGTTTTCTTATTTTTTGAAAGGTAGACTTTACATTTTTCAGATAGGTGAGGAAACAAACAGGAAAGTCTTCAACTGGAACATCAACAGATTTGGTGTATTTATGACGGTTCTAATCATAAAACTTAGCTTTTAATATGAAATGAATCATACAAAGCAAATTTTTAAACCATAAATCTTCTTTCGCCAACATAATTTTTTTAAGGTAAATGAGTCATGAAAGATTGCAAGAACTTTATAGTCTGATATTTGTTGCTCCATGTAAGTTATTCCACAAAATGACATACAATTTACGGCAGCTAAATAACCTTCATTGGGATCAAGATCATAAATAAATACTACGGTTTCAACAACTCATATGAGTTCTCTTACGCCTCTAATGGTCCCCAATTGGTTCAACTGTGAAAACAAGTGGAACAAAAGAAAACATTAAAAAATAACATTTCATGATTAATAACAAAGCCATGCATATTTGCATATCTTATAGAAGAAACGAGTCTAGTTTTCAAATGAAATGAAACCATGAGATAGGGTTTAGTTGACAGTTACCTCTATGCACAAAAAGTCAAAATAGTAAGCAAACCGGATGGACGAACAGCAAGACATATATTCTTCCAGCTCAAACAAGTGGGGTGCTAGTGCTTGGACCAGACATGAAAGAGACTTTGAAGAGATGCATATCCATTATTAGTTGTCCACATGTCGAAGCATAAAATCTTCAGTGGCAATGAGACATCTTTAAAAACAAAAGCAGGAAATTAAAGAAAAATAATCAATTTGAGTTCAGATTTCAGAGAACAATTCTTTAAGTCATGAGAGCATGTATGAATTCAGAAATCAGTTAGGAATACCATGCAGAGCACATGATGAAATGAGCTGCAGCACTATCCCTTCAAGGTCACTTCTTCTACAACGTAAGCTGACCAAGAATGCCTGCAAGAGCAAGACAATGGTAACGAAAGCTCAAGTTTACTACTGAGATGATCTTTTCAAGCATCAAACAAAATCTTTATGTGCAGGGAAGTAAAATTTCTAAACAGTCCATCAAACAGAAAATGGTAACATAAGCTGAACCATAAGGAAGAGGACAGACATAAAAAAAAACGACTCAGCTATTGATGGATCCTCAATTTGCAAATGTTTTACTCTACACAGATTATCATAGGACCATTAGAGTTACATGAACAAAATTAGCAACAGCAGAAGACACAGGTAGAGAACACAGAACATTAGCATGCTGCATCATCCACCAGCAATGCACATACTAGCATAGGATTGTCTAAATACAGCCACAGCTCACCTTACATTTCTTCCAACACTGCCTGCAAATTAAAATTGATGTTCCAAATCTGAAAAAAGGAAGAAAAACATAAATCAAATTGGAAAATACAACACAGATGAATTGTTGGAGCACAAAAACTTAATGTCACAACGTATATGAATTTCGGAAGTAAGCGAGGTTTTGTGTCACCATCGTGATAATCTAGCATCGGGTGGGCACAGCAGCCAACTCAAGGAGGCCATCAGGGGGCAGAGCCCAGCGCCAGTAGGTAGCAGAGGCAGTCTACCAGTCTACTTAAAATTAGGTGACTCTACTATTCTGTCACTGGTTTTAAAAAATTCACAGGAAGTAAATAAGAGAGGAATCATAAAGCTCAAATTTATTTGTAATCAATACTGGAAATTTAGTATAATTTGATGTAGTCAAAACTATATATGCATGGAGCAAGATGGTATGATATCGCTACTGGCTAAGAAGGCCGAGGGAGGCAAAATATTTTTGACAACAATTGGCCAGGGACTGTTACGGAGAAAACCCAATTCACCAGAAATAGATTATGTTCATACGAAATCCCTTATCCTAAGGATCTGTACTTCAAATGGTACATTTTCCAAATTGTATTGTGCGTGCATATATGAGTGACACGTGTTTCAATAAAGAGGGAGAGCAACAGGTATTGTAGGATAGGAATATTACTTGCGTATGAAACATGTAACCTTTTCAGAAGTGACAATGGCAATATTCAGGTAGTCCAACTTCAACACCCTGTGCTCCAATTTAATCTACGAAGTTCACCACAAGAATTGCAGTATATGAACCTAAAAAAAATGGAAGAACACTTTAGACGGATGTACTAAGAAAGGAATAGGTATTGTGCAAAGAATACAACCTTGTAAAGTTTCTGCATGGGTCCCTGTGGAGACAGACATAGCAAAGCATTGAGCATCTGAATTTGGTGGCGAGCAGTTTAATATTGTGGAGTACATCCTCAATGTCAATCTTCTAGATCTTGTGGACGGTAAGAATGACATTCCTGAAGGTTTTGTAACCTTGTAGCAATTGTATGTTATATAAGGATAGATATATATGCAGGTACAAACAGTGAAAATGTTGATTATGCATCTTAATTTCGGATTAGATGTAGTCCAACTTAAAACCTAGTGCTCGAATATCATGAACATAATTCAGCATAGGAACTGCAACATCTCTAAATGTTACAGCTTAAGTAAGTGAAAAGAACAGTTACATGTACTAACTAAGGAACAGGTTTTGTGGAAAAAAAAAAAAATAGAGCCCTGCAAGCAAAGAGGAGTAATAGAAACAGGTTTTGTGCACAGAATAGAGCAGGGTAGGAACAGAAGGCACCTCTAGAGGGGTTGGGATAGGTAGCAGCCGCAGCAGTAGCCTGCTGGAGCTGCAGGCAGGTCGCCCCATGCCACAGGCCACCGCGGCCAGGCCATCAGTGCGTAGGCAGGCCGCGCTAGGAGGAGCGCCGCCGCCGCCGCTAGTACGCTGGGGATGGGATGGTGGATCGGAGTGGCAGCGGGGATGTGAAGGGCCGCGGCTGCAGCGGGCGAAGGTGATGGAGCCGCGCGCGATGTCCGCGATTCGACCTCGAGGGCCTCCGGCGCCGTGTCCGAGCAAGTAGCAGGAGGGGGCGCGGATCGGCGAGCTCGAGGCACCGGAGAAGAAAGACAGGTGAGAACGCACGCTAAAACATCGATCAGACAGCTGCAGAAGCCCTTGGTAACGCCGATGCCTGGCAAATGTGAGCCGTCCGATTCTATTATCAGCGACGTGGCCTGATCCGAGGCCTCTAAATCGGCCAGGAATCGTATGAAGAGATAATCCTGGAAAATGAATGACAATCAAGTGACTATTGTTGCATCCACTTATTTATAGGATAATAATATACAAGCATAAAGCAACAAAAAAATAGATATTTAGACATAGACTCAACCTTGGTGCTAGTAGGATGGGTTTCACTCTATTATACCTGGAATTTATCAACTAGAAATCTGGAACCATCGTTAGTGACTGGCAAAAACTCGAAACAAAACAAAAAAAGGCCAATATTATACGCTCATAGGGTCGCTAAGCAGTCTAATCCACACGCAGCTCTTGCTTGGATGCCTAGTCACCTTTGAAATCATGATTCCAAATCAATCTATTATAGCAGATGTAATGGAGAATATCAGGATTCCAATAGATTATTAGAGTTAAGCCATGAAGAAACCTATGTTTGTGGTAATCAATTGAAAGCATCCATCCACGTAAGGGTTCTTTCCTTTCGAAAAAGAAAACATAAAATTGGCTTGAAAAGGAAATGCGAATGCAAGATGCAGACAATAAAACCGAATAAGCAAGAAATGTTGCTCTCTATAATTAACATCAAAGTTCTGCAGTAGTCCATAGTGCACCCAAAAAAGAGACGTTTTCCTACAAGCCCAGGTACTGATTTGTGTTTTCTTAAATAACTACATAAACATCAATGGATCAACACTTTTGAATGTGGATAAAAGGAAGTATGAAATCTAGAAAAAAAAAAAGCAACTAAAGCTGGGATGCGCCACCAACAGCTAATGAAATGGATACTAGGATTCTCTAAAACAGATGTTAACTGCATAATTTTAATTTGAACTGCAGCCGAATGAATTAAAAGAACAACCCAGACATGAATTCTGCATGATTTAGGACCACTTCTTTGTTGAAGACAATGACGTGTGTTCCAGAAAAAAAAGAACTGCAGCTGGGCTGAACTCATGCTGAATTTTTTTCTTGAATGCAAAAGCAAATGATCATGCTCATTTTAGATCTGCGACACGCATTTCCATCTTCTTCCCCCTCCAACCTCCACTCTCTTGTTTATTAGTTCTGAAATTAATAGCCGAAGCAAAATGTGCAATAAATTACCACAGAAAAGCTTGTAACTAAGTAGCACAAACCTGCTGCAGATGCGTGGGTACCAGCTACATCATAGCGACCGCCGGATCTAGAATCCACCACCGGATCAGTCCAAAGCGCTGCCAGGATCAGATCAAGTGATGTCTTCTCCATCTACCTCCCAGCGCCCACGAATCAGATTAGGCATGGGAACTGGGAAGAAGCTGCCGTCCAGGTGGAGGAGGTGGGTTTTGCGCCCGTAGAGGGCCGGTGCCGTTGTCGGAGGCGAGGAAGGACAGCCATGGGCGTAGCGTCTTTGGGGCGATGGGCGTAGCGTGCTGCGGCACAGCGCGGATCGAACAGGAGGGCGACCCAGCGCCCAGCGCTACCATGCGCGGCGAGGAGGTGGCGCCGCCGCCGTGGGATGCCACGTTTGACCGTGGCTGCGTGCGAGTGGGGGCGCCGCCCGGCGCCGGCGCCCCAACACCTACCGCAGCGCCGCCCGTTGGGAGATGAAGCGGAGGGGCGGGCGTCGCCGTTCCGGCCACCGGGGACGCGGTCGGAAAAAGCGGGCGCCGCCGCCATCGAAAGTGGAAGGCATGGGGTCGCGCGGCGTAGATGGGGATGATGCGGGGGCGTCGCGGCCACCGGTGTGGGGCAGCTGCGGCTTTGGAGAAGGGACGCGCGGGCCGGGGGCCGCGCCGGCGGTGGCCATGGGAGGCGCCGCGATTGCTCTATCCGAGAGGGCGGCGCTAGGAAACGCCGCCGGATGGGGCGTGAAAAAAACTGCAAATGAATCGTGGGTGAGTGGGCCAGCTTCGGTGTGGCATAGGAGCTCCGGCTCGTGGGTCAACGGAGGGCCCGTGGTCGGCTCGCGTTGAGCAGGCGAACCGGCGCTCGGTCGGGCTCGGCGGTAAATTAGACTCGGGTAGTGATTATTAATCACTACCCAGGGTAATATATAGAATATATATATATATATATATATATATATATATATATATATATATATATATATATATATATATATATATATATATATATATATATATAGGGTGCACTTTCTATACACGGGGTGTAGTTACACCCATGTTTAAAAAGCACATTATGTATGTGTTCATACTTGTTTATTGGTTTGAGTATGTTTAGATACTCATATTAAGATACTCTAGATCTTACTACGCGAAAAAAATTTCGATAGAACCTATATTTTTTAATATATTACATAAATTGCCACTACTCTTGTATACAAAAAAAAAATATATCTATATACTCAAAGTATGAATGCATACTTAACGTATATACAACCATAGATGGTCTAGTATGATCATATACTTCATCCACATGCACTTCGTTCGGTCATATATACCATAAATCTTGAGATATACACATGGGTGTAACTACACCTAGGGTGTAGAAAAAAATTTACCCTATATATATATATATATATATATATATATATATATATATATATATATATATATATACACAAACCGATTACAATATCCGATTACATATATGATAACAAAGACCTTTACAAGAATAGATCAATGTTCTCATCAAAGTGTACAAACACATTTAAAATAAAAAAACGCCCGAAGGTAATGTGATTCTTCCGATGAAATTCCGATGGTATTTTGAAAGCCCATCGGCGCTTTGTTGACGTTCCATTGGTGCTCTGTGAGGTTTCTTGTGCTCGATCTAACAAGGAGGGCATAAGTGCGGATTTATATTGAATCCACAACAAGGATGCCTTACAGATAATCTTTGCTCGGCCAAAATTTGTGGTTTAGATCCAATGACAACATGCATAGGCATTCGCGAGGAGAAGATCATGTTAATCTATGAAAATCTGCTTTGATCACCAAAGGAGATTTTCATTGAAGCAATTTTCATAAATCAATATGATCTTATCAGGAGAATGCCATGTCTCTCATATGGACATGTAAATCCGGTATGCCCGACCTCTCAAGCACCACGTAACTGGATGGCTCCGTGAATCTCACAATTTGTTCTAACCTTCGGTATTTGCTCAATCTTGATAAGACTATTGTAGCACCTCTTGTGTGTGAACTATTTTGGTGGCCTAAGATGCATAAGAACGATATTCATGCGTGGAGGGCTTTCTCCCATATAGAGAGGCCATAGATATGTATGTGGAGAGTAGCAAAAGAAGATCGAGGAAGAAGAACGACTAACAAGCCCCGCTACGATGAAAGGTAATAAAGGGTGAGTAAAGACGTGCCATTTTATTCAAACTATAGTAGAAAATCTTGTTATAAACATGGCACTTGTAAAATGTAATCGGCTTAGTAGCAACTCTCGATCAACAACCAAGTACTTATCTTTGCTCGAGGACGCGCCAAAGGGTAAGCTTGGGGGTTGACGGTCACCAACGACATATTTTTAACGTCAACATTCTACCAATAAGGGGGTGAAACTATACCTTACTACACACATATACATTTATTATTGACATAATTCCACTTGTAGTGCCAAAATAATGTTTTGCAGGATTTATATAAAAACCAAGTGGAAAATGTACCAAAAGACGCCTCCCGGAAAGCGCATTCGAAGAACATCAAGCCCAAGGGAGAAATGGACCAAACACGCTGGCGGGGCGAGCAAACACCGCCACACAACTTTTCAAGCCCACACACGCCCGACTGCCAAGGCCGGCCCGAACCGAGCCGGGGGGGGCGCGCGCACCCAAAAGGTGCGGCCGCACCCTCCCCGAGGCGGCTCGAGGCCCAGTTTGGCGAGGCGGTGCATTACCTTCCATGGAGAGCGTTGCCGGCGTTGGTTGGTCGGTTTAGCAATTTAGGCAGGTGTACCAAGGTCGGTTTGGCTCCTTCCATATGGGGAGGGACATTTTCCAACAAGCCCCCTCTCCTCTACCTATAAAAGGAGGCCCTCTCCCCCTCATTCAACACACACCACACAAGAGAGCCTCTCTCCCTTTCTTCTTCTTCTTCTTCTTCTTCTTCTTCTTAGTTTGTACATAGGAGTAGTTTGGCAAAGATTATAAAAGGAGAGCAAGACATTTTGGAGCTATTCGGTATGAGCAATTTAGCGTTCTTCATCTTGTTCTTGTTCTCTACTTATCAATATAGTCATGTTCTTGAATTAGAGCAAAGTTCTTGTGATATAATCTTGGTTGATGAACTAGTCTATAGTTCCTATATCATGATCTTGTCTTATAGAACATCGTGCTTAATCTATCATACATACATGTTTAGACCAAGAGCTAGATCGATATGATGAGTTCTACCTAGAGTTAGACTTGGTTGATGTTGGGTTTTGGGATTGATAGTCGATTTCCTTCGGGCGGCGCTACAGTAGAAGGACCAGGGGGACGGGTAAGCCTTGTTAACACGCTAGAATGATAATCACTAGTGTAGGCGTGGTGTGCGGGCTAGGGGTTGCCTATCTTTTGTGGCGCATCCACGGTTGAGGGGTAGGCGGTTGGGTTGTGACGACCTTGTCCGTCCCTTGTAATCCCCCCACGTCGGGGTGTGGCCTTGGCGCAATTGCGGACAACGTGTCTTTGGGCGTGGGCCGGTGCCGAAGTAATTCAACAGAGACCTTGGCTAACTTGACTTAGAATCTCTTGATAAAACATGTGTGTATCCGCTATCTTGACATGACTATCTAGGATATGCCTGCTCCATATTAGACTTATTCTTTTTATTCATTCTTTTACCTTTATCCTTGAGATTGGCTTGAGTGTGTGTGTCAAGTTATCCTACTACCTATCTTGTTTTACCCCTTTTATGAGCATCGGTCTATTATACATCCGTGTTATCTTGTTCATGTCTCTATTAGATCCTTTTCCACCATGCCTTCCTTTGGGAAAATATAAATAACGATACCACTGAATATCTCGGGTGAAATGCTACAATGATAGATCCGTGCGCTTGTGGATGAATATCTTATTTGGCAAGATCTATCACCGTTGATGTACCTAGTGTTATCACCCACACGGTGGTTTCACTTAGGGAATGTCAACGACGCATTTCTAGCGCCGTTATTAGAGATGGGTTCTAAAACTGTTTCTAGTGATTGCGCTTTTAAGAAATGCAACAGGCATCAAATTCGGAAAAAACTTCGAAAACGACTTCAAAAATCGGAAACTATCATTTTTCGTTTTCATCCCTAGCGACCTATATCATTACTACTAAAATGAAAATTTATAATACGGAGTGTATGCGTGGCGGCTTAACGGGGTTAGTTGAAATCTCAATGCATTAACGCTGAGATAAAATTAATGATTTCAATAAATCGATTTTTTCTGAGATATAACTATTTGTTTCACCGATTTGTTAATCTTTGCCGGTTCATGTGTGGGCCCGGCGGTGATCAATGAAGGTGGAGACTCTGTTGTCGATCGTGGCGCCATTGGAAACGCGACCCGAGGGGAATTCGAAGCGCGGCCGCATGCGTCGCGGGAAACGCAGCGGTGCCGCCGGTGAGATCGCGGCGAATTCCAACCGGCGATCGTGGGAATTCAAGCGGTTGGGTTGACGCCGCGTTCGATCGTGGGGAAGTGGAGCGGCCGGCTAAATCACTATTTAATCACACACTCGATCATGGCGTTCATCCTTTCCGGTTCTCTAATCGGCCACATTCCCTTTGCATTCATCGGCGCCATGGTCGCCTCGGGCTCGGGGATCGAACAAAGCGCACCGGGGGAGGAGATGGAGGCGGCGGAGGACAAGGGCAAGGAACCGGTGGTGGAGGCACCGGCGGCCGACCCCAGCTCCGACTCCGACTCCGACTCCGACTATGTCCCGCCCCTCTCAAAGCGGGACCGCCGCATGGACCCCGGCCGCCCGGCTAGAGGCGGCGGCCGATGACCTTGCCGATCGGCGCTGCCTTCGGGGAGATGATCGAGAGGATTTCACCCTCGATCGTCTCGTCCCGCCTCGAGGAAATTTGAAGGAGGCTGGCGGGCGGCCATGGTCTTCTTCCAAGGGTGGATCCACCCCTAGAAGATAAGATGAACCACTCACGCTCCCAAGGTGGGCGGTTGGCGAAGGATAAGCCCTCGAGGCCTTGGCCAAGAAGGACGGCTTGTAGCGGAGGGAGGAGGAGGAGGATGAGGACTAGGCCGGCGGCCTTCCTCTTTTTGTTTTTATCATTTTTATTATATGTTCTGTTATATATATATATTAATAAAATAAAAATTATATATATTATTGTTGTGTGTTGCTCCCTCTACGTCACGAATGCATTTTCGTTTCCAATTCAAAGAGCGATTACAATTAAATAGCGCTTAAATTTGATTTGAATCTTAACTTGTTCAATGTAAAATTTGTCAAAAACAAACAATTAGCTGTCGGTTGTGCTTTGGAAAATACGATCGCCGTTGAGTGCCTAGGAGGCGGCCATTGGGCGCGGCGGTCGCGCCCGATTACGTTTTTCGAGGAACCGTCTTTTGGAAATGCCACATTTATACCCCCCCCCCTCCCGTTATCCAACACTAACTTCTCTTTCGTGCCCCTCTCACGGGAAAGCCGGACTCGCCGCCCATGATCGTCGACATGGCCGCCACCGGGAGGAGATGAAGTTCGTTGTGGACCTCCTCCGCGCCGCCCTCACCAAAATTTGAGCGGCTGGCCGGCGGCGTTGGCTGCCAAAGGTGAATCTGCCCCTCGAGGAGAGGGCCAACTTCTCGCCCTCGGATCGACTCTCGGCCGATACCCTCGCCGAGGAGATACCGGCCAAAGCTGGAGGAGGAGGCGGGGAAGGCGGCCGCCGGGGAAGCTTGCCAAGCCTTGACCAAGAAGGCCAAGAAGGCGGCCTAGGTTCTCTTATTTTATTTGTTTATGTTAATTTCTGTTGTCGATCTGTGTGGATGTGTAAGATACAATGATACGTGTGGTTAATTTGCTAATGGTTCGGTTGTTGGTTAATCGCCGCATGGCAATCTCTTTATCTTTCGTTAATTTGGGTTCTCTTGTTTCCTTGAATCGGTTTATTATTTATTATGATGCGTGTCAATCTTAATTTTCGTCATTTGTGTTCAACTGTTCCCTCGTCTTAGAAACCATAATTTGAGTCCTATTTATACGCACATAACCCCCTGTCTTCGGTCCGCTCTCCAACACTCCGCTCTCCAAACGCCCCCAAACACACCCCTCTCTACCCCGTTTTTCCACGATGGCCGGCCGGGTCGGTGGCCCCGCCCGACGATCGACATGGCTGCCGTCGGGCGGAGAAGTCCATCTGCATCGCCTCGGCGCCGCCCGCAACAAGCTCAATAGCCTGGCCGACCAAGTTGGCACGCCAGCGATGAATCACCACTTGGAGGAGAAGTCCATCATCGCCCTCGGATCGAGTACTTGGCCGATAACCTCGCCGAGGGATACCGGCGGCCAAAGCTGGAGGAGATGGAGTCGGCCGCCCGGGGAAGAAGGCGAGGCGGGCAGCCAAGAAGGCCAAGAAGAAGGCCAAGAAGGCGGCTTAATTAGGCCGGCCGCTTTCTTTTTATGTTAATTTATTGTATCAGTTGTTTCTATGACAGTTTAATTTGGTTTGTGTCGTTTGTTAATGGATCAGTCGTTTGTTAATCGATGCGTGTTAATCTTCGTTTTCGATTTTTTTTTTCTTGTTCCTTTGCTTCCCCTCCCAAATCGCTATCGGTTCCAATCAACCCGGTTGTGTCAATTGTCGAATCGCTATCGGTTCTAATTCAAACCCGCTGAGGGATCTGTGTCCATCAAGACCACTGCTTGGGGAATGATTCAAACCGGTAGAGATATAAATCTTCACCTGCCGGTATTGGTCGAGTCCGTGGAGTTTCTGGTTTGTCCCGCTTGGGGCCGGTTCATCATCTGCCGGGCGCGGTTCATCACGCCGGTGAACTAAATTTTGGCGAGTGATACGGCGGTAGTGATGAACGATTATGTCGTAGTGTAATAAATTTGGTCAACATAGTTTGAGCGACACACTTCTTATAAATGTATACTTTTTTTGTTTTGAAAGTATTTGTTTGAAGAGATAGTATCAAAGTTTTTTTTACTAGGAAATATGCCCGTGCGTTGCTATGGGAGCTATTTTTTTAAAATTCATTAGTGCATGTTTTTTTTATCATATTTATGTTTTTGTTCTTACAAAAATCACCTGGCACGTGAAAAGCTTACCATCATCATATCACATCACCACTCTTTCACTCTCCGTGGCTGTTGATCTTCATTGGACAGCCAAAGCTTCTACTCTTCCTGAACAAAAGCATTGAGCTCTTGATTTCTCATAACCCTAGCTCATTTGCTTCTTCTCCCCTACCTCTCTCGTGCACACCACCATCCACACCGCCTCCTTGCTTTCTTCTTGGTACGCCCGGCCTTGGGGATCAATTGTGTCGGACGTGGGTACGTTAGCCTCGGGTTCGAAAGCACGCCGGGCGCGGGGACGCCGGACTTGGGGCAAGTGAGCGATAGCGGCAAGGAAGCGTCCATGGGCGAAAGCATGGCGGCCGCTGAGGACACCGTTGCCCAGATCATGATGACCTGAATCATCATTGATTTGGCCTTGAATTCTATTATTATTTGTATTGTATTGGTGCCTCTTTATTTAGTACTGATTCCATGAATTTTATATGTGATTTGTTTTGGACTCGATCTGGAATTTGGATTTGGTTTGGTTGTTGTTAGGTACCAGATTGTGTCGTATTGTGTTGGATTTAGGGAAGGAGAGTTTTGTATCCTATCTCGATCTGCCTTAGTATTTCCTCCCTTGCAAATTATTGTTGTAGAGATTTCCTTCCCTTGTCTCGTTTATATGACATATATCAACTATCAAAGTTGACTCCCTGGATGCGGATCAAAGGACAAGTTGGAATACAACTCGGATTCTGTTAATCTACGAGAAAGAAAAGGAAGACACAAGGTTGTACGTGTATGAACTCCAGGCTAGATTCACCATTCACCAGCAACTTGCAAGCTAATTGGATCTTTGAGGCTCGTATACATGTATACATGCAAGAAAGCCATATGAAGTCATACAAGCTAGCTCAACTATCAACTGGGCTTACCGTATCGTATCCGATTTCAAGACTACTTGTCATATCATATAAATTAAATTAGTTTTTTTTTGGGCAGCATAACAGAGAATTGTGATCTAATTATAGCATCATTCAGGCCTGTCATAACTCATGACCAGTGAAAGGAACCATAGTATTTCTCCCATAGATTCAAACCGGACAAATACAATAGCAAGATGCAACAGGACTACTTGAGCCTTAAAGACTGTAGACACCTCCAAAACAAGTCACAAGAAAGATGTTGACCTAAGCCTTTCTCTTAGATGATTTCTTGAAAGACTTCTTCTGGGGCTTGAGCTTATCAGATTTCAAGGACATCTCTCTCTCTTTACATCTTTGCTTTTCCTTCTTCACTTTGTACATTGTGATTGCCTTGCCACAATCACGCTGTCCAGAGTTTCCGGCAAGTAGAGACTTTAGGATTTTGTCATTCTGCTGTTTCCCCGGTTGCCCATTCCTTTCCCCCTTCAGCAACTGGGAGAAACTTTCTACATTTGCCAGGATGGTTTGGAGGTTTCTCGCCAGGCAACTTCTTGTCAAACTTCACACCACTTGCTGTTGCAGATCCCATGCCAGCAATATTCTCACAATCCTCTTTTCTAGATTTTTTCGGAAGATCAGCTTTAGTTCCTGTGATGGGCAAGGACTTAAGTTGTACAAGACTTGGCAAAGCACCAACTTTTGCGGCAAAATTCTCTAGTCTGTTTTTCCCTTGCTTTTCTACTGGCTTCTTCTTTTTGCTTTCTTTGTGCGAAAGGATCAACTTCAGGTTCATCAGTGGATTTAGCTTCAATAATTGGAACCGACATGGGGATTGTGAGACCACGGAGCTTGAATTTCTTTCCCAAAATGTAATCGTACTGAAGCAGGCCAATATCATTAAAAGCTAACTTATCATCATCGTTAGATTTAACTTGTTCAGGACGGCGCCAACATGGCTTGGGCACAGGCCACCTGTTAGTCTTCTTTTTATCATCACCAGGAATTCTCCAGCTAAGCGCATCAGAGGCACTTTCTGTCTCAAACGATGATAGAATCTTGCAGATCTCTTTGCATAACAGGAAAGGAGTTCCAATCCTCGTGTCAAAGAAATTCATGCCAATAACATTGCCATCAAGATTAACAAGAGGGCCTCCAATCCCAGCCTAGCAAGTTAACATAGATAAGTTGTGATTTCTATTCAAAACATCGCTAGCTAATTCATTCCAATGCAACTAACTTCCTTTGTTCAGAAACACAAAGCAGAGTCTGTCCAATTGAGCTTTGAAAATTGATTGATCCAATATTATCGGTTTCATCAAATGATACCGTTAGATTTATATTCCAAAATGAATACATTTTAATTGCAAGCAAAATAATGACGGGAATTTACAGTCAAAGGTCTCTTTTAGACAGTCAAATTACACCTACTAGGAAAAAAAAAAAAGAGTTATTACCTTTGTGATTTTACATGATGAACGTGTCAGGTAATCACAGTCAAGTGTACCTGACCAAGGAACTAGATAACCACTAGTAGCCATTAACTTGTGTGATTTGTAGCAACGCCCTAAAGCCATAACTCTCTTTGACCAATGAAAGCTCATAGTTAATGAACGTAGAGCACAGTGCTTGACACTGACTACAGCAATGTTGTAACGTAGATTGCAATGCTCTAACTTCCCTTCTTCGTATTGGTTGCTACGAAACACTTTAATCCTCAAGTTTTCATCAATCTTATCCTCATCGCCGGAATCTCTAATCAAGCTCGCTGATGTCAAAATCATCTTGGATCCATTCCATTCAATAATAAAACCTGTGCATGCAAAAACCCTTTTTCTCCATTAAATGAGGCCAGTGCGACAACATTGCGATTTAGGAGAGAAGTTCCTGTGCTGAATTTTCTCCAGACACCTTCACCATGTATGTCACCAAAAGGTTCTTCAAAAGAATTAACCAAGATCATGCCAGCTGGATAAATACATTGTAGAATAAGTTAGTGGTACATGAGAGATCAGCAAATTTTAGAAGCAGTGACTCACAGGATGGTGACTTAGGGTAACCGTCTGAGTCTTCTACATCTAACTGTTCCTGGTTGAGAAAATCTCCATGCACGGATGCTTCAGGCCTGCAGAACATAAAATGACTAGTTGACTTTCATGAAAACATGATCATAATGCACATTCTAACAAGATTAGCATACAATTTTCAACATTGGCACAAGAAATAAGACAAACATAGTCCTGGAAAACTTTGAATCTGTGATACATGCCAGGACTGCAAAGCGCAGATGGCAAATAGACATATGCTAAGGAATATCAGCAAATAATCTAGATTATTGCATGCATATGTTGTCCGGCACTTTTAGGAGAAGAGCTAAGATAGAATAGACTAGGTGAACTAGTAAACAGCATGCATTAGATAGACATACCTGTGAACCTCCATTTTTTCTGATTGTGCAAGACCAGACATCTTCTGGTGTCCAGGCGCAGGCAGGAGGCAGGGCGGCGGGCGGCAATCCTAGCGGGTCGCCCGGCCGCCGCTGGCCAAGAGAGGGAGGGAGGCAGGGCAGGGTGGCGCGGTAACCCTAGCCGGGTCGCCCGGCCGTCGCTGGCCGAGGGAGGGAGGGAGGAGGAGGAGGGAGGAGGCTGGTGACTAGTGAGGGTGAGTCCGTTAAATTAAATTAGTTGACGTGTGGCATATGGACTCAATTCCCTAAATCAATTCCCCTATAAAGAAATATAGGAGTCTATTTTTAGAGACGAAAAGAAAAACTATGGTGAAAAAAAGTGGCAGAAATTTTCGTGCTTTTATCGGTAGGCTGATGTGCTAAAGAGATTAAGAACACGTCTGAAGCGGCTGTTCAGCCCGTCTCCGTGATGCATTTTTGCAAAATAGACCCCGCCGATGCTTGGAGGCGGGTGGCTTGCGGATCTCGTCTGCTGTCCTCACCTCCCACAGCTTGCCCTGGCGGCTTCGGTGGCCTCACCTGCGTCTTGCGCGATCTCTAAGTATTTCGGCGGGCACGCCATCGGTAGTCTTGGCGTCGCCGTCTAAGGGTTTCCCCATTGCATGCTTTTTTGCTTGTAGCCTCCAAGTGTCATGTAGGATCGGATAAAAAAAGTAGGTCTTTCTATTCTTGTCATAGTAACTGCGGAGGAGGCTATAAGTGCTTAAGGAGAGAAGGTGGTCCATCTTTGAAAAAGAAGAGGGAGAGGAAATAAAAGTGTGGCATGATGAAAGCAAAAGTGTATGTACAAGCCACAAACAATAATTTCTTGCATTGTGTAAATAGTAGTTTCAATATTTCCTCATATATGTGGATCACTTTATTTGTCTTAGAACCACTACCACTACCACTTATAGCCTCCATTGTGCTTGCCCTAAGCTTGGCCTTCTTATTTGGAGCGGCCAGCCCCGCTCGGATGTGCTTGCCAACGCTGGCTGCCAGAATCCCAGAATCGCAAGGATGGGAGGAAGTATAGTTGGCCATTTGGCCCGCCACCCTTGACCCGGTCGAGCCGGTAAAATGGCGATGCATGGCCCGGTCGGCCCGTCCGGTGGCGGGCGGGCCATGGGCGTATCTCGGCAGGAGACGGTGCCGCCAAGTCCGGCCCGGCCCGTCCGCCCGCCGGCGCCCGGTGAAAAAAATTCAATACCAACATCCCATCATATTCGGGGAAATCTCAAGCAATTGTGGCCCAAACAACTAAAGATCCATGTAACCAAAGTAAGCTTGACCCATCATACTCCATATCTACGGTTTTTTTTTTTTTTTTTTTGAGCACGCCCCTGGCCAGGGCGGCCCGTGGCCGGCTGGCCGACCGCCGTGGCGGGTAAAATGGCCCACGGACGGGCCATGGGCGAGGCGGCCCCCGAGACGCGGTGGAGGCACGCCCGCGGCGCCCGCGGGCCCGTCGCGTGGCCGTGGCGGGCGGCCCGCCCGGTCCGTTGGACATCTATAGAGGGAAGGGACAAGGGAGAATGCAAGCAGAGGGATTCGGTGCCGGAATTTTATATTTGTCAGATCAAGCTTTGTAAGTTGCTTTGTAGATCGATATTCAGAAGCGATCTAGAACAGAGATGCATATTCTGTAAGCTGTTGTTTCGTTCTTTGTCAGTTATATGTCAATTGAAATAGAGATGCAAGTGTAAGTTATCTCATATATGCAAAAAATGATCTATTTTGTATCAATCAGCAAGACGATTGTACAAAGAAATGTTGTAATCATATCGGGGTTATTAAAAGTCGGTCGACCTTCCTCGCACGAGAGCATTTGGAGCATCGGTGGCCTTCTCTTAGCTCGACACGTCGCCGCCAGCCCTGCGCGCGCGGCGCTCGCTCCCGCACCCGCACGCGCTGCGTCTCCCTCGAAAGCAGGTGGGTAGATGTAGATCATCTGCGTTGAGACCATGACAGGTGGCCCCTCCTGCAGCCGGCCCCGTTGGCAGTGAATGGAAGCAGGTATCATGGAAAAAAACAGAAAAATCGTCTCCTAGCCTCTCCGCTCGGCGGCTCTGCCCCGCACCCGCCCGCTTCAGCTTTTCCAGCGTCCGCTCGGGAGTCGGGAACCCTCTGCATCGGTGTCGGGCTCGCGTCCTCGGCGGCGGCGCCCAAAACCCTAGCCGCCACCGTTTCTCCCCTACGTCTCGCTGCCGCCATGGCTGGTGGCTTCCCTTCTGTACCCTTCGATTCGCCATTTCGAAGGAGCACACCTGGATCTTTGGGGAGGCGGCTTTCGTCCATGGCAACGCTGCTCTGAGAAATCGCTGCCGGGGAACCATCTCGCGCCAGCATGCCACAAGCGCAGGGCGTCCTTCCCTTGGCCACCGACGGAGAGCCGCTCCAGCGATTGTGATGATCCACGGTGGCCAGCGGACAGCCCGCGACTACGCCACCGCGGTGGCCGTGGGAAGCCCCATGCCTTGTGTCCGGCGCGCTAGCGGGGGCCTGCGTCCTCAGCCCTCTCAGCCGTAGGGAGCACACCTATAGCTGCTGGCAATCAACCGCAGTGACATCAATTACGCACTCCTAGCTTGCAACGAACTTGAGGATCCGTAGGAGCACCCTGATGCGATTTCCATGGTATGGCTCTGATGCAGTTTTCTATTCAGTTCAATTATCACCACTTTCACCTCAAATGTGTGCCGAATAATTATGCAAAGTGAAATTTTAACTTTAACCTCAAATACAAACTTCTTTTTTGCAAAAGTAATATTCAGTGTTACTGATCAATGTAGCATTCACACTTGTTTAGAATACCTTGCTGTGCATAATAATGACTACTTCCTCCCATCACAGTGTTCTGGATTAAAGCAGACATGTAAAGTTATTAATCTTGATTCCTTTGCTTCTTATCCTAAGGTCTGATGGTCTATTTTATTTTGTTTATAATGTTCAATTACAGTAACATAAATGGGTTGGCAAGGCTTTGATCAGTACATCTGTAAACAAAAACAGCAATAGCAGTGTGGAACTGTGGATTTATTTATTTCAATTGAGGATGAAAGTGTGATCTCGATTTGGTTGTAGAATTTCTAAACTTTTGGGTACATTAGATGCATTAACCTGATCTGTTTGTCAGTAACCATGTGTGAATGAATAACAAGAGCAAAAGACAATAATGTTATTGTTATGACTGTTCTATTCCATTAACTGAACAAGATACAAAATACATGCATCTTGTGACTCCTCTGATTGTGTGAAAAATAAAACAACACAACATCCAGATGCATTTCATTTCTTCCCCTCCCCACTATGCTATCTTTGTTTTTTTACTCGAGAACATGCACATAGTGTATTGCTAGGGATGCAGGAGGCACAACCTACAGTCGAGTTCAACTCCCCGTTCTCATAAAACAGGCCACTCATTGTGCTATTTTCAGCGAAATACATGGTCTACGAATGGATGCAGCATGATATGCGGCCGCAGGCGTGTCCTTGCCGTTAGTGTCACATCCTAATTAGCCAGGGTTTGTGGCCTTTTCTCAACCATGCGGAAGAGAACCTTCTACCTTTCCTTTAATGCCTCAGGGAGTCGAGGGAGGTCTTATCCCCAGGTGTTAGGTTTTTTTTGTACTCCCATAACATGTTATTACATGTTCCTTGCTACATACATGTGCAATAATACCCTACAGAAAAATGGGAAAAGGCACTTTTCACTGATCTTAAGTTCTGAATTCATCAATATTGAAACTTGTCTTTGAATAAGCATATTTTTCAGGCCTTCAGTTTTGAAACTTGGCGATGGTTGCGTCGTAGGGCCTTTATTTGTTGTTCGTCATGCTATATTTTCTATCACAACCAGGAACTAACACAATCTGCCAATGTATAGATTTAGAAAAAAATATTCCCCTAAACTTGTCGTCAATTGCACGTAGTGCTTCACTGTCGACCTCGCCTTTGCCGATGCAGGCTCGGAGGTCACCAACCCCGTGGTCATCCACCTCTTCTTCCTTCAAATGCAGGAGCACTACTCTACCTATCTTGGACCCAGAGTGCAGATACAGACACCAAAATGCAGGAGGAGACAATAGTAAAAATGTGCCATCAAAGCCCTGCAGCTGGAATTGCTATATGTATATCTGCATAATGATTTCACACAAAAAATTTGAATATGCTTGTGCTTAAACGGTGGGATCTAGGAAAATGATCATGGTCCTGGCACTATTTTTCTTCTTGAAAATCTTAAAGCTCAGTTGGTGATAACATTTAGAGCGGAAGCTTATTGATAAAACGATAGTATCACAATAAGGAACATACACCACCTTTAATGCTAAAATGCAATACAGTTAGAATATAGCTTTGCATAGATTGTAATTATTATTAGAGAACATATAGGCAAGCATCAGCCTACCCCAACTAGCTTGGGATAAAAGGCTATGGTGTATTTGTTGTATAAAGGCAAGCATCGATAACCTGTTATTGCAATTGTATTAAGGATTGAACAGTTATATTAGAAAGGATCCATGCTTTTTACTTCTTCAGTATGATTATACACCAAAGTCTTCTGCATAATTGCATTTTTTGCTACCTTGTAGTGTTCCCTTAACATAGTAGCTAGCACATGTGCTAACGGATGCCTCTTTTTGAATTTGTTAACTATGTGGTGATTAAGGCACTGGGTTTATCCGTAACATGCTTTCAGTTGCGCATTGCAGTAGGCTTTGCCCAGTTCAGTTATGGTTTTACACGTAACTTGATGCATGTTTCGTTTTCCTATTTGCTAATGCACGAAAGGTTACAGTTCTTGCCACTACAAAGTTTTATATTTAACATGGTATAAAGTCTGTCAAATGCATTATTTATATAAATCTGACACTTGTACTTTTTGTTTCGGACGCTTTATTTTTGCATTCCATTCAGGGTGCATGGTGCATTACTGGAATATTATGCAAATGAAAAGTCTGAGAAGAAGAGGAAAACCTTTCTGACTTGTATGAGACAATTTTGTGCAGCTAAAATGTAGATATGGTTATTTTTTACCAAATAATGTAAAGGGCTTACTTGCTTTCCAAGAGTATTAGATCTTCAGTGATTTCATCCTTTTCCTAACAGAATATAATATGTATATTATATTTTGTTGCTAGCTTTTGATAGCTACGTTGGAGTTCTGACATGTGTAGTATCCCAGCTGTATATGTGTAGGTTTTTTTATATAATAATGGTGGTAGAGGTCTGTTCTTAGATATGTAGTTTTGTGCTAATATGGGTGTTTACTGATGGGCCTGCTGATATCTTAGCTTTCCTATAATAATGAATGTTTGCTCACCATAAGCGTGGTATTCTCACTCTATTGGATTGATTTTGATACTCTAATATACTCTATAGTTTGTTAACCTGCTGAAAATCAATGATTAGTGACGGCAGGGCGCCCAAAGGGCGCCTGATGTTCTAGTTCATTTTATTGAAGCTCAAATGGCAACACAAAGGTATACAGAATAGCATTCACAATTGATTTTGACTTCATACATGGCATTAAACAACCTATAGACAATGCAATAGACAGTCCATTGTACGACCTGTCTTTTTAACTGTCGGTATGTCAGATTCAAGGCTCTTACACACGGCCGTATGTATGTGGGTTGAACATGCCCTAAGAGCGGGGCGAGAATAGATAAAAAGACGGGATTCCAGATGTAAACATACTAGAGACAAAGAAAAGGTGGAAGGACCTTGATGGTTTTTCAAATAGATCAGGGTCTTGATGAAAGATGCGCATTGACGTCGGTCTCGCATATTCACGGTAAAAGTGTCGTGCTAAATACACCGAACTCCTTATCGATAGAAATTAGGTTAAATTATATATTTTATGTGTCCTTGAATAAAGTCATGGAACTCAATATCTAAACCTGTCTACACACAACCTGTCTACACACAGATAGTATGGAAATTAAATCTATACCTACTAATAAAGCGAGGAAATTTCAGTCCACCAAAATTTGGTTTGGTCCACCAAAGTTTTGGTCCGTCGCCGTTTGTTTTCCTGCCAACCGCCCGCTTTTTTTTCTCGCCTTCCACGTTCTTCTTGTTGTCGGACTCTGTCCGCCCGTTTTGGTACTTGTCCTCCAAAGATTCGTATAGAATATAGTCCGATCCAAAAATAGATTGCGCGCGGGAGGCGGCCTACATCGCCTTCTACCCGGCAAGAAGGCGAGGCCGCGGGACTTGGCCTACTTCTTCCGGCTGACGTGGCGGCGTTTGCGCCATCATCGTCGTCACCCTCATCCGCCAACTGCTGCTGCCCGCAGGGATCAGAATGTGAGAATTCTAGTGGAGCGCGTTGCCACGACGGCCACGAGTGTGAGGGGCGGCGGCGGCCCAAAGACACCTCGTGCCCCCCTGTGGTACCAACGATAGCCGCCCCTTACGAGGTGTTGTTCATGCTCCAAGAACACACATCCACCTCGGTGTGGCCCCGCCCTTCCCCGATGGCCCGTCGTGACTCCTCCGCCCTCCCCTAGCGTGACTCCAGCCCGAGCCCGACCTCCCTCTCCGTCTCTGCTCGGACTAATTAATGGTAGAAGAAGGGCCCGTTTACAAATAGAAACTTTTTATGTCTTCACTTTGCATATTTGCTAGACACATATGTTTGCATATATGGGATTCATTAAATTCTAAGATCACTAGGGTTCACAATGCAAATGTGTTTTTATTTTTTGGTTTAATATCTTTGTGTATTGATTTGGTTTTGGGAAGTGAATTATGCCAAATCGTTGAAGAGGAAATTTTTTTTTATTTGGCATATATTTTATTGAGTTGATAAATCATAAGATTTGTTAAGTAGATTTTTGGCAAACTCTTGGAGATGCTCTTAGGAACCTACTTTTCTAATGGTTAAACTGCCGCCCTTGCATCTTTGTATTGAGGATTCGTTTTTTATTTCTTAAATTGCCGTTCAAAAATTGGAACCGGGAAAGTACTTTGATCAATACCTATTAATACCAACTAAAAATCATTTAACCACTGGCTAGATTATTAGTCGAGAAGTTTGAAATTCATGGTAATGGTATATATTTATATATTTTTCTAAACGCGGTAATAGTATCACCCCGTCGCAATACACGGGCAATTTTGCCAGTAGAATTAAAAAAAAAAAAAAAAGACAAGCGCGTTCTACCACCTACCCGGCTGCCCCCACCCCGCACCGCGCGGCCACCCGCCAGCCATCTCCCTGCGCCAGCAGCAAGGGAACTGGCCGTATCTGGGCCCCACCGCCACCACTCCCCCATCCCCTCCTCTTCCCACACGGAAAAGCGATCCCCACAGATCTCCGCCGCCGCCGGCCCGAACTCCCGTGGTTGCGGGGGGATGAGGAGGTCCACGGTTCTCATGGCGGCGGCGGCGGCACTGCTGCTGCTGGTGGTGTCGTCGCTGGCTGCGGCGTACGATGAGAGGAGCGAGGAGGTGGAGACCCGCACGGTGTTCAGGGACTGGATGGCCAGGTACAAGAAGACATACAGCTCCATCGACGAGGAGGAGCACCGGTACGCGGTGTTCAAGGAAAACTTCCTCCGCTTCAGCAAGCAAAACGCCGCCGCTGCCGAGGCCGAGGATGGCGTCCACCACTTGGGCCTCAACGTCTTCGGTGACCTCACAGACGAGGAGCTCCGCATATTGCACACCGGGTGCGCGCCGGGGACGAAGACTACAAGTACTACAAGTACTCCCTCTTCTACTGGATAAATGTACTTACTTTGGGGCCTCCATCTGGCCATCGATGTTAAGCGCTTTCCAGGTATGTATTTCGTTGAGGGAAAGTGTTTTTTAGAGACTTGTTTTTGACTGCATATAATACATACAGTAGTAATACTACTGTACAGATCATTTGCAACTTGCATCAAGTGGGGAAGATTCTTGCTACTAAGTATATATTACTGTTCCTCTTCAACCAATCAAGGAAAATTTGTTGATTTTTATTGGTCAACTACAATAGTTTCAGTATCCATATCAACATGAAGTAGATGATATATTTGTAATGCATGGCTTCGTTTGCCATCATGAAATGAAGTGGTGGGGTATTGTTTTTTATTTTTTGTTTTTTAGATTAGACAATGAGAATAATTATGAGATCCTTTTTAGAAGAAACCTCTGAATCTGAATCCGATTAGCCTTCATTCTTACTTCTTACTACTGTATATTTAATTAGAGCCTACAAAATTTCTGTATATTGTTTTTTGATTACCGGGACAACTTCAATTCCTACATGGTTTTATTAGAGCCTGTTGTGTGACTTGGGTCACTTACAAAATTTCTGTATATTTAATTTAATTTTTCTAACTCATCTGTTACTTTTTACTACCAGTTAGGTGTACCAGTTAGGATCGCTACACTCCTGGGGAGATGAAGCGCGTGTGGATTTGAATATGGCACATCTATTAGTTGCTTATGCAATAAAATTGAGATGAAAATATGTATTTCTGCAAGGAAGTGAGAAAGATAGTTCATCAGCTCTGTTATCAGCTGTGTTTTTCGCCTTACGGCCATGGGGCCAGAAAAGATACAAAGATTGTTCGTCAGCTGTGTTTTCGCCGTACGGCCATGGTGAGTACAAGTAAATCGTGAAGTCATTATGCAACCCAAGTTTCATAACTCCAAGCAGCTCCAGAAAAACTCCAGTCCATGGAGCACCAATTTAGATGCTTTCATTCATAACTTCACCCTGTTTCCCTTGAACAATATGCGTGGAGCTGAGAAATATGGAGCGGAGCAGCCCCAAAACACTCATGTAGTGCTCCCTCGGCTTTGAAATATTTGTTGCCATTTTATTTCCCCAGTACGTTGGAGCTTTTGTTTTATCCAAAAGTTCTATACAAATATGCAAAAAGGAAAGCCACACTTAAAATGCATTCGAGGATAAAACAAATCACAAATAAAATAGATGACACATGATATTTGGAATAAGAAGAATGACCAAAGTTGTGACGAAACGGAGGGAGTAATAAGAAGGGTGGTTTTTGCCTTTATCTTTTTTTTTTTTTTTGGTTGAATTTTTGATAAATCACAATAAAACATAGAAAAATTATAAAATAGAAAATCTAATTTTTTTGACTCCCTATGAGTAGATCTAAAAAAGAGTAGTATGGTATAAAGTTTTTTTACTACAAAGGTTCTGTTTAATTTTTTTGATTTATTTGTCAGAATTTTTGAAAAAATATAGTAAATCATATAAAAATCATAAAATAGAAAATCCAAAACTCATGGTGGCAGAGTTTTGTGTAGAGAATGCCCTTCCCGGTGGACTGTCCAGGCACTTTGCTTATCTATCTAGGTAGGTACAACAGCGTCAACGGCGCCAGCTCGCGCTTGCTAGTTGCTACGGTGTAGGGTGGACTTAATTAACCGTACTGAAGAAAAGCAGCTGAAGCACACAGGCATCCTGCTTATGCGGTTCAGTTGAGCGCAGAGGCAAATTCTTGAACCTGACCCCATTTGCTCGGGATTTTGGGTCCAAACCGGTCTTTAAAACCAATAAGATATAAGATTGTGGAGACTTTTAAAGATGACATGTAGGTCAACAATTGTTATATGGGGTTTGGGCTCGTTGGTACATTTGCTTTCAAGATAATTTTTTTTTATGAATTTTGGTAAAAACACACGGTTTCAGACTTGTCTTCAGTAAGTAGGGATTCATCAAACAACTTAAGTTCAAATTTAGCCAGCAGTCTTAGGTATCAAAAGTTCAAAGTTCTGGAACTTGATCTAATCAAGATTCTTTATCCTGAAATGTTCTTCAACTATTACATAGTTGCTATTCTAAGTTCTTATATAGAAACTATACATGGATTATGGATAGGACTAGGGGTTTTCAGCTCCAAGCCATAATTTCCACACAACTAGACAAATTGAATTCTTGGTTTTAAATCCCTATCACCCAAATTTTAAACTTGAACCCATATCTAGTTATTACTTAGATTTTACTCCAATTTCTATGTTCAATTTGAGCAAAGTTTATGTATGAAATTTAATTAAAAAAAAACCACCCTAACATAGCCAGCAAGCCACAGATCAGGTTTCTCGTCTGTGGGAGTGGCCGTCTCATACAGAACACAAAGCACGAGTTAACATAAGTAAAGAGAGGCTCGTTCATTTTATTGATCTCTTTTTCATTTCTCTTTTTCTGACAGGCATAGTACAACAGGAGTAGACCACCATGATTTTCATACAGAAACAACACGGCAGGACGTCTATTTCACCACACACTGCTCCAATTCCTTACTGAGAACACTAGTGTGGGGGGGCGCTTGCTTGGCGCCTGTGGAAACAATGGACTGATAGGTGTTATGTCATGTAAATGGATTCTGTGTGTGATTTAGCTACGTGAATACGGTGATAAGCCCTGGCATTTAGAAGCAAAGTCAATACATAAATGTTTTCGGTACATCTAAAGTTTTGGATAACATCTAAAAGTCCATATGACAGATGAAGTTTCCAACATCGGTGGAAAGAAAGGCACAACTACTAATTACAATGTGCAGGAAGAGAGCTCTTCATTGATCATGGTGGGTGCGTCATCAGGTTGATGCGTTTTGAGAAGCTCTGCTGGTTATTACAGGTGCTAGCTCCCAACCTGCCTCGCGCCCTTGCGCACCATGATAGTATTACAGTGATAATTTTGGGTCGCACTAAATGCATTGGTATGTGATTTAGCTACGTGCCAGAAAACATTGTCACGATGAATGTAAGTACTGGACAGCGGTGCTAGACAATGCCTGAAATGTACCTTAACTACGAACGTATTAACTATGGCGATGAGCGTGAATATATGGAAACATCATAGTAGAGTCACCATAGAAGTGTTTTAACTACATCTAAAAGTTCACAACAAAGACAATATTACAGGTACTTGTTTAGAACATAGGCAATAACATAGTGGAAGCCATATGACTACTGGCAGTGGCCATCAGCTCCAAAGACAGTGGAGTAGTCTCTGTGACGAAGAGTCTACTGCCAATGGCCACTCCTGTCGGACTCGATGCTTGGAATCGAAGAGCCTGTTCGTCAGTGTAGCTATTGGAGAGAAACATCATTAACAATTAATGGGTAGCGTTTGTTGATATACCTGCATGTCTCCACACGGAGTTGTAGTCGCTAGATGAGTCATCAGTCTCCACACGGATACCATTCAGTTCATCATTCACTACATAGTAAAAGCATGATGTTACTGTATGTCTATATATAATGTGAAAGGTGTAGATTTGATCATGACAGTACATCTGAATTGTTTTGCATAAGCCTCTTGAAGCACATCCCTATCATAGCCTGTTTCTTTAGCTGATACAACAGTGGATATGTAAGTTTATTTAATACATAAGACATATAAGCTAGAATAAAATAGAGGAGAAAGTTTGGATAGAGAGAAAGAGCATGTGTGAACTACCTGTATCATAGGATTCAGCTGAACATGACTGGTTGGAGTAGCGCTCATCTGGCCTGAGCTCCGGGGCCATGTCGTATGCATAAGTTTTCATCGTGGCGGGGAAAACAACACTGCAAACACCACGAGCAGTAGGAAACTGGATTGCAAGCTCACCATATTGTAGATGAGAGCGGTAGGTCACGTTTCAGCTCGACCAATCACACAGGGTAGCAAGAGTCTTCGTTGTCTATATAATCACAGCCACAGTCAATACAATGCCAGCTTCTATCATATTCCCAGCCATGCTCATGGTCTTCTGAGACCCTACAAAGAATCTGTATACATGTGTTGGAGTTAAAACACATGGGTTGCATAAAAAAAATGGTAGACTATAAGAGGAATCTAGAAGGGAAAATCTTATTGGTTCTACTGATGACTATTTTTCAACGCAAGCTCTTTACAGTGAAGTGTAGGTAGTCCCAATAGATGTGTTGTATTTCACATTTAAAAAGATAGAAAGGTCCAACAACAAGGTTTTTAATTAAAAGATGGCAAAGAGCAAATATTTGACATGTTTTCCTAGGTAGGTTGGAAAACACTGTTGACCATAATGCTAAATTAAACAATAACAGTGAGTGATAACAAACAAACCTACCAAGCATTGCTCTTCTTGAGGTGCAATCTTACAGGCTTACCAACAAAATTTACACAAGTCATATATATAGAATAAAGGAAAAACATTATCTGAGCAAATCACATAACTAAGAATAACACGTTCCCTAGCATTGGTGCCAATATTTGTAGAGTTTAGAAAGTGCAGTGGCAAAAAAAAAAAATATTTAATTAGGAAAGAAAGGGTGAGGTGATATGGAAGCAAACCCATAAGTCTAATAGGAACCACACAGCATAGGTCCTTAATCCCATCTCATACTATTCTTTATCATTGTTGTCTTCAACCTTCTGTTATTAAAAAAACAATTACAATTAGTAGGCAGGAATGCACACAACACATGACACATAGAATTCACACAACACATGACACACAAGCAACAGGAAAAAATAGGACATGGAAACTCATAGGTGGGCCGTATAGAAATTAGAAATTGAAAGAAGGAAGCAACGGGAAAAAAAAATAGGACATGGAAGCTCATAGGTGGGACGTATAGAAATTAGAAATTGTAAGAAGGAAATAACATTCACCTTATTTGCATACTGTCTTAGTGGCTTGCACCCATGTAAAAGGACTATAATTTTGTCACTGTGTGCAACTCTGCAACTAAGCCATTATTCAAAGCTTAATTAGTGGTAAATTTACATGTAGAAGAGCAGAATAAAAATGATTGGCATAAAAATAACCGAATCCATCCAATGTAACTATTCCCTACTACAACCAACAAAACCTACCTTGAACCCAATTTACAGTACCGAAAATGGAGCATAAGTATTTTAATTCTCTTTGCTTTGTATGAACAAAAAGCGTCAGTTATATGGGAGCATCAGTATCTTAACTCTCTTTGCTTTGTATGAACAAAAAGCTTCATTTATATGGGACCCAAGGGAACAAAGCAAGACAAAACAACTCACCTAAACCAGAAAATGCACACAGCAGGAAATGCAGACAAATAACTAAAAGCTTTAGTTATATGTAACACTGCCACTATCGAAGAAACATGCCGCCACAATGTAAACAACAAGGGAGTCGGGCACAGCTCCACCGCAGGCTCGACATAGCTCCACTGCAGGCCCGGCACGGCTCCCCCGCAGGTCCACTGCAGCTCCTCCACACCATAGATGTAGCCTCCCCTTGAACACCTTCGGTGCATAGAAACCACACGCGGAGAGGCAGGCCATCAGGAAGGCGATCCACGGAAAAAAAAAAATGAAGAAAAAGTGAGGATGAGGTTAAGCCAGGGCGGCTCACCTCACCCAACCGGCAGAATGGAAGGGGAGAAGGAACAGAGGTTCTAAACCCTAGCTTAAGAACACAGGTTAGAGTTCAATTCACAAAGTCCATTATTTAAGTATCCTTTAAAGAGTAGTAAAACAATCCACAAAAAAAAAAAAAAATATCATGTGCATAAATATTTGAATTGTCTCAGATAGGGAAGTTCTAACAGTGTATCAATTTACCAAGATTACTAACCCACCCCTGAAGCTATTCTCAGGTGTCCTGAAACACTAAATGGAAATAACGAAGAGTTGCATTACATCAAAATTCATATGACGTGTGCAAAAATATATTGGATTGAACCATTCATTTCATACTTGAATTAGGAGCCCAAGCATTATATTTGTTAAATCAGCGATAAACATTTATGCGCAAGCACAAAAATACATGTATATACCAACGAAAAAATGGACCATTATTCAAGCAGCTAGCCAATAATGGCATAAATTAGATCCCTAAGAAAGCACTGGGCACTGGGCACTATAGAACACGGAGCCGGCTCCGAGATCCGTAAGAAACCTCCACATCAGAATGACGAAAATCTGCAAGGGGCAAGGAAACATGAGGAACTCCACTAATGACATGATTCATGATTTCACCAGGCTTGATAAATGATAAGGCCAAACTCAAAGGACCCCTTTTCTTTGTGAACCCCGCAATTTTAAAAGCAAAAAAAAATCCCAAAAGATTTTGTAACCCTCCAAGAAAAAGGAAACCCAAATAGAATCCATAACAACGTCGGTATCATTCAGGGCTGCATATATTACAAACGCAAAAGAACAGAAGAACCAAAAAGTCTAAATCATTTGAATATGAAGGGACGAATCATACCAAAACAAGGTGTCATCATCTCTTTGAGTAGCTAATTTCTCTGTTCAACCTCGATTAGCAGCAACAGGAAGCCCCCCGCCCCGCCCCCCTCTACCGCAGCACTTTTTGGAAAGAGCAAGTAGAAGAAATAGAGAAATTTTTATGTACCCGGCTTAGCTGTCCCGTAGGGAGATGGACTGCATTGGCCAAGAAACCGGTATGGAGGTTTCCAACTTCTTGGACAATCCCTCATCCCCGCATCATTGTTCATCGACCGCACAAGAACAACAACCAAAAGTCTTTAGACAATATCTACCCAACACAGCTCGGGATTTTCATCGAACACCGAGGGGCACCCCCGTCCTCATGTAGCATAGAGTAACAAAGAATCGTAGCAAAGGTGGAAGAGGCAACCGATTGGTGTCGACATTGTAGAGCGACCAGCAGCACCTATTGGAGTCGAGGTTGGCGAAGAGGATGTGCATGCACATGACCCGAGGTCATGGGCTCATCCGCTCATGGCGTAGTTTCCCGAGCGCGACATGGGGGAGAGACGGTGGCCCCACATTGTTGACAAAGAACGCCCGTGGGCTCCTCAGACTGTCCGCTATCGCGCCGGGCCGCCAAGCCGAGGCCACCATGCCGCATGCTTGCGACCGGGGCTTTGCTCCCGCCGGTGCGCCGATGCGCCGCTACATCGGTCAAGACGCGAGGGGATGCGCGGCCGGTTGCGTGACGCCGTTGTGCCCTCGCGTCGCCGCCAGGACCTTGTGGCCACCTAGTGCTGCTTGAGGATCCATTCGTGAGAGGGAGGAGTAAAGGAGAGAGCGGAGCAGGCCCCGCGAGCTCATGCACCAATCGTAGTTCGACAACAGCTCTGCTCCGCAGCAGTAACTCGGGGCTGAGTCGGCCAACCACCGTTCGACAACGGTCTGCCTGAGCAGTCACGACTCACCTCGCTGACCTTAGCACGACAACCACCTCTGCCGCCACATGGGACCACATTGCACTCGGGCCCGCCCTACAGTCTCTGTGGCTGGGTACAACGCGGCCACCAGTGCGAGGCGAGCACACCGAGCCTGCCGGCCGAGTACGGCGGGGCGCCATGGCGTACGGCGGAGCGGACCGCCATCGATTCGAAGATCCATCGGCCGACGTGAATTGGAGTTACGTGTACAACGTGAGGCCTCGCGAGAGCTGCCCCGTCTAAAGACTTTGAAATTACACATTATTCTTATTATAATTAAGTATTCTCTCCGTTCCAAATTATAAGTAGAAGAAGAGGATCACTATGCTTGCTTCCGCTTGGATACTTAAGAGTCTAGGTTTGTTGATTAATGATTTCTGTTGAAGTATGAGTTTATCAGTAGAAGAAGAGGATCACTATGTTCCTTGGTTGGCAACCCGGCCCTTTTTATACACGCTTGGCCTCTTAGATGCTACCAAAGTGAGAACCTGGTGAGAAAGACTGAGCCTGAAGGACTCCCTTTGCCTACAAAATACTCCAATGATTTTTCCTATTTTATACTCCAGATGACACCTTAATTATCATGAGGGCTGTAGCGGGCAACTCTTTTTTCCTCAAAGCTCTCCTCAACACCTTTGTCTCATCCACCGGGCTCACAGTTAACTTTCAGAAGTCAATGATAGTTCCAATCAACATCCTAAATGAAAGGTTGAATCAGCATGGGAGCCAACTGGGCTTCTAGCATGTGGTGTGGGAGTCTGCTCATTGGAGCAAAAAGTTGACCAGGTGAGAGAGGCCCATGAAAATCAGCATGGTGATAAAATTTATCAAGAAATTTCATGAGAAGAGCATCATTGTGACTTTGAATGTCTATTATTTCAAGCAACTTTCTTTCTGTTGATGTCCCCTTTGCTCGACAAACAATGTTTTCTGTAGATGTCAATTTGTTTCATTACCTGTGATGGTAGTTTCAGGCTACACATATAAAAGGTAGGTAAAGTTGAAAAGATTGAATTGACCAGAATAATCCTGTCATTATAAGACAGGAATTTGCTAATTCTAGATAGTCTATTCTCCATTTTAGATAGCATTATTGTGAAGTCATTCATAGTGGGTCTGGTGGTGCCTAGAGGTAAACCTAGGTAGGTGAACGACATTTGGCCAACTTGGCATCCAAAAGTGTTTGCAAGGTGGATATATCTTTCCTGACTCATGTTAATATAGGCCTTTTAGATGATCTAAGAAGACCTTTTAGATTAAATGCACTCTAGCATCACTAGCTGGCAAGATAAGAAGTGTGTCATCAACATATTGAGCAATAGGATAGTCACCTTGGAAGTTGCCATGGAGAGGATGTTTGAGGACACCAGCGTGCTGGGCCTTATTGATGACTACTGACTAGAGGAGATCCACAACTAGCACAAGTAGAATGAGGGGGAGGGAGGGATAAAGAATCACCTTGTGTCACCCCTCTTTTATAGTCGAACGATTTTCGAGGTATGCCATTCAAAAGTATAGATGAAGTGCACAATAATTTATGAATCTAGTTTAATCCATCTTTCTAGAAAAGCCTTTTTGTTTCATAATTTCCAAGATCACCTGATGCTCTATCTTGTCAAATGCCTTTTTAAAGTCTAATTTCAGAATGACTACATCCTTTTTTTAGAATGATGACAAATATGTAAGAAATGAAAAGACCAAGCTAGACGATCTTGGATTGTCCTCCTCTTGATAAATCCATATTGATTAGCACGTTGGTGTCCATGGGCTGTCCAACTAGTTCTAGAGATCGAGGAACCTCTCACATATAGAACACCGCTCCCATCTTTGTTTTATCTCCTACTTTTACCGCTCCCATACATCAATGGGGAAAAAGAAGTTGGTCTGTCAATTTTTTAATACCGGCCATGGGCCCACTCATAGATCTAGGCTAAGGGTTTTGATCACAAGGAGAAACAGATGATGTCACATCTTCATATGGAAACATGAGAGATTCTATACATTGGAGATGCCATAATAAACATGTAACAACACTTGAACATTGCACAACTTCTTTAATGACAGGAGACATAACTATTACATCAGGAATTTCAAAGCCTTTTACATATGTTGTGGCGGCTACACTTTCTAGTTTTGGTGCCTATGAAAGATATAAATCATAGGAAATAAATAATGTTGCCTTCAGCGAAGGCTAGATGATGTTTTGGCTTAGAGCTTCAATAAGCATCAGGGGGTGGTAGGAAAGGGCCTAGCAAAGTCATAAGAAGGAGAACATGCGTAATGAACTCTCCACCGGTGGCTAGATGCTCGTAGTGGAAAGGACCCCGCAACGAGGCGCTGTGTAGAAAAGCATCTCCGACCACACCGAGGCGATGAGGTTCCAGCGCTCTATTTCATCGTTGATGCTAATGAGCTCCTCGACCAACTCGCATGCACGGGGCAACACCGGAGAACCGAGGGCTTGAGCGCTTTGCACGAGTTTTTGCAGATGACTATTAGCAGCATTGTCGTCATTGGTTGATTTTTCATGCTTGTGTATATCAATTATCCACTCATCTTGCTGATAGTGATGCTCTTCCTCTTTCTTCTCCCCCCTCTTGCTGTCTAGAAAAAGTTTTGTGACCAATTCCTTCTCTTTTTTTTCCTCCAAGGCGTGACTCCTTCCTTCTCATCTACTAGAGTACAAGCTGAGAGTTGATGATCTTGATTTTCTGATAAGGCTCTTGTAATGTCATTGTGGGCATTATCATGTACAAGCTGGGAGTTGGTGGTGAGCATCACACCGCACTTGAAGACAAGGTATGTGACATAGTTTGATAGCTCTCTGCTCACCTGCTTATGCTTCTTCATTTGCTTATGTTTCTTCTTTTCATCAGAATCATCATCATCATCATCATCAAATGAATGATCTGATTCAAAATCATCATCATGAGTGCTAGCATCATTGCTCCTGAAGTAGTAGCATATTTCTGTGGCAATGTGCCAGACGAGTACACTTGTGGGGAAATCAACATTACTTGTGATTATCTTCTCCAGAGCTTTTCCAGTCCTCTCAACAACATCTGCGGCTTGTTGGCTTTCCAGCATCCACTTCCGAACCGCTAGCTGGCCACGGGAGGTGGCAATGTTCCACTCTTTTCCTGTTCCGAAGCCTAGCAATTTGTCCAGGATGAACTCCTTGATGGAGGTGCGGTCCTCTGAGATGGGCGTGTGTGTTAGCTCAAGTAACCCGACACCCCAGGAACCCAATAAGTACCTAGTCATCCATTGTCGTAAGGATGCCTTGCAGCCACTATCTTCAACTAGGACGTGCCTCTTGATCATGCTATATTGTGCTAGGTTTTCGGACCAATGTTTCGTGCTCTGGATGGATGCAGGATGGACGCAGCTAGCCAAGCACAATAGTAGCTTTGGATTGATTATGCCACCGTCCTGAAAAAGATTGGTGGCTAGGTAGGAGAAAATGGACATGATAGCAGAGAGCACATCTAGGGCTATTGCTCCTGCAAGCAGTACGTAGGACACGGTGATGTCTGCTCTGCTGATGTGTTGGTCGGAGGCCCAAGACCAGAAGAGCACCAGGGCCATGGGGGTTGAAACAGATAGGAAGAGGTGGTGCAGTAGCAAGAGGCCCATTAGCAAACTGGTCTTAGACAAAGTAGGATGGCGAAAATCAGGAAGTCTACAACGGGCAAATATATAGAAGAGAATCCGATAGAAAAACTTCCGGATTGGGCTTTTCGTGTAGAGGCGTCTGTAGCAACGTACCAGACTTGCTCCCACATGGTCATAGGCTTGGTAGCGCCCTAGGGTAGACAGAAACTTATTGAGCATAGGTGGCAGCTCGTTCGCCGAGAAAATGCTCTCCGCCGTGTTGAGGGGGGTGTCGACTGACATGATGCTTCTGATGACAACATTTCCGCTCGTGCTGCCTTTCCACATCATGTCTAGCCTTTTCTTCATGTGTTCTGCGGGAGGCAGATCCTTGTCATGCTCCAGGCCCTCTATCGCCTGTGGCAGTCTGCTCAGGGCATCCGACCTCAGCTGCGCTGGGCTCGCCATGTAAAGGCAGAAGGTACGCTCAGCGTACTTCAAACACCCAGTAAGGAACATGATCACCATGGCAGCCCTTAGACGGGTGTCCGGCCAAGACACCTTGGCTACGACATACCCAGCGACTGCTACTTGGGTGACCAAGCTGAGCAGGTGGCGCCTCCACAGCTCATTGTCCTGCCTCGACAATGCGGTGATGGTGTCTTGCCCGCCTAGGTGGACCAACACGAACGGCGCCCAGAAGGACATGAGCTGCAGGCGTGGCCCGCTCTCACGGCTGACCGCGAGGTGCCCGAGCACGAAGATGGCCACAGAGTCGGCCGACAGGTAGGCCAGCCACAGGACCGTGCTTAGGACCCATGACGAGCTGCGCCGCCGCATGCCTGCAAAGAGGAAGAGAAAGACTTGCAGGAAGAGGCTGCACAGGATCAGGCAGTGGATCTCCCACGTATTCCAGAGCTCTTGGACAGCAGGCACCAGGCTGTGGAGTTTATACAAAGAGTATGTGTTAAGTTTTCACAAGCAACCCAACAAGGCACATGAAGACAATGCAAACCCAACAAATATATATGTAATCACATAACTCTCTCCTCGATCCAGCTAAAAGGTGCACAACTATACATATGGTCGTCCTACATTTAAATGTACTCCCCCTGCCCACTATTACAAAATAACATGTTAAAGATTTTAAAACGACCATTTTAGTTCCTTTTGCAAATGGCGGAGGCAAAAGAACACTATCCCATGGAATGACCGAGGGAGAAAACTGAATATCTTTTTTCTTAAATAAAGAAAACAGAATATCATCAGATAACACCAATATGTTATTCTCATGGAATGTCTCAACTATACTGATAAGACTTTATTATTTAGTAAATTCTAAATATATAAATATGTCTTATATAGCAAAGACACTTTGGAATTCTTGAAATTCAATAAACTCAAACTTTTTTTTTTTGAGACCGGGGTATAGCCTGTTTTTCATTAAGAAGAAAGAATGATCAATAGACCTACACATAGACGATACAAAGGATTCGCAAGTAATCAAGTATTACCAACAAAACCCGGAAACAAAGATGAAGAGCAAGAAACATGAGGGGCGAGGGACCCTCCACCTAACAACCCTGCTAGCTGCACCTAATACAAAAGAAAACTCCACATCTAGGTAGCCATTAGTGAACGGAACCGTAGACGATAGATAAGCAGCGGCAAAGCATCTGCTAGCACTCAAACACAATCCATCCGTCTAGACCAACCTCGGCAAAGAAAAGCATCCGCGGGAAAGACGATGACCACAACGGCGGCAAAGCATCCGCCTGAGATGACCGCGACCTCGGCGGCACGTTGAAACCGGAAACGTAGGCTTGTAACGACCGTGACCTCAGCAGCACGCGTATACTGGAAACACAGGCTCATAACGACGCGACCTCGGTAGCACGCGCAGACTAAAAAAAAACGCGAGCTTGTAGAAGAACACCGCAGCAAAGCATCCGCCCGAACCAACGACAAATGACCAAACCAACTAAACATACCCAGGTGAGGAGTACTGTGAAGCTAAAAAAAGGTACAGCAAGACGACCCGAACGAGCGAGACGACTTGAACGACCAAGCAGAAGCGGACTGTAGTAGTGCTTGCCTTCAAGAAGGGGATCGACGTCCGCGAACGCCGACAACACTATAGAGAGCACCAAAGCCTTTCGACCCCAACCTGCAGGACGACCTGAAGCTCCTTGACGACGGCTCCATGAAGGCCAAGTATTCAATTCAGGCGACCCCCAGCTGAAGGGTCTCATTAGCTTAGTTGAAGCACAAGCATAGTTCTTAAGGCATTGAGGCGACCCCAGCGCCCGGCAAAATGCTCACTTTTACGCCTTAAGAACTATGATCACAAGTATTCAATTCAGATTTGTGAAACTAGGTGTTCATCACCACTTTTAAAAAGCGTTAAAATACGATGGGATATCTTTTATGTATGCTTGTATAGAGAGTTAACTACACATGCAACATTTCCCTCATATTAAAAACAAAATCTAACACAATGGCCTGAGTATGCTATAGAGTGGTATTTATATAGACTTATTAAAAGCAAGAAATAGGCATGTTGTTTACCTGTTTTTCCCTATCAGATTGCCCCCGCCAATTTCCTCCCCATTTATCTTTAGTGGCCTCATTTCATTCACGGGATACGCAAGCTAGCACAACAAACACAGGATGTTGACATATTGTTTTGCTGCTGCACGCGTATTTAAATATGTGGCTGTGTGATGGAGTCAACTTCAAGTTTGTACTTTCCGTTACACTTACACAGGATATATGCTTTGCTTCGACAGAGAGCGAGAGTGCTCTTTTTTTTTTCTTTTTTCTTTTTTTTTTTATGACAGAGCAAGAGTGCTCATATGTCTGCAAGCAAGCAAAGCAGCAACATGCTTTTCTTCGATAGAGAGCAAGTGTTCACATAAGCAAAGCATAAAAGGCAACAGAAGTATCTAAAACCAGATGGTTCATATATCTGGTGAGAATATAATCTTTTATCTCTGTGTGTAAACTATGATCCTACCACTTTTTTTTTTTTTTTTTTGAGACCACCCCGTTACGTGTTTTTTTATTAAGCAGAATAAAGTTCAAACAACAAGACGCCACAGTAACCAATCATCGATTATTGCAATTGCACCTCCTATTCGGTTACCATCTTAAACAGTAATATTTCAATCAGTTCTGATATCATCTGTGTTAGCGAGCTGACGCCGCTCATATTTTACTCATAAATTTGTTAGTACCTCCATCAAATGTCTGTCGTTAATTAAATTGCTTTATGGCTACAGGTAATTAAATGTATATAGCTCGCCATTGCGTCAAGAAAATCTACCGTCATAAGGTATGCTCCTGTCACAACACTCTTTGGTATTCCAGAATTTTCTTCATGCACACCTTATGTGTCGAGAACATATGTGTGGATTCTACTGGTTTTTCTTCATGCAACATGAAAGATAATTGGCCTGGTTCAGTGTTTAGGCTGTAGTGAAACCTAAAACCTGAGAAATACAAGATTGAAACCTATGAAGCGTTTTACTTGTATGTTCCTGCTTATTTGAGTACTCAACCTATTTTGATTGCTTGCGATGGCTTCTAATATTATGCTAAAGCCATTTTTGGTCAGCTGGGTATTCTTTTGGGAACGACATGTTTGTCTTCTGTGCTTACTTATTTGGTCTGATTATTTTTCCAGTGTGCTCCGATGTTGATTTCTGGGTTTTGTGGATGGCTCAGAAGTTTTGTAAATGAGACTAGCTTTATCTCAGAATGAAATGTGTAGTTCTTCTGTTTGGATTCTTGTGATGTGTCATTATGCCCCTAATAATTTAGGTTGTAACTGATGCTCCTATGTTCTGTCAGGTTTCAAGGATAGCTTCTATATAGCAAATTTCGTGCAACAATTGAGGAGGTTTTCTTTGTTAAGCTTTTTTTTATCTCAACATGGATGGGGTATGCTCACACGAAAGTCTGTAAATAAGTAGTCTGGCTCTAATGGCTTTCATGAAGAGGCTGCTTCAAATAACGAGCAGGACATTTTTGAAGGGAAACATGAGGAGCAAAGCGCTCCTACTGTGCTTTTATTACTTGAACTAAAAAGTAGCCATACAAACTTCTCAAGACACAAAAAAGGAAACGAAAAAAACTAAAAGAATTACACAAAGTCTTGGTTCCATTGTTGAATCCTTGGACTGTAGGAAGCTTTTGCTCTTAGGATAACTAAGGCAAACTCAGATTTGAACAATTCTTTGCAGCAACGAATGGAAGCATGAATCCCTTTGAAGATCAGATCATTACGGAGCATCCAGATAGACCAGCACATAGTTACAATAACTTCCATGAAGAAAGGCACCTGCAATTGTATTTTGAAGGCTTCAATAATCTCCTCTGTGATCGAGCTTCTAGGCACAAGAAGGCCCAGGCAATTCCAACAAGCCAAAGCAAGGGGACAATCAAAGAACAGATGCCAGAGAGACTCTTGAGAGCTCTAAACACAGTGGGCACAACTATAATCTGGCAACCACATATTTTTCCTTTGCAGGAGCCGTCGAGTGTTGAGTCTGTCTTTGAGTAGGAGCCGGAAGAAAATTTTTCTCTTTTTTTTGGCAGGAAGATTTCAAAAGCCATTTGTAACAGATATGAACCTGGTGATCCCCAATGAAATGTTTGTAGGCCAACTTTGAATGGAAAGAATTAGTACCCCAAATGTAACCCCATTGATCTGCATTGTGCTCCAAAGTAGTGTTCTGAACATGATCATTGAAAATTTGAAACTTCTTTGGAAAGCTTGTACTGGCGGGGGAAGGTGAAAGAGTGAGGATGAGTCATTTGTTGCAATGACGGTGGCCACCGAAGCATTTGGATCCTTCACAAAAGAGAATAAATGTGGGTCTTGATGACTAAAATTTTGGTTGTGCCAATTATCCAACCAGAACAAGCAGCTTTTCCCCATCTTTAACGGTCACCATACTGATGATCTTGTACTTGGGCAAAAGCTTGAGAATATCACGCCACCAAAAGGATCCCCTGAAATGTGCAGAGAAGGAGAGTAGCTTTCCATTACCATAGTACTTGTCCCAGACCATCTGCACCCAAGGCACATCCAGCTTGTTAAAAAAATTTATGCAAATACTTCAGGAGAAGGCACTCATTTTGTGTCTGCAGGTCCAAAACACCTAAGCCTCCTTGATCAATTGGGACACTTACCATTGGCCATGCTGCCTTTGAGGGCTTCTTACTGTTCAAGTCTGAACCTCTCCAAATACAATGACGTCTGTATTTATCAACTTGCTTTTTTATGGTTTTGGGTATATTGAAAGTACACATGGCAAACATTGGGAAGGATGTAAAAACTGCATTAGCAAGCTCCAACCTCCATGCTTCAGTGAGAAAATTTGCAATGCTGCCTAATCTCCTTTCACATTTAGAGACTAAAGGCCAAGTCAGCCACAGAAGGCTTCTAGATGCTTAGAGGTAAACCAAGATAGGTAATAGGTAAAGTTGCTTTCTGACACCCAAATATTTGGGCCAAATCCTGAAGCTTACCTTCATCAATATTAATAGGGATCATGCTTGACTTATCATAATTGACTCTAAGACCAGTGGATTCACCAAAGGAGAAGAGCAACTCTTTAAGAAAATGTACCTGGTCACCATCCGCTTGCATGAAGATCAAGGTGTCATCCGCATATTGCAACACAGTGGAAATCACTGTCATGAGGCAGAGGGATTGGCGGTGTAGGTCATTTGAATTGCAGGCAAAATTCAACAATGTGAAAAAAAAATCTGCAGCTAGCACAAATAGAAGTGGAGAAAGAGGATCTCCCTCTCACTCCTCTTTTATAGTGAAAGACCTTCCCCTGGCACCCCATTAAGAAGCACTAAAGATGTTCCTGAATTGGACATTGTGATATTTTGTGTTTAGGGTTTTATAAATATCATTGTTCACAAGTAATAGAGCTTCTATTGTGTAGGTGATTAATAATTAAATGCTTTGGTAATTTGTGACAATTATTCCTGATTGAGCTGAGAAGGAACATATGATGAAATCTTTCTTCCAATTAATAAAATAGATCTTTTTGTTCCAAAATTTGAAATACAGGTAACACTTTTGCTGATCAAGAATAGCCCAGTAGAATCAGACAGTTTTTCCTTTCGCATTTTGTTGTTACAAAAATCAAAATATAGGCCTTAGTGGTTATTATGTTAGATTTGTTTTCTCATTTAACCTTTGCTAATAGACCTGCATTCTCAATCATGTATGCATTGTCCTTTGTTTACTGTCCCCCAGGTTCCTGGGCCTGAGGAAAATAGATGGGATGGGTTCAGATAATTTCTGAGATTGCATTGTTTTTGTGACTCCTTGTGAACTAGAAGCTGGATCTAGGCATTGTCATTGACAAACCATGGAGCTCAAACCCTCGTGCTTCTTTCGTTGCTATTTGTTCTAGAGGATGAGCCATTTTACAGGAGGTGTACTATCTGTGGCAAAATATTCTCTGTCCTTCAATTTTGGTATACTATAAATGTTGCAAATGTTGCCGTGGTTAAACTTGTGGCACATTTGACACTAGAAGGATGTTCTGTGATGCCTGCATGCATTAAACATTGAAAACCAATGGTGATAATTTGGTAAGGAAGACCAAGATGTTACAGTTTTCTCCTTAGATTTCATATATTGCCAAGGATGGATTTCATATATTGCTAAGGATAGGATGACTGTATGAAGCTCTGCTTCGTCCAAGCTGCATGTCTCATGGATGTTCAGTGAAATGGCACGTCCATCATTTTAAGGTCGATGTTTTATTTTTTAATATTGTTATTTTTATTATGTGATCTATGAATGTTAATATAAAAATTTTATTATCCGGGAGCAACGCACGGGCACGATACTAGTAGAGGGAAAGGAAAGAGAGTGCTGGGCATCCAATTTGTAATCACACAATTGAAACTCGCTATAATCCTTCGTCGTCCCGAACTCATCTCTTCCCCGTTGCTTTGCTTTTCATCTAAACCTACCCCAAATTCTCCGATTCCCCTTCCCCATTGCTAACATGTGGCCACCGCCCTCCCATGTGAAACGGGTCTGCCGGTTTCCTGCAGTCCCTCAGCTTGGATCGGTGTGCCAAAGCGATCCGTCGTCGACACTGATAAACAGGATAGCATGCAAGGCAAAGCAAGGAGTTAAATTAAATCCACTTGATCATGGCAATGGCAATGACAGCATGCATGCCTGTGGTGACAATGGTAGACTTGATCATGCCTGTGGTCGAGACGTGTGGGCACAGGCCATGGGTGTCCCCGACATGAACTCGTACCAGTCGCGCACTGCCACCAAGATGGTCACTCCGGGTGCGGCGATGTCACGCTATCGTTGGCTCAAAAACAAAGCCTCCGGGTGCGGCGATGTCACGCTATCGTTGGCTCAAAAACAAAGCATTCTTCAGTCGTCAGAACTGCAGCTTATGCTTATTACATAAATATTCACCAATTGTGCTGACATCTATATGCAATGACATTCTTTCACCTTGAGTATGGCAGGAAACTCAGCGCTGGGTCCTATCCTATGGACGAGAACGAGTCGATCCTCGGTGACAGCACCTTGTTGCCGACCATGATCGTCGCCTGCGAAATCCTCACCACCGGCGTCCGGCATGCCATGGCACGTTCGACACCTGAGAGTCATACATTCGAGATCTGCTTGACATTGACAGCTGATGGCCGCTTGTACGTGCGTGCAGAGAGTCAAAACTAGCTCGCTTGCTCTCAACTTGTATTGATCATATAAATAGCCATCCGGTTTGCGATGTCGAATTCGACGAGCACGCAGGGCATGATGCCATTGCAGCTGTCCGCAGAGCTGTCTGCGGTGTCAAGCACGTTTGAAGAGTAGCCCGCGAAGAAAAGCGTCCCTTGCTGCCGACCTTCTTCACGGTTGCTGATAGCGCTGAAGAAGCCTTTCATTGGAGGATTGATGTTCACGTCCTACGCACAGCACCACCTTTGCCCGTGGCGTTGACGGACGCAAGCGAGGCATTGCTGCCTTTGTGCATTGCATGCGCACCCATTTATATAGTTTTTTTTTTCCAAATTATAAGACGCTTTGACTTTTTTTTAGTACATCGAATTTGCTATGTATCTAGTTATGTCAACCTACATAGTCAACCCAATGCACTAAAAGAAGTCAAAAGCGACTTATAATTTGGAACGTAAGTACTGAGGAGGCGTAACTCCCAAATAATACTGAATGATGCATTTTCCTCCCAATAATGAGATATTAAAATGAAGAGGAGGAGGCAGCAAAAAAATACAATCGTGTATAATAATAATAACTATGTGTTCTTTTCTCCATGCATGCCGTAAGGACAAAAATTCCACCTATGGAACCAAAGTCACTATGTGTCTATATCACCATATCTCGACAGCTTTGTGGTTATTTCCTGATCCTGCAGGCAAGCCTCTCATCAGCTGGGATGAGATAAAAGTAACAAAAATAGCAGAGATCCTGTTTCAAGTAGCGGGGAATCATGTTATCATTTTTGATGAAAGGAATCATGTTATCGCTACATCGGTTTACTAGAAAAATGTACAACCAACTCAAAACTATAGATCTACAACATATGCAATTCATTTACCAGTGACGATCTTGAGGGAGTTTCTTATACTAACGAAGAGATAGAGGATGATGTACTGACCTAAGTGTTCAGAGAAAAAAAAACGTTCAATGTCTGGCTTTGCAAGGATGTCACAAAGGTTTGACCAGCTTCGTTAGTTACTGTGCCTGTGAATTTTGCCGTGTAACGCATAGCCAGGTTCGGTCCTTCTCTAGCAAACCTTCCTCCGAGACAGGGATATGCCATTGACCTTTATCAGATTCCTGAATTCCAAAGAGAAATGATGGAACAATCACAAATACCTCTCCACATAAATGACACAAGACTTGTGGACCTCAATAGAAACTTTGATATCTCAAAGCACCGTTTAACAAGACCTTTTATCATTCATAATGTTCATTTCAAGTGTCTTGCTATCCGAGTTCATATAGTCTATTGAGCTATAAGTTTATAACTCACTTAATCCATGGAACATATTCAAATACTAAAAATTAAGCACCTAAATTTTTCTTAGTTTTCAGTCTGTCAAAAGAATATTTGAATGGATCTATTCCACAACTGATATAATATTTCATCTTAAACTCGGACCTGAATTACAACTGAGTATGGAGGTGGCATCTGAAATGTGATGCAGCTGTCTTCAATAGTGAAGTGTACCTGTTAGTGAAAACAATACTGTGAATAAATTCTGCGGTGAAATGCAATGAGATATAGGCTTATTGAGCAAAGGGAAAGTCATTTCATGATACGTGTTTGTGTTAGTCAAACAATGATTCATGAATAACATAGTGCCTGCAAAATATTATGTGCTAGTGTGCTACTGCTCTGTCTACTTTTGTCCTCAAAATCTCATGCTAATTGTACCTATTCTGTCAAACATATAGAACTAAGATATGATTTGATAGCTTTCTAATTTCTTAGTGGTGTATGAATCCATGACACGTGGAAAATTCCTTCACGAAAATGATTTAGTTTGCCTAAAACATTAGTTTTTTATCCACACAAGATCAGCTCCAACAGTGTAAGACAATGTTGTGGACCTTGTGGTACAATATAGTAAAGAAACTTCTCTTTTTGTAAAATACATGATCCCACCTGATGCCTTTCCTTCCACTTGGGGAAGAAATCCCTTTCCAAAATCTGAAACGTGTGGTCTCTCATTTCATCATTGGTAATGATCAAGCATTTGCATCTAATAGCAGCATACAGCCAGTACCTGAACTACATGGCCAACATATTATATACTGCAACAGGTCAGCATGCAATCAGGAATAATTTATGGACAGCGATAATAGGGCAAGCCTCGTGAGGATGGCAGCAAGTAGCTAAAACCACTATGCAGGCACAACAATCGCGCAGATCATGAATATGTGTGATCTATCAAGTTGATAACAGATAATTTTTTTTTTTTTTATCTTATAGACACCTATAGAATTCAAAATTGAGTTCCTTTTTTTCCTGAAAAACATAAATTGATACTTTTGGAATCATTTTAGTAAATTCCACTGGGCCACGAACTTGTTTGATGGTACCAAGAGGTTTGAACTGGTAATTCTAAACTGTACATTTTTGGTCACTGAACACATAAAAGCCTTCATCTAATATTAGTACTATGCTAGACTGAAATCTGAGGATGATCAATGATAAGACAAAGCAGGATTAAAGACTAAAAAGATATTAACTGGGATAGTGGGGATTACTTGTATATAGGTATAAACATGGCAGCAGTTTAAGAGTTGTTAGGTGATCTACTATTCTACTTGAACCAACAGAACAAATTGGTGACCTTAACCCAGTTTCATAAAATGATTAATTCAATATGCAGAGGGATAGTTGCTGCAAAGATTCATCAAAATATTACCAATCATCGTTTGAGCCAGTAGGGGTTGCATATATTGAATTTGCTTGCTTCCACTTTTCTACCAACTTATGATGACCAGGTTTTTCATGCGCTCTCCAGTGAGATGCTTGTTATGTAAAATTATCAAAGGCCATTTTCTTGACCTTTGCCTTATTGCATCAGCAACAGCATTAACCTGTCCAGTTAAACAAGGATAACATTATCTAAAAAAGGTTAAACAAGGATAAGTGAAAAATAAGCATGCAGAAATTTTTCACAATTAGAAGAAAGAGGAGAAGTTAGGAATATAGAAGAAAGATAAAACACAATATACATGCCTTACTCAAAGAAAGGTGTCTGTGGCTAAACAGGCCAACATTGGCAGCATCCACGACTGCCTCAAAAGGCCCATGCTTTTCAAGCCATTTCTGAACATGGAAAACAGGGCCCAAAAGTTAAACAGATGACTGACGAGAGTTGAAGGATAAAGGGGCTCCAAGAACCATATGAAATATCAAACAAAATGGACCTCAACTTCACACATTATAAGCACAAATATAACCTTGCATACATAAGCTATGAGCTAGTAAAAAGCCAAAATACTTATTTCTGATGCATGAAGTTTATAATTGAAGTCCTAACGAAATCATACTTATCAGGGATAGGGAAAATTACTTCAGATATGAAGGTAAGATAATAATTACTTCTCCATGATAGTAGCAGCAGCGCTTTGCTGATAAATTTGCTACAACAATGTAGAATTGAGACATTATAGATTATATGCAGATTTAACATACTGGTGTCATTTTTTCATTTTATTATTGGATATCATTCTGGGCATATATAATTTACTCAAACCAATACATTCACTTTATTTTTCATCTAAGGCATTCATACTGCAGTTGTCCCAATCAATGGTTTTGGAAACATTTAACATTATATAATTTGTTGTATTTGCAGAACTCATTTGACTCATTTGCAACCTGGTAAACCAAAATATAAAAGATCGAGGTAGATAACCTGGAAGCTCTCAAAGTTCGAGTTTCTCTCTCTCTTGATAGCTAATTTTGCCACAAATGTGGCAAAATCTTCTGTTTCTTTTGGGTCAAGATCTATAATAGCAAGCTTTTCTCCACAAGCAAGGCAGACACCATTCTTGTTGATGTTTGAGCGTGTCACTGTCCATTTCCCCTCCCCAACCAACCAAACTCATGCCAACCCCCTCCATTATTCTCAATAGCCTTCGCTATAGCACCTGCATGCCACTTTCTCTTACCAACTTTAGATGCTGTTGGGCTCCGAAACCAAGTCTCAAACAATTCAGCTGTGGAAGGGGATACCTGTCTGACAGTAGTCCTAAACTTATGCAGCAAATAATATACCTTATCTCCGCGTCGGGCAACCACACTAGCCCTGAGAAGTGTCTCCAACTCAGCTTCTTCCAGTGTGATTCCAGATTCCAACATATGGGCTTCTACTTCAAATGCTTTTTCAACATTACCACTGTTGCAAAATGCTGTTAAAGCAGGACCATATGAGCGCAACTTTGGCTTTAAACCCAGGCCTTTCATCTGTTTCACAATCTCAAAGGCTGTGTCACTGTCACCCATGGACAACGCCATCCGTGCCTTTGCAGTGAGAGCAGCCTCACTCATTTGAACTCTCTCTTTCTCTGAGCACATTTTCTCAAATATCTCAAATCCTCGTGCACATGCATACTCTCTGAGATCATCTCCTACTGGTATGCCAACTGTTTCTGCCTTCGAACCACCTGGAAGCAAACTAGCCTTGTTTTTCCCCGGATCTTGAACATGACCTTCAGATGCATTGTCTCCCTCTGAACCTCCCAAGTCTCCGCTGGGTAAAGGATCAAGTTTATGTGAAGGACCAATACTGGCGATACCACTACCGGTATTACCACTTTTTGCTGGCTGCACAAAACCAAGAGAAGCTGAAGAACACAGGTAAAGGAGCACATTGTAGTGATGCTGCCCCAACTTGATCCCCTCCTCAACTGCGGAATCATACAGAGCGATCGCCCCCATCACATCACCTCTCTTGGAGCACATGTCCAGCTCAACTCTCAGCTTGCCCGCATGCTCACCACCCTTTGGTCTCTTCATTCTCTTACTCGTGTTTCTTCTTCCAGTACCCTCATCTCTTGAATTCCCCTCCTTTCCAGATTCTTTTGCCCGCATTCCAGTTCCATCCCTAGTCCAGCGCTTCCCCGCCCTGTGCCCTTCTGACCCCCAGCTCCGTGTGAGCCCTCGCCTCCAACTCTTCTCTTGTGACTCCCCTTCCACGCGTTCTTGTAGCACAACCTTGTCCCCTTTCTTCCACGTCAATCTTGGCGCGCCACGGCTCCCTTCCCTCCACGACGGCATGTGTGTCTCCTGCGCCGTGGCGTCTCCTCGCACAGTTGATCCGTTTATGCCACGCGGTGCCCCGGCTGGGCCTGCTCTGCTTTCCTCCGTTCCTGGGGACCTGCTGCCTCTGCTGGGCATTACGTCGAGCAGATCACGGCCGTGGCATGACAGTGTAGGGAGATGGCAACGTGGAGTGACGACGGGTGGCGAGGAGGATGCAGAAAAGAAGAGGCAGCGGCGGTGGTAGATGGGGATAAAGCGCGTGGTGGAGGGAGAGGTAGGCCATGGCGGTGGCAGAGCTGCTGCCATCTGCCGGAGGGAAGCAAAGTGGAGCGAGGTTTTAAAGGTCGTTGGGACGAGGAGATAAGGTTTCGCCACATGAGCAGAACGCAATCCATCCGATTTGTATGTTTGTCGCCACATTACCGTCTATTTTTTAATTTAAATCTGCCCTTCAAATCAAAGGTACGGGGATATGTTGGCAATATATTTATGAAAACCGGCCTCTTTGTGAAAACCCATGCAAACAACGGTAAAAAAAGTCGTCTACATTTATAAAAAATCACACATGTAGATGATATAATGATCTGTGGCAACTTGTAAAATATCTTTGCAAACTCAACTTCTTTTTGTGAGATATAAAAATAATAAATTTCAAGCGAGAAAGTTGTCCACATGATTTGTAGAAATTTGTTATTTTCATATCTCACAAAATAAGTAAATTTAGAAAAGATATTTGACAAGGTTGAGTATCATAATATCATCTACATGTGTATTTTTTGGGTGAATTTAGGCGACTTTTTTATTCAATGGTTTGCGCGGGTTTTCACGGCGATCTAGTTTCTATAGCATACGTTCCCGATATGTTTGGTAGAGCTTCACCGGCTCCGGATTCACCTAAATAAATCTGGATTCAATTTTTCTAGTCAAAATATTTTTAGAATAGTAGATTGGCCACCAAATTCACTAAATTGGTGGAGCAGCTCAAAGGTGCTCTACCAAATCCAAATTTGATGAAGTTAGAAAAACTACCCACCCGTTATGCACATTTGTTCGAACCGTGCGTTCTTTACTTCTCTCTTTCCCACTCTTACCCACCATCACCCGCAAGCTCCGTCGTGACCACTGCCGCGCGAGGCCGCTGCACCGAGCCTGCCATGGCTAGCCACGAGCTCTACCGGTCAAGCACTGTTCGGGGAGTCTAGGTCGGGCGCGACCTCCGGTGGCGTGCCAAGAAGAACCCCCGTCGGCCCTTGAAAGCCTATAGTTGGGAATTTAGGTGGACTAATTTATGTTTGATGTGAGATAGCAGTTGTTTAGTCCACTTTGTACACTAATGTTAGCAATTTAAGGCACACTTGAGAGGTGACCTGTTCATGTTGACAGATGGCGGAGCCACCCGTATGGCGAGCCCTGGCGGCCGCCATACCTGTCGAGCCCTTGTTCATTCCGTAAGTCCTGATTTGATGATTCGATGGTTCACATAATCCTGTTGGATTCAATTTCAGACAAGGAATCATTCCTTTCCCTCAAAATCATTGTTGGGCCGCACGGGGAATAAAACCATACTCACTTCAGCATCGACGTTGCACATGCCTACAAGTTCACACAAACAAACATTGCATATCGGCCTTTGTTGGCTTTCCAACGGCCTGAATTCACATGCACGTTCATTACATAAACATACGAACATTTTTGAATCTTCATCGTATACTCTCAAACAAACTGAAAACTAATACCCGGTAAGAGCCTTTACTTACGAAACCTATTGAATCATGTTTGAAAGATTATCAAAGCAACACATGAACAAAGCTTGACAAGGCTTATTCTCACAATCCAGCTAGCTTATGATGATGAAGGATAAAATAGCATGATAAATCCTCTGCTTATACTCAGCCCATGGCCTTGTTCTATGCCTTTCTAGTAGCATTGAGTATCTGACCTTGGAACCTCCTGCAACAAAACAACATGGAGTGTTCAGTACATGCTTACTTAACATAACATAATAGCTCTGCAGGGGAAACACACGAAACCTTTCTTGGTACTAACAAGGTAACTGCATTTTTCAGCAAAGAAAGTAGGACAAACATGATATCTATGACTAGAGACTGGATATCTTTTGCATCGCCAGCCAGTATGCAATGAATCCCTTGCGAAAACACGTATCAATATCAGTTGTATCAATAATTTAAGACTGTAATTGTAATCTGGTAGAAGCTAATTAATAAGCTAACCAATAATTTATGCATCGAACTTTGAATCGATGTTTTTACAGTAAATAATGTATCGGAAGGCATCATGAAACTAATCACAACATTCGAGTCTAAATTTTTCGGACATCGCTTTCGACTACATGATGACCCGCCATCTAGTGAAACGCCGACCGGGGCTTGTGTCAACTTGCTAATACTGAAGAGGACATCTCTTGCCATCGACACTGATGACCTACGCATACATACAGATCTCCTATTGCTGCCAAACCTCAAAGATACATTACATCTATGATCTATTTGTGATTGTCTCACTTCTCAATCTAAAACATATACGCTACAAGGACAGAGAGGCTTTCCCACTGATTAAAAGCCTTCTCCATTAACTGCACACAAAAATCAAGAAAAGGCGGCAACAACCAACATCAAGAACCTAATGGGCCAGATGACCAGCGTCTTCCTACATCGAGAAAATTTGTAGAAAGCAAATTAAGTAAACGTAAACCTTCCAGCAAACTAAATCAAGCACAGTAAAAAAGTGTTTACGAGCAAGAACCCAAGAACAAGTAGCGAGCCACTTAAAAAACAACTTTAGTGCAAGAGTGAGCAGTGAGCTATCATTTCGTCTCTCGATAACTATAAAACTTATTAGCATTAGTCTTTAATAGTAAAGTTAAATCACACTAACAAATAAGGCGAAGAAGAAGTTGCGGGTAATGCACGTACAAAATAAAGAAATTTAATGTGTGATAAGATAAATAAAAGCGTTGATAAGTGCTCTGCACTTGAGACCCTTTTAGCCAACTACTTGTTGAAACTGCTCCCGCAAATAATTAAGCTAAGATTTTGTTCTAATTGAGCAACAAGGTAGTGCATGGACCACAAAGGCCCAACCATCGCTGCTCTCTTTTTATCCACGGCGTACAACTGGAAGAAAATCTTTGATATGGATAAGAATTAAAGGTCCTTTCCTTTTCCATCCATTAAATTAAATAATGCAAGTTGCAAAAAGGAAAACAGGAAAATTTCCCTTCGTGTGATGCAATTATGATTTTTTAGATCGGGGAGGAAGTCGAAGTACCAAAAGATTACAAGACTATGATACAACAGTCTAGAAGCTAGAAACTATAGGCCATGGAACATACAAGTACATGAGATGCTCTCGTCCCGTCAAACTCAAACCTACCATATTACAGACTAGATACGAAATTGTATCTTAACTTCTCCAGATTGATGAGATTTCCAAATCAACTTCAAGTACTACTAAGCACAACATAACACATAAAGTTAAGACTCTGTTCTCTATTGAACCCTTACGGCCATCTGCGGCTTGAGTTCCATCCGAATGGCGGTCATTCAATTACGAAATGACACTCACAGTTTTATATTTTTCGTGGCGATTAATACGTCTTATCATCCTTGCTCAACATTACTCGAACACGGTTAATACATCCTCTATCCTTCCGTCTTCACGGCTGGCTATCAATCAAAGTCTTACGGTAATAATATCGGGGTTTCAATCCCATAGAGACCATGCCATCAAGTAAAGTAGAAAAGGTAACAAAGATCGGGTTTCAAGCCAATCAAGAGCATATCATCAAGGAGTTTCATCACTTTGCCCACTTCACCGGCTAAGAAATACCCATGAATCATTGCATTATAGGTAACAACATTGGGTTTTTTACACCGCGGGGCATGAAATCAAAGAATTTTCGGGCCTCCGTAACCTTTCCTTCTTTGAATAGCTTGTCCATCATTGCAGTGAACACCTTGACATTAGGAGGAATGCCTCTATCCATCATCTCATAAAATAGTTCCTCGACCTTCTCCCATTTGCCGTACATAGAAAAACCATGAATTAAGCTCGTGAATGTTATGATATTGGGAGATAATCCATTATCAATCATCTGAGAAAATCGGGACATTGCATCGTCCGGTAGGCCTATCTTGCAAAGCCCATCTATTATTGTCCCATAGGTAACTATGTCGGCTTCAATCCGAGCGGCTGCATTTTGTTAAATGTAAGGATGGCCTCATCTAGCATTCCACAATTACGGTATGCATAGATCACGTATGTTGAAGACATGATGGTCGGTTGCATTCCATTTTGTACAATTAGATATTTGACATTGTTCATTTCAACAATATTGCCTTCATTTCAACAAGAGTTGCTGATCCGGGAATCAATACAAGACCATTGTAAAGCTGTTACACATATTCTTGATAAACATAATTGCATGACAATGTCAAAGATATTCTCATTTCTGCTCATTATGAAGTATTGCATCAACAACAACAACAACAACAACAACAACAACAACATAGCCTTTAGTCCCAAGCTAGTTGGGGTAGGCTAGAGATGAAACCCATATGAAACGATTACAAAAGAACATTAGAAAGGCACAAGACAAAAGGATAAAGATAGAATATTTACACGCCTTCCGGCCCTTCCATTTGGTTTCCGAACGCATAGAATATTTACACGCCTCCTAGTTGCCGCATCGACTAGCTCTCTTAACTTACACGTTAGGGACCCTACGTTCGGCTACCTAGACGAATCCTAGTTGGCTCGGCTAGCTTCCTTACCCCTTCGCACCCGTTGAGGAAAGTGCAAAGACCCTTGCTCATTTTTCACTACACCGAGGCGCGCGATGTAGCGCGCCACTAAGGTTGCGACGACCCGACCCTTGCTCACTATTCATCGCACCGGATCACGCGATACGACGCGCCACTAAGGGGATGGCGACCCGGCCCTTGCCCATTTGACACCACACCGGGTTCCGATGTAGCGTCGCTAAGCTAGGGTTACGCCCCAACGAATTTCTTATGGGTTTCATATCCATTAGAGTGGCGGTTTTTTTTTTTGGTCGCCAAACCTAACGCAACCCTCCTCCTTTACCCAGGGCTTGGGACCGGCTATGTTGAGCGACTCAAGAAAGTCTTCCAAATCAACATACATATTTTGGAGTTGAAGTATTGCATCAACATATTTTTTTTTATTCCTGGCCACTACAAGTTTGCACAGCAATGCATATCACTGTAATAAACAGAAGAGAAAGATACAAGGTCGAGCATCTGCTAGTCTGCAACAAGGTTTTAGACTTTAAAAAGGCAGATGCAACACAAAAGGTTTACTGAAAAAGAAAGAACAGAGCACTCCTTAACTATCACCCTGTATTGAATTAATAACTTGTGTTGTAAGCATCCTTGAAGACTTGCTTTCTCAAATACATTAACTAGTTCCGATTGGTGTAACGACTTCTAAAGCTTTGAGCAAGAGTGCAACACTAAAACCATGACAAGAAGTTTACACAGTTACACTTTGTCTACATAGGTTTTAAAATCAGAGGCGTTCATCATAAGACTAAGGACCAGGTCTTCTTGACATCCTCAAGAAAAAAAAAAAAAACAGTTTCTTCAAAGCAAACATAAAGGCTATTGCTAAAAAAATGCCTAAGGATGCAGGCAGATAGCCCTTATATTGAAAGGAGTCTCCTCATTCATATCCTTCAGAAAAGATCAAACTTGCACAACTCGTAACACTGAAATTTGAAAAGACAAGAAGATCTACGACACTACAGGGTAGACAAGAAACTGTACCTTAACTTATCCATATTAATGACAATTCCAAATCATCTTCAAGTACAACTAAGCACAACATAACCCGACCCTAGTTAAGGTTAAGACTCCATTCTCTATTTACCCCTTTTGGTCATCTGCGGCTTGAGTTCCACCCCAATGGCGGTCCTTCAATCCTTCATCCGCGACTTGTCCATCATTGAATTGAAGACATTGGCATCGGGAGGAATGCCTCTATCCATCATCTCATAAAATAGCTCCTCAGCCTTCTCCCATTTGCCATACCTACCTAGAAAAACCATGAATTAGGGTCTTAAATGTTATGATATCGCGGGACAATCCGTCATCAATCATCCGAGAAAATAGGGACATTGCATCGTCCGGTAGGCCTTTCTTGCAAAGCCCATCTATGACTGTGTTGTAGGTGACTATGTGCGGCATCAATCCGAGCCGCTGCATTTTGTAAAATGTACGGATTGCATCATCCGGCCGCCCTATCTTGCAAAGCCCATCTATAATCGTGTTGTAGGTGACTATGTTTGGCATCAATCCAAGCTGCTTTGCATTTTGTTAAATGTAAGGATTGCATCATCTAGCATTCCACATTTACAGTATGCATAGATCTGTATGTTGAAGACTTGATGGTCAGGTTGCATTCCATTTTGTACCATTAGATTTTTGACATTGTTCATTTCAACAATATTGCCTTCGTAGCATACCCGTAAGCGGACTTCTATAGGTGACAACATTGGGGTTTTCACCACTCTCAATCATAGAATTAAAGATATCTCTAGCCATTACCTTTGTCGATTTATAAATCTGATCTATCGGCATCTTGTAAGTAACAACATCGGCCGTTGCCTACAACCGGACATTTGTTTGAGAATTTCGACCGCCTCTTTCCTTTGTCCCAAAGAGAGGTATCCATGAATCGAGTGTTATATGTAGTGCAGTCAGGCCTAATATGTCCGTCAATCATCTGCTGAAGAACCTCCTCGGCCTTGTCCATTGCATGAACCTTGCAAAAGCCATCAATGATTGAGCTATAGGTCACAACATCTGGCCGGATCCCATGATCAAGCATTTTGCGATACAGGGTATAAGCTTTCACCACGTCACCCTGTTTAGAGAAGCCATGGATTACAATGTTATAAGACACCACATTAGGTGGGCAGTCATCTCCATCATCGGCCATCGTGTGGATCAGCTTGACAGCCTCTTCACACTTCTTCTCATCCGTAACCCCTGCGAGAAGTGTGGTGTAGGAGAAGACATTGGGGGTGCAGCCTAGCTCGGGCATCCGTTGGAGCACAATATTCATTGCATCACTCGTCCTGTTCTCGGCCGCGAGTGCCCCTGGCAGGGGTGTGAAGATGACGGCATCGTCCTCAGCCCGTCTTAAATATTTGGCCCAATGCAGCGAAGCCGAGGTTGAGGCAGCCTGCATCGCAACAGCAGCTGATGAGGATGGTGTAGGTAGCAATGTCTAGAGCCACCTTCTCGGCGCCCGCTCGGGCCATGCGGTTGAACATGGACACAGCGAGTGCAGGGCCGTCGTACACGGTGGAGGAGACCGGGGCCCGAGCGGCGACGGTGGCAGGCGGGTGAGGGCGTAAATGGAGGCAAGCCTCGCTCGAGGAAGCAGTTCGTCGAACAGATGGAGTCGTCCTCGGGGCGGAGGTCCCTCGAGCGATAACATTCTCCGATGGACTTCTCCAGCTCCCTGGTAGAGAGACGGTGTGCCCTCCACACCAACGCCGCTGCCGAAACGACCGGTGGTGGGGAAAGCCTTTGGATCGATGGGGCGCCTCGTCGCAGAGTTGGCGCGCGGCCTCAGGGGGTGAGGCTCCCGAGCGGATGCGCCGCCCAATGATCCGCTTCAGCTTCTTCAACCAAGCGGGGCGCGTCTGGACCGACATGCTCTCGTCGCCGCCCCTGTGCGATCCACGCTCCGCTCCGAGCGCCTCCGATTCGGTGGGAAATGCAGGTCGCTCTCGCCGGGATGGTCCACACTCTGCACGGCTCGGAGGCAGTGGGTTGGGAGTGGGGGAATACTGCGCGTGGGCTGTGCGAGCGGCGGCGTTGGATGGTCCTGCGGCACTCTGCACAGCGCGGCGGTGGCGGTGGCGGTGGCGGTGGCGTGCTCTGTTCTGGAATCGAAACTGTGGCAGGAGAGGACTTGTGTGGGATCGAAACTGCACAGCGCGACGGCGGCGGCGTGGGATGTTCTGTGCTTGGCAGGTGTCTTTTGTTTGAACGGAAGCTTGGCTGCTTGGCTGTCTTCTTCGGGCCTTGACCGAGTAAATCTGGATACATTTTTCCTTCACAAAACAAAATTAGTTTGACTGCCAAAACAAAATCACCTGGTGCTCCCTCTGTCAGTCAAAAAAAAAAAAGTAACTTGGGTGCTTTCTCGGTAAGAAATACTATGTCCAAAGTTCAAGCAAGTATATAGAAAATAAAATAATTATTAATGTTTTTTACACAACATTATTTATTGTGGAAATACATCTTATAAAAATCTAATGATACTTGTTTGATGTCATAACTATTTTGTATACATAACTGAGAAAAAACTTGAAATATTAAATATGACATTATTATAGAACTACATTCTTTTCGAGATGACATTATTCGTCCCTGGTTCGGCAACCTCTACCGTCACAAGGGCCCCTAAATTGCGCGTCGGCCTTCCTCCCCCAAATCTCTTCCCTTCTATGGCCGCTAGAGTTAAGATTGTGGGCGGTTGTAACACCCGTATTTTTACATCATTTTAAACTCCTTGACATCCCACCAAATAAATCCCTTGATCATCCTATATCCAAATAATTCCCCTCGACCTTTCCTTGTAATCCTTCGCCAAATATTTCCCTTGACCCTTCCCTTGTACCTTCTCACCTTGACCATCCCTCGACCAATCAAACCACCATCTCCGACAATCCATAATCCTCAGCTTTCCAAATCCCAAATTCCAATAATCGTGCTTAGTTTAATATCTGGGAATTTAAATAGCTACCTCATGTATATATAGTGAGTAAGTATATGCATGGCCACAAGTAAATGGATATATTTATATATTCATAAAATTGAGCCGTGCACTATACAAATCATATATGGATACATACAATACAAATATGTATACTTGTGTGTATTCCAAATATACATGAGAGCATGGCCACGTATATATATACACTCATAAAAATTATATGTGTGTCTGTATATATAATACAAAATGGAAATAGAAAACAAAATAAAATGTGGAAGAAGGCACCGGGCCTATTCCTTTGCTCCCCTCGTTCTCTGCCCACTCTCGTGGCCCAGCTCGGGACAGCCCAGCTCAGCTAGCAAGCAGCCAGCCCAATTTCCTCCTCCCTTCTCTACTCTCTATGACGTAGGGACCCCACCTGTCATATAATTCTTCCCCATCCCTTCCCCTGCCTGCGCACGCGAGCTGCACAGCAGCATTGACCCTGGCACAGCAAGCAATGCGAGTGTGTCAGGAAATATCTCGACGCCCTGAACTCCACCTTGCCTTCACCAGCACGCGGAGCACGCGCACCACAGCGCCGGCGACCTTCACACAGGGGACGAGTGGACCATGTCGGAGAAGCCGACGCGCTGCCTGGACAGCTGGCCCTCTTCCCGCACACGCGAACGCCAGCTCCTCCGTCGTCGTCGCGTGCCGACATCCGCTGTGCCCGTCGACGCCAACAGAGCTCCGGTCACCACCTCCACTGCACCATAGACACCAGCTGGAGCTCATCGATGGCGTCGAGCTGGAGCCTGCTCGACTTGCCGGAAAATATCTCCCGCAAGCCGCTGCCCTCCGCGCCTATAAAAGGCCGGCCATGGCCACCGGTTGAACTCGCCCCGGGAGCTCGGACTCAGGAAAGACGGGCGGAAGAAGCGGAGCTTGCGTCGGACGGCGATCCTGCTCCCCCATCTTCACTTCCCTTCTCCTCTGCTCGAGCCACGCCGTGGCCACGATGGTCGCCGCCTCGCTGCTCGTGCTCGCCCACTCACGCCGCGCGCCCAGCTCCACACCGCCTCGCTCTGCCAATGCCACGCCGCGCCGCAGTCCGTGGCCGCGGCCACGCCTTACCCGATGCGCTCGCCGCCCAGGCCACCCGCTGCTCGCCTCCCCAGCCCCGCCGCCTCGCTCCACCCATGCCGGCGCGCCGCGCTCCCGAGCCGCGCACCACCGCCTTGCCCATGCCTCGCCACCGCCCGCTCGCCATGCCGCCCACTGCCACACCCATGCCACCGCAGCCCCGAGCCACCACAGCCGCCGAGCCATGCCTAATACGCCACCCAGCCACAGCCCGCCACCACCACACCGTGCTGCCCAGCCGCCGTGCTCGCCGTGCCACTCGGCCCGCCGCACCGCCGCGTGCCGCATCCGCACGGCCACGCTCGCCCAGAGCCGCCGCCATGCTGCTCGCCAATCCCGCTGCCAAGCTCGCCCTGTCCGCCGCGCAATAGCCCTCCACCAAGCCACCACCGCACGCTCCGTAGCTGCCTTCGCCACTCCACCGCCGCCGGCCGTCGTCCAGCTCGTTCCCTCAATTGCAGTCTCTCTCGAACGGGCACCGCAAAGCAACGAACGGGATAAGCTGGGGCTCTGGACACAACTCGACCACATCACTCGAGCCAATGGGAGCACGACACGTCACCATTGTGGGACCCGTCTGCAAGAGGCGTAGCTGCCCTTTCCATCCTCTCGTGAAGATGGCTCACGTGAACCACGTAGGGGAGAAATGAGTCCACCGGATCGGTCCATGAATCATGGACCAACAGCCCAGTCAACTTGACTGCCGCACGGACCCCACGCGTCAGCCACGTCTAAAATGCTGCGCGTACCCGGCTAAATGTACACGGAGGTTTATAAATCCATTTTCCAGCCATCAGAAATTCCCAGAAAATTCCTAAATAAACTAGGTACACTCTAGATCCTACCCAGGCTTCTACATTCCAGTTTCCATAATTCCTAAATTCCAGATTAATTTCCAAAGTTCAATTATTTTATAAATCCTTTAATAAAACTTTGGAAATTAATATCTTTTTTCATTCCACCTCCAAATTAATCCATTCCACTTCCTAAATTCCTCTAAAATCATGCCCTAATATTTCATGCCATTGTTCCATTATTTGATGCCCATTTAAATTCTAGTTTATGTATGCTTTTAATTTATTTTCTGCGCGCCGTAGAATACGATAAACCCTAGTTCGCCCTTTTCCGCTAACCCACGCCATGCACCGTATATTCCTGTATACGTGTACACTCTCACGTACACGAGTACTCGAATATACATACACGTAGTTTTCCACATGCTAGATATACGCGGTAGGTTATGTATGTATATAAATGCATAGAGTTGTATTTTGAAATATAAATAAATATACGTACATGCCTATCGAATATATCTACACATGGCTAACCCCCCTAACCTAGCCGTATACTTGTGTATGTGTACTCTGTGACACACACTCTAGTATACGTGTCCTCTACACACATAGTGTATGCCCGACGTATGGGTATACGCATATGTGTGGCTAACCCTAGACTAGGACGCTAATCCCGCTAACCCTAGGCACATACATATGCATGTGCGTATGTGTCGCTAACCTCGTACGGACTTGTAGGAAACCGACCACATCATGTCCTTCAGGTTCACATGATAGTGAACATTAGTGACATGGTATGGTTCTCCATCAAACATCCGTACCGCACCAACCTAGCCCGTAGGAACCCTCTAGATGGATGGATTTACTTCAAACTTACAGAATAATGATAGGAGTAGATAGTAATCTATCCATCATCCCCTAGAGCTAACCCGCGTAGGAATGTTGTTGCTCTTAATGCTATGTTTCATGTTTGTCGCCAAAGATCGACGACCGCCCGACGGAACCCAGGAGCACCACTACACCAAGACACGGGGGCGGAGCACACGGGACCAAGAACCTTGGATATACTGTCAGCGGATAGAGGCAAGTCCTTACCCCCCTAATCTTGACCTTAATTAACTGATGTTAATAATATATGGAACATGATTTAAGAATTGAGCTTAGTCAACAAAAAGCGAGTTTGGGGCGATTCATGTGGGATGGATCGTCTCGGCAGGCTTCGCCTAGTAAGGGTTTCCTGTCTTGGAGAGCTCGCTCCCTAAGGACCGGGTCATGGACCTTCTACCTAGTGCGATTATACGCATGACCACACGCCGGTACGATGCGGGGCGGCTTGATTCCACACCCCGGCCGGGTTGAGGTATAATTTCGATCCAAGGTGGCCGGCGTGAGGCAAGCGATCTATCGGGGAGCGAGACATGGGGAGAGTGGCCCTATGGTCCGGTTGGCGTGATTGCTATGTGATCCTCCACGACTGTTGTTGTTTTGGGCGTGGTGACGCCACTTGTGCACAAATTAATGATTTATGATATGAGTATGTAGTGGGCAGTATAGGTTGGGTAATAAGGTATTACCCGTAAAGCCGTGGGTGATTTGGTATCACCGTATTGTCTGTGGTGGGCAGTATAGGTTGGGTAATAAGGTATTACCCGTAAATCCGTGGGTGATTTGGTATCACCGTATTGTCTTCCAACCCCCGAGAAGTCGTGGTAGGATTATACCGAAACCTAGGAGGCATCCAAGCGGGTACAGAATCTCGTTAGGCCTGTCGAACCATTGGCCGTGGTGTAGACAACGCCTATCGTGTGGGGAAATTTGTACAACCTTTGCAGAGTTACTCAAATCTATTCGAATAGCCACATCCTTGGAATGGGCAAATGATAGGCCGGAACATCCGTGATTAGAAACACATAAGAGAATCTGGTATGTGACCTGTTACCTTGAGCTTGGATAATTAACCCGGGAACTAGTGAGAGTAGTAAGCTCTACTAGGGCCCAAACCCTTAATGGTAACCTTTCACCCTCCGGTTGGGACTTGCTGAGTACGAAAGTACTCACCCCTCTATTTCTATTTTTAGAATGCCAGCTGTAGGAGTGTATCCAAGGAAATCGAGCTACAAAGGACGACACGAGGATGGACCACAAGGAAGATACCTGAAGACAGAGGGACCGTGAAGGAGCTACATGTGAATGTTGTGACCGAGTTATAGGGTCGTGCAATAGGAGTAAGTCCAAGGGTTTGTCCGCACTCCAAGCTTGCTCGTAGGAATGGAGCCCTGTTATAGGTGCTGCGTAGGATCTCTGATAGGTTTATAATAGTAGGCCTATGGCCGAAGTCATGTAAACCCAAACCATGTATCATGTTTTTCTCTCAATAGCAATAAAAGTATAGTTTTTGATATCATATCTATACTTAATTAGGCGTATTTGTGCGTGATCTGGCGCAAATACGTGTGATTAAGGAACCTCGAAAATGGGGTGTGGCCGGCGGTGATGCTTCGATTGCCAAAGTGGCAAAGCATCTCCTCCGTCTCATCATCATTTGCGGCGGCCGTCATATGCACAAGGTTGTGAGTGTGGCCTCCAGCAAGTGCACATTCGGGAATAAGGCGCATGCGAATGGGAGCGCATCGAATGGCCACAACCCCGCATAAGATGACGAAGAGGGTATGCGGTGATCATTACGAGCACACGTGTTCTCAAAGAAGCTTTTCCAATATATATAGACTACCCAATCAAAGAAGTACTAAACTCATACTCTAAAATGGTCCATAAGAAACTTAAAATGAACCATAGAAGAAAAAAAAAGAGAAATAAACCATAAAACTATTTGTTAATATTTATCGAATGTTTCATTTTATTACGAAAAAATGGAAGTTTAGAATTTAGCTAAGGGTTTCTCAACCTCCAAGTTGCACGTCACATTTTCATACTTGAATAATGAAACTGAGTAACAAACATCCTCCAATTATCAAAAACAGACAAATTTAATCTCCTGACTATTCATAGGTGGTTTTTATGTTTCCTAAAAATAATAAATGTCCAATTTAATCTCTAAAAATTAATATTTTAATTATTTTAAAATAGAAAATGATGAAATTAATTCTAGTTTTCTTAAAAAATGTTATCTATGTGTTGTTGCTCTATTTAGATTTATTTTGGTCTTATTTCTTAAAAAATAAGTTATGAGCACAACTACAAGCAATAAAGTGGTAGGAACAGAAATAAACCATCTCCGAATACTTATATGTAAATCATAAACGAGCAGATTCTTTTTCTAGAAGAAATTTGGTACAAGTTTTGATAGTTTTTCTGATTGAAAATAAATTAATTAATAAAAATCAAACCAGTTTTGTTATTTCCAGAAAACAGAAAACCACCTACGGAACGAGCTTGAGGACCAAATTTCTGCTGTTGCAAGCAAAGCAGGTTATTGTTGTTGGTCTTGCACACAGTAGTGCTCCGTAGCAGACGAGCAAGTTTTTTTTTTTTTTTTTCCATCAACAGATGAGCAAGGTTGGGGAGCAGCTAATAGTTCAGTAAGGGGAATGACTATAGGGGCTACTTCAGTATCGCCAGGTACAAAATCAATAATGCAGGTACAAAATCCCCTTCTGGATTAAGAGCTACTGAGTGTGTTTGTGAGGGTGGCCCGACGGTCCGGCTGCGCCCTCCAGGTGCAACTTCACTTGTTTGTGTCGTTTGGTCCACCAGTGAGCCAAACCCAACCGATGCAAATCACGCTCTCTCTCATGGCTCGGAAATGCCGAATTCCTTCATCTCTCCCGAGCCCGGCTCGTCAAAGCGTCGTTGGCTCACGCTGGCGCACGGTGGAGATGGGATGACCTCCGACTCTTCTTTCTCGTCCGCCGGCGGGGGCGGCGCTGCCTCCGTCCATAGCTCACGGCGGCGCGGCTCGCCCCTCCCTCGCCGCCGCTCTCCCCACGCGCGCGGCTCTCCCAACTCCCCGCTCCTCCGCCCGCGGTGATGTCGGCACGAGGGGAGACAAGCGCTCCACGCCACCTCCTTTGCCCGCCCGGCCCGCTGGCGCCCGCTTCCGGTGCCTCCTCCTCGTCCTCCCCTTGTGGCGGCGGTGCGAGGACCTCGGCGGCGGGCCACCACCGCACGCACGGCGGCGGGCGGCATGGACACTTCGTCATGCGACCGACATCGGCGAGATCCATGCCACCGCCGAGATGGTCTGCCTCGATGTCGAGCTTCGTGCAGTCGGCGCGGCGCGCCATGGCCATGTCACGCGAGGACACACACACGGCGGCCGTCATAGTCCTGCTTTGTTCCCCACCCACCAACTGTTTGAGAGAATGGCAACATGGAAGAGAGGGGAGGTAACGCCACCGTATCCAGATACAAGGGTGACTGTATCCACCTATACATTCCAACAAACACAGTCGCCACAGAGCCAGGTCTATTTGGTACATGTTGACAAACAATAGCAGTTGCACCACTTGGGACTGGCCTAGGCTGTCCTGTACCTAATGGACAGGCCGAGCCGGCCACGTACAGGGTCATGCAAACACGCCCACTGTTTTGTTTTCAGTATTGCAGTGACCTACAGCAGTGGTGTATCCGTGCGTGGACCTGGCTAGAGAATAATATCACCAGGTTTATGCCATTGTTATTACTATTTTCCACTGTTAATTTTTTGTAGTTAGATTTAATTAATTACTATGCTTTAGTTAGACTTGTTTTATTCATATCTTGCACGTTTTAGCTCTGATTAGCGTGATCTTTACGTCTATGTGATCGTAGTAAAATGTAGAATGATTTATGAAACTTTTCACTTTATTTCTGTATTGTTGGTGCAATGTTCTAATTATAGGCTTGTTTGTTTTGCATGAATGATTCGGATTGCGTGTTGTTGCGTGGTGATTGAGTAGACAATGAGCAGTTTGTTGGGGATCAGTTTCTCGGTGACCAAGAGTACTATGAGGACCAACAAGACTAACCACCACCCACTGAAGGCAAGTAGAGCTTGGGCTTTTCCTTGTTGACCTATTCACCCTTAATCATCATTTCATGTGCATGAGTTTAATTTAATTTGCCATAAGGATGTCCTAGTTTTGTTATTTGTTCCTTGTTACCTTGGGATAATTGCATTGGGTAGTTTTGCTAGCGCTCAACATAAAGATAAATGAACCCAATGATGAGTATTGATTTATAAGATGAATGGTGATGGTGAACATGATAATGAAACCACCAGTGAGAGAGCTCTTTTGATGCTCTTGGCCTTCCATAAGGACCGATCCATTGACAAAAACCGGGAAAACCGCACCGTACACCGGGAGGGTCATATGGCTCCGATCGTAGTCGATTAGAAAGACCTTGTCTAACATGTTGGCGGTTACCCTTGTGTTTTAAAAAGGGGTTTCTTGGTTGGGTATAGTGGAAACCACGTCCCTATGTGTATAGGCGCATGTCATTGTTGCCATTTGAGAAGGAGGGTCCTATATATGGCCATCCAAAACCTATAGCGGCTTCCAACTTGTTAGATAAACTTTCGAAAGGCTATGTATGACTTTCGTTGTTTAGGCCTAATTAACCTACTCATTCGAAAATCATAACTTGAAAGACACCTCTACACGAGTAAAATTGTTATAACTTGACCATGTTTTGCGGTTTAGAATGGCCAGGAAAACTCACGAATAAATAAAGGTAACATCATGAGAATGATGAATTAATGGTGATAATGATGTTGAGATGTGAATGGTGATACTTGAATTATGGTGATCTTAAGTAATTGTTGGGGAATAATTGGTGCCTAAGCGAGAACTTAGAACTATTAGAATGAATAAAACTATGACTTACTAAAAAGTTCACCGTAGGATAACCGATGTCGACTTTTGAGCCTCATCCACCCATGTTACCTTGTTGAGTACGACATGTACTTACACTTGTTTCTTTTGCATACTTGGACAATATTCGTGATGGGTACAGATGGCTATGGGTATAAAGCTTACGAAGATGATTACTAGACTTGAATGTCAACAGTTGATCTTCCCTGTGTGGCATTGGAGGCGCCATGGTGTTTAGCTAGCTATTATATATTATTGCTTAGACATTTGTGATATTTATGTTTTGAGATACGTTCGTGATTGTATGAGAACCTCCTAATTCTTGGGCCCACTGCACTTTTGTCTTTGTCCCAAAGACCTCGGCGGTACCGTGCGAGATGCACCCAATAACTTAAGAAGCCTTTGTCGGGTGTCATCGAAACCCGACATTACACCACTCTCATACCGGGATCCACAAAGGAGTAGCTACAACATTACAACATTTGTTACAAAAATACGCATCGAGTGCGGAAGAATAATAACATTAATTTTACAAAATGTGAGTAAGTTACATTTAAGTAAACTTAACTTAATTTATTAGCGAAACCGAGTAGACTAGAAGACAACCGGATCATGTCATGCCCACCGACATAACCTTGGTTAACAAAGACGAGTCAAGCACTGCAACAAGGGTTAACAACCCCGAGTGCGGGGAGTACTCAACAAGACTTAACCGATCAAGGAAAAAAGGAGAAGACTTAGGAATGCAGGCTTAGGGGAAGCAAGGAAAGGCTTTAGCAAGAATCAAGGACTCATTTTGTCGAAAAAGCTTACTAAAAGTGAATCCTTACTTTCAATATTTTTACTTGGTGAGTAGTTCATATACTCTAGGTGATCCTACACTAGAGCAAACATTTCTTTCATAAGCCAACTTTCTTTCTTCAAAACCATGTTCCATCAATTACTACGATGAAGGTCGTGGAATCGGGTCTCCTTCTCCGAGAAGCAACGGGCGATTCATGAATCGATTATAATCCCAGTGGGAAGTTCTAACCACACGAAATATGTAGCACCTAAGCTTGCATATATCAACCTTTTTCTGATTTGTCCAAAACGGGAACGAGGCTGCGCCACCCGAGAGTACGTGATACCCCCCGGGTGTACCAATTTCAAGCGTAGCGGGTACACGCTACTCCGCCATCTCTCCACTCCCGGTGCGTGGTTGCCATTCCCGATTTGGCTCCACCGAGATCCGCTTACCGTAGTATGTGGTAGTACTAGTTTCGCGACACGGGGTGATCGCGCGGCAGGCGTGCCATTGACCAAAAGGTCTCGGCGCAATATGCGTTCAAAAGTCCCGATTTCACTCGGGCCAAACAGCGGGCGATCCTTAAGCGACCAACACGGGACAAGCACGCGGCTAGGAATCCCGCCGGCTTTCAACCCACGCCCCGTCCGATCTCAAATTCATCACTACAACTCTTTCTTTTCCGAAAAGCGGTACCATCTCCTCAAAATAAACATTTTGATGAAAAACTTAACTAATTAAGCGAGGGGCTAAGCATCACTAAGTATTTTCGAAATAAACAAGGTTATCAAGGATGGTATTGAAATAAACAAGGATGGTAATGCAACAATTAGGTTATCACTCAACTCCTAATTACTTAATGCAACAAAGCATAGACAAAAGTGATATAAAGCTTTTTAAAACATCAAGGAAGGGTTTAATGTAACAGGGGCTTGCCTGTTTTGCGAGGGAAAGTCGAGAATCCAAAAACCGGATCACCCGAAGTCATACTTGACACCACACCCGGTGGATGCACCTTCTCCAAAGCTTGATCATCGTTAACCACATCACCCTCGTTCACTACACGCGTAATAATGATGTATTGCTTAACATGATGGAATGGTAAACATGATGCTTGATGATGCATGAAATGATAAGCCAGCGAGGAATATAACTTTACTTCACGATAAAGTTGCAACCCAACAAAACCAACTTGTTGAACTAATCTACAAGATATCATCACCATTGCCTAAGGAGTTCTCAAGGACCATTTGATTGTGGTATGATCCAAGTTTCACAAAACAATCCCAAAGCACACATCAAACCTAGGTCATTTACACTAACTACTCTCTTTTTCTAATTAATAAATTAAAGCTTAATATAGAAAATAATTTAAACATTTCAAAATGACCCCAAACTTTTTATACAAGTAGGTTACATCATAAAACAGTATCAAATAAATTTTCATGATTTTTGAATAAATATTTTATTTTCTAAAAATCATGGAAGATGCATTTTTAATTAAATATGGTATTTTTAAATCATGCAAAAAACTATTCAAAACTCAAGTTTCACAATTTTCATGGATATACATACTCATAAGAAGGCTCTACAAAAATTTTCAGAATTTTTAAAGCTAAAATTGAATTTATATGAAATTCACAAAAACAGGGCACTATTCAAACAAAGGAAATTGAATAAACCATTTCATAAAACAAAACCGGCCGTTGGGCGAATCGCCCGGTTCGCCCACTTCCCAAGCAGGAGGCCGGTGCGCGCCTGCCCAGCTTGGCCCGGGTTGTTTTGCGAGAAAGGACCTCGTCTTTTATAAAATTACAAACCAGCCCCCAAACACTATTTGGCACTATTCCTTGAGTCATGAACTTTACATCTAGACCCGTCATTTCTTCTATTCTCGTTTTCCTAGGTCCCCGGCCACACCCTCGAAAGCAGAAAGCACCGACGAGGGCGTGCGGTCGGCGACGGAACGGGCCAACGGGCGATGTCCTGGGCCACGGGAAGGACACCAACGAAGCTCCCCACAACCCCGCTACAAGACCGGCACCCAAACCACACGCACCTAAGGGCACGGCGGCACACTTGCCGGCGACGATGGCGGACATGGCGGCGCTGCACTCGACGGCGCGGCTCACCCGCGTTTCCGGGGAAGACGAGCACACCACTCCACTCAAAGACACCTAGGCGACTCTATTCCCCTACTTAGCGAATCGGGGTCGAGCTAACTCAAGCATAAGGCTCGTGCGCTTGCGCGGCGGACGGCCGAGCTCACCGGACGGCGACGTTCGGCTCTAGCGCATTAGCGAATAGAAAAGGGCGCGGGCATGCTCGGGAGCTCACGACCTCGTTGCGCTAGAAAGGTTGGACGTGGGATGGAGCGGAGGTGGATCAAGCGGTGGTAACGGCCCGGCGGTGGCGGCCGGCCGTGGCAGCGATGGCGTCGGCGTGTCACATTTACGCGGCTGGCGAAACGGGTCGACCCGACAAGATCCCGAGACCACGGCGGAGCTAGAACGAGAAAACGAGGCAAAAAGATCACCGGAGCGGGTGAGCACGGCGGGCAGAGTCGGTGGCGCTTTACGCCGACGTGAGGGAGACGGCCCGGTGCCGCGGGCAATTCTCCGTGCGAAGCGAGGCATGCACACACGGGCTCAAAGATGCGCAAGCTTCGTTGCGATGATGTTTCGCGTGCTCAATTTGGGCGATTAGCGCCGATGGTGGCGGATCTGTGTGGCTGGTGAGGTGACCGGCGGCAAAGAAAAGAACGGCTGCCGTGGTCTCTTATAGGGCGATTGGGGACTTCGACGGGGACACGGGGGGGCTTCATCTCGACACGTAGAAGCGGGGCGTAGCTTCGTGGACGCGCACCGAACACACGAGATGGCCACGGCGGCGACGCCGCGGCCAGCGGCCGGCATGGGCAGCCATGCCGCTACTATAGCACCCAAACCCTAACTTTTGGATTTATGCAAAATTCACCCAAATTTTGAACTGAACTCGAAAAACTCTAAAAAGCAACTTGGCTTAAAATTTCAAGATCTACAATTTTCACAATTGGAAGATTTTCAAATTCGGCCTCCAAATATGACTTTTGAAATGGGGTAAAAATGGAAGAATTTTGAATTCAAAATTACTTTTAAAATTATACAAAAAAACTTGAAAAACTTTGTACATATCTTTTGTTCATCAAGAAAAGATCTACAAAGTAACTTTTGGAAGTTTTGCCAAATTTTGCTTAGATTTTGAAATAAACAAAAAGGGGTAAAGAAAGGTTAGGGTTTAGGGTTTTCGGACAAAAGGGCAACTCGGATTTTTGATTCTTTTCGCGTCTCTTCGGCCGACAACGTAATCAAGCATAAAAGAAGCTTATTTTTGTCCAAACCATGGCTTAGCGGTAAGTAACAATTTTTGGGGTGTTCTGGTGATGTAATAAGACACTCGGTTGGTGCTTGTTCCATTACATTTGTCATTATATGTGTGTGATTGATTTCGGGGCACACATATAATCTATTATTCAATTTGTCCTATAAATTGGGTATGACACTTACATTAGCTCAATGTTATCCTTTCTCGATCTCCTTCTCCTTCCCCTCCCCTTCCGGTTGCACTAACAACCAGAATATATGAGGAAAGTTATGTATTGTTTAGAACCCATAAGTAATGCTCAACTATAAAGTCAACTAATTGTAGCAACCCAAAGCTATACATGTCAACGATCTTTGGTGACAACGTTATAAAAATATTTGAATTCTAACAAGTTTCAATTCTATGTGTTTTGACACTCGCTTCAAATCACAATGAACATATAGGTTTTTTTACAACAACGAATATATAGGTTAACCAATCTAGACATCATTGCTATTTTGCTAAAGTACCCATCTCAAAATAGAAGAAGGTATTTGGACTCTTCCATGGTTGTTGTGTAGAGATATGTAGCCACAAGGCGACTCCTAAGACATAAGGCCGCTCACCTAGTGTTGTATGCGCTTAGCCGGAGGGGGAAGTCTTGGGGGCAAGGTCGCGAGGGTTAAAGATTGATTGGGCCTAGTCGCCAAAGGGGAAAAGGGTAAAGGCAAAGTTGCATACTGCCCTAGGTTAACGTTGTTATTATATCTATGGTTCCTCTAGTCTAATGTACTCCCTCTGTCCCCAAATTAAACACAGTTTGGGTGTTCGTGCCACAAGTTTGACTCGATTTGTAGAAAATACGTACAATATTTAAATCTCTAAATAAATTTGTTAAAAAATTAGATCAAAATATCTTTCCGATGATACTAATTCTGTAATATAAATATTAATCCTATTTTAATATATAATAATTCTTTGCGACTTTTTCTCGGGAAGCGAGAACTACGCGTTTATTACGGGGCCGGAGGGAGTATCAAAGAAGAAAGGGTTAGGTCAAGAGTAAGGGAGAGGTGACTTGGAGGAAAGCATAAAGCCGGTATTATCATCTTTTTTATGTAGGTATCTTTTTTTTTTTTTTGGCTATTTAATTTACCATTAAACACCACAAAACAATTGCATACCTTTTGACTTTGCTATACCTCGTACCCTTAGTTATATATACATAATACTCTATGACCATAGTACTACAATGAGATTTTCATAGTGAAGTCAACATGAGTTATGGCTCTTCGGGTTTGGTATGACCCAAAATTCATAATTTCTTTTGAGTTAAAATTGTTTAGGGCTACAACTTTAATATAAAATTTGTCTTCATTCAAGTTCATATGAAAAACGTTATGAATTATTTTTTTGATATAAAGTTTTTAGATCACCGTGTTTTGACACATATGAGACTCAAAAACAAGCTTAGGGCACGAGAATGACACAATTGAACAAGTTTGAGGACCTAAACTAATGACTTGCAAATTTAAGGACCTAGATGAAGACGTCACATGCCGTCAAGAGGGGTTTCAAAAAGGGCTTGTCGCAACTCTAAAAGGCCGAGAAGGTCCCTTGTGATTTTTGGTAGTTGAGTGTCAACATTAGGTGGACTAATATGTGTGATTGAGATAATACACATGAGATTAGTTCACATATGGTGACGCAATGAAGGAGCTTTATTGCATATGAGACATGACATGGAGTCAATGTGACCGAGATGGTGAAGATCAAGACAAGGCTTGGCTTGATGGACCGGTTGCAAGTGTGAAGGGCAAGTCGAGGCGGTGAAGCGATGGACCGCGAGGCGGTGAAGCTTGGGCAAGACTTGACGCCGATGGACCGACGCTTAGCGGTGAAGAGCAAGTGAGGTCAAGATCGATGGACCAAGAAGGTCATGTGATGATATGAAGTGGATCATATCATTCTTGATCGTGTTGGTGCATGTGTTGCATCGGCACTTGGAGATGGAGCGGAATGGAAATGCGCTAAAGGCAAAGGTATAACCTATAGGGCATTTCATTTCGCGGTCATTGGTGCTTAGAGAAGTTTATGACCGGGTTTAGGATAGATGGCATTTACTATCAAAGGGGCAAACTTGTTTGCATATCGGTCATCTAGTGTCACTTGAGCGATCTAACTTTGCGGCGTGTTAGGATCGAGTGGCATGGTAAGAGCTAACCCGTCCTTTGAAATGATTGTGAAAATGCTAACACACATGCACATGGTGATGTACACTTGGTGATGTTGGCACATTTGTAAAGGCGGCGATGGTTTGCGGGGTTGAGTTGGGTTTGAAACCGCTCGGCGGGATTCGGGCGCTTTTGAGAAAATGAGATGCATATTTTCTATTGCGCCGGATGCAAGTTGGTGGTGAAAACATGCTATTCCTCGTGCTCAAGTTGGTATACTTGTTGGGTAGCATGTCGAAGCAAAGCGACGGAGAAACGACGGTGTTGCGACTCAAGCTTTGGCCGACCTCGCGGCCGGACTCATGACCGGACGATGAGACCGACCGGACGGTCGGTCGGTGCTTCCCGGTCGGGGAATTCGATAAGCATGTTTTTCGAGTCTTGGTTGGAGATCGACGGACGCATGCACGGAAGCATGGACCGGGCGCTTGAGCGAAGCTGCCGGACATGGGGCCAAGGGCGTTGTCCTTTGTGACCGGGGCCGGGCTGGGGGAGGCGGCCGGACGCTGGACCGGACCCGTGATGAGTCCCGGTCGGTCGCGTCCCGGCCGGCCAGCGGGAATGGATTTTTCCTCCCAACGGCTCTATTTTGGATGGAGCCTATATATACTTATGGTGGCCGGCCATGACCGGTTGCTGAGCACACTTGGGCCTTGGTGGCTTGTGTTGTGGTGCTTGAGAGCCCTTCCACTCACTCTAACTTGATAGCGTTCATCCGATTGAGTGAGTGAGCGATTCTAGTGCATTCGTGTTGAGAGATCGCATTCGTGGCACTAGGTGATCGTGTTGTAAGCCGGTGTGCTTGTTGCTCTTGGAGGTTGCCACCTCCTAGACGACTTGGTGGCAAGAGACTTCATGAAGCACGCAAGGAATATTGTGCGGTGCTCCGGAGGAGGATTTGTGAGAGATTCGTGCTCACCTCGCGGGGATCGCGAAGAGCGACACTACTAGAGCGTGTCATTGAGTTACCTCACTTGTGAGTGTGGGTTCGATCGCGGTGCCTTGAGAGGCTCACTTGAGAGTGGTGTCTTCGCGATTGCCTTGCGGGGCGTGCCTTGAGGGGCAAGTGATTTGGGATCACACCGAAGAACCATCTAGGTGAAACACCGACGGAACCACCCAAGGTGTTGGTCAACACAATGAGGAGTAGGGGGAAGTTGGCAAGCTTCCCGATACCTCGGTAAAAAATCACCGGTGTCAACTTGTCTACTCTTCTCGGTGGTTTGCATTCTCCAAATCACAAGCTTTGTATTTACATTCATATATACCTTGTGCTTGTGCTTGTGCTTGTGCTTGTGGAGTAGCTCTTGCAATTTTTAGCCTGTGTAGCTTGTTAGTTGCTTTGCTTAGTTTGTGTAGCTAAGTAATTTGAGCCTTTGGGTTAGGCGTGTGTCGTCTTGTCCTTAGTGCATCTAGTGAGCTTATGATTGGCTTTGTGCTTTTGCTCATTAGAATTATGTAGGAGTTCACCCTTGTTTGAAGTACTAGTGCATAGGTTTGTGTGACCTTGCAATAGAAACGATTAGGAGCTCAAGCTAGGCTTATCACCTCATTTGCTTTGTATAGGATCTTTTGTGAGGTGATTTAGAGTCATAGCTATAGGAGTGAATTATTGACTAAGCGAATAGTTTCAATTCGCATCATATTTGTTTAGCCCGGCGTAATTAGTTTTAGAAAGGACTATTCACCCCCCTCTAGTCCCCATCTTGACCCTACACCGGCCATTGAGGAGGAGGGAGGCGGCCCCCTGGCGCCCATGCCCGCCGCTTGTCATCGCGTCGTTTGCGTCCTCATTAAGTAATATTATTTAGAGATAAAATAGGGATAGATTAGAAAAATAAAAAGGAGATCTACTTCTCATGCAAATCTTAAAGTGTCTATAAATACAAGGAGATGCAATCGGTTGAATCTTAAGAAGAAAAATAAAGGGGGAACACCTAACGGCTTGACTCTCCAGCCTAGGCTCTCTCTCTCCACGCGCGCGCCACCGCACCTGCCACGCCACGCCCTTTGCCACGCCCCCACCTCGCAGCCACAGGCGTACGCCGCCGCCGGCGCCACCGGCTATCCTCCTCTTCCTCCTCTTCTCCCCAGCCCGGTAACCACGATTGCCACCAGCGCGGCAACCACGATTCTTTGCCCGGCACTAAGCGCCCGGCAACCTCGATTGCCGCCGCGGCAATCCCTCCCCGACAACCGATTACCCACCGCCGCCCGTCCGGTTAAATCGCCGGCGTGTCACCAAACGCCCGAAATCCAACCGATGCAGTGACAATGACATAGTGGAACAAGTTCGGGGACCGACATGACACAAACAAACAAGTTTGAGGACTTATACGGTCGATTTACGAGTTTAGAGGCAGGGATGACACAACGCTATAAGTTTAGGGACCATAATGAACTTTACTGTTTTATTTATCCTCTCCTAATTGAGCCCAAACTTTTCTTTTAGCTAATTCAGCATAAACGTTTTTTTAGCAATAATTCAGCATGAACGTTGTGCATGGCGAAAATACTAGCAAATGTAACTCTGCAACATACTGTACCAAAGTCAGTGGAAATTGACCGTGGCGTGGGCACGTGGGTTCCAACCTTCCACGGAGAGCTGAGCGAGGTGCCACTTACTCGTGCTACGGGACAGTTGGCGCGTGAGCCACGCTTCTTGAACTCCTCGCTTCCATCGGAGCCGGAGACTGTATGCTCTCACACCATCCTGCTCCGGTCCTCCCTTCCCATCCGCCTCGCGGTCTCGCTCCGGCACCCGCCATCACCGATAAAGCCCACACCTCGATCGAACTCGTCGTCCAAGTGGTGGCGGCTCTCCTCACACTCCCCGGCGGTACGGCCGGAAATGCAGATCCGCCGGGACCTGGATTGATTTGATTCCTTCTTCTGTGAGCAATCAAACTCGAATCACTCTAGCAATTTGGTGGCCGCGGTGTAGTAGTACTGTTACCAGTTTATTTCCGCCCCCCAAAAGGAGTAACTGGGGTTCGATTCATACGACTACATCCGCTAGCTCTACTGTTTCGCCGTTCTGATCTCTATCCATATGCTTGTTTTATCCAGGCTTCAGGCGTGGCTTGTGGTGGGATCGGAGCCGGCAGCCATGGAGCAGAGTAGCGATGGGATGCCAATCAGCCAGCGGTGAGTTATCCCCACATGGGGAAGTTGCTGTCAGTTTTTCTTCTGCAACATTAAGACTATGCAAGCTTAATTTGTCGAGAATCTGGTGGCGACTTGCTTCAGTAGAATGGGGCTTCAGCTTCCTGTAGCGTTAAGTTTCAGCAGAGTTCTTCAACTTAATCTGAGTATAGGCATTTCGTATTACTAGCAGTCCACTTCTTTTTATGGGAATATATTCCTTAGTATGTATATACTTTTTGTTGACCGTTGAAACACAAGAATCAAAGTTATTATTATTGTGCCTTAAAAACTTGATAAGAGGACTGATTACATAATGTTCACTTGATTATTGCTTCCTCTTTTAGGAGGGCTAACAGTCAACCAGAACACTCAAGCAAGTCCGATGAGGTTGCTCAAGACATGGTAATGCCATACCCATGCAGTGCTACTAGGAAGAATACTCAAAACAGTCTTGTGTTTCTATATATGGACATCTATTGTACTAATGTTTACAGGGAGCCATTCTTGATAGTATTTCAGAGTAGTTTTACTATAATAAGAAAGAAGTGTTTACCTTTTTCATTTATATCAAATTGTTGTCAACCGATGGATATGGTGCTTAAGGCTTTACTTATTTGTAGACCAAGTGTTTTGTTACTGTAACAAATGTAACCAGTGAGGATTTTGCATTTAACTTTTCTGTCAAACGCTTTTTGTGCCTGCAACACTATGTTTATATAGCACCAAGCCACCAATGCCATGGCTGCCTGTTTCCTCTTTTACTTTGTTCATTAGAAATGTTGATTCAAGAATTTTTATAAATACTGATTTTTATATTCCCTTTTCTGTGATCTAGCTGGATCATTAGTTCTTTTTGGTAGTTTTGTGGATCTTGTTAATTGAATGGTACAGTGGTGCTGAGGTCGTTTTTTTAACTGCAGTTGCAGAGTGATGTACCACATGAAACTGTGAGGCATTGCCAAAATGCGGAATCAGAAGAAGAGATTGACAGTTGGCTTTTAGCCTTGCAAGCTCATTTAGAGAAACAAGGTCAGCAATATTCTAACTACTTGTCTACATATCACTACTTTTGTTTAGTTGCTTTGTTAAAAATACAGATTCTGTATGTTGCCTATTTTAGAACCCACCTTTATTTTTTAGCTATTTGTTTGTCCAACTAGTGGGACATTTTGGATGATGACGACTACAAATTAGCTGGAATGTTTTGGAAGATTCTTCATTACTTTGACTATTCTTGCTTATGCATAACAGGTTGACTTTACCACTAGCTTTTAACAAAAGCAAAATTCATATAAGGTACTAGCTTGTTGGTTTGTCATTAGTATGGGCCTGGGCACCCACGCTGGTTGGCTGGCTTGTCCCTAGGGATTATGTGATAGATGATGGAATAGGCAAGGATCACCGTTGATTGGGTGTATTCTATAAACCCTACATTGATCCTTGCCTGTATATGCTCCCACTTGTACACATTGAATCAATCTATTATTTCCCTGTGCCATATCTTCTCTCAATTAGTTCCTGTGACACCCCATGATTCAATTTCTTGGAAAGAAAAACACTCCATGGTCCAAATTCCCCTTAACCCAATTCAAGAAAGACCATGTATACATGTGCTTGGCATGCCACATACTATTTGTGTTGCTTTCAGCAAGTAAAGGTCAACTAAGAGTTGTGCTTAGAGTAGCCACATTTGGCCTAAGTTCATTCTGTATTTTGGATACACTTAAGTGCTTTGTCATATGATATTTTACATGCTGGTGTTTTCATGCATCAATATACTGCTCTCCCATTGCATGCATGCACCCATCACCATTAGCTTTTATTTATAACTATTGCCGGTACTCCTATTGGTGAAAAGTTCTCTACATTCGCATATTCCTCGAATATAAGTGGATAGAATATTGATTATGTATTTAGATAATGTTTTTTTTTTTTTTGGTTTAAAACAGAAGGACCCCCTCACAAGAAAAATTGTCTGCAGCTTCAAGGGGAGCAGTGGTTCCAAAAATAAAAACCAAAGATGGTCATCAGAGGAAAGTTGTTTAGACTGTAATATTTATCATTCACATTGTATTTTGTATTTATTCAAATTTTTAGTTAATAGAAAGAAATTAATTTTCCTTCCAGGAAGATGAGGCACTCACACAAATGGTAAACAAACATGGGGACGAAAAACTGGCAAACTATTTCATGTGCTATACCTGGCCGAAATGCACATTCATGCCTTTCAAGGTAAATAGCTTGCACTGTACAGTTGGTTTCATCTTTTTTTTCCCCTATATGTGACAACCTTAGCTTCAATTCATTTGAATTAGTATACTAGACATATTATATCCTCTAATATTTATCATTTGGTTGGCTATTGTTTAGCTTACATTGACAGCACAAGCTGTTGCGACCACCATGGCAACAGGCTCATTATCAGGCTGCCAGTATTCTATGCTGAAACTGGCATAGCCTGTGTTAACATCATTACATGTTGCAACCACTTCTAATTTGATTTTCTAAAACTGTGTATTCCAAGTAACATACCAGATGGCTGCTTGTCACACTTTTTTTTTTTTTGGTGATACCTTGTCACACAAATCACAAAAGAAGTTCTTACCTTGTTGAGCCTCTTCGATTATGGACGCCCATCCTTTGACTCTTGGAGTCAAAACTTCTTTGAGGAAGATAGTCTACAAGCCATAGATTTTGTATTAAAAAAGACCAGCTTTCCTTTCCTTGTTAGCCTTCTTTGGCTAAGTTCGAGTTCCCTTTCTCTCCCTTCTCTTTGTCTGTTTCATTTTCCTCTCTTAGTTTGTAACTTTGTACAGTTGTTTCATTGTTTCTCATTTTTAATAGAATTCTTATAGTGGGGGCGTCCCCTGCTGTATTTACAGTAAAAAAAAAGATGCTCTAAGGTTTCAACCTTTATCCACATCCTTTAAGTGGAAATTATAACGCCTCTGATGTGGCTGTAAATAAAGTATCTTTGCAACACTTCTGCTGCTGCAGGGGTTTTGTAGCTAAGCTGTATCTAAGATTTCAACCTTTATCCATGTCCTTTAAGTGGAAATTACAACGCCTCTGCTGTAGCTGTAAATAAAGTATTTTTGCAATACTTCTGCTGCTGCAGGGGTTTTGTAGCTAAGCTGTAAGGGTCACAAATTTCTTCCAGATAAGATGTCCTGGAAGTTTTTTACACTCTTAATTTCATTAATCACTGTTATAAATTGGAAGCCTTAATGAATTAAAGTACTGACTAGTGAGAATGTCTAGTATAGCATTGCTGAGCTGCATTCAGATAATCAGATTCATTAACCATCTAATGTTTTCTTCACTTATGTTCTGATGGGTATTAAACACAGATGGAAATACATTCTAGACCCAGCAATAAACAGAGAGCCTTGGTCGCAACAGGAGGAACTAAGATTGATTCGTGCACAGCAAGTTTATGGAAACAAATGGTGTAAAATGGTCAAACATTTCCCAGGGAGGTAGGATTGGATGGAGACACCTGTAAAAGAAAATAAAAAGCTGTTCGAGGAAAAAGAAAGAAAAAACTCTCTCTTTTTATGTTGGTTATTGCTATAGTTGATTTTAATTATTCCTTTAATGATAATTCAGTATGCTTCTACTTGTTTCAAACCTCCTATAAGTGTGGCACTAAAATTGTTGACCCCATGTACAATCAGGACAAATGATGCACTCAAAGAACATTGGAGAGGTTCTATGAAAAGAAAACTGGATTCATATTTGGCCTCAGGATTGCTCAAACACATTCCAGACCTGCAAGATGATGTATCATTTCCACAGATCAATCAGTCAGATATTCCAAAGGACTGCAAAGCTGCATCTGATAGAAATAGATTTTCACCACGTTTATCGACAAACCCCAAACTTAAACAAGAGCTCACAGAACTGGTTGAAAATGCTAATGCATCAGCAAGAAAAAGCTCTGACTTATTCTATGCTAAAGCACCTGATACCCATTCAGCCAAAATCTCAGAAATGACAATGGCCAAATCACAGCAGTGTGCAGGAACAAGAAAGAAGCTGGCTTTTCTGTCAACCCCAGTGGAGCTCAAGGTGTGAACTGTTGCCAAAGCTTTGGTGTTTCATTACATTCTTTTTTTTTTTTCTTCCTGTTCAGATTTATGTAATTGATAACATGTGTATTCATTTACACCAACTTGCCAAGGACAGCCTTTCTTAACCATGGATACTGTATTTGAAGCAGTAGTACTTCTCAACCAGCTGTTGTATTACTATAAAAATTAACCAGCAAAGAACATGCACTGTAGTTCATTGGCAAAAGCTTTGTGGATGCATAGGAAGCCTGTTTATGCTTTCACTTGACTCATCAGAAAGGTTGGTTTGATATTTTATATGAATCTTGAGTTTGTTCCTAGTTTGTGATCCAACTGAATGATTGTTTGCATTTACTTTTTCACACTTTTGTATTTGTGTTATTCTAATGGTATCTAAGTGCTTATGTCAGTTTTTAACTATGGATGCAGAGTGTTGTACCACATGAAACCACCAAACGTAGCCAAGATATGGAATCAGCAAAGACAGGTAGAAGTTAGAATGCACCTTCATTATTAGTAGTATTATATTATAAAGTAGTTGGAGTTCCATTTATTGAAGATGATTCAGCTATTCCTTCTTATGTATACAATGCATCTATCTAGTGGAAGATACTACCTCCAGTCACATACACAAAAATTCTTTCTCACACTTTCTTTCTCGATTTCAGCAAAAATGCTTACTCAAAGTTGAACATAATTTCCCAAGTTTAAATATTCTGTTTTATGAAGGTGGGGTTCAACAGCCATATGATTATACCTGGGCCAATTCCAAACCATATTTCTTTCACATACTGTTGTGTACTTTGTAGCATATTAGTTTGCATGTGATCTCTTCTTGCATCATTATCATTTTATTGCTGTTACAGATACCTCATGGTCAGATTTCGTATATAACTATCATCAATTTTATTTGTTATATTCACATCTTCGTGGAATGGAAGTGTATGTATTTATTTATTTATTTATTTATATATATATATATATATATATCAAGCAGAGGGCCCACTATGCAAGAGAAATGCTGAGTGCATCAAGGATGGAAGTAGTGTAAAAATTCCTGAAAGGACCAAAGGCAAATGGTTAGCAGAGGAAAGTTGTTTGCACCAAAATTTTTATTTAGTATTTCAACTTGGGCTTGTTTCATCATGACTACTGAGAAACAAATATTTTCTTACAGGAAGATGAAATTCTCACTAAAATGGTTACCAAACATGGGAAAAACTGGCAAACTGTTGCATGTGCTATACCTGGCGAGAAGCAAGACAATGCGAATCAGGTAATTAACTATTGATTTGTTGTACTGTAAGGTTGGTTTCTTTTTTTATTTGTAGTAGTGAAAATGTTTCGTCTATTTTATCTTGAATTTATATCTTGTGTAGGTTATATCGTCGTGTTTATCATTTGGTTGCTTATGTTTAGCTTGCAGCACCACCACAAACCGCAAGAACCACCATGGTACTGTTTATTTGAGCCACATTTTCTACTTTACTAGTTAGCAGGGCTCAAATAGGACCCCAAGTCCTGAATTTGACTCCCTATGGGAGCGAATTTAAACAGACCTAAAAAAATACCCCTCATCAGCTAGTCCTGAGCAATCACGAGTGAGAGGCACTTGGTGGCGTGTCCAGGACAGCTAGCCTTCGGGGTGTTTCTCGGCCTACGCGTGAGAAGCTTCTCCTTAATGCAATGCCATGGCGATCTTTTCCCTGCAGATCTAGTTTTTGTAGAGGAACACTGTTCTGCTCTGAACATGCAGTCTCCTTTGTACAAGTTTGCTCTGTTAGTTTGTGGTCTCAAGCAGCAAAAGAAAAAGTCTATATAACCCCCTCACCTATGTAGGGTGGTCTACATAATCCCTTCAACTATAAAACCGGATGTTATACACCTTAAACTTTGATAAACCAGACAAAACCCCCCCCCAGGCTGGTTTTGATAGGTGGTTTTGCTTATGTGGCGCTCCACAGTGGCTAGATTTGACTACGTGGCATTTAGGCCCACCTGCCAGCCTGGTTGGGTCACGTTAGGCTGGGTGGATTTAGCCAAGATGCCGCCCCATGTACACTGCCAGCGGAGCCGCCGGCTGCCGCTCGCGTGCGCCGCTCGTGGATGTCCCAACTCCCGATCCTCTTGGCGTGTCACCATCGGCCCCCACGTTCACCGCGGCGCCACCGGCTGATCCGCTCGCCGTCTCACACGCCCTACCTCCTGAGTCCTGACTTCCAAGCTGCTCTTCCTCCGCTGCCTCGCGTTCTGCCTGCATGCTGCTTCCGCCAAGTTGCCGCCGTGAAAGGAGCAGGAGATTGTGTTGAGGCCGGAGCAATGCTGACCTCACCGATCGAACCGCATCCAAGAGCTGAGGGACCAAGTCCAAGAGCGAGGAATTGTTGAGATGGTTTCTGCAGAGGTCAAGCGCGATGACGGCGAGCAGGAGCAGCAGCTCGCCCACACACACACGTCACCTGAGACGCCATCAAGCAGCAGCGCTTGGACCTAGACGCAGGCGCACTACACCACTAGCAGCAGCGCCGCTCTGTCCTTGGGCTCACGATCCGAGCAGCGGCGGGCGTAAGTCGGCGACAAAGAAGACGTCACGTCGGCCATGTTAGTCCTCGCCGGAGAAACAGCGTTTGCTGCACGTCGCCCGGCGAAAGCTTGATGCTGCACGCACGAACACACACTCACGCTCATTAGTGGAGAGAAACTCAAACATAGTACACGCGAAGCGACCTTTTTATGGTGCCGCAGTGTAGCAGCGTTTTCTGAACCTTTCGTGATGGTGGCGTCAAGAGCACTCCAGATCAAGCCCCAAGATGCATGTCATAGAGATGGACATGTACAGACCTCTCTCACAGCTTTGGACACCCCTTCGTTTGCTTCGCAGATCCTTCAAATGCCAAAATCCATCTATCAAAAGAATACCAATCTTAATTCCTACAGGTACGGTCACGGCACACGACGCCGGAGAACACTGCAGGTGCAGCGAGATATGGGTAGCACCTGCGACACAGCCCGGCGCCGCTCGTCGGGCTTGACCGCCTCAGAGATAAGGATATGGCTGGGGTCGCACGGAGGACAGCATGAACCCGGTGTATGTCCACTGAATTTTCTTCCGTGCGAGGACAAGCGTATGGCCGCTTTTGGCTGGCCGGGCGATGGCATCATATATATGACGCCACCCGCTGGGTCAACCGCGACGAGCATGGCCGAGATGGCGCAAGGGCACCTCCTTCGCCCAAGATGCCGTCGCCTCCGTCTGCGTGCCCGACGCCTCCGCTTTGGCCGATGTCCGCCATGACACCTGTGCGCCGGAGTCGTCCATCCCTTCTCTTGACACAGCTACGGCGGCGGTCACCGGTTGGACCGGAGGAGCAAGCGGCGTTCCAACCAACCCGACAGGCAAGCCCATGCATAACAGGTGTGAAACTTTGCCAACGTGGAGCGCCATGTAAGCAAAACCACCTATCAAAACCAGCCTAGGGGGGTTTTTGTTTGGTTTATGAAAGTTTAAGGTATATAACATCCGGTTTTATAGTTGAAGGGATTATGTAGACCACCCTAAATAGGTTAGGGGTTATATAGACTTTTCCAGCACCAAAACTAGATGCTTGCTGCTTGTGGCCAATGTGGTCTGCGTTTTTATAATAGCAAGATTCTATTTCTGCCCATATTATAGGAACCATATAAGTGAGATGCTATCTTGTGTCCACATAAAAGAAAGATGACATCTTACACCCACATCCTTAAAAATTATGCCTCCACTGTGAATGTAAAAAGAAATAAGCTATTTGTTTCCAAATACTGTCCCTGCAACACTTGGGCCTCGTTCGTTTCTTCAAGTTTGAAAACAGGCTCGTTTCCCTTCCTGGGCCGGTGTTATGGACATCCAGATGTTATGGACGTTGTTGAAGGCGGCAGGCGCGCTACAGTACCCGTGGCGCTACAGTGCCAAGGGGACTGTTCACAGGTTGGGCTGTGATGGAGAGAGAGACCGGCGGATAGGATTTTGGGTGCTGGGGGAGGCCGGCGCGAGGCTCTGCCCACGGCTGGCAAGAGAGAAGGGAGTTCCTTCTAATCTCTTGCTTGATTAGATTGATACATCTCCTCTCCTTATATAGAGAGGTTTACTTGACTCCTAAGCAAACCACTTAACCTAAGGGGCTACAGCCCCATAGGCCCGTGACCCCTCTAGCAGCCGGATTGAGTGGATCCTGGTGGGTCACTGAAACCTGGTCTGGATCGAAGGTGTGGATCCAATCCATTTTGAGGAGAGGGTGAGCCGGAATGGCCTGATTTCATTCTGGATTGGACCTATCCAAACAGCCATTCTGGGTTGGTCCAGATTCCAATTCAGGCCAAAGCGATTCCAGCTGGAGCGGGCCATGTTGAGTCGAACCGAAGCGAGGCCTTCTCCAGTGGTTGATCTGAACCCCTGGCACACAAATGTAATGTCACACAACTCGTGATGCTGCAGAGTCTTTACCAGTCGTAGCATTATATTGCTCGCACCCTTTGGGATCCCACAATAGGGAAGAAGCAATTAAACTACTACACTCTTTGTCTCTTCTCTTGGTATGCCTGTCTGTAAGAGCTTATTTTTTTTCCCCATGATTTGAACCTTGTTTTGAGGCTATGCAAAGACTCTTTTGCATGGTTCGGTGTCCTCTGGTGGTATGAGTCGACTCAAATAACACTAACACTATTCATTCATTAATCATCATTGTTAATTAGAAGCCTTTACTGGCGACAATGTTCATTATGCATAGACTGCATTTAAATTTTCATTAGAACTGCATTTTTTCCTTCACTTTTGCGCTGATGGTCCTTCAATATAGATGGACACGCAGTCTTGACCCAGCAATAAACAAAGAGGATTGGTCAGAACAGGAGGAGCTAAAATTGATTCGAGCTCACCAAATATATGGAAGCAAGTGGCTTAAAATGGTCAAACATTTCCCAGGGAGGTATGATTGGATGATTTTACTGTGCAAAAAGAAAATGTGTGCTTCCCCACATCATCAGTTTGTGCTGCGTACAATATTCCCTCTATTTTTCAGTTACTAACATTTTTCAACTTTTTGCATAATTCAGTATCTATGTACCCTACTGATGTGTGTTTTGTTATATTGTGTATATAACCAGGACAAATCATGCACTCAAGGAACACTGGAGAGGTCGTATGAAAGGAAAACTGAATTTTTATTTAGCATCAGGATTGCTAGAACAAGTTCGGACCTGGAAGAAGATATATCAGTTCCAGAGAGCAGTCAGTCAGAAATTCCGAAGGACAGTGTTCCAGAGAGCAGTCAGTCAGATATTCTGAAGGACAGCCAGGGTTCGTCTGACAGAAGTCGGCCGCCATCAGTTTTACGAACACGCCTAAATCTAAACAGAAACTCCCAGAATTAGATGAAAATGCTGGTACATCAGAAGAAACTTCTGATTGCATTTGTCCTAAAAGGGCCCAATGCCCATTCAGCCAAAGTTTCTGAAAAGGTATTGGCTAAATCAAAGCAGCGTGCCAGAGCCAGAAAGAAATTGGAATTTCTGTCAACCCCAGTGGAGCTCAAGGTATGTACTGCTGCAGCAAGTTGTCAAAGACCTCCCCTGAAAATGGATCAAACGAGTCCAGTGGCGAAAACATCTCTCCATCAGATGTATGTCAAGACATTTCACAAAATGTTCCATCAGAACGCGTGGATGCCATCATACCGCTGGCTGCTAATAACCACCATCCCAATGATTTCCATTCACCAGCGACCCCAGATCTATTCTCTCTCGAGATGGATGAGGCGAACGCATCATATCTTCTGGACATGTCCTACTGTGATGGCTTGATAATCGATTCTCCTCGTTATCCACATGACAGTAGCTTCCTATAGAAGAAAAAGTTAGCGACACAATGCACCTTCGGGTATTGCACTTGCTCTGTTGCACACTTTTGTAGCAAGAGGCTGTGGACCTGTCTTCCTAAAATCTAGCAACTCCCTGTATAAAGAGCTTGTTTTATGTTGGATGGAACGTGTATCTTGTCCTGGCAAAAATAATTGCAATTCTGTAAATGTCACTGCCTCACTGGTTTGGAGAGCATTTTCCTTTTGCAGGTTTGAAGGGCATTTTGAGGGGCGATTATAGATCATCTCTAGAAATGAATTTTTCTGGTGTTTGGAAAGATGAGAAATCCTAAGGCAACAGAAGTTTCCTTATGCACTGTTTTGGGTTGGAAAGGTCCCCAGAACTTTATGCAAACCACAGTACATACCTTATAAACACCATGCTCAAAACGACTCATGTTGGTGGTAACTGAAATCAATGAAATATATGCATGCCTTTCTAAACTGTGTTATTAAGAAATTAAACAAGTTGATAAGTAAGGGGATAAATTATGCCCTGTTTGATTGAACTTATCATCTAGCATCATCCATCTTATACAGAAAACAATAAGCCGAATATGCGAATATTATCAACTGCAGAAAACATTTTCCTGCCTTTTTTCTCACTTTGTTCCAAATTATAAGTCACTTTGTCTTTAACTCCCTCTCTCCGTTCCAAGTTATGTAGATGAATCAAAAAAAGTCAAAAGCAACTTATAATTATGTGGATGAATCAAAAAAAGTCAAAAAGAACTTATAATTTAGATCGGAGGGAGTACTTGGACTTCTTATTTGGTTTGAAAATTGCTTGAGTATCATGCACAGACAGTAACCATTGTCAAAAAAAAAAAAAACATATAAAAGAGGCACGTGAAAATTGACCCGTTGCCATCTTTAAATTCCGCAACTGTGGCAAATTTTTAAATTTCCCTCTTTCTTATCCGAACGAGCAGCCGCCTCCATCTCTCCTTCCTCGCCTCCGACCCGCCCCGGCCCTCCGAGCCCGCGCAGCTCGCCGTCCGCACCAGTCGTCTCCGCCACGTCCTCTGCGCGCCCAGCTCCGGCGATTAGGAGGCTCCGACCTCCCGCGCTCGCTTGCTCCCAGCGGCGGCGCTCCCACCCTTTGAGAACCAAAATCCGGGGCTCTGCCCGTGAAGCACCCCGTTTGCGTTTCGCCTGTGAAGCTAGTCTTGAAGCTCTTCATCGCAGAGGGGCCAGATATGCTCTCTGCGCTCCTCGGCGGCTACCTGGCCGCCTACCCGCCGCCGCCTCTCCCACCCGCAACAGCAGCAGCCGCGAGCCCGAGCGCGGGTCTCCCGGCTCCCTTCCCTGCTCGCCTCAGGCACGCGTCCCACCTCGTCGCCCGACGGCGCGTGGCGGGGGCGGGGGCAGGGGACGCTCTGAGCGCGTCAGCCGCCGCCGCGGAGGGCGACGACGAGTACGAAGCGGCGCTGCAAGAGGGGAAGGGTTCCCGAGCTGGACGGGCGGCGGCGAGGAGGACGACTACGACCACGACCCTGAAATCGGAGACATTATGGGGACTACTTCGACGACCCCAAGAAGGCCCAAACCCGCGTAGGCTCCCCTGTCTTCTCTCCTCGTTTTGACGAATGAATGGCTTTCATCGTCTTTTTGCACAATTTGGTGTTTGCTTCACGCCCTGGGCTCGATCTCGTGCAGATGGAGGATAGGATAAGGAAGAAACGCCACAAGATCGTGCAAGCCAAGACCGGCTCGCCCAACCCCATGAAGGTCGTCTTCAACAAGTAATGTGCTTCTCTGACGCTGCCATATATTTGCACAGTGTACAAAATCCAGTTAGCTACTCCCTCCGTCCCGGAGAGATCGTCGTTCTAGCGATGGCAGAGTGTCCCACGAAGACCGTCGTTTTAGCTTCTGCATCCTACACTGGCCACCTACTACGCACTGTACGCTGCAACTTTGTCGGCCACTGCAGCTCAATCCCTTCCCTCTCTCTTCAAGCAAGGCAAGCAACCTTCGTCACCGTACTTGATGAAACGAATTTGCTTTAATAAAAAAATAGGGAAGACAGAGGAACAGGGAACAGGAAGCAGAGGTGTGCAGGTGTGTGTGCTAGCTTCTTGGTGCCCGCGCCCGATCCCAGGACGACAGTCGTCGTGGGACGGAGGGAGTAGATAGGACTAGTTTATACTGTGCAGTTTGAACTGATGAGTCTCTAAATTTTTAACTTACGAAATTGGCCTTCTAAATCGAACTGTCAGTGTTAAATTCTTCTACAATATTTTGTAATGGAATAGAAGTATCAGTCTCCACTCCAAGTGATTCTTTAGCCGTTCATTGTTACAATTGCTGCACTCGTAGCAAAAGCAAGCTCATAGGTCATAGCTCATCTAACAGAAGCGCAAAATAGCAACCCAACACCTTTAACATAATCTATGTGTAAACCTCCAATCCTGACCAGCAAAAGCCTCTATTGTGGTGACCTCCAAAGCCACTTCTGAGCATGATTCTTTTACAATATATTGTTAACCATGATCGTGTGAAAATATTTCTGAGCACGAGCACAACGTCTTATGTGATGTTGGATCAACTATTGCTGAGAAGTCACAAAGTTTACATCTCGAGTACCTTATAATGGTCAATGAAAAAGTAAAACTATTGACCACCATTTTTTTGAGATCTTTTCTTAATTTCTTAATGTAATTTTGCTTGTTTCCTATTCTAGATTTGACTTCTCCAATTCATATATATGGTTTGAGTTCTACAATGCTTTGTTGCCAAAAGATGTTACCTTAATTTCTGATGTGAGTTCTTTCTCTTTGTTTTTTCCCCAATAGGAAGTATTTACCACACTAGCATAGTATGTATCAAATATATACACATGTTTGCTCAGGATGTTGCAACTTCCCTTTTATTGTGCTTGCAGTCTCTGCGATCATGGCATATAGTTGGCCGTCTTGGTGGCTGCAATTCTATGAATATGCAGGTACAATGGTTGGACCACATTTACACTTTCTGAATGTCATTGTGCACCTTTTTTTTTTGTTTCCTTATCATGTCCTTCAAATGTGATAACAAAATGTTTAATCCTTCCATTAGTATATAAGAATGTAAAACTCTGGCCTCCATTCTTTTCTTTAAAATGTTGGTAAGTTAAATGATTTGATCAAACTTCCATGCTTTGAACTAAGGGCCTCAAAAGTTTTTGTTTCTTTTACAGTTATCGCAGTTGCCTTTAGATTGTAAAAGGCCAACTTATGATGCTCTTGAAGGAGCTAACGTCACTCCAACGTCCTTTTACAACATTGGTGATCTTGAGATTCAAGATAATCTAGCACGAGTATGGTGTGTAATAGTTCTCTTCTAATCCGGCTTTGCAAACTGTGGACTGTATACTGTAACATTTTTATGTTGTCATGTGAAATATCATAACTTATTGAACTAAGGAAGGTGTTATCCATTTCCCAGTCCTCTAACTCTTGATTACTATCATCTGTTCTCGCATCATCCTGGATTACAGACACTAAATGCTTATGAAAAATACCATAAATATGAAAAAGAGCATTCACAACATAAATTCCATCGATGTGTGTTTAATCAAGACAAATCATTTTTAGGTGATTTATGATTTTTTGGTGAGTAAGCCTGCTGGACCACTTTTGACTAAAAAATACTGATTGCCATTTAATACTAGTACACTGCAGTTCTATGGCTTTCTAGAAAGCTGTAGCTCTATCCGTGCAATTGTACCTTTTTTGTACCATGTGTGTGATACCTTTCGAACAAATATTTATTCCAGACAAAAATATGCTAATGCATAACGTTTTCAATTTCTAATCACATTGATTAACCCATGACTCTTTTATTTCATGACTTGCACAGGGTAGACATTGGTATTCATGAGCCATTGCTTTTGGACATCCTGCTTAATGCCTTGACAACAATAAGTTCAGAGTAAGAACCAGACTTTTGAATTGTCAATATTTTGGTAATTTATTTACATGTATAATGTTATTTCTGCTCATCAGGATCTGGTTTGTAACATATGGTGCACTTCTATATTTATATCTTGCTCTGTTTTTTCCTGTTTAGTGCCTCTAAAAATTAAAAGTATGTGATGTGGCACAACTTGAGTCCACTGCAACCTGTCCCACAGGAATGCAGTATGTTTTTCCGAACTGCCACGTGTGTGAGCCCTGTGCTCAGCTTATACAAGATGTGGCACAACTTGAGTCCACTGCAACCTGTCCCACAGGAATGCAGTATGTTTTGCTGAACTGCTATGTGTGTGAGCCCTGTGCTCCACAGCTTATACACTTCTCTTCTTTTATAGAAGGAAGAAACAAATTGAACATTTTATTTTATCTGAAGGGAGGTAGTGACTACTGATTTGGAATGTAATCCTTACTAGAAAGTTGTTCCTGTAGTAGGCCAAGATTGTGCTAGTAGGGTTTGGCACACCATTAGGGAGGAGCACTCTTTTTTATTGCCTCATCATAACTCAACATAGTGTTGTTACACATTAAGAAAATATACTGGCTGCCTCTTGATGCCTGGGGAAGGAGGGGGGAGGAATCCAAGGTGACACTGCTTAGTGCTTACAGTATGCGGTCATGTTATGTATAATTTGTTGTCATATTCCTGTGTGGAACAATGCAATCTCATCCGTTTTTCTGTTTGATTTTTTTTCAGTCATGTTGGTATTAAGCAAGTACAGTTTGGCGGGTTGGAGTTTTTGAACTGGAGTGAGGACTTGAAAACGGAAGAAGTTGGATATAGTGTGAGCAAAATCTAAAATAGCACAATCCCGAGATTTGCAGAATCAGCTATTATTTTAGCTAAAACGCAACTACAGAGCGTAGGGTTTCAACCACCTTGATCCTGCAAATGAGAAGAAAAATGGTGACAATGCGGATGAAAAGTTGATATCCAAGCATATTAACTTCTGAAAAGAGGTTGAGGTCCTTACAGGACCCTGCTTATAGCTACGCATCATTGGTAATCCTTTTGGATACATGTCATATCCTTAGGTCCTCTGATTTCCAACGTGTGGATTGCTACTCAACAACCTGACACTAGCTAGCTGATAGGTGAAAAGTTGTAAAACCTGACACAACCTGACACTAGCTACATCTGAGGTTGAGGGCTTGTTTGGTATAGTTCAGTTTCACTGGCACAGCTCAGTTTTATAATTTGAAACCAGTGTTTACCTTACTCATTTATACCAAACTGCCAAGAAGGTCCATTGTGAACTGATGGATACAGTATTTAAGGCTTTACTTACTTCTGGACAAAGTGTTTTGTTACTATAACGAAATTTGTATTTAACGTCAAACGCTTGTTGTGCATGCAACTCTACGTTTATATAGCACCAAGCCACCAATTAACATTGATTATAAGTGGCTGCCTGCTTCCTCTTTTACTTTATTGATTTCTGTAAATACTGATTTTTAGTCCCTTTTCAGTGATTTAGCTGGATCATTTGTTCTTTTTTGGTACTTTTTTGTGGGTTGTCAACCTGTTCGCTTGAGCTTATCAGCTCATCGGCCTTGCTTTTCATCTATGGAATAGTGTTTTTCTCTCACAACAAAACTAGCATCGGTTGCGGCTGCAGCAATAATAAATCCTACGGAACTGAGCTTGCTAATTGAATGGTATCATCGTGCTGAGATCATTTTTAATCAAAGTTGCAGAGTGATATTGTTGACGCTTAAATCAGTCACACACTCGATAAGGAGCTAGATCGCTCGACGTAGGCAAGCCGAATTAGGGATCGGCCAGCGTCTAGGTATATTGACCTTTTGCCTCCAGCGATGAGCGCGATATGTAAGACACGTCACTGGAGGAGCGCGATATGCAAGATACGATGGTGAAGTCTCTTGAAACCCGAATGCCCACACACTCGTGAAGGACCCGTGAGGGTGTGCAACAGCTATGGGCTACTGTCACATATCAATACAAGAAGGCCCGAGGGCCCCTATGGGGCCGACCACACAAACCCCAAAGGGGGATGTGCAAGAAGGCCCAAGGGCCCTATGGGGCCGACAACACAAACCCCGAAGGGGGATGTGCGCATGCCCAAGGGCAGCAGCCCGCTGCCTGCCACCGCCACCGTCATCATCTTCGTCAACAAGTTATCTTAGGCAAGAGTTATTTAGGGAATAAATAAAGAAATAGAATAGACATTATTTAGAAGCCAAGTCTCCTAGGACTACAAATACAAGAGGATATGTAAGTATTTGATCTTAGGCAAAGAATATTAGCGTTTATCCCTTTATCTCTCCCTCTCCTCTCCTCTCTCTCTCTCTCTCTCTCTCTCATGACGCCGTCATCGTCTCTCTCTCTCTCTCAAGCACATGCGCACGTTGCCTACGCCGCCCACCAGCTGCCTCCCACTCTTAGTCGCCATCGTCAAGCCCCCCGAGCCCGGATCGGCTGTTACACATGGTATCCGGAGACCAATCGATCCCTCGACCATCACCACGAACACAACTCCATGGCCTTCTCCAACGCAGCCGAAACCATGGCGGACATCTACGCTATGACTGATCGTTGGACCAAGATGTTCGAGAAATTGTGGCTTCCCCCGAAGCTAGAACAGAAGTTAACACGCCGCCGGCGCCACATCACCCGACACCATCGCCCTCGTCACCAACACCAAAGACGATGTCCCCATCAACGACACCCAAGCCGGATCAAATTTGGATGCCGCGGGTCAACAACGCTGTTATGGAGCCACAACAGGTTGGGATCATCACCGACAAGGAGGACGTCACCATCGATGCCCACCAACTGTTTGATGATGAGCCTGCCCACACGGCGCATCGTCTAACGGCTGCGACTACGCCAGGAGTACCGTCGCAGCCCGCGTCCACATGCAAGGCACCCACACCATCATCACCAACGCCCACCAGGTGTTTGATGGAGAGATCGCCCAATCGGTTCATCCTTTCACGACCAAGGGGGCATGCGGACACACCCCAACATTAATAGCATCATTGTCACCGGATCCGCAATCACTAGGCAAATCCACGCCCTCAACACCGTGGACCACACTCTCGTTGACGCCACAACAACGACGCCTGACGTCGCCCTTGACGTCATGCCAATGACGCCCTGCGCCCAAGAACAACATGATCATTGACGGCGCAAGCAACGGGCACGTCTACCCCGAGGACACCGCCATTGTCGTGGTCCAATCAAGATCAGATCGGGGAGGCCACCAACGACGCCCTCTAGTTGTTCGATGAAAAGCCTACCCAACTAGGCCAATATCTCGTGGCTACAAAAGTTGAGCAGCTACGTCCCTACATCATCATCAATATCATCCCCACCGACGACAACGACGATATCAACCACGTCATCACCAACGTCACCACCGCCATGGCCACCACCAACGTCAACGCCATCGCAAACCACACTCTCGTTGTCGACAACTTTGCTACGGAAACGCAGCAAATCATGACCACCACCGACCAAACTCATCTACAACATCTGGGAGGTACCACAATCCTCCCGCGAGCGGCAAAAATCATCACCAACCTAGCTGCAGATTTAATTGCAGCACCCCCGATGGACGCCACTACTCCATCAAGGGCGCGCGATCGGCACCACCGCCCCGAGCAGGTCATGCCTCGGCCACGCCAACCATGGGGGCCCTAGCACGAATGGCACCCCCCTCGACACCTCGTCCATGGAACATCGCCGCCCTCAAGCCGGGCGCCTTTCCCCGGTGCTACCATGCCCCATCAATAGTTGCGGCATGACTCACACCACCAACATATGACGGAGGAACCGACCCAACACCATGAGTTCCCAGGATGCAACTCCTCTTCAACTGCAGTGCATCTCCCTGGACGAGTATGTACGATGCGTGACTCCACATCGGCGAGTGCGACACACCTTTGGTTTATCCGCATGACCAATGAGGCGCCATTGGAGGACCTGGGAGTCTTCACATGGAGTATTGTGCGTCACTTTGGACCTTGCATCGACAACAACACATGGCTGGCGACCTCGCCCCCTCACGGGGCGACTCCTTGAGCGACTACATCCATGACTTTGAGAGCTACGTCACCGCGATCGGCATCAACAACGAATTGCACCAAGTCCACCTCTTCGTCGACGGACTTGCGCACTTCGGACTCTGAAGGCAACAAGAGCCCCATACGTTGGAAGCAACGATATTACTGGCCCACAAGTTTGACGTTGTTGGTATTTATTAAGTGCTAAAAGAATATGAAGTATTCCGCAAGCGCACAGAATACCATTGTAGCCTTTTCCCTAGGAGAGTATTCTAGAGTATCGTATCCATAGGGAAGCTTTCGATAAAGAATCTAATAACTCACAATCATGTATCTAATAACTTAGCAAACCACTAGACTAAAGTGAGGGAGTAAATGATATATGATAGGAGTTATGAGTAATATCACACACTAGATAATTCTATGATAAATGTGTAGCTAGCAAGTTAAGAGGACAGCGGGAGAGATCTAGGTTCCTATGTACTTCTCTATTACTTAGGTTCTATGATGGCAATCATACCAGAGTACTTTGGGACATCAGAACACTAGCCACAGAAAGAGATGAGAAGGGGGATAGGAAGCTCTAACAAGGTCCTACAAACACCAACCCGAACGTGGTGGAATACGTCGGCCATCAGGGCTGTCACCACCTAGGGCTACCACATACTATTCGTGGGATTGGGTGCAATCTCAGGTAACCTATAGGATAGACACCAAGTCTACACTAGCGATTATTACTCTAGTCACATACGATTAACTAAAGCACTCGATGTGAGCGGAGATCCCATGCAATGACATAACAACTATGCTAACCAATTATATGAATGGCATGAAATTAAATAGAGAAGATAAATATATAAATCATAGGTCTTACAAAGGAAGGATATAAGACATACCAAACTCTGAAGACTTCTCCAGAACCGGAGCGCAACTCCGCTCTCCCTAACTCCCTAGTTTCTAATCTACTACATTGAAGAGTCTAGCCCTAATTCTCTAGTGGAGAGGTTGTCCTCACATTGGGACACCTCGATGATCAACAGATCAAGAGATAATGAATGGAACGAAATAGGGTTTCACCCTGGGGGCAGGGGGTCTTGTTATATAGGGGTCTCCTGGCCTCCCTCCTAGTTTAGCAGGCAATGTGGTAGTAAGCCTTCCACCATGTCTTATGATAATGCACATAGGCTTAGATGCGCCGAATTCTGATTTGGGCCCAATTAATCCACGGGTCATGTTCTAGAGTCTTCCATTGGATACACAGTAGCCCTTGGATCCAACCGACCTTGATTGATGGATGAGATCACTCCTCAATGGCGGTTAGGAACCGGCGTAAAAGGGGAGGGCGACGGGTGGACCCCATAGGGCGGCCGCGCCCGACCATCGGGGTGGCCGCGCCCTACCTATGCCGTGGGTCCCATCTTCGGTGTCTGTCTTACGGGGTCTTCTAGAGTATTCTTGTGTAGGAGCCAAGTTGAGTTGCGTCACGGATAAGTATTTATATCGTATGGCTTGCAAACTCTGGTGTTTTCCTGTTTAATCCCTGAAAATGTATAAATCACCAAAACTCTTGGAATTATGTTAGTCAGGCCCTTAGACTATGTTGATATTTATTTTAAGCCCTTATTTCATGTTTAGTTGACTATTAATATTATGCTATAACGGTGTCAGCAGGCGTCTTCCCACGAATGTCCTCCAACAACTCGGGGACTGACGACCACTCCATCACCAACTCCAACAATGGCAACACCGACGATGAGGGAGCTAAAGGGGACACGGCGGCTTCAACCACCCTCTAACGGGGACGCCCCTCAGTCGGATGCCTCGGCATTAGACATCATCGACTCCCTCGTACCACGAGGTCCTCACCAAAGATTTGACTCGCGATGTCAACTAATCGCGAGCTCTAGATCATCGCCAACACCATCGAGCTTCAAGTGGCAGCACCAGCCTGACGCTTCACCAGGGCATAATCTGCTACAACACCAGCTACTATGTCCCGGCAGCGTCAACTCTGCTACAAGATCTACTTCAACATGGCGAGTCCCTCCGCTTGTTCTAGCTGTCGGCTTCCACCCCAGCGTCAACACAATCGACATAAGCCTTCCCTCGCAAGCATCTTGCTCCTAGAAGAGCTACCACGTCTCTTACTTCCATCTTGCTCCTGGAGGAGCTACACGTCTCTTACTTCGGCGGTGACGATCATCTTCTTCGATAACAACAGCCGCCCACAATGTGCCCTCTTAGCGGAGGCGAGGAAAGCACGACCGGCCTTGGGAGAAGATTCTCATGACTACATCTTCGAGTACCTCGGCTCTTTAAAGTTCTACGTCATCCTCGACAATATCAACATTGATGGGATCAACAAGGAGCAATTGGGACATCTTCGCCTCCAGCTCATCAAGATAAGCTATTGTTCTGTCAACACCTACCAATATCTAATTCACCTGGCAAGTTCGTCAGCACGAGGACGCACTGCTTGGAGAAAGGGAGGAGTGATGTCATAGACCAACACAAGAATGCCTAAGGGGGGCGGCCACACAAACCCCAAGGGGGGGTGTGCACACGCCTAAGGCATGCGCCCGCTGCCTGCCGCAGCCGCCATCATCATCTTCATCAACAAGTTATCTCAGGCAATAGATATTTAGGGAATAAATAAAGAAATAGAATATTGATTGCTTAGAACTCAAGTCTCCCCATGACTATAAATACAAGGGGATATGTAATCATTTGCTCTTAATATTAGGGTTTATCCGTTTATCTCTCCCCTCTCTCTCTCTCTCTCATGCCACCATCATCCTCTCTCTCTCTCTCTCACGCACGCACAAGACGTCGCCTACACCTCCCACGCTTAGTCATCAACCGTCAAAAAAAAAAGTCCGGCTCGGATGTTACACTACCTAGCGCCCTTTGCTCTAGAGCCTTATCGTCGTGAGTCCTTTTCACAACTTTTTGGCGTGATACAACATCACAATTTAATCTAAATGGTGTTACGTTGAGGTTATGATGTACTCTATCTGGAGTAATGTATCACAAATTAATTTGAACTATGTTATGTTGAGGTTATGATGTACTCTATCTCGGAGTAATGTATCACAATTTAATCGAATGATGTTACGTTGAGGTTATGATATACTGTGTAGAGTAATGTTATGTTGAGATTGAATCTGTCGGTATATGGATTTTCACCTCTTATATGGATTGTCACCTCTTTAGGTTAGCTGATTAATCTGAAGAGGGTTAGATTTAGAGAACACGGTATTCTCCTTCGGGTTCCTGATATGTCTAGTGGTTATGATTATAATCTCATCACCTCAGATCCAAAAAATCTCATCACCCCGAATCCAAACCAACTCTTCATGCTAACTAAAGTAGCCAAAAGATCTTTTATTGAAAAACATTGATTCTCTGCACATTGAAAACAAATGTATGTCTTATGGAATACTAAAGGATAATATTGAGGCCACAGACAAAGGAATTTAGCTATTCTCAAGTTGATATATATAAGGTGGGGGGTGGTCTTATCTCTCAAGGAGTCGAAACCCTTTCAAAACACGTCAAAACGCGAGAAAATCCGTTCTGAAAGGGCCACGATCGCCAATTTGGTTTCCTCAAGCCAGTGAGACTCCCAAAAACAGACCAAGTCGGCTTAGCCGTCTGGGGCACTTAGCTAAGCCAAATGGCACAGGAAAATCCAGTTGTAAATCTTTCAAAAAAACATAATTAATTCATCTAGACTCTAAATGAGGGAAAACCATATATGTTTTTCGATTAGCACGACGAGAAGAACACAATGGTGAAGTCTATTATTGCATTTGAATAAGTTTTCCAAATTGGCTTAGCCAACCTTGGTAGTCAGCTAAGATAGATTCGGGACCGCATGCGACCTGGCTAGGCAGCCACTTCGGGATCCGGCTAAGTCGGGTGAGAGGGGTGAAGCCATCCTGGCCGGGCTGGCCAAATCAGCTAAGCCGGTTGGGCCGGCTCACTACCTCGACTCCTCACTACCTCGACTCCGTTCATGGCCATTATAACTTATTCATGACGTCCAACATCATTTTGGACAATTTTGAGTGTCAACAGATATAATATACACCACGTGAAACAGTGAGACATTACCAAGATGCGGAATCAGAGGAGAGGCTTTTAGCCAATTGCAAGCTCATTTAAAGAAAAGGAACACAGAGATATTCTAACTATTTTTTTGTCTACATCTCACTACTTCTATTTAGTTGCATGTTAAAAGACATATTCTATATGTTGCCTATTTTAGAATACACCTTTATTTTTAGCTGTTAGCATGTCTTAACTAGTGAGGATATTTCTGCTGGTGATGGCTATGAATTAGTTGTAAATTATTTTTATGATTCTTCGCCGGTCAAACGTTGGGATGATGAGGGATTAGATGATGAAATTATTAATTTATGGTGTGATTAATATTAATAGAATGTCATAGCGCGGCCACGTGCTTTGCGACATCGTGACCGTCGCACCACTTGCATAGGAGGATTAAGGTTTGGTCGTCTCCCTCGGCTATAGATTTTGGGTTGGCTCGACAATGATGGAGGCGGCGGTTTGGTAGGAGTAGAGGTGATTGATAGAGGTGAGGTTTTTTAGAAAGGGAATATATTAATATCCAAGCCCTGCATCAATCGATACATGTGCTAAACCTTATTATAAAAATGGCACGCCAACCAAGCAATCTCAAACACAAAGTTACGATCGGCGAAAACAAAATAAGATTTGGAACTCAACAACTAGAAAGCAATTCTATTACTAAATCTCCAACCGCCTAACAAACACTTCCATTACAGTTGTCTCAACATTCCTGGATCCCATCATTATCATTAGGCGATCCTCCTCATTTTGTAATAGGGACCAAGTCCTGATCCAAAGTATGTCTCCCTAAAGATAACCCAAAAATAAGATGGTCTTTGCGGCTTGTCAAAAATCATATTGTTAGGGTTAACCATATCACCCAACAAATTGCACTTGCACCCACAAGGATCATGGATTTGATTTTTCTATTTATCCCTTGTAACCAGTATGTAAATAAATTGTGAACACTAGTCGGAGGTATTAAATTAAAGGAGATCTCGAACAATTCGCCACACAAATGTAGTAAAGTGACAGTCAAAGAATAGATGTTGTATAGTCTCGTCGGAAGAGCAAAAATAACACTTTCTATCTCCTTGTCATCGCCGCCTTACTAAATTGTCCTTTGTTAAGATTACTCCCTTATATAAATACCAAAAAAACTTTGTTTTTGAGAGGTAGTTTCAATTTCGAATTATATTGTTACAAGGTAATGCTTGTGCTTCTAAAACAGCTTTGTACATGGATTTAAGCGAGAACAATCCATTTTGATGTAGCCCCAAGACGAAATGATCCCTATGGTTTGTTAATTGTACATCATCAACCATGGCAACCACTTCATGCCATGCTTGTAAGTTAACACCTACAAAAGATCTTCTGAAAGCCACATTCAACGGTGTCGTAGATAACATTGTTCTTACACTAGCGCTTTTCTTCCTGACAATATTATATAGTGTGGGAAAGAAAGATTTTAAGGACGCCTTAATCTTATCCACGAGTCCTCCCAAAGTCGCACTTGAGATCGATCACCTATATCAAACTTGCCCATCGACGTAAATGCCTCCTTGACTTTCATTAGACCAGCCCAAAAACCGGGAGTCCCCTGGGCATGTATTAAACCCGTGATGAGTCATATCTCTTAAGTATTTGTTCCTAAGCAAATGTTTCCAAACTCCATCGCCATTCAACAACCTAAAAACCATTTGCCTAGAAGACACGTATTATGTACATCTAGGTTTAGGACTCCTAACCCCTTGATCCTTCTGGGCGTCCAAAAACTGTCTCCCATTTAGTCAACCTATATTTTTTTTTCTTATGCTCATTGTTACGCAAAAAAAATCGAGACCTAAAATAATAGAGGTGAGGTATTAGCGGAGGGGGGGGTCGATAGGCGGTGATGGCGAGGTAGCATTGTCGACGGGGGCCCAAGCGGTGTTGGGAGTTGGGGACCCGATAGGGTCCCGTGCTCGCGTGGTTCTTTGGGTCGATGGTTTTCGCGACTTATTTCAGTTGTTTCAAAGTAGCATTATGTGAGAATGAATAGGTCGGTACAACTTTTGAAAGTTGAAACCAATCTAATTAGACCTGCAATCCACCACATAAGCATAGATTGAGCTAAATCGCGTAAAACATCGAAACAAGTTTGTCCTCACTATCTTTTTTACATGTTGTCCTTCTAGTTATTCCCTAGGTTCTAAATTAGAAGCCATTCCAAAAATCTTAGAGATTCAAAACATTTCAACTTTGAACAAAATTATATACATACGGAGTACTACTACGTCTCGTAATAGAAGTCGCTAGATAACCGGGCTACCCTCACAGGCATGTTTCTCATGCGACAAGTAAAGGGGGACGGAGGTGGTAAAAAACTATAAATATGTGTGATATCAAATAGTGTTATATATTGAAAATATAAGTAATGAAGAATCTAATGATACGAGTTGGCATAAATATTATTATGTTCTTGTGGTTAAATTTGAAATGTTTTGACTCTCTAAAATTTTACGATAATTTTTTTTGAAAGATCCGGCGGCTTTTGGTTATATTAAGAAGAAGTAGCCTACAACAATGGCGTATAGGAGGCAGGCCCTGAACCCGGCCTAGGCTGATTAGGGCTTAGGTATAGAGTTGATTACTCACACACTAAAGACAACACAGCGGCGACTTAGGCGTCTAAGCTCCCGGCTCAGTTGCGACGGCTACAAGCAACCTTTGTAAAAAGTCCTCGGTCATTCATACGCTGCCTTACGGATGGCCTTGGCCTTCTCGCCGGGAGGCCGAGCCCGTACATATCGGTGGAGGATGTGACCGCTTCATCGGAGCCGGTGCCGTGACTTTTCGTCGATGATGGAGAGCTCACGCCTAAGCTTGTGTTCAAGACGCTCGGCAAGCGGAACTGCGGATGGTCGAGCCGCCCGGCCGTGCACTCGGCGGGTGGGCTCAGCAACCACTCTCCTCCTGTGTTTCCTACTAGTAGGAGCAGGTGACACCGGTCTTCGGAGGATTGTTGACGGTAACCAACTACATATCAAACACCGTCAACATACACCAAAACAACCTAGAGATAGGGTTTATAAATTGACAAATTCCATAGTTTTGGTGTATATTTGGCTTTGCGGTACAAATCAAGAATATGTGCACTTTGAGCCAAAATACAAAGAAAAGAAGAATAAAAACAATAAATAGAAAAAGGCCCAAAGAAGACAAATGGCAAGCCAAGCCAACTTACCTCGGATGGGCCATGAACTCAGGTTTTCCACATCGTCACCAGGCCCAAAACAACAAAAGAAGGCGACGACACGACAAAATTGGGCGGATCGGGCCCGACCAGGTGCGACCGCACCTTGGGGTGCGGCCGCACTGTCTTCGACCCGGTGGGGCGGGGCCTTCGCGTGGCGGTTCCTTTACTCGAGGAATGTCGGTGGCGATGTTGTCCCGGTGCGTTGAACCTTGAAACCGCCTCCCTTGGTCGGTTTTGCCATAATGGAGGGAGGAGGCACATTTGCAAAGACACCCCTCCACTCAAGCTATAAAGGAGGTCCTCTCCTCTCTTCCACAACACAATACACCTCAAGGAGCTACAAGCACAAGAGAAGCAAGAGAGAGAGAGTCTTCTACCTCTATCCCCATTCTAATTCTAGAGAGTGAGAGAGGGAAAGCTAGAAGGAGACTTAGCTCCTTCTACCCGGAGTTGTCGGAGTGCCCCGGGTGTTCAGCGGTTCCTAGGAGGTCGGAGTGCGGATTTGTCGGTACCGCCGCGCTTGTACCCCTCTACAATCTACTTACACTTTGGTAGACAAGGTTGTGTTCCTCTTTCGGTTATTACTTTCAAGCATATTATCTTAGCCGTTATAATCTTGCGGGATTGATAGTCGTTCCTTCGGGCGGTACTCTAGTGAAGGACCCGGGGACGAGTAAGCCTTGAATTCACATTCGAGTAGTAATCATCGATTGCAAACGTGGTGTTTGGACTAGTGATTTCCTATCTTTTGTGGCGCATCCCACGGTTGAGGGGGTAGGCGGCGGGTTGTGACGACCTTGTCCGTCCTTTGTAATCCCCCCTCGTTCGGGTGTGGCGCAGTGCAATTGCCGGTCTCCATCCTAGTTTGGGCGATTGCCGGTGCCCGAAGTGAGGAGATAACGCACGAGTGATCCCACTGCCCGAGAGTGTCAACCCATAAAGATACCTCATTCCTCTTAGAAGCTTAACCTTGTCCGGGGTAGACCAGCATCGTAAAGCCCTCTACACAACCGTCTTCGAGTAAAAATACGATATACCCTGAATACCACCTTGTGAAGTGCTACAACGATCTTTCCGTGCGCTTTGCGGGACTTTGCTTTCGCTAAGAAACACCAACAAGCATTTTCGGCGCCGTTGCGGGACGGTTGTCGTAGTTGTATTTCGGACCTAGTCGACCCGTGTGCCTTGCGTCTCCATACAAAAATACAAAAACATTTTCTTTTTACCCATGGAGCAACCTACCCTACAAACCCTTTCCGCTCCTAAGGGCGAGCTCTTAGAACCACGCCAATCCTCGGCTAATCACGGCTTCAGATTATGAGCTCGCCACGGCTTTATAGCCATGGTTCGGGCCCAAGCCTTTTCGGGCTTGGAATATGAAACCCCATACCATCACCTAAGAGAGTTTGAGCAGCTCGTGCATGCCCGACAATTGCGGGCATGACACACGATACATTGCGGTGGAAATCTGTTTTCCGTTCTCTCTCACAGAGAGAGCGAAACAATGGTACGCCCACAACGTAGGGTTGGTAAAAGGAGAATGGGAAGAACTACGGAATAGATTACGTCTCGCGTTCTATCCTTTATCCGAATCGCCCCCTGCGACAAGAGGTACTCAACTTCCGACAAATAGAGGGTGAAACCATAGGTGCGCCTCGGGACCGTTTTTTCCACTCTTACTAGATCCGCCCCGGATCCGTCCATCCCGAACCATGTGCTTTTACGGCATTTTTGGCTAGGTTTGGATAGAGCGCGCGCCTCTTGCTTGACACAACCGCCGGAGGGTCGTTTTCACATAAAACCCCAGCGGAAGGAGAAGCTCTCCTAAACCGAATTCTTGAGAATACTCCCCCGCTAGAACCCATCCGTGTAGAACCCAAGCAAAGCCTAGAGGAGGTCTCTTCGGCCAAAGTCAAACCCGACACACCTCTAGAGAAACCCTCGCCTGAACCAAAACCAAAGAAAGAAGAGACCGCATGTTCGGATCTCTCGTTTTTCGAGGCCGATCTTACTGAAGAATTCGGTAAAGCCTCGTGCGAATCTTTGGAAGAAACCACCGATCCCTGTCGGCCCTAATGAACCCCTTGATGAACTTTTTTCTCAAGGAATCCATTAAGGAGCCGATCGCTATCATGAGCTTAGAGTGGTTGCAAGAGGGGGAAGGATCGTTTGAAGAAATTTGGATACCTTGTCCCTCTACACCTCTCTTTTGCAGACATCAAAGGGAATTGGTGGAGGTCATGTATAACCCTACGGTAGGTGTAAACATCATGTCCAAAAACTATACGCAATGCCTCATAGGAGAGCCTTTCATAACCCATACCTTTCGGACATTGCGCATAGCACCCCAAACCACCTTAGAATGCCGGGAGATTATACATGACCAAGTTCTTCAGCATAAGGATGTCAAATTTTCTTTGGACTTTCATATTTTTGATGTCCAAGATTTTGACATCCTAATCGGGCATCCCTTGGAAAAGATTCTTGATCTATCAAAATCCGGGGATCTAGATGTCAAGTTGGGGAGAAATTCATTTTCGATTCCAGTCACACGAGCTAAAAACTCAGTGACAGACCCTCTCCACAATGATGACATGCCCGAGGAGGTTATGGGAGTCATGCTCTATGATAACCCTGAGACAGACCTAGAACTTGATGCCCAATTCTTCATAGAAGAAGAGGATGACTCAGGGGAAACCATAGAACTTCCTCAAGAGGAAGAGCTGACTCGGCCTCCAATTGAGCTTAAACCCCTGCCCCCTGGCCTACGTCATGTCTTCCTAAATGGCGACACACAAACTCCGGTTATCATTAGTGATAAACTTAGTGACCAGGAGACATCCCAACTCATCGCCGTCTTAGAGAAGCATAGATCGGTCTTTGGGTATTCTTTGCAAGACCTAAAAGGGGTAAGCCCAACACTTTGCACACATCGCATACCTATTGAGCCTTCCAGTACCCCATCACGTGAACCCCAGAGAAGGCTCAATAACGCGATGCGTGAAGTCGTGAAGAAGGAAGTTCTCAAACTTCTTCACGCGGGATAATTTATCCCGTACCACATAGCGATTGGGTTAGCCCGGTCCAAGTGGTCCCTAAAAGGAAGGAATGACGGTCGTTGAGAACTCAAAGAACGAGCTCATTCCACAAAGACAAGTCACGGGGTGGAGAATGTGCATCGACTATAGAAAACTTAACAAGGCAACTAAGAAAGATCACTTCCCGCTTCCATTCATTGATGAAATGTTGGAACGGTTAGCGAAACATTCTTTCTTTTGTTTCCTTGACGGGTATTCTGGCTATCACCAGATCCCGATCCACCCCGATGACCAAAGCAAGACCACATTCACATGCCCATACGGAACCTATGCATACCGTAGAATGTCATTTGGGAACGTGTAATGCACTGCTTTTTCGCGTTGTATGATGTCTATCTTCTCGGACATGATTGAAGAGATCATGGAAGTCTTCATGGACGATTTCTCCGTCTATGGTAAAACTTTAAACAGGTTGTCGAAGAATTTAGACGGTCTTGCAACGATGCCAAGAAAAGGACCCGGTGCTCAATTGGGAAAAGTGCCATTTCATGAGTAGGGAAGGCATCGTTCTTGGACACTTAGTGTCCGAGAGGGGATTGAGGTAGACGAGCTAAGATAGACGTTATCGAGAAGCTACCACCCCCGGTGAATGTCAAAGGAACCGTAGCTTCCTAGGTCATGCGAGGGGTTCTACAGAGATTCATAAAAGATTTCTCACAAATCTCTAGACCCCTCACGAACCTATTAGCCAAGGATGCACCTTTTGACTTCACGAGATGAGTGCATGCACGCTTTCAAAACCCTTAAGAAAGCACTCATCTCGGCTCCGATCATCCAACCCCGGATTGGTCGTTGTCGTTTGAAATCATATGCGATGCTAGCGACTATGTCGTTGGTGCGGTCTTAGGCCAAACCAAAGACAAGAAGCAAAGATGCAATCGCATATGCTAGCAAGACTCTAACAGAGCCCAGTTGAACTACACTACCATAGAAAAAGAGCTCCTCGCGGTAGTCTTCGCTATCGAGAAATTTCGTTCTTACTTAGTGGGTGCAAAGATAATCGTTTACACACCGACCACGCTGCCCTTAAGTATCTTCTCACTAAGAAAGACGCTGAAGCCTTGTTTGATCCAATCGGATTCTTCTCGCTCCAAGAATTTGATCTAGAAATAAAAGATAAAAAGGGAGTAGAGAATACCGTTGCGAGATCATTTGTCGCGTATGCGGTAACTATAACATGCGGGAACAACCAATCAATGATTACCTGTAGCGACGACATGCTACTAAAGGTGACAGACACCAACCCATGGTACGCAAACATTATCAACTTCATGGTTCTGGGGGTTATGTACCCCCAGGGAGGACCGATGAAAGCTCCAAGTAGAGAGCGAGACGTCACCTTTGGGACAACCCCGTATCTGCATGGGGTGTGTGCGAGATGGCTTGCTAAGAAGATGCGTACCAAGGGCGAAGGGATGCAAATTATAGAAAAATGCCATGCATCACCTTATGCCGCCACCTCGGAGTATTCCGCACTCAAGCCAAAAATCGCAAAGTGTGGGTTCTTCTCGGCCAACAATGTACGCCGACACGAAGGAGTTCATCGAGAAGATGCTATAGCCGCCGTAAGGCGGAGGTATAACATTTTTTGACACGCAATGCCCCTACACTACAACCTTCAAATAGAAATATATGATGTGTGGGGCATTGACTACATGGGATCATTCCCAAAGTCCGGGCGATTGCGAGTATATCTTGGTGGCGAGTGGATTACATGTCGAAGTGGGTAGAAGCATTACCATGCGAGCCGGCGACGCCAAACATGCTCGGAAGATGTTCCATGAAGTGATTTTCCCCGTTTTGGAATGCCTCGCATGGTAATAAGTGACGGAGGATCACACTTCAAGGACAAGGCATTGAGAACATTCCCTGAAAGAACTTGGCGCCGAAAGCACAACATAGCTACCCCTTATCATCCGCAAACCAAATGGGCAAGCCGAAACGTCAAATAAGCAAATAAAGAACATCCTGCGGTAAGACGGTCAACGAGATGGGGAAGGGCTGGAAAAATAAGCTACCCGATGCTCTTTGGGCTTATCGGACGACATATAAAGCCCCCCATCGGCATGTCACCCTATCGGTGGTATATGGCAAAACCTGCCACTTACCGGTTGAGTTGGAACATCGAGCTCACGGGCCATCAAGAGATGGAATATGGACGTAAACGCCACGTAGGAAAGAATCGACAAAAGCAAATTTCGAACTTGAAGAATGGCGAGAAAAGGCGTACCATAGTTCAAAGCTCTACAAAGAGCGCATGAAGAGATGGCATGATCAGCGCATAAAGATGAAAAGAATTCACCGGGGGTGATAAGGTACTCTTATTCAACTCCGGGGTGAAACTATTTGGCGAAGGAAAGTTGAGGAGCAAGTGGAAAGGACCATACACAAGTCATCAATACCTCGTCACACGGTGCAATCACAATCTAAGACGACGGGTAAAATACACAAGGTAAATGGTCAACGCCTCAAACTTTTCTTTGAGCCATTGCCCGATCTCAACCAAGAGCTTGATAGAATAGACTTTTATTTCAAAAATGATTTATGAATTATCAGCATGCCAAAAAAAATAATAGTAGTTTCTCTTTTTGTTTTTAAATTCAATAAAGCTTGTCTTTGGAATATTGTGTATGTCTCCACTTGTTTTTGTCCTTGTGCAAAAAAAGAAAATTAAAAATATGTACAAAAACAAGTGTGGGGGGAGGCTCACGTCTCTCACAAGTCAAAAGGTACGCAATTTATAAATTCAAAATTTTGACTTGTGACATATCTTCTCCTCCTATGTTTTAAACCTGTGCTAAACCTGAACCAAGTTGGCAAAACTCCATCTCTAGTCTACCATTTGATTCATGGCATGCATACACTTTATTCCTCGCCAAAAACCATACTTTGATGAGCAACTACCGTTAGGGACCCCATGTTCATCTAAACAATTGAGCTTTGAGATATGGTAGAAGGACTTGACACTTGCTCTCTTATGCAATGAGACTTGGTTTTATTTCAAAAAAATTCAAAATAAAGCATGCTCCCGGTTTGACTTAGACAAATCCTACCAAAGCCCTGAATAATGACTTGAATATCCACTATAGCTACTACCCGGCCGTATTGAGTTTTGTCGAGGCTGCGTGATCTCAAGCGTTGAGAGAGGCTCATACTCCCAAGATCGAAAAACACATACACCCACACATACATGCCAATTCTCACAATGAGAATTGCGCACAACATGCATCTTTACCATCCACAAAATAAATACTCCATCCAAGTTACACCATGATCATCTCTTGTTATCGGAAAAAGTATCATGCGAAAAGAAGATACAAAGCTCTGAAAAAAAGAAAAGAAAAAGAGATGAAAAATGGACATGTGTCCAGGGGCGAGTAGAGCCCACATCTCCAAAAAAAAAAAAAAAAAAAAGAAAAAGTAGCTTGTATCTCTCCAAAAGCATACAAAAGAAAAGAGGGAGATCATGAGTCAAGGAGTAACCATAAAAATACCACAAATATTTTCCATACACTTTTACACATTTCGATCTAAGGGTATGGCCCTTCCCTCCAATGATCAGGAGCTTGACCCGTCAAAACATACAGAGGTGCGTATGCATCACTCCACTCAAAGATCCACAAAACCCCGCAAAAAGATAGGATGAGTGAGAGCGAGAGTGCTTTGGCAAGGAAACACAAAATGAGTGACTATGTGAGAATCAACCATGGAGCATTGCTATTTTATCTTCAAAAATTCAAAAATCAACCAAGTCTTTGCGCATGAGTAGTAGCAAGGAGATAGGAATTCATGCCGTTCCATTGCTCAAATGTTCAAGATAACTTGGTAGCCACTTTTGAATGCTCACAAAGCAGTGAGGCCTGGAATAACTTGTATGCAGGTCTACATCTTGGAGATTGAACCACTTTAGTCCTTATGCCTTCACTCGAGGATGAGTAAAGGGCTAAGTGTGGGGGAGTTTGTTGACGGTAACCAACTACATATCAAACACCGTCAACATACACCAAAACAACCTAGAGATAGGGTTTATAAATTGACAAATTCCATAGTTTTGGTGTATATTTGGCTTTGCAGGTACAAATCAAGAATATGTGCACTTTGGGCCAAAATACAAAGAAAAGAAGAATAAAAACAATAAATAGAAAAAGGCCCAAAGAAGACAAATGGCAAGCCAAGCCAACTTACCTCGGATGGGCCATGAACTCGGGTTTTCCACATCGTCACCGGGCCCAAAACAACGAAAGAAGGCGACACGACAAAATTGGGCGGATCGGGCCCGACCAGGGTGCGACCGCACCTTGGGGTGCGGCCACACCTGTCTTCTGACCGGTGGGGCCAGGCCTTCGCGTGGCGGTTCCTTTACTCCGAGGAACGTCGGTGGCGATGTTGTCCCGGTGCGTTGAACCTTGAAACCGCCTCCCCTTGGTCGGTTTTGCCATAATGGAGGGAGGAGGCACATTTGCAAAGACACCCCTCCACTCAAGCTATAAAAGGAGGTCCTCTCCTCTCTTCCACAACACAATACACCTCAAGGAGCTACAAGCACAAGAGAAGCAAAGAGAGAGCGAGTCTTCTACCTCTATCCCCATTCTAATTCTAGAGAGTGAGAGAGGGAAAGCTAGAAGGAGACTTGGCTCCTTCTACCCGGAGTTGTTGGAGTGCCCCGGGTGTTCCGCGGTTCCTAGGAGGTCGGAGTGCCGGATTTGTTGGTACCCGCCTCGCTTGTACCTCTACAATCTACTTACACTTTGGTAAGACAGGTTGTGTTCCTCTTTCGGTTATTACTTTCAAGCATATTATCTTAGCCGTTATAATCTTGCGGGATTGATAGTCGTTCCTTCGGGGCGGTACTCTAGTGAAGGACTCCGGGGACCTGGTAAGCCTTGAATTCACACTCGAGTAGTAATCATCGGTGCAAACGTGGTGTTTGAACTAGTGATTTCCTATCTTTTGTGGCGCATCCCACGGTTGAGGGGGTAGGCGGCTGGGTTGTGACGACCTTGTCCGTCCTTTGTAATCCCCCACGTTCGGGTGTGGCGCGGTGCAATTGCCGGTCTCCATCCCGGTTTGGGCGATTGCCGGTGCCCGAAGTGAGGAGATAACGCACGCAGTGATCTGCACGAGAGTGTCAACCCATAAAGATACCTCATTCCTCTTAGAAGCTTAACCTTGCCCAGGGTAGACACAGGTCATCGAAAGCCCTCTACACAACCGTCTTCGAGTAAAAATACGATACCACGAATACCGGGTGAAGTGCTACAACGGTCTTTCCGTGCGCTTGCGGAGACTTTCTTTGCTTTCGCTAAGAAACACCAACAAGCATTGGAGCAGGGATGGGCTCCTCCTCTTCCCCCTCCTCGTCCTCCTCCTCCATAGTAGTTGTGTGGGCGGCAACTATGGAAGGAACAAACCTGAGTGACGCATCAACCTCTAGTGCCGGAGGCGGGCACAAAGCCGCAGGCAAAGCGGCAAGCTCCTCCAACATGGGGTCAACCCATATCGGAGCATCCATCTCCACACGAAGCATCGACATAAGAGGATCTGGTGCCACAGGAAGGAGTGTATCAGCGACGTCGTCAGTGGAGCTGGGCGGCTTGTCCACCGTGGGTGTAGACTTGCGTTGGCGGTGTCGGCGTCGGGCTCTATCGACATCAATCCCCAGGCCACACACCGTGGACGTGGCCGAGGGAGGGGGGTCAACGACGTGAGTCGAGTCACCATCCTCGCTACCGAAGGCCCGACTCGAGGGGGTGGGGAGGCGAGCCGGGAGCGGGGCTTGGCGGAGATGGGTTGCCGCCGACCTGAGCCACAGTGGCGGGAGATGTGCCCAAATCCCATGCACCTGAGGCAACGAACAGGGTCCCGGCAATGTGCGACCCGGTGGTCGGTGCGAGACGATGGAAGCGGCCCGGTGTCGAGGCCGGCGGTGTCTTCGTGGGCGCATGTCGCATCCGTCTATGCTCACCCTTACTACTTGCGCGGGCGGGCGCCGGGCGCCGGCGCCGAGGGTCTTTGGTAGAGTACGCGGCCGCCAACCGTCGATGTCGGGTGTAACAGTACCTTCTAGATTATAGGGCCCACATACATGTATCATTGTCCCAAAGACCTCGATAGAATGCATGTGTACCAAATGATCTAGGAAGCACTATTGATTCTTCGACGGGATCTCATCATTAACGAGTCATTGCGGCATTACAATACTTTATTAAATAATTATACATCGAGTAAAAGGCGGAAGGATTACATAACATAATTTTACAAACCATTTGTTCCAAACTTAAGTATCTTATTACAAACCAAAGTAGTGGAAGAGTAACAAACTACAAATATTAAACATAAGACCCGCCCAAGGGTCACCAAACTATTCGTCCTCGGCATCCACCTAGAATACCGTCATACAACAAGGGCCAAAACATATCTGACCCTGGCTTTCACCTGCAACAAGGGTTAAAGAACCCTGAGTACGGGAGTACTCAACAAGACTTAACCGACTAAAGAAAAGAGGAGAAGTCTCAGGAATGCGAGCCATGGGAATCAAGGTAAGGTTTTAGCAAGAACAAGGACTCATTTTGCATAAAAAGGCTTACTAAGAGTAGATCCTTACTTTCAAGGTTTTATTTCAAGTTTAGTAAACTATATCCTCTAAGTGATCCTACACTAGAGCAATCACTTCTCATCCAAACCATCATTATTACTAACGTCAAAGTTCCATTTCTTAACTACGATGTAAGGGCAGAGGATCGGGTCTCCTTCACCGAGAAGCACGGCCGATTCGAACCGAATTTAACACCCGGTAGGACTTCCCTTCCACACGATATATGTAGCACCAAAGCTTGCATATATCAACCATCTCCCGTTCGTCAAAAAACAGAACGAGGCCTGCGCCACCGAGAATACAAGACGCCTCCAACACGGGACTTTAACCCACCGAGGGTAGCTTGTACTCCGCCATCTCTCCACTCCGGTGCGTGGTTGCCATTCGATTTGGCACACCCCGAGATCGAGGCTTACCAAAGCATGTGGTTGGTACTTGTTTCAACTTATCTTTGTGAAAATAGATAATCGTGCCTTTGACCCAACGGTCTTAGGCGCAACATGCGTTCAACAAATCCCGATAACGCTCAAGCTTACAACGAACGATTGCTTAATAGACACGGCCCCGAAACACTACATAGAGACTCCTTCTCAATGCAAGTTATCCGACCGGTCTCAAATTTAACATCTCCTCCATTCTCCATATATGAGTCATCATTGAAAACATATAAAACATTTTTATGGAAATCTAAATATTAAGCAAGGCATAACAACTACGCATTTTAAATAAAACAGGTTATCAAGGATGATATTTCAATAAGCAAGGTTGGTCATGCAAGCAATTAGGTTATACTCCACTCCTATTCACCTAATGCATCATATCATCAACTTAAGTGATATAAAGTTTTGTAAAACATCAAGGAAGGGTTAAATGCATCAGGGGGCTTCCCTTGGTAGTTGTCGAAGTCGGGCTCGGGCTCGTATCACGTATATCAAAACCCACTTCTATAGGACACCTGAACCTCCTCGAAACTTCTTCAACTTTGAACCCTTCACTAATGTTCTCTACACGAAGTAAAATGCATGCTTCAACATGATGCCATAATGATAAACATGATGCTTGGAAATGCATGAAAGTAAACATTCACTTGAGTACAACTTTCCTTCACGATAAAGTTACAACCCAACAAAACCAACCTGTTGAACTACACTACAAGATATCATCACCATTGCCTAAGGAGTTCTCAAGGACCATTTGATTGTGGTATGATCCTTTCTCACAAAACAATCCCAAATCACCCATCTAACCTAACACTTACTTTTCTAATCAAATAAATAAGGTATCAAATTAAAAATAGATTAACTATTTCTAAAAGACCCCAAACTTTTTCTACAAACAGATCCTATCATAAAAAAAAGTACCAAATAAAATTTTATGAATTTTGAACATATAGATAATTTTATAAAATTCATGGAAGATACACTTTTCAATTAAAGAAGATAATTTTTAAACATAACAGAACAGGTCAAAATATAAGTTTGATATTTTTCAAACATCTTGATAACATAAACAAAGACACACAAAAATTTTCATAATTTTTCAAGTCAGTAAATATTTTCCTATGAAATTTGGAAGAAACAACACATTTCAAACAAACTTAAATTGACAAATCAATTTTTAAACCGAAACCCGGCCATGGGCGAATCTGGCCTTTCGGCCCGCAACACACAAAGAGGCCGGCCCGAGAGACTGCATGCCGGCATTGTCGGCCGGACGGCCCGCGGCTGCGGCGGTGGCGGCGCCGCCGGCGATTTCGCGGCGGCGAGGTATCCGGCGACAGCGGCTTGCACCCAAATACTCCCTCGACCCAGCGCAGATCGATCTAGGTCACAAACATGGTGACAAAAAGGGCCGCCGAGCTTCGCCGGCGACCATGGCGGTCCGGTGGGCGGCGACCGTGGCCTTGCTCGTCGGAGCTTTCTCCGGCGACATCGAGGGCACTGGCGAATCCGGCCACGATCGCGACCCCGAGCCCTCGACTAAACGACCCTAAACCATCCTACAACGGACGCGACCATGCGCGCGGCGCGCCATGGCGGAGCTCCGGCGGCGGCGACGGCGTTCCGCAAGTCCGGTGCGATTGGGTTCAAACCAAAACGTGTTACAAAGACATCGGACCTCGGGAACACGGTGCTCACGTTGCTTTTGCTTGAAGCGGGCGGAGCTTGGTCGTTGACGGAGCGGCGGCCGGCGGTGGACTCCGGTGGTCACGCGGCGTTCGGTCGCGCGTCACGGACTCATTTGTGAAAATGGGCGGCGCATCGCGACCACGGCATCAAGGCAATTCGAAAACACTAGGCGGTTACCTCGAGGCTCACGAGAATGGACGAGCGGCGGTGAGGTCGTTGCGGCGCTCCGACCGGCCGTCGAGGAAGGCGGCTTCGTTCGGACTACTTTGGTGACGAGAGGCTACGGTTTTGGGCTCAATTGAAGCGCACGGAGAAGCGAAGCTTCGGCCGAGATGGTGAGGCGAGAGGTGGAGCGAGTCTTTGGGTATTTATAGGAGGACGAGGAGGTCGTCGGCCGGCGGGATAAGGACGTCCGGCTGGAAAAGCTGGCCGTCGGGCCCCCTCCTCGTGCCGAGGGGATAGAGACGGAGCGAGGCGAGGACACGGCCGACGTGTCGAAGCAGGAGGTGGCCACGGGACGCGGCCGGAAACGCCGAGAAAAGCGGCGCCCCGGCGAAGTCCGCTTCATCGTGTTTCGTTCTCCCCCCCCCCCCAAATTCGATTTCAAAACCCTAGCGGCCGAATTTTCCAAATTACTCTCAAAATTTGAACTACACTCAAAAATCTCCAAGAATGAGATTTGCATAACTTTTCGAGATCTACACATTTCATAAAAGGAGCATCTTCAAATTCGGCCTCTAAGTTGGACTTCTCGCAAAGGGGACAAAAAGATTTGAATTTAAATCCAAAATTACTTTTAAAAACATATAAAAACTTGAAAAACTTTGTACATCAAATATGTACACAAAGAAAAACTCTACAAACCATCTTTTGGAAGTTTTTCCAAATTTGGCCTAGATTGGGAGCAATTGAAAAGGGGGTAAAAATAGGTTTTGGGAAGTTAGGGTTTTAAATAGAATTTCAAACAATTAAACCATTCAAATTTCAATCCTATGCATTCAACATAACAAGGCTATTAATTAAACTCTTTTTAGTGAATGCATAACAAGGTTCTCAAAATGGATGCTTTGCGGTGCATATGATGACATGGCCAATTTTAGTGGTATAACACCGAGGGTGTTACAGAGGGCGATCACCCTTCGTCGGGGCCCCAACCGATGGTGGATGGGGATTCTCCGCACTCGACAATGGGACCTTGCCGCTTAGCGCCCGGCGCCCGGCCAAGACGGCGCGCTTCGCCCGCAACGCGGCGGCCCTCACCCTCCGGCGACGGCGGCGGCGGCGCCGCCGATGGCGCCGTGCTGGTCCTGAGGGGCACCCCAAAGATCGGCCATGCCGGCATGAACTCCCCCGCCAACTTGACGCCCACGGCGGAGTCGGCCGGTCGGGCGGCAACGTGGTGCGGCTCGTGCACCGCCTCCGTGATGAGGGCCCAACGAGCTGTCTTTGAGGTGGGGAGTACGCTTCCGCCTTGTCGTCATCCCTCATCGCTTGTCCTTTGCTCCCGTCTTGGCCAACGTCGTCGCTCCATCGCATTAGCCGATCCGCCGTGGAGGGGAAGAATGGTGCGGCGTCCGGCGAGATAGGCGAGCCTCGGTTAGCCGTGTCACCATCTCCACCGGGGTGGTGTCGGCGAGAGGAGGCGCAGCCTTCGGGGGCAGCTGGGGGAGGGGAGACCGCAACATCGGGTCCGGCTCCTGCGGCCGGCTTCAACGACGGGAGGCATGGCGGCCACGGGGCTGCGCGGTGGTGGAGGTCACCTCCCGGAGGCTCCTGTCGAGGGCGGCGGTGGGGATGTGGGGTGGCGTCGGCGGATCCGTGGGTGGGCGGCGCCCGGCGCCTCGAGGTGCCCGACGCGACCTCGCGCATCCCGGCCTCATGATAGAAGGGCGGAGGAGGTGGATCGGTGCGAACAATTAGATCCGGACGGCGGCGGCGGATCGGGCGGTCGATCCGTCGGCGGCGTCGGGGTCTTGGGGCGGCGCCGGCGATTCAAGGCGAGAGGAGGTTTGGGGAGATGATGCGGGGCGGATCTTTGCGCAGAGGGGGCTCTGATGTGAGCCGACCAATTTATAAGAAATCAAGTATAATTCGCAATTACCGAAGCAATCGCAGTCTACACTTGAGTCCATATAAACCCGGTATTCCGGAAATCTCAGAGTGATTTCAAACTCATCAACAACACAACAGGATCGTTGAGCTCGGTAGTAAAATCCACAGGTATTTCAAACCAAATTCGATATATATTAAACATCGAGTGAGAAGTATAATTTATTACAAACTCGGGTTCAAGTACGGAAGCAAGTAGTTTCAAAAAACCAAATAGTATTTTAACGAAAACAAATATAAGGTAGTGCCGGTAGATAGTCATCCCCGCAACAAAGATGAGACAGGGGATATAGATTTGCCTTGCCCCGGCCTTACTCTTCATCAACAGGAAACAGACAAGTCTTACAGTAACCATGGTACACATGCTCACCTCGCAACAATGGAAATAAAACCCCGAGTACAAAATACTCAGCTAGACTTACCCCGCCCAAGATAAAATAAAAGACTCCAAGGATAATGATAGGCTTTATCCGGGGTTTAGCTGACTCACGTTAATTTCACGAGATAAAGTTGTTTAGTGAGCCTACGCATACTACTTGTATTTTTTCCAAGTTAAAAGGTTACTTATTTAAAATATAACCGTAGGTCCTGTATAGTCAAGATTAATCATTGCTCAAAGCATAGTAAATAACAGCATAAGTAACTTGATCAGTAAATTAACATCAGTACCATGATAATATAACATATATTGCAATAGTTAAACTACATTGCCGTCCGGGTTCTCACTATCCAGGAGAGATGGCGATTCGAATCGATTGCAAACCCGGTGGCGAATACCTGTCATAAACCAGGTCTACTTTGCAAAAGGCAAACCCAATCACTCCCGGGGACGTTACGGGGACGTAAAGTCTCGGTCTTGCCGGCTACCCCTCCTTCTCGGGCGGCCAAGTGAGCGCAGCCACGAGGGCGATGCCTCGTCGGCGCATCTTCTTGCGCCCAATCAATCCCAACCGACCACGCCAAAGGAGGAGCGATAAAGCGGACAAAGCCGGCCCCTAACATTCCCACGAGCTTCGTGGCTCACGACCCGGCGGAGCCTACTATATGAACAGGTACTTTCAACTTCCGACCACAGCCCGACAAAGTATGAGTCCTTAATCGACCAGATGGAAAGACCACAATATCCATCCAATCTCACATGTTTTACTTAATCAGATTATCAGCAGCAGCTCGACAATCACCCATGTGATTGTTCACAACATTTCCTCAAGTGACCGGAATCACTGTCTACTGCAATCATGATACTGAGCATTAGCCTAGACCACTACATAGGATAGGGTAACTTTCAACAAGGATCTCAATGCATCAACGGTTTCAACCATATTTCCTAAACCTAATGCAGGAAACATATAAAGGACGCAAGTCAAATTAATTGGAGAAATATAGGAAAGTTAGAATGCTCCGGGGCTTGCCTCGCAGAACGTCATTTGGAACATGCTCTGGGCACTCAGGAAGGTCACCTGTTGTTGATATCTCTTATAGCATAAAATATAGAGGTTTTTAAAATGAAAATAAGGGCTTAAAATGAATATTAACATAGTATAGGGGCTTGACTAACATGATTCCATGAGTTTTGGTGATTTATATATTTTCGAGGGGATTAAACAGGGAAAAGCCTAGAGTTTGCAAGGCATACGAAGCATAAACATGTTCTAAACATATTCCAAGATAACACCATTGTAAAGAGCTCATCGAGACGATCGAAATGGATATATTGTTTGCTATATTATTGAGTCCGAGAATCAAAAATATCACTGCAGAGCAGAGTTCACTAAAACGGCCATAACTTTCTCATCCGGACTCCGTTTCCAGCAAACTACCCCTCTTTGGAAAGCTATCGAAAAGATCTACACAACCGTGGTGGTTTGGGCTCAAATCCCAAGGTGGGCCCGCGGCCGCCCCTGGCCCATGGCGGCGGCCGCCGGGTGTGGGGCCCACTCGGGGCTGCTTCAGAGGTCGGTTGTCACCGCCATTGAGGAGCAATCTAGGCCGTCTTTCAAGGTCGTTTTGATCCAAGGGCTGTCGTGCATCGCCTAGGGCTATATAAGGAGACCCCCCCCTGGGGTGAAACCCTAATTCATTCGAATTCATTCAACTCTCCATTCAACGGGCTGAGACCCTAACCTCTCCTCTCTAGTTCTAGAACTAGAACTAGAACTAGAACTAGAACACCATGTAGAACTAGAAGCCCTAGAGTTGAGTTGAGGAGCAAGAGTCAAGTTGAGAGATCTAGATCAATGGCTCCCTGCGAGAGTAGCCGAGCTAGTTCTATTTTAGAGATCTAGAGCGAGGGTGAAGGCATGAGTTGGAGGAAGCACCGGGCATGTCGGTGACTCCTCTACATCTTGTACCTCAGGGATCAAGTTCCATTGGAGCTTGGTTCTAAGACTTCATGGCGGATCGACCTTTTATTTGAGTAAGTAAATTGTTCTTATTGTTCTTAGGTTCGCAACTCTTGTTTGAGTACTTTTATCAGAGGGACCCTATAGATTGGAGGAGTAGCTGTAGGTTTAGGCGTGGTGCTTAGACCAAGGTTACTTGTGGATGCACCCTACCTTCCGGAGTGTGGTAACTAACGTAGGTGACTTATAGCTGCGTTAACTCTTTTGTATTCCACCTCCCATTTGGATAGGCTTTGGCGGGATCCTTGGCTTGGGGTTGACATTCTTTGCAAATGTCTATCCCATTGAATCATTTCCCCATAAGACAATATCAACATGGCTTACAAGGATAGGAACTAGACAACCATAGAAATCTTCTTTGACTCTTAATCCTCTCCGTCCTTCTTGTCATACCTCCCCGGGTTTAGTTATTAGCTCGGTTACCCTCACACCATTCTCCTTGTGGATACGATATTTAAAACCCTCCTCCCGGGTGAAGTGCTCGCCGGTATCCGTGCGCTTGCGGATTATACAAGTTATAAATATTTCTGTGGGCTTAACAAATACCAACACCTGTCGACTCTCCTCCTTCGATGGCTTCTCCGGCTGCACCCCCTGATGAAGAAGCTCCCCTGTCGGCTCCTCGATCAGCTCCTCCAACACTTCTCCCGATCCTGGGATGATGCATATGATGGAGAAAAGAAATGATTACAATTACATAACCAAATACTTGCATAGAATAAGATTTAAATGATGGATGAATGTTTCATGATGCATGCTATTAGTAAGTGGATATCTCTTCCGTAGAAACACAATTAATTCTACACAAAAACCCTAACCACCTACATCAAGCAAACACTTAACTCACTAATGACAGGAAATGGCAGCTTGACATGCTGTCACTAAAACAGTCCTACAGAGAGTTCTACAACTCCAAATTCAGTGAACAAATACTCTATGGAAAGCTAATGAAATTTCCTACAAAACATTCTATATCACCCAGACCTGAATCTGGCCTTAACAGCCTCGAAATCAGAGAAAACCGAGGCTCTGTTTTCCAACCATTCATCACTTACAACCACCATAACTTGCAAACTACTCATGTAAAACTTATCAAACTTGATCAGCAGGTAAACAAAGTAATTATCTACCAAATAAATCTACTGGAGAATCCAAAAGATAAATTAAAGGACATAAAATAATATGCCCTATCAAACACTACACATGCACACTATAATTATATAAATGCTAGGAATAATAAATTGACAAAACTGCCAAGCTTACCAAACTAAGCTTACTAACAGATCCTATCCATGCTAGGAACACACAATAAAAATACTAATACACCTTACCTTCACATAAACATGTATTTCTAAGCTAATTTCCGGGCAACATAAATATGGTAAATACATAACTACTTCAGAAAATTCTATAAAATTACCAGGGCATCTTACTGTCATAACACAGCTACCATAAAAATTTCATGGCAAGATCATGCACATACAGCTCTACACAAAAATGACAAGTTAACACTAAATCCATGCATGAAAATACTTTGTACTATGAAAAGTGTCAGACAACAGATTTCTGAGTATGACAAGCTTCTAAAACCTATCAAACACAAACACACCTAGTCTCACATCCAAAACCCTAATATTTATTTTTCAATGAATTTCTAAAGATCACCTTGCAAATAGCTCATAATTAGAAAATCACATTTCTTCTACAGAACATACCATGCATGACATTTTTCCTGGATTCTACTCACAAAATTAGGAACATTTTGCACAGGAAGCATATTTTTATCTTGCACCAATTAAAAGATATGATTTTCCTCAATTTCCATGCATTTATGGCCATAAATAAAACTCTATATAAAAGTTATCAGAAAATAGAGTTTCATAATTTTATACTGTAGGCTATCATCTAACAATCATGCCAAAATTTGTTTCACTCAAAAACACCTCAAAATGACCAAGTTATGAATTTCTAAAGATTTAACCAAATGCGGGAAAACGAAAAAGGATAAAGAAAAAGAAATCGGGCGGGGCCCGCACGCCAGTGACCCAAAACAGGGCACGGCCGGCGCAGCGGCGGATTTTCGCCCGACGGTGACCAAACTAGGCAACCGGCTACTCTAATCGACTCTACGCGACGAGACAAATGCAATGGTGCCCTTGGTTTGCATTGAAACGGACCAAAACGGCGACGACGGCAGACGGCGGCTCGCGGCGCGGGCGGCGGCGGACCGGCCGTTCCCGGCGACAGACGGCAAACCAAGGCCCATTCTCGACTCTAGGACACCTAACTAAGACATGCAAGCAAGCTAGAAGCTCTACGGAGCAACAACGGCGAGGGAGAGGAACGCGAGCTTGGCGGCGGTCACGGCGTAGCGTCGGCGATGGCGCGCCCGGCGAAATGACGGCCGGATCCACTCATCCAGCTAGCTTACAAGCTCAAGCACCCTAAAGGCGACTCTAAAAACACGAAAAAGAAAGACCTAAGCTCGATCTACAAGCTCGGCGGCGTTTGCCCCAACGGCGGCCATGGCGGGCTTCGCCGGCGGGCGGTCGGGACGGGAAATGGGGTCCTTACCCCGGCTTTTACCTCGATTCGACGACGGCTCACGAGTAGAGCACGACGTAACGGAGCTAGGGATTCACTTTGGCGAGGTTTGGCGCGGTGGTGACGGCGAAACGCTGGCGGCGGCGCCATGACGACGACGGGCGACAGCCGGGCGGCGCTTCCCTGGCGAGGAAAGCGGGTGGCGGCGGCGGTGGAGTGGAGCTAGAGTTAGGGCGCGGCATGGGGCGCGGTTTTTAAGGCGCGTGGGTGAGCGGGCGTGCGTGTCCGAGCCGTACATCGGGCGGCGGACGCGGTGGCCACGTCGCCCGACGCTGTCGGCCGAGAGGCCGGCCGAGCAGGCCTCCTCCTCTGTTTTTCGACAGGTGGTCTCGGTTTTTGGCCTGTACATTGAGATCCGTGCGGAATTTGGAAAAAGTCAAAACACTGATTTTGTAGAGAATTTCATAAGCTACAAAACACTCAATATGATCTTTTTTCTAATTCGGCCTAGATTTGGAGATAAAAATTAAAAACAGTAGGGTCACACTCATCCATTCAAAACAGAGTTTGAATTCAACTCAAATTTGACTCAAACTTGTGGGCACTATTTGGATCATTTGCAAGCCTTTTCACAAGAAACTTATAAAAGATCTTTTGATCTACATAAAAAGTACTACATTTCATCTATAGAAAACTTTTGCTAGAAACACTTCTATCAAGCACTTTTGAAAGGAGTTTCAAAATGACTCAAAGAGGTTTGACACTCTAGGGCTAATTTATAAAAATTTTCTAAATTGAATCTCAAGCTCAAACATGGTCCTAAATTATGTCAAAAATATATCTAGGCACAATCTAGGTCCAAAACATCATTATAGCAAAGATCTTATAGTAGCTAGATCAAACAAGCATAAAATGAGATCAAATCAAAGTGAATGTCATAAGTAATATGATTATGCATGAAATGATGATGATGCCATGCAAATGATCATGCTTTCAAGATGCTTAACACCTAGGGTGTTACAGGCTCAGTGGTGGAGGATCCGGTCAGCAGGGGAGGCAGTGGCGGGCGCCGACGCCGGCCGGCGGCCCGGCGCCGCCGGGCGGGTGTGGGGTGGAGGCGGCCAGTGGCTAGGGTTGAGTCGCATCGGGGCCCTCTCCAGCTCAGCCCACATCTGCGTGATTTGGGGTTTCACTACGATAATTTATATAGATTGAGGCTGTTTTGGATTGGTTGACTAAAACTTTAGTCACCCATGTTTTAGTCACTTTTAATCATTTCATTTCGGATCACTAAAATTCAAAAGGTAACTAAAATTAAGAGTTAAACTACCCTCAACTTTTATATTTTAATAAAGTACTTTTATACGTGGGTCGTAGACGAAACACACCCGCGGCCTGCGCGCACGAGCCTCCTCATTGGCAACGCCACGCCGCCCCCACCTGGTGCTGCCGCCACCTTGTCCTTTGGGAGTCGGAGTGCCGGCAGCCGGCAGCGGCGGCATTCCGCTTCTTTCCGTGCTTCAGTGCGGGCTCGAGGCTTGAGCGATTGGTTCTGGTCCCTGCACGCGGCGGCACCCATGCGGCGGAGCGGAGACGGCGTCACCACGCGGCGGTTAATCAACGAACCCTTCCTTTCGATGTCCCCATTGCCCCCATACGCGCTTTAATTTCTTTTTATATGTATTCTGTTCTTGTGCTTGAGCACTTATAGCGATTCTATTCGACGCCCTCTGTTTCTTGGATTAGACCGTCCGAACAGCATTGTTCTTGTGCACATTATCGCTGTCCGGAAATCCATTCAGAGAATCGAGTACAAGAAGCAGGAGCATTCAACTGACCATTACCCTGTCATGTTCCTGTAGGAGCTCCGGCGGCAGCAGCAGGTCTTCGAGTTGCTCGCGCGAAATCGATTGGATTGCAGACGAGGTGCGGCCACACATGAATGGACTCTTTTACTGTCCTGAATGAAGTTTACAGTGACTGGAATCAGAGCTGACATGTGTAGATCAGAACTAGAGTCACTTTGTTAGTTTGTTGCATCTTTTTAAGCCTTTTGTTTAAAATCAGTTCCGATTTGGCTTCTAAATGAATCTCACCTATACAAGTTATTTCTTCGTAACTGTTAATGTAGCATGGGAGACTGCAGAGGCCTTCTAAACGATTCAAGGCTGAAGAACGGAAAAGGACAGGTAAATGTAGTCTAGTCATGGATTATGGATACATCTGAATTTTTGTACTCACATGTCTCAAAGTTCATATGTGGCTGTTTCATGGAAGATAGGTAGTGCCTTTTCTTGATCTTTTTTTTCGAAGATAGGTAGTGCCTTTTCTTGATCTAACTGGAGCAAACTATGTTAACTGATCGTAGAGGGGATACATCAAGAGTGAATAGGAGATTGCTTCTGTTGAAAGTGCTTTTCTGCAACCAAGCTAGAGCTAGTCACCCACAAGTGCATCTATATGGTACCAAAAAAAAAAAAAAAAAAATCATCTAGAGTGAGTAGTAAACTTGTTTCATGATGACTACTTCTGTAGACTGATATGATATGTCTTAATTGTTCATAAAATTCATTAATGAACCAAATAGGAGAACAAGCATAGAATAGTTACTAGTGCCTTTGGTTGTGGCATGATGAAGCTAAGTTAATGGTAGGGAATTTGGATGATATGTGTGAATTTGATGACCTGAATTGAGTTGACCATTTTTGCAATGAATATGCATGTTTGGAATTGTGTGTATCTCCATTCCATCATCAGATCATATTTGTGGTTGACATTTCTTTGACTTTGTAACACTCACAACCCCAATTTATGCTTTTCAACATCCACATTTGCTTTAATTTTGACTCTGCTCTGTAGCTGAGTGCCTATCCCACAAGACTGGTAATTCAGTCAAGAGGAGGAACATATGGTCACAAGATGTCAGTTATTAGTTTATTTCAGCTACCTTCATTTATTGTATATTTTCCTCCTGTTCAGTATTGCTAAAAAATGAACATATTTCAGGAAGATGATATTCTTATTCAAATGGTAGGCTCTCATTGCAAAAACAAATGGTCGGATATTGCACGCTCTATACCTGGTCGTAGTCGAGAACAATGCCGAGAAAGGTAAAATTTATAGGATACATATTGTTGGGTTGCTTCCCTTTATGATTCCAAATGAAAATGATTTGTCCTAGCCATTACTTTTGGTTTCTTGATCCTTTGGCAGCCTCATTGAAGGCATCTCCCCATACCAGCATGTCAATACCTGTCTACCACCTTTTAGCTTGTTCGATTTACTTCCGATAAAGGCGACTAGATGGTTGTTTGAGGAAAAGTATTGCTTTCGAGGTCTTGATATTTGGAGTGCAGTCTATTGGTACAAGCAATGCAAGTTTATTTTTATATACACTCAAGCCAACTGATAGGTCCAGCATATAGTTTAGGCAGAATTTGCCGCAGGACACCGTTAGAAGGTGTCTTTTGCTATAAACCACTAAAAAAACTTGTATTGGCCAAAAGACATCCTTCAGCATTACTAATTTGCTGCAGGACACTAAACTTGTTATTATATTTGAGTTTAATGAAGAACCACGTGAAACGACGAATGTACCATTGGCCTTTTATCATCTTGCCAAAGGAGATAAGCACACGGATGTGTTCATCCGTTCGCTCATCTCGCACGGAAAAAAAGAAAAAGTCAGATGATGGTCCCAAAAGAAAAAGTCAATTAAATTAACTCTGAGGTCTTAAATATCTAAGAGAAACCTTGATTGCCATTACAACTTTCTGTAGCACTGTTTATAACCTGAGTGCATGTTTTCCTGAGAACGCATTCTTTAACTAAAAGACACCTTTGATCCACTTTAAGAAAGTATCAATTGTCTAGTGTGTTCATTCAAGTAACCCTTATCAAAAAAAGTAACCCTTAGCAAAACTTGGTGATTATTCTGCTATGGTTCTTTTCAGTAATAATATGTCATATTGCAAGTCTAGGACCAATGACCGGGAGTACTTGCTACATACTACAGTCTAGCAAAGCCTGGCGATTAGAGAGCCAACACATATTTTGAAAACGTTATTAACTTCTTGTGCTATACACCTATTTACACAATGGTTTTTTTTTTCCAAACATGCCTGGCATTTATTTCATTTAAGAGGAAACTCATTACTGGGTGACGGGTAAATTTTTTTGAATCAGTAGTTACAGTTATACCTATATATTGTAATCTTTGTACAGATTTCTATATTTGAAATTCATTCTTTCAAATCTGTCTCAGAACTAACTGAGAATTTGCCTTTGTGAAATTTGATGATCCAGATGGATGTTTTATCTTAACCCTGCTGTGAACAACCAGCCATGGTCAGAACAGGAGGACACAGCATTGATCCGTGCTCATCGTATTCTTGGAAACAAATGGTGTAAGCTGGCTAAACATTTTCCTGGCAGGTGAGGTCATGATATTGATACAGAACTTTTTTTTTAGTGAACTGGAGGGGCAGAAGCCCCTACAGAGAGATTTATTTTAAAAAATAAAGTCAGAGTACAACAAAAAAAACAAACAGCACAGCTAACAGAACTTGAAAGACCAAATGTCACCTGTTCAATTTGTACCAGGTCCCTACGGAATAGTAAATAGTAATTTGTACTATCTGTTATATCATTTATAAGCTTCCTTCGATGCTATTTATCAAAAGACCATATAGCTCATATCCAGTCATTAAATAAAGTACTGCTAAAAATATAGATGAAAATTACTGAAGTTCACAGGTATCTTTTTTCCTTTTCATAATTTAAGTGTGGTTATCTTGTATTAGGTTATGTTGCTTTCGGTCCTATCTTTGAAAGAACTCAGTGCACTTTTAATCACTTTATCATGCTGCCAACGGTTTTGTGATTCCAGGACAGGGAAAGCAATTAAGAATCGCTGGAATACACTTAGAAAAAGGAATTCAGATTCTGGCAGAGGTTTGGCTAAAAATAATAAATGCTCTGGCACCATTAAGAGTGGCCATGATTCATGCATAAATATTCAAGTTGCAGTGGATTGCCCAATAAGACCCAAACCAGAACAAGGATTCACAGAAGATGGTAGGAATGCAGCACTGAAGAGAAAGGGTTCTGATTCTATGCCCAGTGAATGTTATGTTTCAGTCAATCTCTCTGATCGGCAAATTTCTAGGTCTAGTTTGCCCGCGGTAACCAAGGAAAAAGAGGTCTTGCCATCAAGTTCAGTGGTTCAGAAGGTCTCTTGTGTTGCAGCAAATTTTCTTGAAGCTCCACTTAACGGTGTAGATGCAGGCTTGTATCCAGCTCATCCTGATCATGTATCTATTCATGATCATTTTGATGGCATATGTAGCAGTGCCAATCCAGAGTCACCGGAGCTACATCTGGCAAACATAGCAGAGCTTCTGGACATGCCATATTGTGAGAGCTTGATGATCGTTCCACCTGATTCTCCAAATGATGGGAACTCCATGTATGGGACGGGGAATTAGTTTGAAAAAAATAATAATCAGGAACTGCATCTACAGTAGGTCAAGAAAATCAAGAATCTGTCCTTGATGTTGAGATCCTTATAACATATTTATCTGTCCTTGACCTTGAGATCCATGTAACATATTTATCTTGAGATCCTTGTAGGATGAGTGGATATGCGTGAACTGTACTGTGTAACCGGGAAAAACCCTGTGTTGTAACTAGTTACAGAATTTTCCTGTGTTGTAGAATGATCGATGCACATGCATTGATGCGTGCATACCTCCTGTGTAGTACTCCTATTGGCTATGCAGAAGAGCAATGCTAGCAATGCGTGAGCATGCATTGATACGTCCAGAAGATTTCTCAGGCATAACATCTTCAGAGAAATATTCGTACCACAGGGCTGAAAACCTGCGGTTGAGTGTTGAAAGATTTCTGTGATTTCTCAGTGCCTGAAATGCTGGTGGTAATACGCACTGCTTCAGAGTACAACATAAACTAACCGATTTTATCAGGCCAATCCACAACCAGAAAATGGATATTTCGTGAGAGGAAAGACGTGACAGTGAGAAACAAACTCTCAGGAAAACAATATTCATGAGAGTAATGTAACTTCCGGCAGGTAAACGTATTTTCGTGAAAGTGCTCCACACGCCATCATGAAAATCAGTTGTTTTCATGAGAGTAATTAAATACTCCCATAAAAACTTATTTTCATGAGAGTAATCATTTTTATGAGAGTCAAATTCCACTGCCACGAAATATGGGTTGCTGCCTTGCTGGTCTACAAAAATAACTGCTTACTAGAAATTCAAGAACATGAACAAAAGTTTTCTTCTTCTAATCTACAGCAAAATTTTGTAACCAGTCTTTCTCCCTCATGCTACTCCAAGTGTGGTGAGTTTTTTTCTAAATGTTTCTAAAACCATGATCTATCAATTTATTGTGTTTATGGCTATTATATTTGTAATCTTTTCATGTGACTTTATTCCATCAATTCAAAATTTGGATTTCAAAGAATGGAAACTTCAAACAACATTTTGAAGTTTTTTCATAAATGTTTCTAAAACCATGCTCTATCAATTAATTTTGTTCTTACAACTATTATATTTGTAATCTTTTCATGTGACTTTATTCTATCAATTTAAAATTTGGATTTCAAAAAATGGCAACTTCATACAAAATTTCGAAGTAGTAAATGATTTTAGCTGAAAAAGTCATCAACATAAAAGTTGTAGAACTGATCAAGATCTATAACTTTGATTTTCAGTCATTTGTTCATTTGACAAAAGGTGATAGTAATATTATTAACAAGTTTTATGTATCTCTTTTATAGTTACATTAACTATATAGAAGAGAGTTATAAGACAGATATGTAAAATTTGTGGACAATGTTAGTATCACTTTTGTCGGATGAAAAATGACCAAGTAAAAAATCATAGATCTTGATGAGTTATACACTTTTTGTCATGAACCAGAATGGGCCAGCCTAAGAGTGGCTAATTGGGCCAAACGCGACGGCCGCCGGCCCAGAGGGGGGCCGGGAAAGCTGCAGGGGGCCGGCCCCTGCCGCCGCCGCTTCCCCTCTCTCGTACGACTCCGAGTTTGCTTCGCTTTCAAGTTAGGATTATCTTAGGTAATTTTTGGTGTGCAAGGGGCTATCTCATCTATAAGGGAGACCCTTATTAGGAAATAATAAAATAGGAAATTGCTTGTAAAAGGTATCCCAGTCGTATAAGGGAACCTTATAGAGATTGCTTAGATTACAAGTCCCACTAGTCGGGCTATATAAGCAAGAGGCATGTAATCTCTAGGGGATAAGCAAGCAAATAAAACATATCTATCGTTTTTCAGCTCTTGGTCTCCTCTTCCCCCCCGCGCCGCGCCCGCCGCCCCCCACCCGCAGAGCGCCGCCGGCCGCCCACGGCCGCCGCCTTCCCTTCCCCGACGGCTCCTCCACCTCGTTGCTCATCTTGCTTGCTCGTCGCCGCCGGGCGAAGCTGCAGCCCCGTACGTCATCTCGGAAACTCCAACGGTCGACGAGCGTGTGTCAATTCCGGCCCAATCTAGCCGGAATCGGCCGCTGGTATCCGGAGACCAGGGCGATTCCCCACCACCCATGGCTTCCGAGATGAAGGAGTTCACCGCGGCGCTTGAAGGCGCCTCGACGACAACCGCGCCCGGATCAGCCGGCGCTTCGGCGACATGTAGGCTCGTCTTCGTCGCATGGAGTACGCCCCGCATCATCTCGAGGGACCCCACCACGACGACCAAAGCGGAGGACAGCCTGGGCGGCGGCCGCGCCCGCCGGGCAGGGCCGGCCCCAGCGCAACCCTGGCCGCCGCCCCCTCCCCGCCCACGGCTCGACGCCGCGCTCCGACCCCGCCATCCTCCAGCTTTCGAAGAGGAAGATGGCGTTGTACATGGCGCACCAGCCGCCATCGGCGTCATCCTCGACGACGACTCTTGCAAAGACCGGCTGCCCTCTCCTCTCCACCGACACCGCAACCGCGCGGGACTCCCCGGCGAGAGATGGCGTCACCCGCGGTGCCCCCGCCCCTTCACCACGCGCCACTGCGGCGCTCACGTGCTCGACCCGCCACCCGCGACGCCCGAGTACCGTGCTGCCACCGCGGCAAAGATACCCTCCCCGCTTCGCCACGCGCCCGCAAGTCCAGGAGTTCGATGGAACCGACGACCCGACCTCCGGATTCGCAGGCGGAGCTCTTCTTCGAGCTCAATTTGGACATCAACCGGACTACTACGTGAGTTATCTTCGCCTTCCACCTCACCGGTCTTCTTTGCTGATGCGGTACATCGACCTGTCAAGAAGAAGTCCCTTTCGAGTGGGACGAGTTCATCAGCGCCCTGCGACATCACCGGCCCGCACCAACACCTCGGCGTCATGGGGGCATACGCGCCGCCCCTGGGGGCAAGGCCCGGACGACTACATCGACGCCTTCGAGGTCTATGCTTCACGCATGGATTTTGAGGGACAGCGCCACCGCGTCAGCCTCTTCGTCGAAGGCTTGCGCACCTCGCTGCGGACGGCACTCGAATGGTTCGAGCCCCGTTCGATGGAGGAGGCCATCGACCTCGCCCGCCAGTACAACGACGACGAGCCGGACGACGCCGAGCCGGGCGCCGGCAACGGCGCTGGCAACGCCGGCCACCACGGCTACACCGGCAACATCGACGACGACATCATGGCCGCCCTGGTTGACCGCATACCAGGCCAGCAGCGTCTCGCTGTTGCTATGGACGACATCGACGGCCTGACGTCGAACGACATGATCACGGAGCTGCACCTGGCCACGACGACCAACAAGGAGCTCGGGATCATCTCCAACGCCATCGAGCTGCGGGCTACAGCGCCAGAGTGGAGCCTCCACTATGGCATCGTGAGGTACTTCCACCGCTACTACATCCCCGCTGCTTCAGAGCTTCTCCAGGACTTCATGCTGGGGGAGAACGTCCCGCTGCATGGCGTAGCAGTGGGCTTCCACCTCCCCAATCGTCCCCGGGAGGATCAGGCGTTCCCGGCAAGCGTCCTTCTTCTCCAGCCACGCCCCGACGAGCGGATCGAGGGTGCCACCGTCCTCCTCTTCGACAACAACGGCGACGTCTTCTTCCGCATTGGGAACGTCACCGTCGGTGCAGCATGGACACAGGAGATCCAGCTGGGGCCGCCCGTGAGCACGCCCAGCGACCTCCTCTACGGCTGCCTCCTCGACTTCACCTCCTCGCCGCCCACGTCGATCCGTCACGTCTACTGCAGGCAGCTCCATGCTAAGGTGACAGTGCCGACGACCTACACCTACACGTCTCCTCCGCCGACCCGCCAGATGATCGAGCTGTCTGGGACCCTCAGCGCCTCCGTCATGCGTCGTGCATGGGCGGAACGTCCCTTCGTGCAACCCCCGCTGAGCTTCAAATTCAGCATCTACTTCGGCGACCTCCACCTCGACTTCTCCTTCGCCGATAAGGACGCCAGTGTCTGCAACGACGACAACGACAAGTGCGGTCCTCTCGTCTTCTACTTCGGGCCTGGAGTGGTCACCTCCCCGATCGGTCTGCCCTTCGCCCCTACGTGGTGGGTTGGGCGGCACGTGGACGCGCCGCCTCGTCGAACGGTGGGGAGATGTCATGAACCAGAATTGGGCCAGCCTGAGAGTGGCTAATTGGGCCAAACGCGACGGCCACCGGCCCAGGAGGGGCCAGGGGGGGCGCGCGTGCGCAGGGGGGGCCGGGCCGCCGCCGCGCTTCCCCTCTCGCACGACTCGAAGTTTGCTTCGCTTTCAAGTTAGGATTATCTTAGGTAATTTTTGGTGTGCAAGGGGCTATCTCATCTATAAGGGAGACCCTTATTAGAAAATAATAAAATAGGAAATTGCTTGTAAAAGGTATCCCAAATCGTATAAGGGAACCTTATAGAGATTGCTTAGATTACAAGTCCCACTAGTCGGGCTATATAAGCAAGAGGCATGTAATCTCTAGGGGATAAGCAAACAAATAAAACATATCTATCATTTTCAGCTCTTGGTCTCCTCTTCCCCCGCACCCGTGCCGCCGCCCCCCCCACATCGTCGCCGCCGCCGCCGCCTTCCCTTCCCCGACGGCTCCTCCCCTCCACCTGTTGCTCGTCTTCTGCCGCTTCGCCGCCGGGCGGCGAAGCCGCAGCCCCGCACGTCATCTCGTAAACTCCAACGGTCGACGAACGTGTGTCAATTCCGCCCAATCTAGCCGAATCGACACTTTTATTTTCATGATTTTTTTACTAAAATCATTTACTCTTTGAAAGTGTTATATCAAGTTGTCATATTTTTAAATTCAAATTTTGAATTGATAAAACTAAGTCACATGAAAAGGTGATCAAAATGAAAGTTGTAGATCTCGATGATTTCAAAAACTCAGAGTGCACAAATTGTCCATTTGAATTCATTTATAGTTTACAAAAAATAATAATCAGAATAACTATGAACTTTATAAGATATTAAACATAAAACTAACATGAGACGGTAATGGGCCATTGATTCAAGTTCAAGGTCCAACGCCTTGATTGCGCCCACGGAATATAAAATGGAGCCAAAACCTTAGCTCCCACAGCCTCTCGCACCGTGCCCTCTCGAGGGCAGTTAGGTGCCGCCCCGCCCTTTGGGCTGGACCGCCCACCTAACAGCTCACCGGCGCCCCAAAGATCCTCTTCCTCTTCTTCCTCAAAGCTCTCTTCCTCCTCGCGACAAGCGCCCCGCTCCGCCGCCTCCGCCCCCCGCCGCGGACGCCCTAGGGTTCGCCGTGCCGCGCCCACTTGGGCTGGACCGCCCCACCTAACAGCTCACCCCGTGTTGCCTGCGCGCTTTATGCGTTCAAGGTTGCGAGAGAAACAGAGGAGAGAGAGGCATTGAGGATAAGGGAGGGAGTAGGGATGAAAAACAAAATGATAATTTCAGAGTTTTTGAAGTCATTTTTGAGTTTTTTCTGTTTTTTATGTCCGAACAGAAACAAAAGTGGTAACCGAAAAAATAAAAATGATAATGGTAAAAATAAATGGAAACAAAAGCGGAAACAATTTCGCGCTCTTCCGAAAGTTTCCGAAGATTTTCTGTATTTTACTAGTAATTTACCGTTGATAATTACCGAATCAAAGGCACACACAAGCAACATGCATGCACATAAGACAAATACTTTTTAAAAAAAACTAACTATATGGCAAGGATTGCAAACATATATGAACAACCTCTACTGAAGAAGGAGCTCTACTAATTCATGTTTTTATCACTATGCTATGTCAAGTTAACTTAGAATTTAATCGTTTATTTGTTATTGTCAAGAACTGTGGTGATGTTGCGAAGTTATATGGCTTTTTCTCATTTTCTAAAGTTTGGTGTGTTTATCGTTTTTGAGGATATCGTTATCATAGATTTCGACCGTTGTCGCTATATTTTTCGACCAACTATATCGTTTTCGAAGTTCCTGGAATACCGGGCGCCGCATTCTTTTTCCGACAACATCGTATCAATTTCATTTTCGTGAAATAAAAAAATGAAAATGATTTGGCCTCCTTCCGATCGTTTCCATCGTTTCTATACCGTATTTTTTATCTTAGACATCGCACATGGTTTTTATCATCGAGACACCCCTTAGACCCCCTGTTAATCGAAGTTTTATTCTCGTTTAATAGAGTGCCACCGTACCACGTAACAATGAGTTTTATTCTCGTTCAATACATACATAGACACGGTACCACGTACTCCCTCCATCCCAGAATTGTGGTCGCCGGGGACGGACGCGGCTACCAACGAAGGAAGCAAAATACCGCATGCCCCTACTCTTCCATCGATGGCTGTGTTGTGGTCCCGATGACTTGCCTCCATGCCCCACTCATTCTCTCTCCACTCACTTGGCTTCTCTCACATGCGCCCACACAAACTCAGCTTCTCTCCCCTTCTCTCTTCCCCAAAGCAACACTGCACCGCGAGAAAAGGTGGCCTTGGTACCGCCGGCTGGCCTAGGAGGCTAGGATGCCCGAGTAGGCAATGACAATAATTTCGGGACGTAACAATTGTAGCCAAAACGATCGTAATTTCGGGATAGAGGCGGGGTTTTTTACCGTTCGGTTTACCGCGGTAAATCAGCGTAACCCGTTTTTACCGGCCGGTCCGGCACGGACGGGCTTCCAAAAAAAGAATTCAAATTCAAAATTTGAAAGTTGAAAAAAAATCATGAAAAAATTGTGTAAAATAGTTCGTGATTTATAGAAGCCAACGGTGTAATACTTTTTCAAATTTGAGTTCGTTTGGTATAAAAAATTTGAATTGAAGTTTGAAAAAAAAAAAAAAAAGAAAAATAATACCGCCCATTAAGGCCCATTAAATCATGAAGGTCGAAAAACATACCAAACACACTCAAATTTAAGTAATTTTGACATCATTGGATTCTACAAATCATGAAGTATTTTTAGGAATTTTTTAGCATTTTATAAAAAAATTACATTTTGAATTTTGAAAAAACCGTTCAAATCGCTCAAACCGCTCGGTAAAAACCGCTCAAACCGGCGGTATAAATTCCAAACCGCCCGGTTTATCGGATTTTTACCGAATGCCCGGAAATTTTGAATCCATTTGAATTCAAAACCCAAACCGCCCGGTAACCGGCCGTTTACGGTAACCGGACCGTAAACCGGACCGTAAAACCGAAACGGACCCGGCGGTTTGGTTAATCCGGTCGGTAAATCATAGAGGGAGTAAACAACTTTGCTATACATAGTCGTCGCGTCGTTGTGAACAATAACATTTGTGATTTATTTATATATTTATATATGTATTGTCGTCATTGTCATTTCTCAAAATTTCAGATAGTCTTAACACAAGAATTAATTTTCAGTAGGTCAAGAACGGCATTGACAATCGGGGCTGATCGTCGCACGTTGACAATAATTGGGTAGAGTAGACTTGGCGCCAAGGATCGGAGTGGGCGGGAGCGTCGTCCCGCCGTTTTTCGCGGGCTCTCATCATCATCATCACCCACCTCTGCTAAACAAAGCAAAGGCCCCGAGCTAACCGACCACCGGCCCGCCGCCCGCCACTCCGCCAGCGCCACCGCGCGCACGAGGAAAAGCTACTCCTCCTAGTGTATATCCCTGATCCCTCCTTCCTTGCCCGGTCGTCCCGGCCGACATGCGCCGCACGTTTGTCCCCGGCTTAAATTAGGCGGTGCCGCCGCCGCGCGCCCTTTTTAGTTTTCCGCGGGGGCCGGCCGTGTCCATCGCCCCTCGATCGCCTACCTAATTCAACCCCCTCGGCCGTCGTGCGCGACATGCTCTCTCATCCATCCCGCCCCGCCCACCGCTGCTCCCTTGCCTGAGCTGCCCGCCGCGCGGGTCGCCTCGCCGTGGGATCGTAGTAATCGGTCCAGAGCGCGGTGGCCGGGAGCGAGGGGGCGTCGATCGGGTCGTCCGGCGTGCGTTCCTGGCCTTGCTGGTTGTGGTTGCGTCCTCATCATCGATCAGCTACGGTGGCGCCTCGTGAGGCGGCGCGACCCGCCGAGTGCGGCGCGCCCGCGCCAAGTTCGAGGCGGTGAGCTGGGTGATGGTGCGCTTCCTCCGGCGCGGACACAGCCTTGACAAGCAGACCGGATCGCAGCCGCACGACAGCAGCAACCACCTCGACAGGAGCGGCAGCATCAGCGACACTACGGCCAAGATGCACGACACCCCGCCGCTTCCCAATGGGCGGGCCGCGGCGGCCGGGGCGGCGCGGTCGCGCCTGGGCGGCCGCGACGGGCCGCCGTCAGGTACACACACAAGCTCTTGTGAATCCTTGCGATTTCATTCGTTTTTTATATATTGTACGTCGTGATCCCATCCGATCGATCCTCAATTCCTCATCCTCCCTGCATATATGTCGCGTCCCAGAGCTTGACATCATGAAGGAGAAGTTCGCCAAGCTCCTGCTGGGCGAGGACATGTCCGGCACCGGCAAGGGCGTGGCGTCGGCGCTGGCGCTGTCCAACGCCGTCACCAACCTGGCGGCGTCCGTGTTCGGCGAGCACCGCAAGCTGGAGCCCATGGCGCCCGACACCAAGGAGCGCTGGAAGAGGGAGGTGGGGTGGCTGCTCTCCGTCACCGACCACATCGTCGAGTTCGTGCCCACGCGCCAGACCGCGGAGAACGGGACGACAATGGAGGTAGCTAGGGTCGTCGATCATGGCATGCCTTCTTCCCCTTCCTTCCCCCGTCGGTCGTGACACCATTTACTTGTTGATTGGCACGAACGCAGATCATGTCCACGGCGCAGCGGCGCGACCTCGGCATGAACATCCCCGCGCTGAAGAAGCTCGACGCCATGCTCCTCGTGAGTGGTCCATCTGTCTTGTCTTGTTTTCGATCAAATGGATGGATCAATGGTGATAGAAAATGGGGGATCCCCGCCTGCAACTGCAACTGCAATGCAGGGCTACATGGACAACTTCGCTGACCAGACCGAGTTCTGGTACGAGAAGGGCGGCGACAACAAGCGCGACGACGACAAGTGGTGGATGCCGACGGTGAAGGTGCCGTCGGAGGGCCTGTCGGACGTGACCCGCAAGTGGCTGCAGTACCAGAAGGAGTGCGTGAACCAGGTGCTCAAGGCGGCCATGGCCATCAACGCGCAGGTGCTCGTGGAGATGGAGATCCCGGAGATCTACATCGAGTCGCTGCCAAAGGCAAATAACTTTACATCGATCGCCGGCCTCTGATCCTTGTCTCAATGCAAGCAAATTAACCATGGCGGCATTGTGACCTAACAGAAGGGCAAGACGAGCCTTGGCGACGCCATCTACCGCAGCATCACCGAGGACACGTTCGACCCGCTCGAGTTCTTGGCCGGCATGGACCTCTCCACGGAGCACAAGGTGCTGGACCTCAAGAACCGCATCGAGGCCTCCACCGTGATCTGGAAGCGCAAGATGCAGACCAAGGACTCCAAGTCGTCGTGGAGCTCCATCGTCAGCTTCGAGAAGCGCGAGCAGTTCGAGGAGCGCGCCGAGACCATCCTCCACCTCCTCAAGATCCAGTTCCCGGGGACGCCGCAGTCGTCGCTCGACATCTCCAAGATCCAGTACAACAGGGTACGCTACTCATGGTATTCTGCAACAAGCATGGGCATGGCTGACACTGGCAACAATGGCAGGACGTCGGTTACGCCCTCCTGGAGAGCTACTCGCGCGTGCTGGAGAGCCTGGCGTACAGCGTCATGTCCCGGATCGAGGACGTGCTGAGCGCGGACGCGGCGGCGCAGAACCTGACGGCGACGGAGGCGGCGCGCCGGATGCTGGAGTCGGCCGAGCTGCCCGCCGCGGCGCGGAAGCTGGACGCCAAGGAGGAGCTGGAGAAGCTCAACGAGGCGCCGGCGTCCATGACGCTCTTCGACTTCATGGGCTGGCACTTCGACCAGGACGAGCTGATGAAGCGCAGGGAGGACGGCACGCTGGACGCCGACGGCGAGGCCATGCTCCTCAAGAAGGCGCCCAGCATGGCGCCCAAGAAGTTCTCCTACGTCGACAGCCTCTCCTCCGGCGGCGGCATGAGGAGCCCCTCCGCGCGCCACTGATCGATATCATCGTCGACCCACTGACCGGCCGACGACGTGCTAACGGCAGCAGCTCAGTCATCTACGTACGTACGATCCAACAACACCACCATGGATCGTCCAAGAATTGAGGCGACGACAATGGATCCTTTTCTGGAGACGACGGACGGCTCCTCCGATCCGATCCTTGCTTACGTGTACATAGCTGAGGCCGGGTGATCGATCGATGTTCTCTCTGACTGATTCCTTGCCTCTACGTTTCATTCTAGATGAGAAGAGGGCCGGGTGATTTCATCTCATCCACCTACTACTTGCTTAATTTCTCAACTAGTACTACGTATTTTGGACATGGCTGATGATGGCTCTCAAATCCCAAGAGCGGCTCTCCACAAGAGGAGACACTTTGAGCTCTGGGTCTATATGTATCAAACTTGCAGTCACATTGTGTATTCTTTGATTCGTTTCAAGCTAATCATTTTTCTAGACTCGTGTTGTCTTTCCAGTTTTCAATTTGTGGAGAAATTAATGCACTTCTTGTTTTCACGGATTAACATCAGAGAGCAAAAAGGAGCCTGGTCCAACCTCCGACGAAAAGTGCACAACATGACATCACTTTCGCTCTAATTTTCGCTAAATAGTAGCGAAAACCAAAAACATGCACAACTTAAATGTACAAATAAACTGACGGAAAAAAAAAAGTGAAACCATACATCTTTAACCGTGTCAAATGTGTACAGAACTACAGAATGATCCAAATTGCTGAACAGGTCCCACTCATTCAGCACTTCCAGGCTATCTCAGCATACATCCTCAACAGGATTCCATTCCAGGTGTCTTTTGACTTCAGTGAACAACGTGCCCACACGTATGTTGCTATCTACTTTATCTATGCATGTATATGAATGCCAATGAAACAGCAAAAAACCAAATATGAACTTGAGAAGCTAACTAATCCCTCATTTTCTCCCTTCTCTCTTATGGAAAAAGAACAAAGGCAATCAATCACTTGTTAGCAATTGAACCCGAACCAGGCATTTACAACATCAAACCTCAACGAATAAGTGGGAGGCTCTATGTACATTAATTTATACAGCAGTCAGGTCTCTAGATCATGCTCCTGCTGGTGCTGTTGATCTAAGGCAGTCGGGCTAGGAGCATCGTGCTCAATGTAGTCATCCGTGGCTTCCTCCTCGTCATCAGAAGATAGAAGGGATGAACCCATCCACTGCTTGAAACCATCGTTGATGCGGCGCTGCATCTCTGGAGTCACTTCCATTTTGGACTCCAGCATCTCTAGGCCCACATTGTGGGTAGTGTAATCGCCCTCGTCAAGGACAACTGCAGCTTTCCTTCTCAAGAAGAAGGCTGTGCCTCCATATAAGGCTGCCAAACCCCAGGCTATAATTTCATAGCACCAGAATAGAGGAACTGAACAAGTACTTCCAAGGGCCAGCAGCGTTGATCCAAGAACAATTGCCATCAGACCAAATATTACAGCGAAAACTACATTAAGTATAGCCAAGCAACGAACGCCACCTGCAATTCAAAACAATATTAGTGACCCAGCTAAGAAACTAATAATATTAGTGAACCAACTAAGAAATTACTTGTATATTCATGTTAGGATTTTTACATATATAAAAAGAGATATGAACAAGTAGCTAATGCATCAGTCACATAACTTCCCTTCGCTCATAGCAGGCTCTGTGCACTATTACATTGGTTTAGTAAATTTCTCTGACATAATACCGCTCATAAGCTTGAAATTATTAATAGGAAAGCCATCTACAATATCTGGACATTAATATTACTCAATACGTTATTAATAACAGATCACTAGTAAATGACTATGACTATATCACTAAATTTCAATCTCGTACACAGTGAAAAGATATCAGGGGGAAAAAGTGGATACATCAAACAATGAGGAAAAAAATTGTCTACAGAAAATGTTTAATTAAAATAATTGTATCCTTGGTTTCCTTTTTTCGCCGGAAGAAGAGACAGTCCACCACTTCTCTTAAAAAAAATGTACATGTTTATTAATAGACTGATTCAAACATACTGTTTGCACGATTCAAAACAGTTGCTCCATAAAGTCCAGGTTTGCAAACTAGCCTAATAATGCAGGCCACAGCAGATGCTTCTGCCAAAAAGCTACAGCTCAGAACATTCATTTTCCATTATTTCATGAAGAAAAGTTGCTTGAAACACACATACAAAATGGGAGCGTATGACTGAAGGTTTGTGTGTTGTCATGGAATGCTCACTAGAGGGCCTGCAGCATCTTAATATAATAGAGAATAGAGAAAATGGAGAAACATGTCTGATGAAAGGACCAATAGATGCATGCATGTTTCTTCTAAAGAGCAAATAGAAACATTTTCCCATCCTGATGTCATCATAGCAGCAACAGCAAGAAGAGGGGAGAAGAGTTCCTCCTGCTTAGGGCATGTTCGGATGCAAGGGATGACACCCTGGAATGATTACTGGCTGGAATGGTTAGCTAATTTGTATAAGCTTCATCAGCAGGAATGGTTCCTGGGCTCCGCGTTCAGGCCAAACGAATGAGCCTGTGCTAAGCCTGCCACATATGCGTGGATTGATGGTTGCGCTTATGAAAACAAGGACCCATGCCAGAAACACAAGGGCATCTGTGCCTCCCACACTCGTACTCCCTAGTGGCACATATTCAAAAGCTACCCTCCCAAATATTCCTACATATTTGCCATGGGAGAGAGGAGACTTGTTACATTTGTGCCATTTTAACAGACATGGGAAGACAACTCAGAATGCCAGCATGGTGCATGGAGGACGTATGCAAAAAGGCATTCTTGCCCCTTGGGTCTTCTTCCAGTTGCTCTCATTTCTCCCCTGCATCCACTGGCCGCCAGCCATCGTTGACATGCACAAGCTCCCGTCTGCCTCCCCTGCACCAGCCCTGAATCCTGATCTCCAGCTGGACCCGATGGGCCTGGTCCTTGATGGCAGCAAGCTTGACACCAGAGGAGCGGGGGCCGACCAAGAGGGCTCAGCGACCCACCTCAACTTTGTTTGTGCACATTCTCTGACCGTTAAGATCATGTCTGCCTCCGTCTCTGGCAACCACCATGTTGTGCTTGTCGATGTTAACCCGATACGCCAGGTATGCCGTATTCAGTATCGGATACATATTCAATACGGATACATGGCAGATACGAAGTGGATATGTATCCATTAAGTTACAAAATAAAATTAAAATTTTGGATACTTGCTCCGATGTGTATCAACCCATGTGCTTCGCTCCAGCAGCCAAATGTCTTATTGCCTTGCTATCCATTCTCCCAAGTCTGGTACATAGTCAAATTAATCTGAGGTCCAGCCTAACACCCCACATCCAAAATTTTCTTATATAGCCTAGCTCCTCACGTGGAACGGGCCTGCACACACACACATGTAGCACCTCTCTTGCACTTTCGTCCTCGCTTCATGCAAAAGGGTTAACCGGAGGTGCCACGTTTTTGAACAAGGATTTTATACCCACCCTTCTAAACAACCCACGAAAAACTCCACATGCCAAATGTGTCATATGGGCCAACAACACAACTACTGGCTTCTAACGGGCTGGGGTGTTACAGTCAACCCCGCCCCCTGTCCCCTCCCTAAGTTGTAGGGACTTATAATGCACATAGAGAAACACATGACACATCCATGGGTAGGGACCTATACGGCGTATCAGTAGTTGTTCTGTGGGGATAAGGATACCAAAAGGTCTTTATGCTAAAAAAAATAGAAAAATGTGGGGGGAAACAGTTATTACCATACATAAGCTGGATTGTTTGTAAGGAAACTTAGTGCTATATAGGGCATGGCTACTCAAACTTGTGACCAACTTGTTCCTTTTCATGTTTGTATGTGATCTCATTAATTAACCAAAAATAATCATTCTGGAGAATTAATGTTGACATGCATTACACTGTAATATAGTTTACTATGCATCTCATGACCATGCATTGTCTTTTGCAACACGTTTAGTAACTACACTAGCAAATTCAACTTGTTTCAGTGCACAATTACTTATTGCGATGTTCTGCGTGACAGATAAATGATGACTTTGTTGTGTTGCCTGGTAGACTACAATTTCCACTATCCAGACATTACAACAGCAGAATTTTCTTTCTGCAAAGTGTGTGCGGACAACAATTACCAGGAAATGCCAGCAGTAGCAACTCAAGATAGAGATGTAGGATTTGCATCTCGATAGGCATATAGAATCAAAATATTTGTTCTACCAAACTAATGCATTTCTTGCCTGCTTTGCAAACCTTAGTGTCATCCTGCAAGACAGCGATATAGCTTTTTATAGAGTGGAAAGGATAAGGGTTTCTGCAGATCTAGGGTGAGAGAATGCTGAATAATGATAATGTGCAAACAATAGAGTAAACAGGGGTAGCAATGTATCCTTTCAGAAACATTACATATTTGAATGCCTTAAAACCTGAAATGGCCTCAGAAAGCTCATAGTTTCTTAGCACCACCAAACAAAGATCGAAGACAAATCATAAATATCTTCGAGAAGGGTGCGTATGAAAACTCACCTCTTCTAGAAGCACAGAAATTATTCTCAACAACACAGATCATTGGATGCCTTCTTGGAGCAGCATATGCAACAGACATTCCTGCAAATATGTATTGGTTTAATACTTTAATGTTCAAATGGAGGAGAAAATGAATTTGAAGGTTTTTCTGTCAATGGCTTATCCTTATCTGCCAAGAAAAGGGCATGAGTGACAGAGAATGCCTAATACAAAGCAAATATGAGCTTTATCAATATGTACCATCTCAAAATATACCAACAAAAGACATAAAGCTACTGCAGCATAAACATCTCTTTCCTTCAGCAAAGCATAAGTATCACCTAAAAGAATAGCAATCTAAGAAACCAAACGACTGCTCACCTGCCTAGCCTAGACGAGTATTGCGATTGCCAGACAAATAAAACCATGAGAAGGCTGATTTGTGTTGTCGCCATGTGGAATCTAGTTGTACGAATTCCAGTATAATTTTTGCAAATGTGAATAGATACAGAAGAGGTTCTCTAACATAACTTCTACGTCCATAGCAAAGTTCGTCGATATAAAAGACCGTAAAGAAAATGAGACTGATGCCCATTTAGGCTGCATATGCAGCCAGCAATAACATAAGAGACAGGCCAAGTTCAGAACACAAACAAAGATAAATCCTGTTTTTTATACATAGAAGAAAGTCTCTTCAAATTGCAATCGACCCACGGTTTTCAATCCAAGCCCAATGTCCAATACGGAAAAGCTAATAAACACACGAACCTATCTCACACATAGTTCTATAGGGAGAAAAAAATACATCAGTGCCACGGGGAGAGCGAGTTTGTGACTCACCAGCTACAAGGTAGGTAAGCGAGGCGCCAAAGAGGACGGCGGATGGCACGAAGACGACCATCCAGTAGAAGTCGGCGGCCTCAGCGGTGGTCATGTAAAAACGCGCCCCCACGGTACCGGTACGCCTCGGGCTCCTCCTCCCTGCTGCTGGCGGCGGCGGGCAGCGCCTCCAGCATGCGCCGCTCCCGGCAGAAGGGCCGCTCGGCGGGCTCGGCGGGGAACACGATCCCGAGGCTGACGCACGCGGCGGCGGCCACGGCGGCGGCGACGCAGCAGGCGGAGGTCACGGCCAGCGGGCGGCGGAGGAGCGGCGGGAGGAGTGCTCGTCGTCGCGGAGTGCCGCGTAGGCGCGCCGCGGCATCAGGAAGGCCTGCCGCAGCGCGTCGCCGAGGAGTGCCATGGAAGGGGACGGGAAGGAGGAGAGGAGGGTGGGTGGGTAGGGTGGGCGGAGGCGAGAACCCTAGACGCGGTTTTGCGGGAGGGAGAGGGGAGGGAGGATTCGGTGGCATGGAGCGGAGGAGGAATTTCGGGAAGAAGGTGGTCAGGTGAGGAAGGAAGGAGGGCGGCTCCGCTTTAGTTTGGTTGCCTTGCGGGAAGGGGAAAACAATGGTTGTGGGGCTGCGAACCCGCGAGGTTGCTCCAATTCTCTCATTTTGTTTGTCAACGCAAAGAAAAGTTAGGCAAACATTATTGCGCTGTTGGTCGATATATGTCACTATTATATTTCAAAAATAATATATTTTTACATATTCTCAAAAAAACAATATTACATAGAATATATAGGTCTATAGTATTGATTGTATCAACGGTGGTTACATATTTTGCCTTTTATTTCTTTTATACTAATTTGAATGCTCAAAGTTTTTTTTTTTATATAACAATGTTTAAGTTTAAAGAGGGAAAGAAGGTAGGAACTCAGTGTTTGTTTTCTTCTTTTATAAATTAGAATAGAAAGTCAAATCAAAAGAATATAATTGTCACTTCACGTTGGAGGGATCTAGATTCTTCTAAAAGCGTTACGTATTCAGATTCTCTAAAAAAAAACGTTTCTAGTGGAATCTCTTTGTAAAATCGTTTGGCTGATAGGCTAAACTTATGGATATCATCATGCAACAATTTGTGAGCATCATTTTGTTGCTTCTACTTTTCTATTAAAAATAGGTAATGTTGCTCTAAAGAGAGGGGTGGGGGACCACCCGTTGAAGAGGGCTTCGTGCCTAGGAGAACCGATTGGATTTTTAGTATGAAATTGGTCCTATAAGCATGGTTTAGGGCTTGTCCAACGCTCCACTTGGCGTACTACTTCATGTGTCCACATCGACATCGAGCTCCATGTCATAGCAAGGTGCTACCTCGCGGAGGGTTAGCGATTCCTATAGAGGAGGCATAAGCCTCATCGACATAAAAGCTAGAGCAACAATTGAATTAGCGTTGTGGGATTGGGGCGATAGTGCGAGAGGTGAGGCAACATATGCATGTGAAGTCATTTCAAAGAACAAAGGTAGGAGATCAAAGTTTGTGGTAGGGACCAGAGAAGATCTTTGGGTTGGAGAAATTATAGCCTTGGTGGTAGCTCTCTTAGGTGGAACCATAATTTTTTTCTAAGGCTAACGGGAGGTACTGCGCTGCGGCTGCCCTTACAGAGGATATTAGTACCTTCAACTCCAACCTTCCATCCATGCGCGCATATGTCATTGCCATTGTTCAAGCTAAGTGTAATTTAATATTCATTGTGTTTAAAACCGTCTTGAGAGTTAAAATGAGAGATATTTTATCTTTGCTTAGGTTGCTCTAAGGAAAATTCGATTTTTATTTTCTTTTAAGTCAACTATCTTAAAATTGTTTAATTTTTGCTATGTCAGGATTTATAACATCATAAACACACACTATAATTTATATAAAGTTAATTAAAATTTTAAATGACTTGACTTAGAGCAAAGTAAATTATAATTACTTTATGTTTCACATACTACTTGCCCTTACATTCGCTCTGAGTGGCCGATGATATTAACGGCACTTTGATTACCAAAATATGGGGAACCAGTTTAGAGCAGCGACTTAGTTTGTTTATAACGTGTATCAAATCTCACACTGACTTCTTTTTTATGACATTTTGGCCTCATTTTTAAAACTTTTATTTACTAACTCTTTGATTCGGTAAATTTTGGTAACAATTCAAATCATCTGAACAATTGTTTTTTTTATCAAATGCCTAAAATTTATCCGGCCTAAAAAGTTTGAGCTTCTACCAGAAAGAACTCTGAATTGCGGAAACAGAGGCGTCCCCTGTTCCCGAAACTAGCCTTCCCTTCACTCCTGCTGCCGGCGTGCGGAGAGGCCGGCCGGGTCGACGACGAGAGGAGATGACGTTGGCGGCGGGGCTGGGGTACGCCCTGATCGCGCTGGGTCCCGCCTTCTCCCTCTTCGCCGGCGTCGTCGCCAGGAAGCCCTTCCTCGTCCTCACCCTCCTCTCCAGGTCTTTCCCCCTTGCCTCGCCCGCCCGTTTCTCGTGCTTCTTTAGCCGCGTTTTCAGATCGTCCGATGCCGTCTGGTAAAATCGAACAATCAGTTCATCGATTGGGGTAGGAGGTGGCGGACGTTTGTTGGAGGCGTTCCAATGTGTGGTTTCGTGAGGCAAACGCCGATTATTTATTGGGTTACTTGCTAGGGTTTAGTAGTTCCTTGCGGATCGATCCGGAGGCTGCTTGTTTGATTCAGCTCGCATGGCGCATTGGCGTGTACTGTGTAGTTTTTGAGTTCTCAATTTATCTCATCTGTTTGCGAAATCCATGAATCTGGTCTGGAATGTGTGTGTGGATCTTTAGACCTGTATAACTTACATGCAAATGATACTCTCCCTAGGTAGTTGGTAAACCAAAGCTTGCGTACAATTTACTCTAAGTAGGTGTGCATCAATGTGTAGAAAATTAGGAGTTGATCTTTTAATTTCAGTCTGAGAAATAACTGGTGTCATCAATTATTTATTGGTAGTCAACAAGAAGGATATGAGCTACAAAAAAAAAAAAGTTTGAAACCTGACTGAAAGATGCATGTGTGTGTGACTGTGCATGCGTGAGACCTGTCTTGGAGCATTTTTCTGATACATTGCTACCTCATAGAACTATCATTATCCTGACATTAAACCTCTGAGGCTCTGACTTCTGCAAGTACTGAATCTGTGTGTTCTCCAATAGAATGCACTGTTAGAAATTACTCCAGAGATTGAATTTAATGGATGCATCCCATTATCTGGAACATATAACCTGGGTACGAGTAACTTCTCGAATTATAAGGCTTAAGCTGTCATACTTTATTAATCAGTAGCAGTACTCACTACAGTCACAGATAAGTGATGTAACTTTTCTCCATTCACTTTTTTAATGCTTGAATCTTTACATTTGGTAATTTTGAGTGATATGCTGTTCTCCTTTTGTGATGACCTTATCAAGGGAGAGGCACACACACAGTCAGGGTTGGTTTGAAAGCTTTTATAGTCTTGCCAGTTAAGTCTGATCTCAATCAACGGAGGAGTTCCAACTTCAAAGTGAATATGCTTAGTTGTTTTTTTCTCAAGATAATGCATTGGTTTGAAAGAAAATATAAGTCGACGGAATCCTCTATGTTAGAATGAACAGTTTTACAGACCTGGAAATGGAAACTAGAAACTGTTTTTTTTTTGGTCTCTCTATCCATGGTGCCTTCAGACCTTGATGGTAGTACTGTGAGTTCCCATTTTCCAGCATCGCTGCCCTATATTCTTTAGTGCCTGAAACACTAATGTACATTCTCTTATGAATTTTGAAATGGTAGGATATATATTATGATTATCATATTTAAATATTAACCTTGGCTTTTATCTTTTAGTGCAGCACCTTGTTTTGGCTTATAAGTTTGATAGCCCTCTCGGGAATATGGAGGGGATTTCTTCCTATAAAATCAGGAGCTTGGTGGGCATATGCAATTCTGATCCTTACATCTGTTGCATTGCAAGAAGGCACTCGTCTTTTGTTTTGGAGGCTTTACAAGTAGGTCCATAAATAGAAGTTGACATGTCCTTATCTGCTGTGTAATTCAATATATGGGATCTGATAACAATTTTTCCAGGAAAATGGAAGAGATGCTAGATGCTTTTGCTGATAAAATATCTAAGCCACGCCTTAGTTTGAATGACAAGATGCTCATTTCTTTAGGTAAGATTTTCTTATTTTGATACAAGATGAGAAGTACCTTTTCTAGTTTTCGTTCGTAAGTTTTCTTATTTTGATTTTGATACAAGATGAGAACATCTGTTGTAGTTCTGGTTCAAGACCAAATGGTTTCTTTTCTTGGCAATTTATGTAATTATTATTATTTCCCTATTGCTGCATTGTGTTTAACCCAGATTTTGAATTTAAATGAATGTATAAATATTGCAAGTTGCACTTGTATATGTGCCAAATTATGCCCCAATTTTATAGAGGGACACGCATAGCAAAAATTCTTCCATGGAAAGAATCACTTATCATGTTATTTGTAAGCTTCTAGGATTTTTTTTTGCTAATTTGCTGGGAACAGATTCCAACAAAGTTATTAAATGCTCTAATAAATGCTTTGCCAGGGCTCTAAAATTTGTGTTCGTAATAGAAAAAGATACAGTTTCTCTAGTTGTGCATTGTTCATTTGATTCTAGGAAGTCTCCCAAACTGTGGTTTGCTTACTTTAAATCTGATGATATGCTTCTTTAAATCTGAGTTTATGCTTTTAGCCTTTTACATATTGCTTGGTAGGAACAATTGCTGTTCACTATCACTCTAGGATGACACAACTATAACTGCTACATTTACTCATTTTTTTTTTTAAAATGTTTGTGCAGCTGGTGGTTTAGGCCATGGAGTTGCTCATGCAGTCTTTTTCTGTCTCAGTCTTTTGACTCCAGCGTTCGGTCGAGCCACATTTTATATTGAAACATGCTCAAAGATGCCATTTTTCCTTGCTTCAGGCAAGTGTTTTTTTTCCCACCTTACTCCCTAATATGATTCGTTACCATGGAAGCAAATAAGCATATTCATTCTAACTGAAAAAAAAAACGAATTTGTAAGACCACTGTTCGCCTAAACAGTTGTTTAGCCCGTTTACACACCATTTAAACGCTACACAGTGGTACAGCGTTTCTGTTTAACCAGTTGTTTTGACCGTTTAAATAGCCATTTTGCCCGTTTGAACGCCCGTTTTGCCTGAATAATGAGCTAAACAGCAGGTGACCAACAGTTAACAGTAGACATGTATCTTCTTAGTTATATTTGATGTAGTTTCGTGTTTTGAATTTTTGCATGATATTTACCCTTATCCCTGTGTGCTATTTCAGCCCTAATTGCACTTGGATTCTTGGTCATCCATACGTTCTCAATGATTATTGCTTTTAATGCATATATTGAGAGAAAGAAAAGTGATCAAGTTTTTGTTCCAGTTATTCACTTGGCTGCTTCTGTGATGGTAAGAACGAGGACCTATTTGTTGTTTTGGGTTGAAACTTAATAAACATGATGATGCTTGAGCTGATTTATCTTTGTTTCAATTTTCATAAGTTTCTCTATATTGTTTTCTTCTAATATAAACATAGATGCCACGCCACAAACCACTGTGACCTTGTTAAATGTTCTTATGCTAAATCATCACTTATATATTGGTCGCTTCCAGTTTACTCCTATAGTTTACATCTACAGAGTCATGCCCATTTGTAATCAACATGAGGTTTTAATTGATGAAAGTTGAATGCAAAATAATATATGATTGCTGCAACGCAATGCAATCATGAAACAACTGTAGGCAATGACACACATAGCAACTCTTTTTATCTGCTATGGTGGTATTGTTAGTCAATGTTTCATTATGGGTAATATTCAGTGTCATGGTCAAAGCATTATCATGTTTTGATCTTTATTACGGTACTGTAGCCTATTGTGTTTCATCTACCTCAGTACTGAGTTGTGGTTGCAATATTGTTTTGTACGGAATGTTGTTGCTTTTAGTCAGTATGATCTGGACAGTACATTGCTGAACTTGTGCCTGACAGTACTGCGCTGTGTATTCATTTCAGACACTTGTTAACCTTGCCCCAGGGGGCTGTCTCATTGGTACCCCACTGTTGTTGGTCATGGCTGCGCTGACCTTGCAGCATTGCTGGCGAGTGGCATGCCAGAGATTAACTGAGCACCGGCATCAGCAGCATAACAGCAACTAGTTGTTGCCGACTAGCCAGTGCTCCTTACATCATGTAATTTTCCCATGTATGTTTGACTGAACCTTTTGATGTATTAGGACAGCAAAAATCAGGTTCTGAGTCGCGTCGTATAGATAGACGAGGGTTTATCAGAGTTGCACTGATGTTTCCATATGCAGTAGTACATGTTGAGCTGGTGAAAACGTTGTAATTGGCATTTTTATCTCTATAATCATGATTGTTAAATAGGCTAGCAATTATTATTGCTTGGATGGACTAAAATAAGTTGCTAGTTGCTTAAAAAACTCTAGTTGATCCGACTAGTCCAACTTTTAGCTAGATTAGCCTATTTTGAACTATTCAACCACTAAAAGTTATGAAAAGCTATTCTCTTTGTTCTAAATTATAAGTTGCTTAACTTTTAAAAGTAACTTTTGCTATGTGCTTATATTTAATGGATGTTTCCGTCTGTAGTAAAAAGTTGTATACTTTTTTTTTCGTGACTAGTAAAAGTTGTATACTTACAAAACTAACAAACTACAATTCATAAAAACTTTATTTAGTCCAAATGGGTTCTTAGGCATCTGTTTCTAAAGATCGCCTTGGTGGTGTTAGCTGAAGTTTGATCGCATTGGTGGTGCTATATGTGAACTAGCACCGTCTAGCACTTTGGCTCTTCCAGGTTTGATATATATTTTGTTTTGATTTGAGGTATGACAGGACGCACATAACATACTCCACAATCATATTACACGTCCACACGCGTTCATGACTGCAGACATGGAAAGGAAGAGATTATGAGGCTCTCTGCAGTACCACTTAATGTGCACACGTGCATATATCCTAATTTTTTTTTTCCCTTTCGCCAGTTTGATATATTTATGAAAGCAGGGTACACTATGAATAAAAGATGAACTATAGCCATGAAATTTATAAACTACATGATAATGTATTTTTAAAAAAATAATATGCTCAATCCCCTCAACCTTATAACATAGTTATTAGGATTATATGGACATCAAACAAGGTCGCAGTCTTGTTAATGGTTTGCTCACTCCAATTGAACTGCCCAAGAGACAACAAAATCACAAATGCTCACACAATAGTGGTAGGACCACTTCCTTCTAATCCTCAAGTTTAGGGTCCGTTTAGTGGTGAGAGCATTTCCTTCTTGAGTTCTAGCCCTCAAGTCTGGGTTGTGATTCGAATTGCCTTCTATCAATTCATATTTTTCTCTATTTTTCTCCACTCTCCCTTCATGTGGCATGCACTACCCAAACTCACTGGCTTTCTTACAGTTTGAGTCCAATTTTATAGCGAATTAAATCAGTGTTCTTTCTCATTCTAGTCCGGTCCTGGTAACTATGCTTGTATTCAGGCTTGGAACATCTAGTTGGTGCTGGAAGTTTAATTGCTTGCCTGGGTGTTTTTCAAACATTGTTCAATGACACTGAATAATTGCATGTCTAAGTAAGAGTGAATCAAAATTTAATAATGGAGAAATATTTCCTTCCGAAGTACTCCCTCTATCACATTGAAAATGTCTTTTTCGCGAGGAGAAAATGTCAGCTTTTGACTACTTGTTTGACCGTTCATCTTATTAAAAATTATGCATAAATATTATTTATTTTTTTATGACTTATTTTATTATTAAAGATACTTTAATAATAGTTTATTTTATTATTTGCATAAAAAGTTAAATAAGATGAACAATAAAATATAAAATTTTAAAAGTCAAAGCATGAGGGAGGAAGTTGGAGGCATTAGAGCATCTACAAGGGCCTTTCTAAACATGACTCTGTAAATCATTATTTGGAGAGTCATTTGCACATAAATCGTTTTCTATATTCTTTCACTTTCCAACAGCTTTTGTATATTTAGATAACCGCTTTCACTCGAGGAAGGACAACACTTGAGCCGGGTAGCCGGCCCCAGTGACCAACTACTAGGCACGCGGGACAAAACAGAAGTAGTAGTGTAGTACTAGGACAGTCGGAGAGTCGTCGTCTTTGGGATCCGAGCCTGCTCACCAGCTGACCACTGTTCCACTCCGCCGGCCTTCTCAGAGTCCGATGGCCCACCTTCCCGCCTCTCCGCCGGCGGCCGCGGTATCCACCGGCCACCGCGTCTCGCCCTCGCCTCGCTCATCTCGCTCTTGCCCTTCCCTCCCGCAGCTGAAGACGATCGTACCGTCGTCGGTAGGAGCCGCCGCGGCGGGTGCCCCTTGGTGGGCATGGAGAGGAGTGGCATCATCGGTGGCCACGGCCGCCACGGGCTCCGATAAGGCCGGAGGTGAGTGTGTGTTTCCTACGAATCGTCCTTCAACAGTGGCTCTAGCCTCTAGGCCAGTGGAGATAACGTACCTCTGCATTTTGTTCCGCTGGGGGTTTATTTCAGCCAGCGTACTATACTAGTAGCAATTTTACCTGAATTTTCAAGGGTTTCATTTCGTATCTGAGGGTAAGTAATAGTAACTTCTCTTTGACGAGTTTCGTCTGCAAATCGTCTGTGCACAATCATCTTCAAACCCGACTCATATATTTTCTGACGAGACATGTGTAGTGCTGTGGTAACTCTTCCGGACCGAATTTGAGTATTTCGATGTGCTCAGGAACTTAGAGTTGTTTAATTGTTTCGGGTGGTGGGCAGGTAGGTATTTGGGAGTTTGGCTGTTCGTATGTGGTTGTTGCCTTGCTGGCTGGCTTGTTGGTGACTTGATTGATGATGACCCTTTTGATGCCAATTTCAGGCCGGCTGCTTTTGTCAGTTGTGGGGATTCGGTTAGTAGTAGGAGTAATAGGATTGCCTTCCAAATTGTCTTGACTCCATCTCCTTCTCTTGTTGATTGGGATGAGCTGGATATATGGATGGGTAATTTTGAAAAAGATATTCTCAAGATTGTATCTGTTGTCCAATCTTCTGCAAAAGGTTGCTTCTAAATTTCAGATTCGTTTACATAATTCTGGAACGATAACGACTTTTAGCTCTTCCCCATTTTTGTTTGTTTGAAAAAAGATCTTTAGTATTAGACTTAAGTCTTTTTGCAGGTTAAAAAGAACAGAAAAATTCTGATAAAATTGGGTGCTCAATGTGGATCAGGTAGTTGCTTTTCTTTCTCTATGATAGTTTGTTTTTCTGTATCCATTGATAAAAGGAAGGAAAGTGCCAGCCTGCCAGTGCCAGGGCAGAGACATTAGACAGAAATACATTATGAAGTAAATTGTGTTTCAATTACTAAGAATGCAACACCGTCTTAAGATCAAACCTCATCACAATATTTTTCTTGGAACTAAAGAGCATCTTTGCCATGCAGCAGCGACTGGAACAATCGCCAATGCAAATGAAGTTCCTGTCTTGTCTTTCTCTGAGGTGGACTTTCTTGTCTTTTTTGTATCTCTGGTGGCACAAATTTAATTTACATCATTTGTGACATTTATAAGTCAGTGGTTGGATGCTCTCTCTTTGAGAGAAAATATATTATTGGTCCTAATTATGCTGTCTTCTTGATTAATTCTCGAGTGGTCAATACACAATTGTACATCTCAATACGCTTGTTTCATGTGTAGTTTTTTAGAACTATTGTTATGAATAGTAATGGTAAAAACTAACTCTGCGTGACTGCATCTAAAGTTATGTATGCTGCAAATGTATGAATGAATTCCTTTGAAACAACTCTTATCTGTTGTTGTACCTTCATCTCCATCCATGCTGGAAGAATCATTACAGCATTTAGGTTTTATATATCCATGCAAGTTGGCCATTGGCATACAGTAAGGGAAAACTGGTTCTATGATTGTTTACAAGGTCTCAGTTACATGATTAATTTATGTAGTTTATTCTCTTGATTGTGCTCTGAACTGATATACTTCGACTCTAATTCCATAACTGTTCCCTCAAGGTTGCCGAAAGGCTCGATACATTCCATGCGTCTGGGGCTAGGAATCAAAATTACATGGCCATGTACTCTAGTATTTTTGGTGGAATTACAACAGACCCTTCTGCAATGGTGATACCAATTGATGATCACATGGTTCATAGAGGTCATGGGGTTTTTGATACTGCTGCTATTATGGATGGGTGAGCTCTTCTAGAATAAAAATGTGAACTACATATTCATTGCAAATAGAATAACAATTATAAAACTCAGCTATTTAAAAATTTCCTCATAATATTTTTCTTATGTGAATGTGAACTACTGAACTTGGGAAGAAAATAAGAAAGCATCGTCCCTTTAAGCCTTTATATACATATTTCTTTGAATTTCTGACTGAGTGACGTTGCTATATCTTATTTTCTACATTGACATATTACTGGCAGTCACCTCTATGAGTTAGAACAACACCTTGACCGCTTCCTGAGGTCTGCATTGATGGCTAAAATATCATTACCTTTTGATCGCTCAACAATTAGAAGCATACTTATTCAAACTGTGAGTGCATCAAATTGCACACAAGGATCACTCAGATACTGGTTGTCTGTCGGACCTGGAGACTTCCAGTTATCTTCATCTGGCTGTGCAAACCCAGCCCTCTATGCTGTTGTTATTGAAAGTCCATCCTTACAAGTACCGTCCTGCTGCAAAGTGGTCACATCATCTATACCAATAAAGTCTCCACAATTTGCAGTCATGAAAAGCGTGAATTACTTGCCCAATGCACTCACCAAGGTGGAAGGCGAAGAGAATGGTGCATTTACTGGCATTTGGCTAGACGATGAGGGATTCGTTGCAGAGGGTTCAAACATGAATGTTGGCTTTGTGACAAAGAGCAAGGAGCTTCTCATGCCATGTTTTGACAAGATCCTGAGTGGATGCACAGCAAGACGGGTTCTGACCCTCGCTGAGCATCTAGTAGCTCATGGAAAGCTCAGCGGGGTAATATCAAGGAATGTGAGTGTTCAGGAAGGGAAGATGGCTGATGAGATGATGCTCATCGGTAGTGGCATTCTTGTCAAAGCTGTTGTTCAATGGGATGATCAGATAATTGGTTCTGGTAAGAACAATTATGCATGCTTATTCCATATTGCATTTCAATAATAAGAGGTGAATAGGAAGCCTCAATAAAATTATATTAGAAAGAGTTGGAGTGTGACAATACCTTTAGCCACTTAGATATTAGTTGATACTTATGGTTAATCAGACATTTTAAGCCTGTATTGAGTGCAGCTACCTAGATGTAAACCTAATTCTGAGGGGGTTTGCAAATTAATAGGAGAAAAAGAAAAGCTTCTATTCCTGTGGGTCTGGGACTCTGGGTTATAACGGTTTAGATCAAAAGATCTACTCACCAGTGATTTAGCTCCTACGTACCCATTTCAATTGTGACTTGGGAGATGACATGGCTGATGATTTTGTTTTAATAGGAGCAAGCAACATTGGTAGTAGATTGAGCACAAGAATAGTTAATAGGATTTTAACGTGTTGCTGACTTACTGCGACTCCATAGAGCAAATGCAAACTTTGTTTTTGGAGGTATTATATATCAAGTTTTGAATTCTAATTGTTTTCTTCGTTTCTTCACAGGACAAGAAGGACCGATAGCTCAAGCGCTTTATGACCTTATTCTCGAGGACATGAGATCTGGCCCGCCGTCTGTTCGTATCCCTGTCCCTTACTAAAACTGTTTGAAGTTTTCCATATGAAGGGTGAACAATGATTTGTTGGTTATCAGAGTTGTAAGTTTGGTCATGTAAAAGCTATGTGTTAAAATATATTACATCTAGGAATGCTAATCATGCAAAAAGTTGGGTTCTACAGTTGAGTTTCCCCCTGGGCTCATGGATTTTCGCTGGACATTGCTGGGCGTGTATCCTTTCTTCAATTTTGCCTTTTTCGCTACCTGATGATACCTGCCCATATCATTGGTCATAGCTGCAAGATGTTAGGTACGGTCCACACATTTCTCACTTTAATTTGGAGAGGACTGGACTTATTATTTGTTTGAGCTGTAGTAACTTGTGGCCTTTCCACTCAAAAGCTGCCTTTTGACTTCTGCTCATGAACTTTTGTAATATTGTTTAGGTTCTGAGGACATCAAAAGCTAGAATTTTCGCAAATAAAAAGCTAGAATTTTTATCAGCTTTTAGTTCATTTACTCAAAAGTAAGTTTTCAGCTTTTTAAGAGCCAGCTCAGCAACCAGGAGCTTTATGTTTCTGGTTAAGGGCAGCCCCTATGGAGGCAGCTAGGCGTAGTGGTCTCAATCGGCCATGTAGATAAAAAAATGTTGGAGCTGTCATCTCTCCACTGCAGGCTACATTGATTTATGTGCTGCTGATTTTAATATTCTCTCTCCATGTGCAGAAACCTGCTAGCTTACGTACTGCTTGCTGAGTTGCTCACTCACAGCACGTCTTGCTTTTTCTCAAAAAGCAGTAGCTTGTGACTTTTCTGAATTGAAGCACTCGCAGCTTCTGCAGGGTGCTCTGACACAGTGCGGAGCCACTGCTTGTGATGAGATGGCCGATTGACGTCTAGGTGGAGGCTGGGGCTAGACGCCAGAGTGGCGCGTTGGGCAAGCCCTAATAGAAGCTGATAAAAAGCTAAACCAGACAGGAGCTCCTCTGCAGAAGCAATTGCTGGATTGAGAACCTGAGCCATGCTAAACCAACACTGACGGATGTGTCTGTGACGAATTAGACGTGTTGGATGATCCGCAGGACCGACAAGCAGTGTGTGATATGATGCAATCAATCTCGCTCTCTCTTGCTCATGACGACTTCACTTCAGTAGAGACAAAAGCTAGTTCAGCTTGCTCATGACGACTTGAGTTGAGTAGAGACAAAACCTAGTTCAGTAGAGACGACTAGAATATATCGATCGATCTGAGTTATCATCGATCCTCATCCTATAGTCGATCAGTCACATATGGCGAGGCCGCACGTCGTGGTGGTGCCGTACCCGTGCGCCGGCAACGTGAACCCGGCGCTGCAGATCGCCAAGCTGCTACACCAGCACGGCGTCTACATCACCTTCATCAACACCGAGCACAACCACCGCCGCGTGCAGGCCACCGAGGGCCCCGGCGCCGTGCGCGGCCAGGACGGCTTCCGCTTCGAGGCCATCCCGGACGGTCTGTCCGACGCCGACCGCGGCAAGCAGGACTACGGCCGCGGCCTGGAGGTGGCCGTCAGCACGAGCTGCGCCGGGCCCTTCAGGGACGTGGTCACACGGCTCGCCCGCACGCCCGGCGTGCCGCCCGTCACGTGCGTGCTCACCACGATGCTGATGAGCTTCGCTGCGCGTGGCCCGGGAGCTGAGCATCCCGACCATGGCGTTCTGGACGGGCAGCGCTGCCTCGCTGATGACGCACATGAGGCTCCGGGACCTCCGGGAAAGAGGGTACGTGCCACTCAAAGATGAGAGCCTTTTGACCAACGGCTACCTCGACCGAACCGTCATCGACTGGATCCCCGGCATGCCGCCGATCCGACTCGGCGACTTCTCCAGCTTCCTCCGCACCACCGACCCGGACGACTTCGGTCTCTGGTTCAACGAGTCGGAGGCCAACATCTGCACCAACGCCGGCGCCCTCATCCTCAACACGTTCCAAGGCCTGGAGGCCGACGTCCTCGCGGCTCTGCGTGCCGAGTATCCGCGCGTCTACACCGTCGGCCCGCTGGGCTGTCTCCTCAGGCGCCACGGCGCGGCCGCCGGCGGCGGCGGCCTGAGCCTGTGGAAGCAGGACACCGACTGCCTCGCGTGGCTGGACACGCAGGAACAGGGCTCCGTCGTGTACGTCAACTTCGGCAGCCACACGGTGCTGACGCCGGAGCAGCTGGCTGAGTTCGCGTGGGGCCTCGCGGCGACCGGCCACCCGTTCCTCTGGGCCATCAGGGACAACCTCATCCGTGGCGGTGGCGATGGCCTCGGCCTCAGCATGCTGCCCCCAGGCTTCACGGCTGAGACGGCAGGGCGGTGCCGCCTGACGCAGTGGTGCCCGCAGGAGCAGGTGCTGCGGCACGCCGCCGTGGGCTGCTTCCTCACGCACGGCGGGTGGAACTCGGCGTGCGAGAGCGTGGCCGCCGGCGTGCCGATGGTGTGCTGGCCGGGGTTCGCTGACCAGTTCACCAACTGTAAGTACGCCTGCGACGTGTGGGGTGTCGGCGTCCGGCTGGATGAGGAGGTGAGGAGGGAGCAGGTCGCCGCGCACGTCGGCGAGGTGATGGGGAGCGAGGAGATGCGGAGGAGAGCGGCGAGGTGGAAAGAGGAGGCAGACTCCGCTGCCTGCCCCGGCGGCTCGTCGTGCAAGAACCTGATGAGCATGGTGGGAGCGCTGAAAAAGCACACCACTCAGTGATGCAACTCACAACCCTGAGGGCTCGTTTGGCAAGTGATGGGAAGAGGCATGCGAATTGGAGGTGAGAGTTTGAGGGAATAAGCGTGGGAGTTTGATTTTTGGTCTCAATCCTTAATTTGTTTGGTATGTGTTGCAATTGATAGAGGGAGTTAAAAATATAATTAGACTCCACCGTTTGGTACGTGAGCTTAGGCATGAAATTGACAACATCATTACTAATTTTAGTTTTTGTGCCTTGAACTCCGCGCCACACCTCTTTGTGCCTTGAACTCCGCCACACCGATGAAATACTGGGGTCCCCTACGGGAATAGATCGGTGGGAGTTCGGCCTCTCAACGCCCTTTCCTCATCCCCTACAACTCCTCGTCCCACGAGACAAACAACAAAGTTTAAGTCTCCTCCTCTTCAACTCTCATTCCCTCAAAGCAATTCCCCCAACCAAATGAGCCCTAAAGTCTTGAAAAGGCTCAATGCAATACCTGAAGCAACGGCCCGGCCCGGCCGTTTGGCACGGGCCGTGCCGTGCTGATCCAGTCACCGTGCTTGAGTCAAGGCCTAGGCACGACACGTGGGCCTGTTTTCGGGTCGTGCTAGCCCGAAAAAGCACGCGGGCCCAATGGTGAACCAAGCCGGGGGGGCTAGAGAGAGGGGGAGAAGCTAGACATGGCGCTGTTGGCGAGCTAAGACTCGATTCGTCCGCCGCCGTTGTGTTGGTGCTTTCGGCTGCCCGCTCTTCCGGCTGCTTGACTGGCGGCGCCACCACCTCCATCGCCACCTTGTTCTTGAGGGCGGGGGCGACGCGCCCTCGCGGAACGGCGTGCGTGAGGGGAGGGCGGGCGCCCTCGCGGCCGGCGGCAAGCGCTCTTGCGGGGGATGGGGTCGCGGCCGGCGTGCGTGAGGGGAGGAGCCACCGAGTGGAGGAGTCGTGGCCGTTGCCTTCCACACCGGTCACGCCGCGGAGTGGAGCACGAAGTTCGCGTTGGTGGCTACGAGAAAAGTCTGGCGGCTGAGGGATTGAGAAATGAGGTGGAGTAAATGGGAGTTAGGGTTCAGGCCACGGGCCAAGATAGCCAACGGTAAAAAACCGTGTCGGGCCGTGCTAGCCCGCGTACCTTGAGGTCAGCCCAAGCACAGCCTGCTACGGGCACGGGCCGGCCCGAGCACGAAACGGACCATCTTTGGGCCGTGTTTGGGCCGGGCCAAAAAAGAACCGTGCACTTTGGACAGGGCCTTCGTGATTTCGGGCTTTTTGCTCATATACATGCAATAGTTATACTTGGACTGAATAGTCTGAAACACAATGCAAAAGGGTTTGTTCATGAATCATGAATGCCAATGGATAAAACTCTGAGAAGTTGCAATTTTAGTCGCATTAAGTTTTTTTTTTTTTTTTTTTTTTTTTGCATATTTGTATTGGCACATTCTTGGATCGCGGAATGTAGCGGCGTTCCCCTGTTCCCCGAACTTTCATTCCGGATCGCGCAACGGGACTCATGCTTCCTGTACACTTATACTAAGGGGATGTTTAGAACTGTTTTGCTCCATGTTTTTTTTAACCCCGCTCTATATTTTTTAGCCAAATGATTTTAGCTCAATTGTGGAGAAGCTCCATAAAAACATGGAGTTTGTGGAGTAGAGTTCATGGAGCAGTCCTAAACACCACCTAAATTTAAGAATGATTTAAGTTTGACTATGCTTGCATAATTTTTTTGAATAAGACGAGATCAAATTTGGGGTTAAAAGAGTCAAATAGATTATAATTTGAAACAGAGGGTGTATTACAATTGTATTTCAGTGCATTGAGTGTCTTACTAATTGAGCTAATTCTTGGCCTACCTTATTGCGCTCTTTACCAATTTTAATATCCATAATAATATTTGAGTATCTTGACACTCCATAGATATATTTTCGGGGATTCCAAGCACTAGCAATCTGATTCGATTATAGTTGTTTTTTATCCATTAGCTTCACACCTTCAAAACAAGCTACAACTCTGCCTCTTTAGCTGTGGCACAACTTTTGCTTATACTCATTGCTGATAATAATAATACTCTACCTGAGTGATTTTTTTATGATGTCTCCACTAGAGTTTTTGTCAGTTATCGCGAAGAAAGATGCATCATTATTTTGTTGGGAACGTATCCTATGAAAAACCAACCAAACTATGAAAACTCCCACCACAGCCACGAGATCTCCATCCGAGGGTTAGATAGAGAGGTGAGAAATTTTAGCACTTAAACCCCCACCATTAGCTTTACTAATCACATTTTCCCTAAAACCCCCTCCAAACGACACCGGACTAGCAGACTCCAAGGCGTCGCTCTGTTACGAACACGTCGTAACCCCGGCGTGTTCCTCGCGCGGACACGACTGCCGCCGCCTCCACGTACGACCGGGCGAACGCGTGCTCCTCGCGGGCGTGCCGGGTCCTCCTCCACGTACTGTCGTGTGCCGTCGTCCTCAATTTCAATTGCCCAATGCTAAGTGTTTGACTAGATTGGAGATTGGTCATGACGAGCTTGGAGCAAATCATGGAGGATGGATCGAGGTGATCCAAAAAGATGATCAAGTGTCCAACTTGGAGAAGTTTGGAGATCAAATGGGCTCAAGGCAAAGGTATAACCATAGGGCCATTTGATTTTACACTCAAGGCACCATATTGGGTGTGAGTGATTATAGGATCGATAAGCCGTACTATAAAGAGGGGAAACTTATCGTACATATCGGTCCTCCGGTGTCTTTAGGTTCAAAATTCATATGCATGCATTCTAACCTAGAGAGCTAACCTGACCTTCAAAATTGTTTGTGAAAATGCTAACACACGAGCACATGGTGATGTACACTTGGTGGTGTTGGCACATTTGCGAAGGCGGTGATGATTTGCAGGGTTGAGATGGGTTTGGTTACCGCTCTTGAGAAAATGAAACGCCTATTTTCTATTGCGCCGGATGCATCGTGGTGGTGAAAACATGCTAGTCCTTGTGCTCAAGTTGGTATACTTGTTGGATAGCATGTCGAAGCAAAGGAGATGGAGAAACGACGACATTTCGTAGTGAAACGCCGACCGGACCCGCGACCGGACGCATGACCGGACGCATGGGGTCCGACCGGACGGTCCGGTCGGTGGATCCGGTCGATGTCCAGAGAGCATGTTTTTCGATTTGGATTTTGGGACTCGGCCGGACGCTGGGTTTGGAGGGTCCGGTCACGACCGGACTCATCGACTGGACGCATGCGCAGGGTTCAGCAGTGGGCGATTTGGTTTTGTCCGTTTAAACGGACTCATCGACGGACTCACTGATGGGTCCGGTCGGCGCGTCCGGTCGGCGTGCAGGAAGTGCATACTTCCTCCCAACGGCTCCATTTCGGGTTGGGGCCTATATATACCCCTTTGGCCGGCTTGTGCTCCCTCTCTTGGTCATTTTGAATCACTCCTAACATCCTAGAGGCTGAGCAACAAGCCCTCTCTTCTCTCATTCTTGCTTGTGAGCTTCATTCTTGAGAGAAGAGGTGATCCAAGTGCATTTGCATCGAGTTCTTGCATCTAGAGACACTTGGGGATCGTTGTGAGCCAGTTAGTTTCCTTTTGCTCTTGAAGACATCGCTCCTAGCCGGCTTGGTGATTTGGTGGAGGCGTTGGCAAGAGAAGGTCATTGTTCTTGGCCACCTTCGGTGTTTTGTAAGAGGAATACGCAATCCTCGTCGGGAAGACAAATTGCAAGGAATACATTGCTTGTGTCTTGGGTACCTCACTTGTGAGTGGTGGCTTGGAGCTAGCAAGTGCACCGCCTAGCTCAAGCACCATCCTTGTGTTGGTCGGCACAACCGGAGACTAGCTTGTCGGTGTACAAGTGAACTCCGGGTCAACACATCGACGTGTCTCTTGTCTTGGTGATGAGCTCATCATCTTATTGTGTTTGTTTGTTCATCCTCGACATCGGTGATTGGTTCATTGCCTCTACACATTGGTATATCGAGCTCTATCTCTTGCATTTACCTTCCTAGCTTATATTGTGTAGAGAGCTAGCTTTGCTTGTGTAGGTGTTCTTGCTAGTATAAGGCTTATCTAGGATTGTTCATTAGATAGAGTAGTGACATAACTTTTGTGTGACATAGAGATTATAGAACATATCTAGAATTGTCACTAGAAGGCTTGCAAGACACTAGAGCTAGTGCAAACCGCGTTTATGCCTTTTGTTATACTAATCGGTTTGTTAATTTGAGCTTGTAGAAAATTTTATAGGCTATTCACCCCCCTCTAGCCATCTAGGACCTTACAACGCCGCAAAGCACGTAGCTAGCCATGGAGGGAGATGTAGGACCGACAACGACTTGCACTACTACCTAAACGATTTTCGGTGACGGTCAAGAAAGATTTCCGGTGGCGGTTTTTGTGCCCGCCACTGAGGTAGGGTCACGGAAAATGGGTGAACTTCCGTGGCGGTTTTTGCCCGCCACCGTTAATGAAAAAAAAAAAACCATGAGCCCAAGACGGGAGCCCATCCAGGCCATCCGCGAGCCCATCCAGAGCTAGGATTCCAACGGCCACGGATCCGGCGGATCAGGCCACCACGGCGGTGGATCCAGCCACCTGCGGCCGGTCGAGGAAGCACTGGGCGGAGGAGGAGCTCGAGGTGGAGGAGGCCGGCGCCGCCCGGGTGCTCGATGGGGGACGCCGGATCCAGCCCGGCCGTTGTTGGATGAGCTCGCCGTGGGCCGCCGCCGCCGGCGGCCGCTGTGGCGGTGAGGATCCCCGGCGCCACCTCCGGCCGGAGTTCGCCATGGCCGGATCCCCGCTGCCGTGGATCGGCGCCGCCCGCCCATGATCGGAGCGCCGTTGTTGGCGTTTCTTAACGCAAACGTAAAGGGTCTCGCAAGCGCACGGAAATGCCATTGTAGCTTTCATCCCGGAAGTATTCGGGGTATCGTATTTCCACGAGGGGAAGGCATGGTGTAAATGTTTCTAATAGGACATGGACACAATAACATGACTATGCAATAGACCAAAGTTCATAACAGGGATGAAGTACGGTAGATAGAGGATAACTTGACACACACATTCGAGCAATCTCAAGGATAAAGAAGACCCTAAAGTAGAGCAAGGCATATCCTAAATAGCTATGTTAGAGAGCAAGTATACTACATGCTTGTACCATTAGAGATTCTAAGTTAAGATAGCCATGGTCTTTGTTGACTTACTTCGGGGCACCGGCTTATACCCGGTCCGCGCGGTACCTCCGCAAATGCTCGCACCACCCCGAGACGTGGGGATTACAAGGGGACCGGACAGGGTCTGTCACCACCGCCGCCTACCACCTCGTCCGTCGATGAATGGGGCAAACCGAAGGTAGCCTCTAGCCTAGACACCACGTCGAAGCTATTGGCTACTACTCTAGCGTGTTAACAAGGCTTACCCGTCCCCGGGGTCCTTCTACTAGAGCATCCACCACGAGGACGAACGGCGATCCCATAACCCAACAACAACCAAGACTAACTCAAAGTAGAACTCTTCATCTCGACTTGGATTTGGTCTAAACATGTATGTATGATAGATTAAGCATAAGGTTCTATATGACAAGATCATAACATGAAAACTATATACTAGTTCATATGCTAAGATCATATCATAGGAACTATACTCTAGTTCATAAGCATAGCTATATTGATAATAAGAACAAGAACAAGATGAAGAACATGATATGAAGAACAATAAATGGATCATACCAAGCACCTCTATAGTTGATCTTGAACTTGTATTACATCTTGCCAAGCTCCTAATACTAACCAAAAAGTAAAAGATACAAGTGTGGAGGGAGATAGCTCTTGTGTGGTGTGTGTTGAGGTGAGAGCTCTCCCCTTCTATTTATATCTAACATGGTCGGTTTCGTTGCACGTAAAAAAATGGAAGCACCTAGCAATACCGCCTATGCATGGCGTCATGCAACCGCTCTCGTGAAAGGTCGGCTCGAGAGGGCGGCACCGTGGGTCCGCCGACCCACTTCGATCGGCCGGACCGGGGTGGTCGTTGGTATTTATTAACGCGAACAGAGAAATCCGCAAGCGCACGGATACCGATGTAGCTTTCACCGGGAGTATTCCAGAGTATCGATTTCCACGGGGAACGGAAGTGTACTAGAAAGGTTTAGAACGCCCTAAGATAATAATGGTAATGATGTGGGAAGAGAGGGTTAAGTTTTCTAAGTATTCTAATGAGATCTATATGATCAAAGGCTCACTCTACTTTACTTACGTCGAACAGCGGTACGGCCCCGATCCTCGAAAAAAGACGGGAAAGGGTGATCGGGAAGGCCGCCAAAAAGCTCTCTGAAACACCAACCCGAACGTGGTGGATTACAAAGACCGACATTTTGTCACCCCACAGGGCTACCACAACTAACCGTGGGATTACGCAAACTCGGGTAAACTCTAGTCTAGACACCACGTCTACACTATCGATTACTACTCTAGCCACGCACGATAACTAGAGCACTCAATACGAGCGGAGATCCAAAGTAAATATAGTAAAGTAAGAACTGAAAGTAATTAAATAGAATAAATAGAAATAATAAATGAAGAACCCGGAGATTCTTGAAGATGAACTTGTTGCGCCAGAAGTACAATGATGATGAAGATCCGGCGTGTCCGGATCTCCGCTTTTCCTCTCCTCTCTTCTTGATCTTACAACTAGATGAACTAGAAGAACTAGAACTAGAACTAGAACTAGATGAACTAGACAACTAGAGGGACCTCTCTCTCTTCTAATATGAAACCCTAGATTTTTTCTCTGTTGATAGCTAATGAGGAGATGATGTCTCTTGGGGGCGCCTTGGGGTTGCTTATATAGTCCCGAAGGGAGGTACCGTGTGTTGGATTTGATTACAACTCGTACTCCACCGTCGCCGTCGGATCAAACCGACATTAAACATGTGGTTTAGATCGCGTGTCAAAGTCGGGTTGAGGAAGCCGGAAGCGCGGCCGATGACGTGGAGGGGGAGGCAGGCCGGCCTTAATATTAGGCCGGTCGGCCCAAGATGGCCCCCAGCTGGGCTGAGCTTTTTGTGGGTGCGTGCGTGTCGTCGCGTCGTTTCGAATTGTATTAATTCGCGTCAAACGGAGTCGGATGAGGGAGTTATGCCCGTTTTACCGAACCCCGCTCTGCGATGATATCTTCCGATTCGGACTCCGAATATGGCAAATGATATATCCGTTTCAATCATCTCGACGAGCTCTTCGCAATGTTGTACTTTTGATTCTTCATTTGAAGTACTTCTATGTTGCTCTTTTGTAGGAGTTGGATCGAGTACGATTGGGACACGTCTTGGAGTCGTATGTCTTCATAACTCTCATTTTTTTTCTGTTTTAGTCCTCGAAAATCACAACTTCACCAAAACTCATGAAAATTGTTAGTGTAAGCCCTAATAAGGTGATCTAATTATATTTTAGTCCTTCTTCATATTCAGTTGACAAGTAAAAGTATACGTTAATATGTGTCAACAAAGCTCCCCAAGCTTACCCTTTGCTAGTCCCTAGCAAAGCTATATGCTATAGTAGGATCAGGAGTTGCTACTACGCTTTCATTCCTTCAAGTACCGTGGGTTATCGAAAATAATTTCTCCTCTCAATAAGATTACTCTCTCATACCTTTTACCATGGGGCTTAGCCTTTTCACGAATCATAAGCAATTAAGAGACGTAACAATCAAGTTAAGTACCATGTCTCAAGCTCTTCGATCAACTATCATCCCGAGTTTTATGTTTATTTTTCAAAAGAAACTCGGAGATCCTATGTATGACCCTCTCAAGTAGGTGGTATATATAGTGGAGTCACACGTGGTAAGATACATATGGTGGGATGGTAATGGCGGAATGAATGAGGATGAAAGGTAGTAAACAGACCTTTAGCCTTTTCTAGTATTTTTTCTTCTCAAGCATCTTGGACTATATCTCTCTTTCTAAAAATTGCTAAGACCTCGGGCCGTCCATTCTTGGAGAGGTGGGCTTTTACCCCGGACTTGTGTCCATTTTTCTCTCTCCTTAGAGATGTGGGCCCTACTCACCCCGGACACGTGTCCATTATTCATCTCTAAAATTTATTATTAGGGAGGTAGGCCCTTCTCGCCTAGTATGACTTTTGTCCATTACTCTCCGTCTCTCGTCTCACTTTTTCTCTCTAAATATTTATTTTTCTTTTTTTTTTCTCTTTTTTTTTTTTTCGAATGTAGCCCAGCCTCTATTTGGCATAAAAACACCGAGAGAGACATATCCAAAGATTGCAAGAGTTTATTTTTAATTATGGCTTAGCGGCCGATGGAGTATGGGGAAGCCGCATTTCTAATTTAGAAGAAGCGTATTTGGTGGAGTGGGATGATCTTGATGTGAATGATAAACTCTTAAGGGTCATAGCTAAGGAACTCATCATGTAATATTTTATAATTTTCAAAGATAAAAACCGTGAATCAAGCATCTCTAGGAATATGATAAACAAAGAACTCAACTTTTCATGTATCTTTATCCTTCAATGCTAAGACTCAGATTAAGCATGTGCTTTCCCAATGTGTGTTGGGTTTAGAGCAAATTAAGCGCTAAAGCTTTAGGAGAATTTAAGTCCGAAGTGTAAGTACTTTTAAGAGGAACTATATGAGCAACTATTCATCATTTCCTTAGCATATGCCAACAAGATCATTAAAGAGAAAAAGCCAACTAGCAGACTCCAGCTTTTATTCAGACTCTAACAAAATAAAACTCTAATTATGACCAATTAAATCTAGCAAAGCAAACATATATAACTAGCTAATATTAAAATGGATAGGATAGTGATACTTATCGTGATAATCGGGGGTGCTCTCCCCAAGCTGGATCTTGAAGTAGTCCTTTGATTCCTCCTTGAGCTTGTTCGCCTTTCGGTCTTCCTTAAATATTCTCCCCGCAAATATTAATTCCACATACCCCAAGGAACAAATTCTAGAACATGTTGTGAGCCTTCATGTGCTCACTTCTTTTTGGGTTTTTCTATAAAAGCATGGACCGACCTTCATGTGCCCACATATTTTTGAAAAATTTTCTATGCAAAAAGGATGATGATGCAAAAACATATGAATGCAATATATTTTTTATATTTTTATTTTTGTGCCACCACAAGAAGGGAGTACTTACATGGGGCTTAAAGATAAACAGATGCAAATGCAACAACATATTTATGGTCTTTTCTAATGCAGGTGTAGGAAAGTAAATATGCTAAAGGAAATATGCTAATTTAAATATGCTTTGCGTAAAATAAATATGCGTATAAATATCGAAGTTACTTCTCGATGAGAGTTTTGAGTACTTACTCCCCATGGCGTCTTTGTCATCTCGACGCCTCGCCGGAATGTCGTGGTCCGGTATGATGTCTTCAATGATCTCGACGAAAGTGGCGTAGATGAGGTAGCCGATGGTGTTTGTTCAAAGTTGGTGACGCTGGTAGCGTAGGTCTTCCGAAGGTGTACTCTTGTTGTCCTCTTTAGTAGGTGATGATTCTTTCTTTCCCCATGCTTACTTCTTCGGGTAGCGTCTCCGCTGCCTTGTTCTTCTTGGGCTTGATAAATGGAGGATGCCCTCCTCCAAGCTAGGTATTCACCTAGTCTCTTAGCGATGTTGGAGTGAGGTAGACAATTGTGGAGGTGTCAACCCCTCTTGGTCCTTCAAATCTTGCTTGATCACTCCTTGAGTGCTTCATCTGATCTTGACAGTTGCATCTCCTAGTAGGATGGCATCACCCATGTTCCTTGCTCAGTGTGCATGTCGTAGGTCGGGACATTCACTTGTGGAATTTTGGAGAAGTGGCAGACTCCTCCACATTTTGCGCAAAGTGTGTCCTGCTTGCATAGACAAGGTAGAGATCAGTGCATGGGCTCTATTGGTGGGAAAACACCAATAGAACCAAAACTTTATTCATCTTACTCTATCCTTGGGCACATGGTAACATCATGTGTTCTATTTATTTATGACAAAGGTGACAAGATCAGACACCAAGCATGAAAGTAGCATTTAAAATTGTAACATGAATGATGAGTGATCAAGTGAGTGGTGTGAAGAACAAATTATAGAGCTAAACATGTTGAGATCATCGATAGAATCAAGCAAAGTTGTAACTCTAACATGTTTGACTTTATGAGTAAGCCATGATAAAGAGAAGGTTCTATGACTTACCTCAAGATGTTACCTTTAATATTTGGAGCATGATGGCGCTGAACATCTTGTAGAAGTCCTTGTGTCTTGCTTCATCTTAATGTGAGCTCATCTCAGGACCTCCCCAAGCTTATTTGAGAGTGTCTTATTTCCTACAGGGGGTTAGTCCAACAAAAGATTCTTTTTCGCTCCAATCCTATAATGATTAGTGACAGTAAATACCTGAAGGAATATATGTATATTTATATACTCATATCACGAGAAAAAGTAAAGACTCATGTTCTATCTCAAGAATTCTTATTTTAGGACACAAGCTCGCCCCTTAGGAAACCTTTTGAAAGCTACTTAAGATAGTGAAGTGGTCTCCCCTTCAACACCACCTATATCAAGATTCATGACCACGAGATCTAGAATATTTATTATAGATGAACGCATCTACAATCACCCTCTCAAAATCTATAGGAGGCAAGAGCACGAGGGGGTTGTACGTCTTGAGAGTGGTTAGACTAGAGAGACTAGGTAGTTCAGGAAGTTTCTCATGTGAGCATGAACTAGATGAAGTGTCTATGTAGTAGCTTCCATGCTCATTGATGTCATCCTTCTTCTCAAACTCCAAGGTTGATTTGTCATAGATATCTAAAAGTTTCTCTTGTTGTTCTGTGGCTTGGCTCGACTTCTTTTTGGGTAACTCATCAAAAAAAAACGTTAGTGTAGGGAGTGTTGTCAAGGATTTTCTCAAGAATGGCTTTTCCCTCACTAACTAGTTTATGTGAGAATGATCCTCCCGAAGTGATGTCGAGATGCGCAGCAGCTTCCTTGTTAAGACCGTGATAAAAGTGATAGAGCAGGACATGGTCGGGCAAGGAAAGGTTTGGGCCCGAATTGGTAAGGCTTGTGAATCTAGCCCTGTGCCGCTCCTAGAGTCTCCTTCTCTTTTTGTCTAAATGTAAGAACTTCTATTCTAAGGTCAGCGATTTTATAAAGAGGAAAGAAGGCAAGACAAAATTTGTCTCAAGTTCATCCCAATCTCCATTTACGTTTCCTATAGAGTGAGCATACCATTTTCGCGCTCTTCCCTCAAGGGAGAACGGAAATAATTTCCATTTAATGGTCTCTTGTGTCATGCCAGGAATATTAGGCAAGAACACAACCGCTCAAAAATCTCTAAGGTGGGTGTATGGATCTTCATGTGCTAATCCAGAGAAGGATTGCTTCCCCGAACCATGGCTATAAGAGCAGGGCGAAGCTCATAGCCATCTGAAAGAATAGGGTGTGAAGATGATGGAGGCTCCAACATGTCGCCCTTTGGAGCAAAGAATTTAATGATAGGAGGAAATCCATGTGGTATAGGTAGGGGTAAAAGGAAAGAAAGGTAGAAGGGAAAAAAAGGTAAAAAGGTAAAAGGGCGGTCGTGGTTCTAACTAGCACGCCTACCATCGTTCCGCAACGGCGCCTTTAAAAGCTTGTTGGTATTTATTAACGCTGAATAGAGAAATCCGCAAGCGCGACGGATACCGATGTAGCTTTCACCCGAGTATTCCGTAGTATCGATTTCCACGGGAACGTGAAGTGTACTAGAAAGGTTTAGAACGTCCTAAGATAATAATGGTAATGATGTGGGAAGAGAGGGTTAAGTTTTCTAAGTATTCTAATCGAGATCTATATGATCAAAGGCTCACTCTACTTTACTTACGTCGAAAGCAACGGTACCGCCCCGATCCTAAAAAAAAGACTGGGAAAGGGTGATCGGGGAAGGCCGCCAAAAAGTTTCTATTTAAACACCAACCCGAACGTGGTGGATTACAAAGACCGACAGGTTTGTCACCCCCGGGGCTACCACAACTAACCGTAGGATTGGGCGCAAACTCGAGGTAAACTCTAGTCTAGACACCACGCCTACACTATCGATTACTACTCTAGCCACGCACGATAACTAGAGCACTCAATACGAAAGGAGATCTAGTAAATATAGTAAAGTAAGAACTGAAAGTAATTAAATAGAATAAATAGAAATAATAAATGAAGAACCCGGAGATTGTGAAGACGAACTTGTTGCGTGCAGAAGTACAATGATGATGAAGATCCGACTGTGTCCGGATCTCCAGCTTTCTCCTCGCCTCTCTTCTTGATCTTACAACTAGATGAACTAGAAGAACTAGAACTAGAACTAGAACTAGATGAACTAGACAACTAGAGGACCTCTCTCTCTTCTAATATGAAACCCTAGATTTTTCTCTCGTTGATAGCTAATGAGGAGATGATGTCTCTTGGGGCCTTGGGGTTGCTTATATAGTCCGAAGGAGGTACCAGTGTTGGATTTGATTACAACTCGTACTCCACCTGCCGCCGCCGGATCAAAACCGACATTAAACATGTGGTTTAGATCGCGTGTCAAAGTCGGTTGAGGAAGCTTCGGAAGCGCCGGCCGATGACGATGGAGGGGAGGCAGGTCGGCCTTAATATTAGGCCGGTCGTCCCAAGATGGGCCCCAGCTGGGCTGAGCTTTTTGTGGGTGCGTGCGTGTCGTCGTGCCGTTTCCGAATTGTATTAATTCGCGTCAAACGGAGTCCGGATGAGGGAGTTATGCCCGCTTTTACCGAACCCCCCTCTGCGACCGATATCTTTCGATTTCTGGACTCGAATATGGCAAATGATATATCCGTTTCAATCATCTCGACGAGCTCTTTCGCAATGTTGTACTTTTGATTCTTCATTTGAAGTACTTCTATGTTGCTCTTTTTGTAGGAGTTGGATCGAGTACGATTGGGACACGCCTTGAGTCGTATGTCTTCATAACTCTCATTTGTTTTCTGTTTAGTCCCCGAAAATCACAACTTCACCAAAACTCATGAAAATTGTGGTGTAAGCCCTAATAAGGTGATCTAATTATATTTTAGTCCTTCTTCATATTCAGTTGACAAGTAAAAGTATACGTTAATATGTGTCAACAAAGGGCCCGCCTCGCGACCGCCTTTTCGCCCTCAGGCTCCTGGGCCGCCCCGATCCGTAGTTGCCGGTGCTTTGGTCCACTTGTTCTTTGAAGTGGGCTTCTCTATTCCCCTTTGATTGTGCATTCCTGGAATGTGTGTTCTCGCTTTTGCGCTTTGTTCATTACTTCGTGCATTTCCACTTGTTTCCGGCGTTTGTCACGCAAAACATGTCATCTCGAGAAACAAGTGGAATGGGGTCATAGCATATGTATATGTGTCATAAGTATGTTTGTTTCCCGATTTGGACAAAAATTGGCGGTATAAAATGGTCGATAATGACCACCAACAAGTTCCCCAAGCTTAACTTTTGCTCGTCCCCGAGCAAATAGCTAAGTACTTGGTTGTTGATCGAGGAGTTGCTACAATGACTTATATATATAATACAATATGTACCATGCTTATAACAAAGTATTCTTCCGCAATTTAAATAAGTTGGCACCTAGTATTCACCTTTTTATTTCTCAACGTATGTGGAGCTTTTAACTTTCTCCAATTTCTTGGGTGGTTGCAAGATAGAACGGTTGCTATAGAAACACTAATCATTCATTCTTTTGATCAACTATCTATCAGGGATTTTTTTATAAATGCTTTTAAGAAAGTATGGGCCATCCTTTTTTTTTCTCGGAGAGGTGGGTTCTACTCACCCTTGGACTTGTGTCCATTATTTCCTCTCTTTCTTTCTTTTTTTTTTTTTGAAGATGTGGGCTCTACTCGCCCTTGGACACGTGTCCATTTTTTTTCATCTTTTTTTTTTTTTGCATAGCCCATATCTCTCTTTTTTTTTTTTTTTTAATAGATTCCCTGATGTCAAGTTTCTCTTGGAACAAAATTATAGTAGATTCTCTTTGCACCATATCATATCCGGCAATAACTTAGAAAAAGGATCATGTATTTGCAAACCCACAATTCGTTTAAGTGTTTCAAGGTGAGACATTATTAGCCAACAAACTTAAATATTGGGGAATACAAAGTCATAAACTAGGCACAAATGAATTATAGACAGAGCAACTATTCATCATTTCAACATGGAGAAACTAACATTCTTTAACACATATGAGAGTGGAATGAATATTATTATTATTATATTTTCATCATATCTCATCATTATAAGATAGAAAAGATAAAAAATGTGAGATACATGTTACCTTAGGTGGGAGTCCTCCCCAAGCTATCTTGTGACTTACCTCTTGTGATAATGCTACTTGGTGCACACCATGGCCTATTTTGTGGTTCATGGCCTCTCTTGAGCGTGCTAGGAGACTCCCCCAAGCTTGTCTTTTTGATGACATCAAAGTAATAGGACAAGACTACTTGGGTTTGAAAAGTTTATTATTATCATTATTTTGTTAAACATGTTTTTTGGTTCACTGAACAAGTTTTCATCTCCATTGTCATCCCAAGGACGTACCCTCATAAAGTTTGATAAATTCCTACAGGGGTTAGTCCATATGAACGACCAAACTTTATACTTAGCAAACTTTGGATCAAAAATCAAACTTGACTCCATGTCTAATTTGATTAAAAGGCGGACTTAGCTATCCTAAGCACCATGCTTAATTTAGCAAGCCTATGGGAGTATGATCACTAGCTAGATGACCAAAACTTCCAAGCCAAAATATGCCAAAGATAAAGAGAGGAAGCATGAAAGGATAATAAGATTCATCCAACAGAGGTGAAAACATTGTAAAGAGAACAAGGTGATATATATTTTTAATTTTATCTTGATTTTTTTGCAAGGTAACTGTTGACACCTGTTATAGCATAAAATTACTAGTCAACTAACATGAAATAAGGGCTTAAATTGAATATCAACATAAGTCTAGGGGTTTAACTAACATAATTCCATGAGCTTTGGTGATTTATACATTTTCGGGGACTTAATGGATAAATGCGTAGAAGAATGGAGAAAATTTTGGAATATACATCCAATATGATGACAAGACTTGACCGTGAAGTAACTCAACCCTAAAAAGTGGACTAAAACATTCTAGAAGATACCAGAGGACACCAGAAGAAACGAGAGGTTGAAGGAGGCAATTACACGGCGGCCGCCGGCAATTTTGTGCCGCCGCCCGGGCAATTACGCCCAATCAGGTTCATCTTTTTTATGTCGGTTTGTAACCGACTTTGAGGTTGTATCTACAAATTTGCCAAGGTCGGTTTGATCCAAGGGCTATCGCTCATCACCAAGGGCTATATAAGAAGACCCCCGACCCCTGTGGCTAAACATCAATTCATTATCAATTCATTCTATCTCATTATCTCTCGGTTGTAGAGGGGTCCCATGTAAGGATCATCTCTCTCTAAGGGATTAGTGAATTAGAATGTAATTAGAAGCAGATTAGAACTACAATTAGAAGGGCTAGTATAAGAGGATTAGAACTCATTAGTTCTAATCTTTAGAACAAGAGAGATAGAGAGAGGGAAGGAATCGGAGGAAGTGCCTACTGTCGGTGCTATCTCCATACTTGTACCTCGGTGGAAGTTAATCTACATTTGGAGTTACTCCGGTAATCTACTTCTTCTTTTAGTAAGTTATATTATTTATATTTATTCTTATTGGTCTATGAGTCTCTCTTTTGAGTACTTTAATCTAATGCATTAGGTTAAGGTAATATTCGTAGTGTAAGCGTGGTGCTTAGGCTCGGGTATTTCAGTAGATACACCCTACCTTCCGGAGCGTGGTAGTTCGTGGTAGTGACAAGTACCATTGATTCCTTTGGATTCCACATCCCGTTGGTTAGGACTAAGTTGGAACAAGTTACCGGGGAATAGTGAGTTTCGGCCTTACTTTCCTTTGAGTACATCCCCATAAGAATACTATCAACATCACTTACCAAGATAAGATTTAGCTATCTTAGTAATCCTCTCTATACCCTCAACCTTCTTAAGTCTTGTGCTACTCCGGGTTAAGATTAGATCTTAGTCTCCCTCACCCGTTTCCCCTCGTGGATTCGATATATAAACCCTCTCGGGTGAAGTGCTCACCGGTATCCGCGGCGCTATGGATTATACAAATTATAAATATTTACGTGGGCTTAGCAAATACCAACCAGTAACAAAAAGGAGATGAGAGTGCAAGATACATGTTACCTTATTGTTGTCCTCCCTCAATCTAGCTCAAAGCTCTTGAATTGGGGTTGTGCCTGTGCTTTTTTTTTTTGGCCTTTCCATGCATGGTTACGATATGGTACATCACGAGGGGACTTACCATCCCTTGTGATTACCTCATTGAAAAACATATGCGGGGAGGAGAATTTGAGCTAGTTATTTTTTTTTCAAAATTTAATTGAAGTTCTCGAAGGAGGACATTTCGTTTTCATCATAATTTTTTGTTTTTATGATAAACCCCTGTTATAAACAAAGGCTACTACACATGCATATTATCATGAACAAGTTCTAGTAGTTCATTCCTTTTAACCAACGCCTTCCGTGCAGAACGGCGGAAAGCTTGTTGGCATTTCTTAACATAAACGAAAAGGGTTACGCAAAAGCGCCACGGAAATGCCATTGTAGCTTTCACCCGTAAGTATTCGTGGTATCGTATTTCCACAGGGGAAGGCATGGTGTAAATGTTTCTAATAGGACATGGACACAATAACATGACTATGCAATAGACCAAAGTTCATAACGGGGATGAAGTACGGTAGATAGAGGATAACTTGACACACACATTCGAGCAATCTCAAGGATAAAGAAGACCCTAAAGTAGAGCAAGGCATATCCCGAATAGCTATGTTAGGGAGCAAGTATACTACATGCTTGTACCATTAGAGATTCTAAGTTAAGATAGCCATGGTCACTTTGTTGACTTTCGGGCACCGGCTTATACCGGTCCGCGGTACCTAAACAAATGCTCGCACCACCCGAGACGTGGGGGATTACAAGGGATGGACATGGGCTGTCACCACCGCCGCCTACCACCTCGTCCGTCGATGAATGGGGCAACCGAAGGTAGCCTCTAGCCTAGACACCACGCCCAAGCTATTGGCTACTACTCTAGCGTGTTAACAAGGCTTACCCGCCCCCGGGGTCCTTCTACTAGAGCATCCGCCACGAGGACGAACATGTATCCCATAACCCAACAACAACCAAGACTAACTCAAAGTAGAACTCTTCATCTCAACTTGGATTTGGTCTAAACATGTATGTATGATAGATTAAGCATAAGGTTCTATATGACAAGATCATAACATGAAAACTATATACTAGTTCATATGCTAAGATCATATCATAGGAACTATACTCTAGTTCACAAGCATAGCTATATTGATAATAAGAACAAGAACAAGATGAAGAACATGATATGAAGAACAATAAATGGATCATACCAAGCACCTCCATAGTTGATCTTGAACTTGTATTACATCTTGCCAAGCTCCTAATACTAACCAAAAAGTAAAAGATACAAGTGTGGAGGGAGATAGCTCTTGTGTGGTGTGTGTTGAGGTGAGAGCTCTCCCCTTCTATTTGTATATAACATGATCGGTTTCGTGCACGTAAAAATGGAAGCACCTAGCAATACCGCCTATGCATGGCGTCATGCAACCGCCTGTGAAAGGTCGGCTTGAGAGGCGGCACCGTGGGTCCGGCCGGACCCTCTTCCAGTCCGGCCGGACCGGGTGTGGCCCGTCTCGCGACCGCCTTTCGTCTGTGGGCTCCTGGGCCGTCCTAGATCCATAGTTGCCAGGTGCTTTGGTCCACTTGTTCTTTGAAGTGGGCTTTCTCTATTCCCCTTTGATTGTGCATTCCTGGAATGTGTGTTACGCTTTTGCGCTTTGTTCATTACTTCGTGCATTTCCACTTGTTTCCAGGCGTTTGTCCCCGCAAAACATGTCATCTCGAGAAACAAGTGGAATGGGGTCATAGCATATGTATATGTGTCATAAGTATGCTTGTTTCCCGGATTTGGACAAAAATTGGCGGTATAAAATGGTCGATAACGACCGCCAACGACCTATCGGCCCAAGTAGCATGTGCCGCCACATTTGGCGCCACCGGCCTCCACGGAATAGGAGAAGGAGGAAGGGAGTTCGGCAAGCATAGGAGGAGAAAGGGAGTTGGGGCGGAATGTCGGGGAGGAGAGAGGGGGGCGTGTTGGACGGTAACCAACGACATATTTTTTCCCGTCAACTTACTACCATAAAGGGGAGTAAAATTAAACCTTTTATACTCATATACTTTTATCACTAATAAATTTCACTTGTAGTGTCTTGTATTTTATTTTGCAGATTTATAATAAAAGCAAGTGGAAAAATCGACCAAAGTACGCCTTCAGGGAAAGCGCATTATTGCAAAACCCAAGCCCAAGAGCAAGTCGACCCAAAACATCAAATCTGGGCCGAGCACAGCCCGGCCCACAACTTCCGAGGCGAAGACGACACCCCACCGAGACCGGCCGGGCCGAGCCGAGCCTGGGGGGCAGCGCACCACACAGTGCGGCCGCACCCTCCCCGAGGCGGTTTCGGCCCAGCCTCGGGGAGGCGGTTCGTGCACTTTCCAAGCGGGGTTTCCCGCCTGCGTTGGTCGGTTTGCGCATACAAGGAAGGTTTACAGTCGGTTTTTGATGTAAATTAGCACTTAGGCCCCTCCTCCAAGTGTATAAGTAGGCCCCTCTCTCCCTCTCTCAACACACACCTCACAATGTAGCCTCTCTTTCTTCTTCTTCTTCTCCCTTTCTTCTTCTTCTTCTTCTACTTCTTCTTCTTCCTCCTCCTAGTAGGATTAGTAGTTTAGGATGTAGAGCTAGGCAAAGCTACCAAGGAGGGCTTGGCTCCTTGGAAGATGGTTCAGGGAATAAATCTTTCTATGGTATTCTTCCAAAGCCTTGCTCTTATCTTATCTTGGTTGTGCATTAGGATTAGAGTCTTCATGTTATTTCTATACCTCATGATTTATCTTATGATCTAACATGTTGTTCTTGACATGATCATGACACATGAACTAGTCTATAGTTTCTATGTTGTGATATCGTCATATAGAACTTTATGCTTAAACCATTCATGCAATATAATTGGGTAGTGTCGGGATTGTCTTTGAATGGTAGTTCGTTGTGTCCTTCGGGCTTGCTCGTGTTCTATTCCGGTCCATCCGTAGGGTGGGGGCCATGGGGGACATGAGTAGTGTCCTAGTATGCGGGCATGGTGTCCGGATGCCGTATCCTTCGAATATGAGTGCATGCCACGGTTGAGGGGGTAGGCGGCTTGGTCGTGACAAGCCTTGACCGTCCCCTTGAAATCCCCCCACGTTCGTGTGTGTCTTTGTAGGAGTTCGTAAATGCCTTCCTTTAGGGCGGATGCTCGGGAGGTCTCCCCTGCCCATTTCATTCTCGGCTCCGACCTCCCGCTCATGCGTGTTGCCCGACTATCAAGCGGTTCTATGCACGACCATGACTAGAATCTGATGCTCCACTTAGGTCTTTCTTTATTCCTTATTTATCTTTATCCTTGAGTTTGGCTTGAGTGAGTGTGTCAAGTTATCCCTTTACCGTTCCTTTATATCCCTATTATGAGCATTGGTCCATTACATAGTCATGTTATCCTGTTCATGTCTCTATTAGATCCTTTTCCACCATGCTTTCCTTTGGGAAAATATAATAACGATACCCTGAATACTTCCGGGTGAAATGCTACAATGATAGATCCGTGCGCTAGCGGATGAATATCTTCTTAGGCAAGATCTATCACCGTTGATGTACCTAGTTGTCGGGGACCAAAATATTGGGCCTCGAGACATTCTCAAACTATGAGAATTGGACTGCCAAGGCCCAAGAAAACCTAAGCCTTGCTATCATCCCCGGACCTGAGGGGCGGCCCGACGAACGATGGACGAGCCATTGAGCCATGACGTTTACATGACGACGGAGCAGCCCATTTAGCGGCCTGGCCCGGCCCGAATGGAGTCGCCATGACGCATAAGAGCTCGTTACGCTCACGCGAAGGACAAGGTCAAGGACCTCTACCGAAACGGCGAACCACGGCGTTCCCACGACCGCAGATCAAACCATGGCTCGGGCTCGACCTCACGTCTCCGATTCGCCCGAGGCTGGCCTAGCTCACCGGCCGGGAAAATCTCCGATTCGTCCGAGGGTGGCCTAGCTCACCACCCCGGGCGCAAAACTCCGCCTCGCCCGAGGGAGACCAGCCTCCATCCTCGGGGGTGTGGCAGCCCAACTAGCCCGTCTCGGGTCGCCGACCCCGGCGTGGGAGGTTCCGCGCGTCGGGAGGAGGGGAAACCACCGCATTCAATGCGGTCGCGTGACGAGCAAGGCGCCAGCCATCGATTACGCCCGGTCAAATCGACTGCCAAATTGCCTCCCCAATCCGACCGATGGGACGCAATGCCGAACCAAAGGACGTGTTTTCGCCACCCCAAGACGGAACCAAGATGACACTTGTTCACTCCCGAGAACACCGGTCAAAACGCCACGTAGGGCCGGACCACCGGGCACTTGACACGCACGGCAACAACCACCGGGACCGGCCCTCGCCATGCGGGACCGTGAGGGACGCCTCACGCACCCCCCGGGGGGCCACGCCGTGGAATCCACGTCCGCCATCGGATACGACGCGTGTCTTCGGTCGGCGGCGCCAAGCCGGTGCGCGCCCGCAACGCACATGCAACCAGTGCGGCCTCGGGGAATTAGCCACCTAGGCAACCACCAATGTAAACATTATCTCTCTCCTTCTCCTATAAAAGGGAGTAATGTCTCATTAGAAGGGGTTGGATTCGGTTAGATTCGACTCAATCCCACTTTCAACTCCGGGTTCACACGGAGAAAACGCAAGCCACCACAACCACCGCAACCACGATCGTGGCTTGAGACCGCTTCTCCCCCACACGACCGCTCAGACCCCCTACTGGCAGCTCACCTTTGAGCGCTGAGTAACACGAGCGTGACGCGCCCCCCCCGGGCGTAGGGCCCCGTTGGCTTGAACGGGGATAAACCGCGCCCGGTTCCACCTTGCGCTCACGCCATCGGAGGGAGGAGGCACGCACCTACAAATTTTTATTGCCGGCACGGGCGCCTCGCTCTCGAACCGCCACGCTTACGCGCCAGTGGGAGCGCCAGGTGCAATCCGCATCTCCACCATCCCCTCATGGCGCTCCGCGCCGCTTCCACCCCCGCCGGAAAGCACGGGCCCCGCGGCGGACTCAATCGTTCTTCGAACGCCGGCATTCGTGACACTCGCCACGACTACGAGATGATCCTTCCGCGGATCTACCACGGAGGAAGAGCAAAGATCGCCACCACGGCGTGCCCACCATCACCGGCCGCCGCTACGAGGCGGGGCAAGGCGAAACCACCAGCGTGCAAAAGGCGTTTCAGCAACGGATTCGAATCCGTTGACATTTCCCGGCGCCCGACTCCTTGAAGGGCTCCCAGAACCCTAGGCCTCGGGAAGATCCGCGTACCCGTCCGCCGAGGAAGGATGCCCGAAACCCTAATCATCGGGAAAACTTCTCCGCTCGGTCATACCGAGGGAGTCCCGTGAATCCACGCAGCGCGCGAAACCTCGGTCGAAGCCGCCGCCCGGAAGAGCACGGGCGAGCTCCCGTCGTTCCACGGAACGCTACCCCATGGATATGCACTCCGAGGAGCGCATCCTTCGAGAGGATGCGGGGCGACCCGTCATGCCACCTCCTCCGGGTCGATTGGAGCACGGACCCGTGAGCCGAGGGACTCGCTCTACCGCCCGGGAGAACAGAACTTCATCCAAGCATTCGCGCTCCTTGCACCGGCGATGAAGACGAATACTATGACCCCATGAGGGAATGCTTCAACGTTGAAGTCCCGCGCAAGGCGGCGGCTTCACCGACGTGTCCAGCGAGGACAACGCGGACGTGCCGCCATTTCCGCGAGCCCCGGCACTGGGCCGCTTCCGCCCCCGTCCGGTAGTACGGGCCACAGCCGCCTGGGCCGAACGCCAACCGCAAGACTTGCAGAACCGATTCGGGCAGAACCACAAGCCTTCGACGACCGAGCGCAACATCCAACGGGAACAGCCCGCGGGCCTGGCCCGAGCACTCAGCCCCCGAGGCGGCGACGTTATGCCAATGAGCGCCACACCTTCCCGACATAGCAGCCCCGCTCAACCGAGCAAGCTCAACACGTGGGCCGCAGCCATATTGGCACGCGATGCCCGAGCCCTCTACCGCCGAGGGAAGGCGTATTCGGGAAGTTAGCTCGCGGCATCTCCTTGATAGGGCAGTCGCATAACAAAGCGGAGAGCTCGGCCTCCAGAGACGGGCCGTGACATCACGGCGACAAGGAGAGTCCGGACGGAGCCGGCAAGGCTCGCCTCACTCGAGCAAAGCCGGGCCTCGGCAAAGGCCACCCGGGAGCGCCGAACGACAACGCACCAACCGTCCCATGCGGGATCATATGGAAGACCCCGCCAAGGCCGTCACCGAGGTGCACCCGACCTCAGGGACGAGATCGAGTGACAACAGCACGCGGTGGAGGCAGCCCACCCGTGGGCGACCGGCGGACGAGACTCCCATGCACGCCGGGGCGACCGAGGGTACTCCCCCGAACCTCCCGGGCCACACGCCTTCACAAGGGACATCGGGAGAGCACCACTCCCCGCGTTTTTAGGCCACCTAGCCACCTCGAGAAATATACGGGGAGAAACTCGTCCCGAGGTATGGTGGACGATTATCGGCTGGCCTGCGGTTCTGTGGGCACATGATGACAAGGTGATAATCGGGAATCTGCCCGTACCTCTCCGAGTCCGCGAGCTTGGCTAGAACACCTTCCGCCCAACCTCATATCCAACTGGGACGGATTTGGTGAGGACCTTCAAAGGCAACTTCCAAGGCACGATCCGCGCCGGGAAATTCCCGACCTTCTGAACTGCGCCGACAAAGTCCGACGAATCCTTAGCGACTACATCCGGCGTTTCTCCAAGCGGTGGACCGAACTCCCCAATGTGACGGACGGACGTCATAGGGGCCTTCTTGGCGGCACCTCGTGCCGAGACCTCATGAAGAAGCTAGGGCGCCGGACTCCAACCGAGGCAAATGAACCGATGGACATCGCCACCAAGATCCGCGCCCGGTGAGGAGGTTTGTCGGGGCTGATTTGATCGGGGGCTCGGGCAAGAGGAAGCGCAGGGAAGAGGAGCCCGAGGGATCTCAACCTCGGGGAGAATAGGAAGAAGAAGAAGAAGGATAAGAGCGCAAGGGCAAGGGCCATGCCGCCCAAGCGCACGATGAAGACATGGTGGTGGGTGGCCGCAAAGGGGCCTCACCCCCACCACAAGAAACCTTCGACGACATGCTCAAGAAGCCCGCGAGCAACCATAGCTACCCCGGTCAAGCATACCCTGGGAGTGCAAGAAGGTGTACGCCAACATTTCGCCAAGCTCGAGAGCCATCCCCGAGGGTGATGAGGAAGAAGCTCCCGAGGGTGGCGCCAAGGGCAACGAGGAGTTCGAAGGTGATCAATCGCGCTTCATGATCTTCGGCGGCAAAGACTAGCAACATGTCCTTGGCGGGCGCACAAGAAGAAGGAGCGTCGGGAGGGTCACGCCGCGAGGCAAGAACCCCGAAGCTGCGCAAATGGTCGGACCAGGCCATCACCTTCGACGTCGGATCACCCCCGGCACATTCGAACCGGGGGGCTTATCCACCGGTGGTGGATCCCATCATCGCCAACACTTTCGGCTCACCAAGGTCCTTATGGATGGAGGGAGCAGCCTCAACCTCATCTACGAAGAAACCCTCGACCTCCTCGGGATAGACAAGTCCAAGATCCGCCCGGAGGGCCGGCATTCAATGGCGTCGTCCCCGGCAAGCGCCTTAAGCCCCTCGGGCAGATTGACTTGCCTGTGCTTTGGTGACCCCTCGAACTTCAGGCGTGTGAGACTCTCACATTTGAGATTCTTGGGGTCCGGTACTTACCACGCACTCCTGGACGGCCTTGTTACGCAAAGTTCATGGCTGTCCCCGAACTACACGCACCTCAAGCTCAAGATGCGGGGCCAAAGGGTGTCATCACCACTGGCCCTTCACACCATCACGCATATGAGTGCGATGTGGAGAGCGTGGAGTACGCCGAGGCACTCGCCATTGCCGAGGCACTCATTGCCGACGCGAAAAGAAGCTTTGACGAAATCACAATCGAGCACGAGGCCAAGCGCCACGCCGGGAGCTTCGAGCCCTCCTCGGGCACAAAGAAGATCCCACTCGATCCCAAGAACCCGAAGGAGAAGTCGACCATCAGCTCGGGCACGGATCCAAAATAGGAAGCTAAATGTCGACTTCCTCGTCTGCGAACGCCCCGGACGTTTGCATGGGGACCCTCGGACATCTTGGGGCATACCGAGGGATGTCGCCGAGCACTCCCTAGACATCCGACGGGCTCAAAGCCAGTCATGCAACGCTTACGCCGTTTCGATGACGCCAAGCGGAAGATCATCGGTGAGGAGATCCACAAACTGCTGGAGGCCGGATTTATAAAAGAAGTATTCCACCCCGAGTGGTTAGCTAATCCTGTATTAGTAGAGAAAAAGAATGGGAAATGGCGGATGTGTGTGGACTACACTAGTCTCAACAAAGCATGTCCGAAAGTTCCTTTTCCTTTGCCTCGAATCGACCAAATTGTCGACTCCACCGCGGGATGTGAAACGTTGTCCTTTCTTGACGCAGCGTATTCCGGTTATCACCGGATCAAAATGAAAGAGTCCGACCAGCTCGCGACCTCGTTCATAACGCCCGCCGGGATGTATTGCTACCTCACTATGCCCTTCGGCCGAGGAACGCCTGGCGCAACATACCAGCATGCATGCAAATCATCTTCGGGGAACTCATCGGGACGGATCGTGGAAGCCTCACGCCGATGACATTGTGGTCAAATCCAAGAAAACATCGGACCTCGTGGGAGACCCTGGGAAACCTTCGAGTGCCTAAACAAGAGGGGAGTCAAGCTCAACCCCGAGAAGTGCGTGATTCGGGGTTCCCAGGGATGTTGTTGGGCTTTATTGTCTCAACGAGGCATCGAAGCAAACCCGACCAAGGTGGACGCAATCACCAAGATGGGTCCGATCCAAGACCTCAAGGGAGTACGAAAAGTCATGGGCTGCCGGGCTTCATTAAGCGTGTTCATCTCACGCCCGGGGAGAAGGGCCGCCCCTCTACCGACTCCTTCGCCAAGTCCGAGCGCTTTGCTTGGACCCCCCGAGGCCGAAGAGGCCCTCGGCAACCTCAAGAAGCTCCCGACAAACCCACCGGTCCCGGTACCGCCAAATCCAGAGAAACCTTGCTCTTATACGCCACCGCCACTACCCGTGATCAAGGCGGTGATCGTAGTAGAGCGTCAGAAGAGGGGCACACGCTGCGCATAACGCCTGCTTACTTCATGATGAAGTGCTTTCCCGACACCAAGACGAGGTATTCGCAGATGCGTAAACTACTATATGCCATCGTACTCAACGCGAAGGAAGCGCCACTACTTCCTCGCGCACCCCGTTGCCGTGGTGTCCCTGCCTCCCTCGGGGAGATTCTCCAAAACCGAGAGGGCCACGGGAAGAGTGGCGGTGGGGCGTGGAGCTCATGGGCGAAACCATATCGCTCCGCCCCGCGAAGGCGATCAAGTCCCAGGTCCTAGCCGACTTTGTGGGCGTAATGGACCGATACACGCCTACCCCCCCGCACCCATCCAGCCGAGGCCGGACCATGTTCTTCGATGGATCCATGATGAAGGCAGCGGCTGGCAATGGGTTTGCTCTTCATCTCACCCCTCGGGGTTCACACGAGGTATGCCATCCGGCCGCATTTTCCCCGCCTCCAACAACGCCGCATCACGAGGCGACTTGGTCAACGGTCTCGGATCGCGGGGCGGACCTCGATATCCGGCGGTTGGAAACCGGGGAGGATTCGCGGTAGTCATCGACAAGTCATGAAAGCCTCGGCATGCCACGACCAAGATGGAGGCGTATTGCGAGAAGTGCGCAGCCGGAGGAAAAATTCTATGGACTCGAGCACGAGGCACACACCCAAAGCGTTACAATGAGGCCACGGATGAACTCGCCAAGGTCGCAGCAACCCGAGGTAATCGTTCCCCCAAACGTACTTTACCGAGATCTCAACGAACCCCGGTCAAATACGCACCCTTGGAACTACCCGGGGGCTCAAGAAGGCGCCGGGGCAGGCCATGCCCGAAGCAATGGCGGCGACCCGGTCCCCGACCGGAGGAAGCCATTTGTTGGAGTACCTCACCCGAGGTGAGCCGCCCGAGGACAAGACCGAAGCCCCGCCGGTTGGCCCGAAGGGGCCAAGTCCTTTGCGCTAATTGGGGAAAAAGGGAACTCTACAAGAGAGGAGCCTTTGGGAGTTTACATGCGATGCATACCCTATTTGAAGGCGAAGAATTGCTCAAAGACACACACCGAGGGGAATGCGGTCACCACGCCGCCCGAGGACTCTAGTCGGTAAAGTCTTCAGCAAGGCTTCTACGGCCCCTCGGCGGTATGGGGCGCGAATCTAGTCATGCGAACCCGCAAGGAATGCCAATTCTCTACGCCAAGCAGGACACATCTCCCGGCTCAAGCACCGCAAACCATACCACTTACGTGGCCATTTGCGGTGTGGGGACTCGACATGATTGGACCCTCAAAAGGGCGCCCCGGGAGGACACACTCACGTCCTAGTCGCCATCGACAAGTTCTCCAAATGGATTGAAGCCCGACCCATGGTGAACCCTCACACGGGGAAACGGTGAAATTCTTTACGGATATCATCTCCCGTTTCGAGTCCCGAACTCCATCATCACCGGACAACGGAACCAACCGTGGGGAAGAAATTCCTTGACTTTTGTGGCGACTATGGCATCAGGGTTGATACCTCGGCCGTAGCTCGCCCGAAGAGCAACGGTCAAGTGGGGCGTGCCAACGGCATGATCCTACAAGGGCTCAAGCCAAGAATTTTCAATCGGCTGAACCATGACGGTAAAAGGTGGTACCAGAGCGCCATCGGTCCTATGGAGCCTTCGACCGAGCGAAAAGCCGAGCCCGCGGGATTCCGCCCGTTTTTTCTAGTCTATGGGCGAGGCAATCCTCCCCCCGGACATAGAATCACGGGTCCCGAGGCTGCAAGCATACAGCGAGCAAGGCAACCAGAGGCTAGGCAAGACTCCATAGACCAAGTTGACGAAGCCCGAGGCGTTGCGCTCACGCACTCGGCAAGATATCGGCCAGGCTCTGCGCCAAATATCATGCCAAGCGGTGAAAACCTCGGGTGCTCCAAGTCAACGACCTGCGTGCAGCCGAAAAGAGACAACAAAGGGCGTCACAAACTCACGCCACCACAGGAAGGGCCTTACTTCATCGCCGAAGTACTAAGGCCGGGACCTACAAAGCGAAGAACGAGAAGGGCGAAGTCTACTCCAACGCTTGGAACATAGAACAGCTTACGTCGCTTCTACCCTTAAAATTCCGCACTAGAAGTCGGACACTGTGTTTTTTTTCTCAATAAAAGATCTTTATCTTTTATGAAAAAAGTACTTTCGTGCAAACCTTAAGGGAGTCTTAGCCTTGTCGATTACAAGACTAAAACTCCCTCGGGGGGCTACATGGGCCCCCCCGGGGACCCCACCCCTCGAAGGACCCCTCCTTCTCTTTTTTTCAAAACTTTTTGGAAAAAAAAAAGTTTTCTCCGCGCATGCTCGAATTAATCGTTTAAGTTGCGAAGGTCACGCGACGCACAAATCCAAAGCAAGATAACCGAGGCAAGCGGATCGCCCCTAAGCGGCACCGTATGGACTGCCCTTGATGGCGTCCCGGTTACTATCTTCTGCCTTAACGGAGAAAGCAAGCGACCCGGCCACACAATAAGCGAGATTCGGGAACGCAACCTTGAAACATAAGTGCACCCGTCAAGGCCTCGGACCTCGGGTGGCGCCATTGTTTATACATATCCATCTCACAAACTCCAATCTTTTCATGCAAGGAAGGATCGGGGGGGCAAGGGAGGCCTCATCTACTTAAGCCTCACGGCGACCAACGAGGAAGCTTCGATGCGAGCAACGCCCTCGGCGGCTGCTTCTCCCGAGGGTGGCGTCGGACCCATCGGGCGCATCCTCGGACATGGCGTCCCACCATCTCCGTGTTCGCCTCATAGGTGGACTCTATGGGGAATACGGAGGACACACCTCGTCTTCAAAACGCGAGGGCAGCGAGTCGCTGGCGCCATCCACAAAGTTATATAGACTTTGGGTTTTGGCGGCGTCGGCAAAGCATCCCTCTCGGCGGGATCAACCTCTCCCTCGTCGCCGGGCCGAGGAAGAAGCCCGTCGTGACACCGTCCGGCATGCGGGACTCCATCGGGAAGTGGGAGCACCCTTTGCGCGGCATGTGCGAATGCCGTTCGGAAGGTGTTCGGGAGCTCGGACCTAAAGGGATCCTCCGACGGCCAAAGGCGGACTGCAGCCGAGGGCCCAACCTCTGGGTTGTCCATCCCGAGCGGCCGAGAGAAGTCCGACAGGGCCTCTTCCGGCTCTCCCGCGACTTACGCTCTCGCCCCACCCTTGGGCGGCGCGGCCACGGTATTCACAGCCTCGATGCGGGCGTTCTCCGCCTCGGCAACAACCACCAAAACAATGTCGGCGAGACGCATTGAAATCGAAAGTGACAAAGCCCACCGGGGGGACAAGGCGTACCTTGGCACTTCGATTTGCCAACCAAAGATGACGCCATGCTCATTATAGCGACTTTTGGAGCTGGTCCTTCTCCTTCCCGAGGGTTTCCCCTCGGACGCCCGGCTCCCTCGATGTGGGTGCTTAGGGGCGTTGCACATATCCTTTTGCTTCTTCGCCTCCTCCCGGGACCTGTCCATTCGTCATAGGAATCCCCAAGGGCTGGAGACCGCTTCGGGCGTCTCGAAGTCTTGGCTCATCCGAGCCATCTCGGCTGAACACTGTCGACCCGGACCTGGCCTTGACAAGCTCGCCGCTAGGGAACTGCCGTTGAGACTCCCTCTCCTCGGCAAAGCGGTGAGCTTGGCCGTCTCGCTTCGGGCACGGACCAACTTCACCCGAGCGCCCAAGAGCGTTCGATTCAGGGGCGTTCGGCGAAGAGCTCGGACTTTTCGGGCGGCGGCGGCGAAGAGTCGCAATGACAATACTACGTCAAGGCGCAAGCACAAATGACATGCCAGGGGGCGACCATCAAGATGCTTACCGCGTCGACTTCAGCGAGGCGGCGGTGATGGTCTCCCCGATCCTCGCTAAACCCTTTGCCCACCGGCGGATCTGCTCATGGGTCCTCCACTCCAAGACCCGGAACGATCATCAACAACCACAGCGGCGGGACCCCCGGGCACATCGCCCGGGGGGTCGGAGGTGGACCCGACCAGTGAGTCGGCTCGGGGGATACATCTCCCCACCGGCAGCCTCCCGCGACTCACGGGAACCCAAACCATCGGGGGCCCTCGGGCTGATCAGGCACCGTCCCCGTCATGGCCAAGATGACGTTCGCCGAGGGCCGCCTCGAACCCGACACGTGGAGGCCGGCGGGAAGTCGGGGTTGTACGGCTCATGCACCCCGGGTCGGGCCGGCGCAGAGCAAGCCGGAGACTTGCATGTCTCGCCGCATCGAAAAGCTCCTCTTGCGAGAACTCCCGAACAAGGGACCACCTCCTCGGGGCGGGCGGCATCACGACCTCCTTCGCGGCGCCGCTTGCTCGGGCTGGTGTCCGGTGGCGGCGACCAAGCTCTCTCGTGTCGACGCCGCCTATTTGGGCACCCAACCCCACCATCGCCACCATGTTTTTGTGCGGCCTCGGGGCGGCCTCGGTGATCGGATTGGGACCACCCCACTGGGCCTCTGGGGTCGGGGCGTCACAGAGGACTCGACGCAGCCGTGAGGCATCCTACAACTCCCCGGCTCACAAGACCGGCGGAGGATTGTGCACTAGCCTTTAAGGCCTTCTTGGGGTGCAGAAGCAACGGCCGCCCCGCTTCCTAAAGACCAAATAAGACGTTAAAACAAGGCAACCATACGCCGTAGGAAATTCAAGATTGCAAAGGCGAAAAGGAAACCTCACGGCCGAGGGACGCCCTGCGCCGACGAGGCTCTGGATGGTCGGCGACCCTACGCTGGCCGCACTCGACGCCGAGTCGCCTCCCCCACTACGCCAGACGCGGGGCTGGATCGGGGAGTGGCCGGCCGCAACAACCGTATTTCGACGCCGAGGTACTCCCCGTGGTGGGGGCGTTGTTCTTCCCTTTGGGCCTCACCGCGACGCCGAGGTGCCGACATGGCCAACACCAATGGTCCCCGAGGACTCGGCCAAGAACCCGCACGGGTGCCGCAGTTCCGACGCCTCGGGGCTCGGCTCGAGCTCGTAATGAAGCCCCGACCGGTGCAGAGCCCCATGGCTCGGTCTATCCGAGCGCCACGCCGTCATCGATCAGCGAGTTCACCTGAGAACTCATCCTCCGGGTTGTCGTCCTCCTCGGTAGTCGAGGGTATCGGGCGACTCACCCCGGCCGTTACTTTCGACCCAGCTTCTCGCGAGCCACATTCCTCTTCTTCCTCTCTTCCTTCTTCGGTGCGGGGGCCCTCTGCGGCTCGTTCGAGCACACGGTTGCAGCCCGCCGGTCGGCGCCCAAATGCAGTGCGGGAGGAGGAGAGTCCACGATGGATTGATAACGACCGCGGAGAGGAAAAAGTGAGAACCGGCCATGGTGGCAACGCACCGAAGCAATGCAAGAACACCGAAGCCAAGAAGTACCTACGGGGAGATATACCCTCGGTCCAGGGCATGGGGATCTCGGGGGATATGTCTTGGGGTGTTGGACCCCGGCGTCCCTCACCCTCTTGGCCGGGCCATCGGTGGAAAGCGTAAGGCCGACATCCCAAGCGTCAAGACCCAAGACGTCGAGGCGCCATCTTGCACATGAGCAGGGGCGAGCCATCAACGGCAGCAACCGACGCCGTGAAAGGCGGCAACCACGGCGGCGGCATTCACATCCTTCCCGGAAGCCGTAGGACCCGCGCCCAGGCCTTCCAACCGATGGTGATCCTCCCGGGGGACCCTGTTCCACTTCGCGGCGATGCTTGAGGACCCGCCCGGTGTACGCGGGGGGGCGCGTTCCCATTGTTGCGGAGGTAGAACCACCCGATCCTCGCCACCCCTTGTTCGAGGAGGTGAGCTTGGATAGGATGTACCCATCGGCTTCGGTTCGGCTTCGCGTGCTTCGCCGCGGACTTGGAGCGCACAACCTCCAACGCGCAATGCCCTCCGTGGGTTGGCCCCTGCGCCACCGATGCAATAGTAAGGTCCGCCTTGAAGAACCACAACCCGAGAGGTCCCAATGTGGCTCGATCCCCGGGAATCCCTCACGGAGGGTGGCGAAGATGGCGGCACAGGAGATCGAGTTCGGAGGCGGTGGTGAAGCTCGACTTCATAGTAGTTGAGGATCGCCGGGATGAATCGACCCGCCCGGCATCCCGAAGCCACGCCGGTGAAGATCCATCGGGCTCACCACGTAGCCGTCACGAGGGTTAGGCTCCTCCTCGGTCCAATGCGGAGCAATCCACTCCCCGGCTCTTCCGTCGGTGCGGGGGCGGAGGAGCCCTTCCTCGACCCGACGGCGCTGAAGTTTCTCCTCAATCGCCCGTCGACCTCGGCCCCACGGCTCGGCGTCGAGCACCTCCCTCGCGCCCGTCACCACTACCCGACTGCGCCATGGATTAAGGGGAGATGAAGGGTGGCAACCGCTAGCGACCCCGATCACCGAGCGCAAGGCAAGTGAATCTCTCCCTTAATCTCTCCCACACTATCTCTCTATCTCGATTGCTGCGGCAAGAAGGCAAGAAAGCGATGGCGAAGAGCAAGGGAGCAACTATCGCCGCCGGCGACCCCCCATATTTATAGGGAAGGGAAGGCAAACCGCCCGGCACAGGCAATCGAACCGACTCACGGAATGGACGGCCCATGATGGAGCGAAACCGCTCATCTAACGGCTCCGGCAGCGGTGGGAACCGTCAAGGGCATTAATGCACCTTGGCGGTGCCCTCGATCTTCGCCCACGACGAGGAAGCCCGCGGGGCCACGTCCCCATCGGACTTTGAACAGGCACACCACCTCGGCGCTTGAGGAGATGCTTCGCCTCCCGGTCGAGGGTAAAACTGTCCGGCCATCCATACCGCCAGCGCCCGAGCCCTAAGGGGCAAAAAGTGATCCGATAGCGGTTCCCGCCCGGCGGAAACCAAAGCGGGGCCTCGGGCTGACACACCCTACGTTCCAGAGGTTGCATTTGGGCCCACAAGGGGTTTCACAGTCGCCTCGGGATAACCCGAGCGGGGGCGGGGAGGAAAATGCACAACCGGCTATACCCGGGCCCCTGGGGCTGGATTTCGAGCGTGTTTAAGGCCCGCGGGTGCTACTTATAGAGATGTCCCATCCGTGGGAGGCCTCTGGGCCCTCGGGGGTTGGTCGCCCAAACCCCGGGATACGCTAAGCGGTCCGCGAGGTTCTCATGGGGTGAATCCAGGATCACATAGCCGACCCTCGCTCCGGCAAGGGCACGGGCACACCGCTTAAACGGACCGCTACAACGCTCACGAGCACGGCACATTAAACTACGGGGCATTGTGACGTGTCTCCCCCTCCTCCTCCCTCTCGGGAGGGCGACGAGAGGAGCGTATGATCAAAGTCGAGGAGGCACAGGTCGACCTTGCGCACATAAGCGCGAGCCTCGGGCTGCCCACGCAAAACAAACACGCTCCGCACAAACAAGCGCAATTTAAGAGCCATTTCGGTCTTGCCGGCGTCGCGAGACATAAAAGACCTCGAAGGAATCCGCCATTCCATTCGAGGCCTCGAAACTACACCCAACGGGTGTGCTCGCGCGCACCCCTTGTAGACGAACCACCACGAGAAACAACAAAGGCGGCGGGAGCGAGAACCCCGGGCGAGTCCTCACTCGCTCGGGGGCTGGGGCTACCTTGTCGGGGACCAAAATATTGGGCCTCGAGACATTCTCAAACTATGAGAATTGGCCGGCCTGCCAAGGCCCCGTAAAAACCTAAACTCGCTATCATCCCGCATGGAGGGGCGGCCCGACGAGCGATGGACCCGAGCCATTGAGCCATGGCGTTTACATGGCGGCGGAGCAGCCCACGAGCGGCCACGGCGGCCCGAATGGAGTCGCCATGACGTACAAGAGCTCGTTACGCTCACGAAGGACATGGTCAAGGACCTCTACCGAACTGCGAACCACGGCGTTCCCGTCGGCCGTAGTCAAACCATGGCTCGGGCTCGACCTCACGTCTCCGATTTCGCCCGAGGCTGGCCTAGCTCACCGGCCCGGGGAAATCTCCGATTCGCCCGAGGGTGGCCTAGCTCACCACCCTCGGGTGCAAAAACTCCGCCGCCCGAGGGAGACCAGCTCTCCATCCTCGGGTGTGGCACCTCAACCAGCCTGTCTCGGGTCGCCACACCCCGGGCGTGGGAGGTTCCGTCCGGAGGAAGGGAAACCACCGCATTCAATGCGGTCGCGTGATGTGCAAGGCGCCCGGTGCCATCGATTACGCCCGGTCAAATCGACACGCCGAATCGCCTCCCCAATCCGGACCGATGGGACGCAATGCTGAACCAAGTGGCGTGTTTTTCGCCACCCGCACGGGAACCAAGATGACACTGTTCACTCCCGTAACACCGCAAAACGCCACGCAGGGGGCGGACCCTCGGGCACTTGACACGCACACGGCAACAACCAGGGACCGGCCCTCGCCATGCGGATCGTGAGGGACGCCTCACAGACCCCTCGGGGGGCCACGCTGTGGAACGGCACGTCCGCCATCGGATGCAGGACGTGTGTCGTCGGCGGCGCCCAAGCCCGGCCGCGCCCCCGGAACGCACATGCAACGGTGCGGCCTGGGGAATTAGCCACCTAGGCAACCACCAATGTAAACATTATCTCTCTCCTTCTCCTATAAAAGGGGAGTAATGTCTCATTAGAAGGGGTTGGATTCGGTTAGATTCGACTCAATCCCACTTTCAACTCCGGTTCACACGAGAAAACCGCTCACCACAACCACCGCAACCACGATCGTGGGGCTTGAGACCGCTTCTCTCCCACACAACCGCTGTAACCTCTACTGCAGGCTCACCTTTGAGCGCTGAGTAACACGAGCGTGACGCACAGAATTGGGCCGGGCGTAGGGCCCGTTGGCCTGAACCGGGATAAACCGCCGGCGTCCGTGTCCACCTTGCGCTACGCCATCGAGGGAGGAGGCACGCGACCTACAAATTTTTATTTGCGGCACCGGGCGCGCCCGCTCCTCGAACCGCCGACACTAGTGTTATCACACCGACACGGTGGTTTCACTTAGGAATGTCAACGGCGCATTTACGGCGCCGTTATTGGAGATGGGTTCTAAAACCTGTTTCTAGTGATTGCGCTTAAGAAATGCAACAAGCATTTACGGGCGCCGCTGTCTGGGAAGGCATTGGTTTTTATAAGGCATCTCTTAGAACATGTTCGTCATGATAATATGCATGTGTAGTGACCTTTGTTCATAAACAGGCTTATCTAAAAAAAAATCTTTTATATATATAAAAAACTCTTATAAAAAAATCTTATAAATAAAAAGCAAGGACTTGTTATCAAGTTAGTATGCACCTTCGGGTATTCTTGTCGCTAACCATTTGGTGGAGACTAAGAAGAACAAAGGGGCACGCGACGCTTTGAAAACATGGGGGCTAGATCATTAAGAAAACTTTGATGCTCTTGGGCGGAGGAACGCACTCAAAAAGGAGATCTCGACTTTGCACACTTGACTTTTTCACGAAAGTCCAAGCGTGTGAGGGAAGATGGCGAGAATATCAAGTTCCACGTACAAGGGGGATCATAAAAAAAGGAAGAGAGATGAATAAGAGATTAGCCTCCCCTTGCTATAAAAAAAAAAAGAAAAAAAAAAAAGAGTTGAAAAAAAAATATATATATAAAAAAAAAAAAGAGCAAAAAAAAGAGAAATAAGAGGAGAGAGGAGCGAGTTGGCCCCATATGGTCAAAGTAAACAATGAAGACACTGACTCCACCCTTCATTGCTTCCATGTAAGCAAGAAGGGATCTTTCTTTCCCAAGACCTTGTTGCACTGGGTGAGTTTTGGTCCGCCTCCCTCTACTACGGTGTGAGGAAGTCATTACCAAATCAAGATCATCATGCTACCGATACGGCAATTATGAACTCTATCCTCAAAATTTGCCGGTCAAGTACACTCCAGTACGCAAAGGTCCAATAAAAAAAGGGGTAAAGAAAAAAAAAAAAAGATGGTAAAGGAAAGAAGGAACATCCTCCTTTACACCTTTTGTGACCATTAAGGCCCATGGTCCATATACACTACCTATGTGTATCACCTAAGCCTTGTGGCCCGCTTTGAGATGGATCATCAAGCTACCACCGTGGAAGTTTCAACATTCTTGCCTTCATGCGCGGTTGGTACACACACACTCAGCACGCATAAAGGTAATTGATCACCAATTCTTTTTACTCATACTTATCTCCATATAAAGAATCCATGTTATTTCATGATGGAGATAAAGCAAAGGCTAGACTTTTCATTGCATCTTTATCTTAGCCTTGTTTGAGTTTGAAAAGTTTGGTGAAGCTCTTTTGTCCTCCCTTTATAATAAATTCCAAAAAAAAAAAAAATAATAATAATAATAATAATAATAATAATTCTTGAACACCTAGCTTGCTCGAAATGCTCCTTCCTGCATATGCTTTGAATTTTGTAATCACGGAGGATGGTAAGTCCACTCGTGAATCTACCATCTACTAACCATGCAGGAAAAGTCAAAGAGCACGGGCTTAAAACCTCGATCCGATGAGCATTGAGTTAGCTTGGGGAGGACCCTAACAAGGTAATAAGAAACCTACACTCTCATCCTCTGTCCATTACCTTCCAAAAAAAAAAGAAATGTGTTTTATAAAAAATATTTTATTTAAACAAAAATATTTACTACACAAAAATCTATAAGTAAATATTTTCAAAAAAAAACTAAAATAAAAATCTTTATAAATAAAATAAATTCTTCTATGAAAAAAAAAAACTAAGAAAAATATTTTTCTAAATAAAACATATTTTACAAATAAATTTTTAGTATATATAAAAAAATTATTATAATCATTTTGTTTGCCTTGCAATGCCTTTATCTCCATTGGATGAATCTTGTTATCAACTCATGCTTCCTCTTTCTATATTGGCATGTATGGTTTGGAAGTTTTGGTTATTCGAATGATCATACTTCCATAGACTTTTTGAATTGAGCATGGTGCTTAGGTCAAAAAAGCCTACCCTAATCGAGATTAGACATGGAGTCGAGTTTGATTATTGAATCGAGTTTTGCTAGTGTAGAATTTGGTCGACCATATGGACTAACCCCCTGCAGGAATTTATCAACATCATGAGGGTAAGTCCAAGAGATGACAATGGAGATCAAAAGTTGTTTGATGAACCAAAAAAAAAAAAAGAGAAGTAAAAAAAATTATGATAATGAAAAAAAAAATAATAAATTAATAAAAACCTTTGAAACCCCAAGAATGGTTGTCCCGCTCTTCCAAGATCATCACAAGACAAGCTTGGGGAGAGTCTCCTGGCACACTCAAAAGACGATGTTAATCAAGGATCCATTCATAGCGTTCACAAGCTAGCAACGTTCATAAACCGAAGGTAAGTCGAAAAAGCTAGCTTGGGGAGGACTCCCGCAAAGGTAACTCGTATTTCACATTCCATTCGTTTGTTTTCTTATCTTATATGAATGATGAGGTATGAGGATAAAAAAATATATATTAAAAAAAAAAAGGGGAAGAAGAAAGAGAGAGAGGAGATTTATTCCACTCCATATATATGTGTTGTAGAAATGTTTAGTTCTACCCCTGTTGAAATGATGAATAGTTGCTCTGTCTTATGTTTCTCCCATTGCCTAGTTTATAATTCGAATTTCTCTAAAGTTTGGGTTTAGTGGCTAAGTCTAAAAACTCATCCTAAAAAAAAAAAAAAAACCACGATTCATGTGGGTTGCATAGGCTCTATCTAGTCTAAGTTGTTGCCAAGTATGATATGGTACAAATGGATTTGCTATGATTTCATCCAAAAAGAGAAACTTGACATCCAGGGAATCTAATTTGAAAGAAAAGAGAAATGATATGGGCTACGCTAAAAAAAAAAGAAAAGAAAAAAAAAAGAGAGAAAAAGAGATAAAAATGGACATGTGTCAGGGGGCGAGTAGAGCCCACATCTCCAAAAAAAAAAAAAGAGAGGAAATAAAAGGCAAAAGTCTAGGGCGGCAGAGCCCACCTCTCCAATATATATATATATATATAGCAATAAAGCCCATACTTTCTCGAAAAAACAAAATAGAACTTAAATAAATAAATCCCGGATGAGAAAGTTGATCAAAAGGATGAATGAAAAGTATTTCTATTATAACCGTTCTATTTGGCAACCGCCCAAGGCTTTGAGAAAAGCTAAAAAGCCCCGGGCTACGATGAAAGGTAATAAAGGGTGAGTAAGGGCATGCCATTCTATTCAAACTCTAGTAGAAAATCTTATTATAACCCTAGCACTGTGAAACATAATCGGCATTGTAGCAACTCGATCAACAACCAAGTACTTATCTCTTTTTTGCTCGAGGACGCGCAAAGGGTAAGCTTGGGGAGTTTGTTGGCGGTAACCAACGACATATTTTTCCCGTCAACTTACTACCATAAAGGAGTAAAATTAAACCTTTTTATACTCATACTTTTATCACTAATAAATTCCACTTGTAGTGTCTTGTATTTTATTTTGCAGATTTATAATAAAAAGCAAGTGGAAAATCGACCAAAGTATGCCTTAGGAAAGCGCATTATTGCAAAACCCAAGCCCAAGAGCAAGTCGACCCAAAACATCAAATCTGGGCGAGCACAGCCCGGCCCACAACTTTTCGAGGCGAAAAGACGACACCCCACCGAGACCGGGCCAGCCGAGTGAGGGGGTGCCGCACCACCTGGTGCGGCCGCACCCCTCCCGAGGCGGTTTCGCCCGGCCTCGGGGAGGCGGTTCGTGCACTTTCCAAACGGGGTTTCCGCCCCTGCGTTGGTCGGTTTGCGCATACAAGGAAGGTTTACAGGTCGGTTTTGATGTAAATTAGCACTTAGGCCCCTCCTCCAAGTGTATAAGTAGGCCCCCTCTCTCCCTCTCTCAACACACACCACACAATGTAGCCTCTTTCTTCTTCTTCTTCTTCTCCCTTTCTTCTTCTTCTTCTTCTACTTCTTCTTCTTCCTCCTCCTAGTAGGATTAGTAGTTTAGGATGTGGAGCTAGGCAAAGCTACCAAGGAGGGCTTGGCTCCTTGGAAGATGGATTCGGGAATAAATCTTTCTATGGTATTCTTCCAAAGCCTTGCTCTTATCTTATCTTGGTTGTGCATTAGGATTAGAGTCTTCATGTTATTTCTATACCTCATGATTTATCTTATGATCTAACATGTTGTTCTTGACATGATCATGACACATGAACTAGTCTATAGTTTCTATGTTGTGATATCGTCATATAGAACTTTATGCTTAAACCATTCATGCAATATAATTGGGTAGTGTCGGGATTGTTTGAATGGCGATTCGTTGTGTCCTTCGGGCTTTCTCGTGTTCTATTCCGTCCATCCGTAGGGTGGGGGCCATGGGGACATGAGTAGTGTCCTAGTATCGGGCGTGGTGTCCGGATGCCGGTATTCTTCGAATATGAGTGCATGCCACGGTTGAGGGGGTAGGCGGCTTGGTCGTGACAAGCCTTGACCGTCCCTTGAAATCCCCCCCACGTTCGTGTGTCTTTGTAGGAGTTCATAAATACCTTCCTTTAGGGCGGATGCTCGGGAGGTCTCCCCTGTCCATTTCATTCTCGCTCCGACCTCCCCGCTCATGCGTGTTGCCCGACTATCAGGCGGTTCTATGCACAGCCATGACTAGAATCTGTATGCTCCACTTAGGTCTTTCTTTATTCCTTATTTATCTTTATGCTTGAGTTTGGCTTGAGTGAGTGTGTCAAGTTATCCCTTTACCGTTTCTTTATATCCCTATTATGAGCATTGGTCCATTACATAGTCATGTTATCCTGTTCATGTCTCTATTAGATCCTTTTCCACCATGCCTTCCTTTGGGAAAATATAAATAACGATACCCCGAATACTTAGGGTGAAATGCTACAATGATAGATCCGCGGCGCTTGCGGATGAATATCATCTTAGGCAAGATCTATCACCGTTGATGTACCTAGTGTTATCACCGACACGGTGGTTTCACTTAGGAATGTCAACGGCGCATTTCTGGCGCCGTTATTGGAGATGGGTTCTAAACCTGTTTCTAGTGATTGCGCTTAAGAAATGCAACAGGGCGGACGAGAGAGAGGGAGCGATCAGGAGGAGAGAGGGGTGAGTTCGAGACTGAGAGATAGAGTTAGGGACCTAGGGTTTGGGTGGTATATATACAAGCAACTTGTTATCGGGCCGAGCTGGGCTTTTCAAAATGTAATTGGGCTAGTCTGACCTGTATATCTGGGCCTCATTTACGGTGACGGTTTTTTTATAAAAACCGCCACGGTTAATTGATTTACCGTGGCGATTATTAAAACCGCCACGATCAATAAAAAATAACCGGCGTGGTTAATAGAGACATTAACCGTGACGGTTTTTAAAATAACCGCCATCGAAAATCATTTGAAGTGCTATGCAAAATCAAAATCGTAGTAGTGTCGATCTCTCCACTCCATGGATGCTTTGTTCACCAATCTGCGATGAGTTCCTCTTCTCCATGTTTGTATAGAGATGCACGGAACGTATGATTGAATTGAAAATCACTCGCACGGCCGCACGCGGAGGCAACTAGCGCAGTCGGGGGGTCCCAATCCGGGCTAACTAGGAGGATGGCGCGATTATTTGATTCGGTAACCAACCTGCAATTTAAACACCAACATAACACCAAAACAACCTAGAAATAGGGATTTCAACTAACATATTCCAAAGTTTTGGTGTTTATTTGGACTTGCAGGTACCAACTCAAGAATGATCACTTTTGGGCCAAAAATACAAAAAAAAGAAATAAAATCAATAAATAGAAAAAGGCCCAAAGAAGCAAATGGCAAGCCCAAACAAGAATCGGGACAAAACGTCAAAACCAGGTAGGGCCAAGACCACCGGACAACTTTTCGCAGCAAGGAGGCCCGACTCGCGAAGCCGAGCCAGGCCGACCCCGGCAGGGGTGCTCGCGCACCACACAATGCGGCCGCACCAGGCCGAGGTTGTTCGGGCCTAGCCGGGAGGCGGTTTGTTACCTTCCAAAAACGAGCACTACGGACGTTGGATGGTCGGTTTCGCAGATTAGGAAGGTGTTCCCAGGTCGGTTTAGGTGATTTTAGCACTTAGGCCCCTCCCCCTTGTGTATAAATAGCTCCCTCCTTCACCTCTCTACACAACAATTCAAAGGAGAAACCAGTCCACTTGTGCAAGAGAGTAGAATTAGATCTTCTTCTTCTTCTACTTCTTCTATCTTCTTCTAAATTCTAGAGAGTGAGAGAGGGAAAAGCTAGAAAGAAGCTTTGTTCTTTCTACCCGAAGTTGCTTAGGTTCGCCCCTCGGTGTTCCGCGGTTCCTAGGAGGGACGGAGTGCCGGACTTGTCGGTACCGCCGGCTTGTACATCTGCAAGCTACTTACACTTTGGTAAGAAGTCTTGTGATTATCTTGCAGACTACTTAATTTCCTTCGTATATTTCTTAGCATTTGTAGACTTGCGGGATTGGTAGATTATCTCGTTAAGAGCGTTAGTTCTTGGTGAAGGAACTCTTTTGATTGGGGAACCTTGGCCAACATCAAGAATCGTGACCAATAGTGCAAACGTGGTGTTTGGACTAGCGTTCACCTACCTTTTGTGGCGCATCCCACGGTTGAGGGGTAGGCGGCTTGGTCGTGACAAGCCTTGTCCGTCCCTTGAAATCCCCCACGTTCGGGTGCGGCGCGGTGCTAATTGCCCGGACACCGCATCCTTTGGGCGTGGGCGGTGCCCGAAAGTGGGTAGACAACGGACTTTAGGAATCACCGCACGGAAAAACTTAGCCTATAGATACCTCGCTACTCTTAGAAAACATACCCTTGCCTTAGGTTGACATAGACCAGAAAAGCCTGCTGCACGACCGTCCTTGTGTAAAATACGATACCCTACTTACCACCGGGTGAAGTGCTACAACGGTATTTCCGTGCGCTTGCGGATTTCTCGTGTGCGTAAGAAACACCAACAAGCATTTGGGCGCCGTTACAGGGGGACGGTTGTCGTAGTTATATTTCGAGCCTAGTCGAAGCCTGTTTGATCGTAGTATCCTTTTTAAACAAAAATACCAAAAGAGTCCCTTTTTACTCATGGAGCAACCTACCCTACAAATCCCGTCCGCTCCTAAGGGCGAGCTCCTAGAACCACGCCCATCTGCGAAGCCAATCACGCCGAATATGAGCTCCGCCTTGGCTTTATAGCCATGGTTCGGCCCGAGCCTTTTCAAAGGCTTGGAATATGAAAACCCCTATCATCACTTACGGGGAGTTTGAGCGGCTCGCGGGTGGGCCCGACAATTGTAGGCATGACACACGACACGCCGAGGTGGAAGTTGTTTCCGTTTCTCTCTCGCGAGTGGGCGACTCAATGGTACGCCCATAACGTAGGGGTTGGTAAACGGAGAATGGGAAGAACTGCGAAACGCATTCTCGTGTAGCGTTCTACCCGATATCCGAATCGCGGCCCCGCGACAAGAGATACTCAACTTCCAACAAATAATGGGTGAAACCTTAGGTGCAGCACGGGACTGGTTTACCACGCTTACACGATCCGGCCCGGCACTGGTCCATACCAAACCACGTGCTTTTACAAAGATTTCGGGTAGGATTGACAGGGGCAACCGCCTCGCCGCTTGATTTAGTCGCCGGAGGGTCGTTCGCACATAAAACCACGCGGAAGGAGAAGCTCTCCTATACCGTATTCTTGAGAATACTCCTCCGCTAGAACCCATCCGAGTAGAACGAAGCGTAAAACCGCAGAGGAAGTCTCTTCGGCTAAAGCCGAACCTCGTTAAAACCTATACTGAGACCCTCGCCTGAACGTAACACAAGGAGACCGCATGCACGGATCTCCCGTTCTTCGAGGTTGACTTTACTGATCAATTCGGTGACACCTCGAAGTACGAACAATGGAAGAAACCACCTGTCCCGGCTAGCCCTGAACAACCCCCCTGGATAAATCCTTCCTCCGTGAGTCTATTAAGGAGCTAAGCCTATAATGAGCAAGGAATGGTTGCAAGAGGAAGGACCTTTTTCGAAGAAATTCGGATAAGTGGCCCCTCTACACCAATCCATTGCAGATATCAAGGAAGTTTGGTGGAAGTCATGTATAACCCTGCTGTGGGAATAAACATAATGTCCAAAACCTTCGCACAAGCCTGTGGACGAGGAAGCCGTTAGGACCCCCACAGCACGGACCTTATGCATAGCACCACGTACCACCATTAAAAGCCATGAGGTTATACATGAACAAATCTTCCTATACAAGGATGTCAAGTTGTCTTTGGATTTTCATATTTTTGATATCCAAGACTTTGACATCCTGTTCGGGCATCCCTTGGAGAAGATTCTTGATCTATCAACATCCGGGGATTTAGATGTCAAACTCGGGAAGAAAAAGTTTTCTATCCCAGTTACTCGAGCTAAAAACTCGGTAACAGAACCCTTCCTTGAGTATGACACGCCCGAGGAGGTCATGGGAGTGATGCTATATGAGAACCCAGAAACAGACCTAGAAAAAGACGCCCAATTCTTCATTGAAGAAGAGGACGATTCAGGGGAACTCATAGAACTTCCCAAAGAGGAAGAGCTAACTCGGCCTCCTGTTGAGCTTAAACCCCTACCCCCAGGCCTACGCTATGTCTTCCTAAACGGCGATTCACAAGCCCCTGTCATCATAAGCGATAAGCTTAGTGACCAGGAAACTACCCAGCTAATAGCCGTCTTAGAGAAACGCAGATCGGTCTTCGGGTATTCCCTTCAAGATCTAAAAGGGGTAAGCCCAACACTATGCACACATCGCATTCCTATTGACCCTGACAGTACCCCATCATGCGAACCCCAGCGTAGGCTCAATAATGCGATGCGTGAAGTCGTGAAGAAGGAAGTTCTCAAGCTTCTTCACGCCGGGATTATTTATCCCGTACCACCACGATGATTAGGTTAGCCAACCCAAGTGGTCCCTAAAAAGGGAGGAATGACAGTCGTTGAGAACACTAAAAACGAACTCATTCCACAAAGACAAGTCATAGGGTGGAGAATGTGTATTGATTATAGAAAACTTAACAAGGCAACAAAGAAAGATCACTTCCCGCCGCCCTTTATTGATGAAATGTTGGAGCGGTTAGCGAAACATTCTTTCTTCTGTTTCCTTGACGGGTATTACGGCTACCACCGGATCCCGATCCACCCACGATGACCGAGCAAGACCACGTTCACATGCCCATACGGAACCTATGCCTACCGTAGAATGTCATTTGGGGCGTGTAATGCACCTGCTTCTTTTCAGCGGTGCATGATGTCTATCTTCTCAGACATGATCGAAGAAATCATGGAAGTCTTCATGGACGATTTCTCCATCTATGGTAAGACTTTCGAAAGCATGTCGAAGAACCTAGACCGGTCTTGCAGAGATGCCAAGAAAAGGACACGGTACTTAATCGGGAAAAGTGCCACTTCATGGTCCGAGAAGGCATCGTTCTTGGGCACCTCGTGTCCGAGAGGGGGATAGAGGTAGACAAAGCCAAAATAGATGTTATTGAAAAGCTACCACCCCAAAGTGAATGTCAAAGGGATCCATAGTTTCCTAGGTCACGCAGGGTTTTATAGAAGATTTATAAAAGATTTTTCACAAATTGCTAGACCCCTTACGGCCACGCTAGCCAAGGGCGTACCCTTTGACTTCACGGATGAGTGCTTGCATGCTTTCGAAACCCCGAAGAAAGCACTCATCTCGCTCCGATCATCCAACCCCGGATTGGTCGTTGCCATTTGAAATCATGTGCGATGCTAGCGACTATCTTTGTTGGTGCGGTCCTAGGACAAACCAAGGACAAAAAGCAGCATGCCCTCGCATATGCTAGCAAAACTCGACAGAGCCCAAATTTTAATTAACGCCCACGACAGAAAAAGAGCTCCTAGCAGTAGTCTTTGCTATCGAGAAGTTTCGATCCTACTTAGTGGGCGCCAAAAATAATCGTCTACACGCATCATGCTGCCCTTAAGTACCTTCTTACCAAAAAGGATGCGAAACCTCGCTTGATCCGCTGGGTTCTCCTACTCCAAGAATTTGACATAGAGATAAAAGATAAAAAGGAGTAGAAAATACGATTGCGGATCATTTGTCGCGTATCACGGTAACTAACATGCAGGAACTACCAATCAACGACTACCCGCGTGGCGACATGCTACTCAAGGTGTCGCACTTCAACCCATGGTACGCAAACATTGTAAATTACATGGTTGCAGGGTATGTACCACCTGGGGAGAACAAGCGGAAGCTCCAAATGGAGAGCGGGACGACACCTATGGGATGACCCATATCCGTACAGGGTGTGTGCGGACGGCTTGCTGAGAAGATGCGTATCAAGGGAGGAAGGAATGCAGATCATCGAAAAATGTCATGCATCTCCCTACGCGGGACATCTGGGAGTATTCCGCACACAAGCCAAAATTTGGCGGTCGCGGATTCTTCTCGGCCGACGATGTACAACGACACGAAAGAGTTCATCGAAGATGCTACAACGCCGCCAGAAGACGGGGAACATCACAGCTCGTGATGCAATGCCCCTACACTACAACCTTCAAATAGAAATATTTGATGTGTGGGGCATTGATTACATGGGGCCATTCCAGAAGTCCTATGATTGCGAGTACATCCTGGTGGCAGTGGACTACGTGTCAAAGTGGGTAGAGGCACTACCATGCAGAGCTGCTGATGGCAAGCACGCACGCAAGATGTTCCATGAAATCATCTTCCCCCGTTTCGGAATGCCACGCATGGTGATCAAAGTGACGGAGGATCGCATTTCAAGGATAAATCATTCAAGGCATTCTTGAAGGAGCTTGGCGCCAAAGCACAATATTGCTACCCCCTATCATCCGCAAACCAGCGGGCAAGCCGAAACCTCCAATAAACAAATCAAGAACATCCTGTAGAAGACGGTCGACGAGATGGGGAAGGGTTGGAAGAACAAGCTACCCGATGCTCTCTGGGCATATCGGACGAGCTTACAAAGCCCCCATCGGCATGTCACCTTACCAGGTGGTCTCGTGGCAAAACCTGCCATTTACCAGTTGAGTTGGAGCATCGAGCTCATTGGGCCATCAAGAAATGGAATATGGACGTCAGACTCGCCGGGAAGAACCGTCGAGACAAATCTACGAACTAGAAGAATGGCGAGAAGGCGTACCACGGTGCAAAGCTCTATAAAGAGCGCACAAAAAAGATGGCATGATCGGCGCATCAAAATCAAAAGAATTCACCACGGGAGACAAAGTACTCCTATTCAACTCCCGGGTGAAGCTATTCGCGAAGGAAAGCTAAGAAGCAAATGGAAAGGACCGTACACCATCATCAACACACATCGCCACATGGCGCAATCACAATCCAAGATGACGCGGTGAGATACAAAAGGTAAACGGTCAACGTCTTAAGCTTTTCTTCGAGCCAATATCCGATCTTAACCAAGAGCTCGATAGAATAGACTTATGCTTTGAGAATTAATTTGTGATGATCAGCATATATAAAAAAAAAATGTATTTTTATAATTAAAATTGTTACAACTAAAAAAATCTATATAAGGTAATAATAAAACATAAAAGTTATCTATATATTTTTACTTTGCTCTAAATAAAGTATTTACCTTATTATTTTCTTTTTACTTCACTAAATTTATGCTGGTCATTTGCTACACAAAAGATATTTACTTTCTAAAATAATCAAAGCATAAACTATTTTCAAAATTTGAATTTGAGGATCAATTAGAGATCAGCAAGAAAGGAAACGTTTCTCGCGCGGCAAACATCGATTCAAAACTTTTCGTAAAAGGAAACGGATGTGGCCAAAAACCCGACCGGGGGACACTGGGTGGTGCTTGCAAGCGCACCACCCTGGTGCGCCCGCGCACCCGGGCCGGCCCCCGCTGGGTCCAGGATTTCGCCCATCTCCTTCTCCTTTCTCACAACCTACAGTAGTAAGGTTTGCTCGCCTTGATTTCGACCAGCCAAAACCAGAGAGGAGAATTTGTCCTATAAAATCCACCCTTCTCCTCTCCATTCTTCACACCACTCCTTCTTGCTCTTCTCCTCTCTCAAATCTTCTTCCTCCAATTTGAGCGAGCAGCAAGGCTCTCTCTTCTCCATGGCGCTAGTGCCCTTTAATAGAGAGGAAGCCATGACATTTGCCTCCAAATACCTTGAGAAAAGAGAGACCCCAAAGAGAGACCTTGCCCTCCTACCTTCCCCAGTTAAAACTCCGACACCAAAGAAGAGGAAGGTAGACGGCAAGGAAAATATCCCCTCAGACAACCAAGAAGAAACAATAGTATACTCCAACAACCCGACAAAACATCTCTCCAGTTTCTTCCAAAGATCCAATTCTTGTTTCCCATATACCTTGGAGCAAATGCCAAATGGGGAATGGAAGAAGCGGGTTCCCAAACCTCAGATCCGGGGACAACCAAAAGGATTCTTCGGGGACGATATTGTGCCCAAAGAGGGCCCTACGGTTGAGAGTGTACAGAAGAAGATCACAGATCTCTCAAGCTATGTCCGAACCCTTAGAGGCAGGCTAGCGAGAAAGGCATAGCGCCAATATCCGCTGAGGAAAAGCTAGCAGACTTACACGTCGGTTGCATAAGGAGCTTCGACTCACCGCTAGGGAGATGGGCCGAGAGTGCCGGACTTGTCGGTACCCGCCCGGCTTGTACCTCTGCAAGCTACTTACACTTTGGTAAGAAGTCTTGTGATTATCTTGCAGCTACTTAATTTCCTTCGTATATTTCTTAGCTGTTGTAGACTTGCGGGATTGGTAGATTGTCTCGTTAAGAGCGTTAGTTCTTGGAGAAGGAACTCTTTGACCGGGGAACCTTGGCCAACATCAAGAACTATGACCAATAGTGCAAATGTGGTGTTTGGACTAGTGTTCACCTACCTTTTGTGGCGCATCCCACGGTTGAGGGGTAGGCGGCTTGGTCATGACAAGCCTTGTCCGTCCCCTTGAAATCCCCCTTCGCTCGGGTGCGGCGCAGTGCTAATTGCCGGACAACGTCCTTTTGGGCGTGGGCGGTGCCCAAAGTGAGTAGACAACAGACTTTAGGAATCCTTTGCACGGAAAACTTAGCCTATAGATACCTCGCTACTCTTAGAAAATATACCCTTGCCTTAGGTTGACATAGACCGAAAAAGCCTGCAAGGCGACCGTCCTTGTGTAAAATACGATACCACTGCTTACCACTTGTTTTTGTCCTTATGCAAAAGAAAAACTAAAATAGGTACAAAAACAAGTGTGGGGGAGGCTCACAAGTCAAAGGTACGTGATTTATTAAAATTAAATTCTGACTTGTGACTTATCTAAGTCTTTGAAAACCTGAACCAAGTTAACAAAACTCCATCTCTATGACTACCAATTGATACATGGCATGCATACATTTTATTCCTCGCCAAAAACCGGACTTTGTTGAGCAACTATCCAGTAGGGACCCCATGCTTATCTAAATAATTGATCCTTGTGATATGGTAGAATGACTTGACGCTTGCTCTCTTTTTGCAACAAGACTTGGTTTTATTTTCAAAAATTAAAAATAAAGCATGCTCATGGTTTGACTTAGCCAAATCCTACCAAAGCCTGAACAATGTCATGAATATCCACTATAGCTACTTCCTACTACATTGAGTTTTGTCGGGCCCCGTTGATCCGCGTTGAGAGAGGCTCATACTCCCAAGATCGAAAAACACGTACACCCATATATACACGCCGGTTCTCACAATGAGAATTGCGCACAACATGCATCATCACCATCCACCAAATAAATACTCCGTTCATAGCATGATCACCTCCCTGTTATCAAGAAAAATGCAGAGAGAAAGAACAAAGGCTGCAGAAAAAAAAGAAAAGAATAAGAGATGAATAATGGACACGTGTCCGAGGGCGAGTAGAGCCCACATCTCCAAAAAAAAAAAGAAGAGAAAGAAAAGAAAAGAAAAGTAGCCTGTATCTCTCCAAAAGCATACAAAAAAGAAAGGAAAGAGATCATGAGTCAAGGAGTAACCACAAAGAAAATATATCATCAATATTTTCCACACACACTTTTGCACGTTTCGATCTAAGGGTATGGCACCTCTTTCCAACGATCCGAGCTTGACCCGACAAAACATGCGAGAGGTATGTATGCATCACTTCATTCAAAGATCCACAAAAACAACGCAAAATAGGATGAGTGAGAGTGAATCAAACAAGAGTGCTTTGAGAGGAAAAATCAAACAAGAGTGACTTTGTGAGAGTCAATACCATAAAGAGCAATGCTATTTCTTTCAAAAATTCAAAAAAAAACTTACCAAGTCTTTTTGCGCATGAGTAGTAGCAAGAAGATAGAAGTTCATACTATTCCATTGCTCAATTGTTCTAAGATAGCTTGGTAGCCACCATGAATGCTCACAAAAAGGTAAGGCCTGGAATAACTTGTATGCAGGTCTACATCTTGGAGATTAAACCACTTTAGTCCTCGTGCCTTCACTTTCGAGGGGCGAGTAAAGGGCTAAGTGTGGGGAGTTTGTTGACAGTAACCAAGCGCAATTTAAACACCGTCAACATAACACCAAAACAACCTAGAAATAGGGATTTCAACTAACATATTCCAAAGTTTTGGTGTTTATTTGGACTTGCAGGTACCAACTCAAGAATGATCACTTTTGGGCCAAAAATACAAAGAAAAAGAAATAAAATCAATAAATAGAAAAAGGCCCAAAAAGCAAATGGCAAGCCCAAACAAGAATCGGGACAAAACGTCAAAACCGGCCGGGCCAAGACCACCGGAACAACTTTTCGCAGCAAGGAGGCCCTTTTGCGAAGCCCGAGCAAAGCCGACCCGGCGGTCTGCTAGCGCCACCACACAGTGCGGCCGCACCCTGGCTAAGGCGGTTCGGGCCCAGCTTTCGGGGAGGCGGTTTGCTACCTTCCAAAGCCCGACAATACCGGCGTTGGATGGTCGGTTTTCGCGCATATGGAAGGTTTTCCTAGGTCGGTTTTGGTGTTTTTAGCACTTAGGCCCCTCCCCTTGTGTATAAATAGCTCCCTCCTTCACCTCTCTAAACAACAATTCAAAAGGAGAAACCAGTCCACTTGTGCAAGAGAGTAGAATTAGTTCTTCTTCTTCTACTTCTTCTATCTTCTTCTAAATTCTAGAGAGTGAGAGAGGAAAAGCTAGAAAGAAGCTTTGTTCTTTCTACAGGAGTTGCGGTTAAGCCTCTCGGTGTTCCGCGGTTCCTAGGAGGACGGAGTGCGGACTTTGTCGGTTTACCGCCGGCTTTGTACCTCTGCAAGCTACTTACACTTTGGTAAGAAGTCTTGTGATTATCTTGCAGACTACTTAATTTCCTTCGTATATTTCTTAGCTGTTGTAGACTTGCGGGATTGGTAGATTGTCTCGTTAAGAGCGTTAGTTCTTGGTGAAGGAACTCTTTGACCCGGGGAACCTTGGCCAACATCAAGAACTGTGACCAATAGTGCAAACGTGGTGTTTGGACTAGCGTTCACCTACCTTTTGTGGTGCATCCCACGGTTGAGGGGTAGGCGGCTTGGTCATGACAAGCCTTGTCCGGTCCCCCTTGAAATCTCCCACGTTCGGGTGCGGCGCGGTGCTAATTGCGGACACCATCCTTTGGGCGTGGGCGGTGCCGAAGTGAGTAGACAACAGACTTTAGAAATCTTTGCACGGAAAACTTAGCCTATAGATACCTCGCTACTCTTAGAAAACATACCCTTGCCTTAGGTTGACATAGACCAGAAAAGCCTGCTGCGTGACCGTCCTTGTGTAAAATATGATACCCTGCTTACCACCGGGTGAAGTGCTACAACGGTATTTCCGTGCGCTTGCGGATTCCTCTGTGTGCGTTAAGAAACACCAGCCAGTAAGCACCTCAAGAACTTCATGTTGAATTGTGTGTCCTTGATATCTTCACCAAGTGCATTGAGATCGTTCACCAACACTTGCATGCGGTGGAACATCTTCGGCACACTTTCATCTTCCTCCATCTTGAAGCTATTGAATTGCTCTAGCTTGATGTAAGCTTTGGCTTGCTTGGCGCCTTCCGGTGCCCTCATAGCACTCTTCTAGCTTCTTCCAAATATCATGGGCTATGGTGAGTGACTTGACTTGCTCAAACACTCTATCGTTGAATGCCTCATGAAAAGCACTCACGGCCACATCATTGGCATATATCTTCTTCTCTTCCAATGCGGTTGGCTCATTTGGCTTTGCCACCTCAAACTTCTTTTCGGTCACAAGCCACACTTCTCTATTTATTTGCTTGAGGTGGGCGGCCATCTTCAACTTCCAATGCCCAAAGTTGGTGCCATCGAAAGGTGGCGCCTTCTTGGTGTTGTTGACATGAAACGTAGCCATTTTTGTCACCGTTGGATGTTAAGCCACTCAAATACGGTGCCTCGGCTCCGATACCACTTGAAAGGTCCTAATGGCTAGAGGGGGGGGGTGAATAGCCTATTAAAAATTCTTGCAACAACACTAAGCACCCGGGTTGGACAACAAAATGGCGAAGCTAAATAAGCGGTGCTACAACTTAGCTAAGCAAGCCACAATTCAATTCGGTTGTCTCTAATCCACACAAAGGCTATGTCTCTAGTTTTACGCCTAGGTGAACAAGGACGACTAACTAATTCTACTTCTAGGAGCTAACAAGGCTAAGCAAACTAAGCAAGCTACTCAAGCTACCAAACTAAGCACCCTAACAAGATATACTACCAAAGTAATGCAAAGAGATGCTTAGGATACAATATCACCGGTGTAGTGTCAAGGTTGAAGCCAATCACCGTGTACAAGAAATCTCCAACGAGCTAGCACACAAGACACGATGATTTTTCACCGAGGTTCACGTGCTTGCCGGCACGCTGGTCCCCGTTGTGGTGACACACTCACTTGACGGATGCTAAGCTTAATGGCCAATGCCAAATCCCCGGTGGGAGCTCAAGCAAACGATCACAAGAGAGGGTCCAACAAGCCACGAGTAATCCAATAGTGCTCCTTTCGCAAATCTCCCGCGGGGTAAGGAACGACCCCTCACAAACCACCGGTGTGGCCTGGAACAAGCTCCAATCGAGCTCAACACCGCCACTTGCTCCAAGCCACTAGGGAACCAAGCAAATTCCCAAGAGAAACGAAATCCGTGGCTTCTCCAAGGATGAAGTGCCTCTAGATGCAACCGATGATGCAATGCACTTCTATCAGTCTCAATCTCACCAAGAATTCGTGTTAGGGATGGAGAGATGAGTGGAGAGGAGTCTCACAAGCTCAATAGCAAGTTGGAAGCTTCAAATGTGCAAGAGAGGGGCAAATGAACCGGCCAAGCTAGTATATATAGACCCCAAGTCGAAAACTAGCCGTTGGTTCAAAAGCGCCCATGCGACGCCCGTCTTCGGTAGCGCAGCCAGCGTCGGCCGAACCCAGCGCCCGGGCGCATGCTGCGGGGACGTGCCAGCGCGCTGCGCGTGCGGGGGTCTCCCGACACCCTTCTTGGACCGCGTTCGGCGGCGCGCGACAGCGCCCGGCCGCGTCGATCGCCGTTCACCCTGCGTTGTCGGATTTCAGTTATGCAGCGCCGGACGCCCGAGGTTGATTCAGACGCGTCGGGCACACCCGCCGACGGACGCATCAGTCACGCTGATTTGAACTTTTACCGCGCGCTGGCGCACCAGCGCCAGCGGGCCCAAACATCCGGCGCGATAGAAAAAGTTCCTCTTCATCGTTGCGTCGTCGTCTTTCCATCTTTCCAAGTTTCACTTCTTGTCTTGAGTTGCCAACACTTGAAATGTGTCCCATGAGCACGAGTGTTAGCTTGCCGCGATCGATTAGACAAGAACGAAGTTAGTGCTCTCAATCCTAAATGCATATGCAAGTCAATTGGACCTAGAAGCACTTCACCAAAGGATTATCACGGCACCCCTTCTTGATAGTCGGCTATCTATCCTATAATGTGATCACACGCGGCTCTATCGTGTCTTGATCACCGAAAGAAAAACCCTATCAAGATACCTTTGCCTTGATCTCCTGGGTTCCTCTCAACCCGATCACCGAGCTTGACGATCCACCATGTCCACATCATTGTCCATGTTCATGATCATCATGCTCCTTGTCATCCATCTAATCCTATCTCATAGTCATACACTTAGAGCAAAGGATTAGTGCCACAAGTGTGTCATCAATTTCCAAAACAAAACATGAGATTTCAACAATCAATTTCCAATTTGAGAAACCCTGTATAAAATAAACAAAAGACAAACAAGAGTAAGCCTGCTAAAGCAGCGGTTTCCTAGTTTGGATTCTCATCATAAATTTCCATCTATCAAGATATCTAGCTAACTTCTATTTCCTCCCCGGCAACAGCGCCAGAAATGCTTGTTGGTATTTCTAACGTCACTATAACAAAAGGTGGAGTTAATCTCACATTAGGCTATATGCCGCCGAGAGATACTCGGTGTGGTTCATCTCTTAGCACTACCTAATGCTAGGTTGTCATCCCCAGCAGCAATGCTAGGAAATGCATATGTGATACTTGTAATGTGTTGTTTGCCATCTATAAGAAATAAATAAAAAGGTCTATCCGCAAGCGCACAGATATAAATACCACTTGTAGCATTTCAGGGAGTAATCAGGTTTTGTCATTTATATTCTACCACGGGGAGGAATTATTGGAGGTGGGTGATATACGGTTGATAGGTGGCATATTTATGAGAAAGACTATCACTAGTGCTAACTTTAGCAGGGGTAAGCCAATAATAATAATATATGATAAAGATAAATGAAGGCAGAGGCATCACACACGAGAGATAAGAAATAGCTACCATAAGTTAGGCTTAACGTTGGACTACTTTAAGAGACAGAATCCCTATATAGCGTTGGATTTACTAAGTCATTACATCTACTCTAAGGCATATATTATCATATATAGTATAGCAAACTCTAGGTCATGTATCCGGACGACTATCAAGCAAAATCAAGAGAGTGAAACAAGATATTCCCCATAATAATTGTCCACTTGGCTTATAGACGGAGTGTGGACTCCAAAAGGACTCAACGGGGATTGTCACTCCTGCGATCTACCACACATCCCGGAATATAAGGTGCACTCGCAGGTAAAGCATATATAAGCACCACGCTTACATAATTATTTCTACCACCTAATCCACTCGAGAATTGAATTAGGCGCTCTACAAATAGATACATATATCTATCATAAACCACAACTATATCAAATATACTATTAGAATAAAGTAGGAACATAGCAAAGCAACACATAATATTATAATAGAACAAAGTCATAGATACAAGATAATATCCGCATCAGTAGAACTTGAAGATCTAGAACTCGGGTAGGCACACCCAGCTCTACTTGAATCTGACTTGCTAATCAACTTAGACGAACTAGAACTAGATGAACTAGAACTAGACAAGTAGCTAACCCTAATCTCTGGTGGAGATACTCTCTTCTACTTCTACCTGACTTGGCTGATGATGACTAATAATGAATAATAATGAATTCAGGGTTAAGCCTGGGGGTAGAGGTCTTTCTTATATAGGCCTTGGTGATGAACGATGACCACTGGATCAAACCGACATTCAATAACGGTGTAGATACAACCTCAAGGTCGGTGATAAACCGACATAAAAATATGAGACTGATCTATGGGTCCCACCTGGCGGTAGCCTGTTTGGCTCTGGCGGCGCGCAGTGGTCTAGTGGCACATTTGTGTCACCTTTCTTCTGGTGTCTTCTAGAGTGTTTTAGTCCACATTTTGGGTTGAGTTACTTCACGGTCAAGTCTTGTCATTGTATGGGATGTAAACTCTTAGGTTTTTCACCGTTCTTGTGCGCATTTACCTGTTAAGTCCACGAAAATGTATAAATCACCAAAACTCGTGGAACTTATCAGTATAAACCTCTAATCTAGGTGTTTGTTCATTTTATGCCCTTATTTCATATCTTGTTGACATATAAAAGTATATGATAACAGGTGTCAACACCAGGTTGGTGTAGATCCGCCGCCGCTTGATTGTCTTTGCTCCACCAGCGGTCTTCGGTCCACCGCCCCGTCCTCGGTCAACCGTCAATCTTCCCTCCACCGGTTCGAAGCTCTCCTTTGTCTACCTTAACTCCAAATATGCATACATGAATGTGAATGAAAATGATCTGCGCAGTTTTGAATGCACCGTGAGATGTGCACGTGGACATGTGGTTGTCGGCCATCGAGCCGTTGTTTTGTTGCGGGGTTTTGGAAACCCCTCCGTGTAGGGGAGGTGCTGCCAAAATTTCTAACAATTTATCTTGCTTTTTTTTCAAGTCAATAGAATCTACCTTGAATTTTGTCTCACAAATGCAATATATTTGCCCACGATGCGGGATCAATCTCACGCCTCGAACCCAACTCCGAACCAATCTCCTACGGACGGTTGGGAACGAGCTGCGGAGGGTTGGCCGCGTTGACCGTGAAGTTGTGATGATTTAGGTGAAGAACTTGTGTACTTGAACATGTGGTTGCACTCATGGTGGAACTTGTGAACTTGGATTTTATGTAATATAAGCGCTATTTGTGGATTATTGCGTTATATATGTGATATATATGCAATCTGTGATATATATGTGTTTAGATTCAATATATATGTGCCAAATATGAACTGGAACAAAAAAATCTTTGCCGTGAGTATAGGGCCTGCTCACGGCAAATCGACCATAACTTTGCCGTGAGCGGGTCCCAAGCTCACGGAAAGAGGAACCTTTCCCATGAGCTACACCGTTATGGCTCACGAAAAGGGCGGCAAAATGCCGTTTAGGTCATACCTTCCCGTGAGCCATAACGGGGTGGCTCACGGGAAAGGGGGCTCACGCCGTCACCCAAACGCCCCCCGTTAGGCCCTTTCCCGTGAGCCGGGAGGGTACACGGGAAAGGCTAACCCGTGAGCCCCACCCGCGGCTCACGGGAAAGGCTCTTTCCCGTGATGGCTTGCCCGTGAGCAACTCACGGGAAAGGCTTTCCCGATGTGTGGAAAGAGCCTTTCCCGTGCGTGTCACGCTCACGGGAAAGAATGCAGCTCCGGTAGTGCACCACAGCCTTTGGATCTCCATCCTAAGGCCAAATAGATTAGTGAGAAATTTTAACACTTAAACCCTCCCACCATTAGCTTTGCTAATCACATTTTCCCTAAAACCCCTTCCAAACGACATAGGACAAACTCCATGGCGTCGCTCCATTACGATCGGGCGGGCAGAATCGCCGCCGCCGCTGGGATTCAACGCGGCCTCCATGTATGACGGGTGACAGCGTCCTCCTCGCGCGATTGTTGGTGTTTCTTACGCACCACGAGAGGAATCAAGCGCACGGAAATACCGTTGTAGCACTTCACCGGTGGTAGCGGGGTATCGTATTTTACACAAGGACGGTCGCGCAGCAGCTTTTACGGTCTATGTCAACCTAAGGCAAGGGTATGTTTTCTAAGAGTAGCGAGGTATCTATAGGCTAAGTTTTTCGAGGCGGTGATTCCTAAAGTCACATTTGTCTACTCACCGGGCACCGCCCACGCCCAAAGGGCGGTGTCCGACAATTAGCACCGCACCGCACCCGAACGTGGGGGATTTCAAGGGACGGACAAGGCTTGTCATGACCAAGCCGCCTACCCCGTCAACCGTGGGATGCGCCACAAAAGGTAGGTGAACGCTAGTCCAAACACCACGTTTGCACTATTGGTCGCGATTCTTGATGTTGGCCAAGGTTCCCCGGTTAAAGAGTTCCTTCACTAAGAACTAACGCTCTTAACGAGACAATCTACCAATCCCGCAAGTCTACAACAGCTAAGAAATATACGAAGGAAATTAAGTAGCTGCAAGATAATCACAAGACTTCTTACCAAAGTGTAAGTAGCTTGCTTGAGAGGAGGTACAAGCCGGGCGGGTACCGACAAGTCCGGCACTCCGTCCATCTCCCTAGCGGTGAGTCGAAGCTCCTCATGCAAACTGATGTGTAAGTCTGCTAGCTTTTTCCTCAGGCGGATATTGGCGCTATGCCTTTCTGCTAGCCTGCCTCTAAGGGTTCGGACATAGCTTGAGAGATCTGTGATCTTCTTACGTACACTCTCAACCGTAGGGCCCTCTTTGGGCACAAATATCGCCCTCGAAGAATCCTTTTGGTTGTCCCGGATCTGAGGTTTGGGAACCCGCTTCTTCCATTCCCCATTTAGCATTTGCTCCAAGGTATATGGGAAACAAGAATCAGATCTTTGGAAGAAACTGGAGAGATGTTTTGTCGGGTTGTTGGAGTATACTATTGTTTCTTCTTGGTTGTCTGAGGGGATATTTTCCTTGCCGTCTACCTTCCTCCGCTTTGGTGTCGGAGTTTTAACGGGGAAGGTAGGAGGGCAAGGTCTCTCTTTGGGGTCTCTCTCTTTTCTCAAGGTATTTGGAGGCAAATGTCATGGCTTCCTCTCTATTAAAGGGCACTAGCGCCATGGAGAAGAGAGAGCCTTGCTGCTCGTTCGCCTTGGAGGAAGAAGATTTGAGAGGAGGAGAAGAGCAAGAAGGAGTGGTGTGAAGAATGGAGAGGAGGAGGGTGGATTTTATAGGACAAATTCTCCTCTCGGGTTTGGCTGGTCGAAATCTGGCGGAGCAAACCTTACTATCTGTAGGTTGTGAGAAAGGAGAAGGAGATGGGCGAAATCCCGGACCAGGGGGGGCCCGGGGGTGCGGGCGCACCGTGGTGGTCTTACGCGCACCACCCAGTGTCCCCCCGGTCGGGTTTTCGGCCACATCCGTTTCCTTTTAAAGAAAAGTTTTGAATCGATGTTTCTACGAGAAACGTTTCCTTTCTTGGCGATCTCTAATTGATCCTCAAATTCAAATTTTGAAAATAGTTTATGCTTTGATTAATTTAGAAAGTAAATATCTTTTGTGTAGCAAATGTCCAAAGATAAATTTAGTGAAGTAAAAAGAAAATAATATGGTAAATACTTTATTTAGAACAAAGTAAAAAATATATAGATAACTTTTATGTTTTATTATTACCTTATATAGATTTTTTTTTTTAGTTGTAACAATTTTAATTATAAAAATACATTTTTTTTATATATGCTGATCATCACAAATTAATTCTCAAAGCATAAGTCTATTCTATCGAGCTCTTGGTTAAGATCAGATCTTGGCTCGAAGAAAAGCTTAAGACGTTGACCGTTTACCTTTTGTATCTCACCTGCGTCATCTTGGATTGTGATTGCGCCATGTGGCGATGTGTTGATGACGGTGTATGGTCCTTTCCATTTGCTTCTCAGCTTCCCTTATTTGAATAGCTTCACCCGGGATTTGAATAGGAGTACTTTGTCTCCGTGGTGAATTCTTTGATTTTGATCTTGTTGATCATGCCATCTTTTTTGTGCGCTCTTTATAGAGCTTTGCACTGTGGTACGCCTTCTCTCGCCATTCTTCTAGTTTAGAGATTTGTCTCTGACGGTTCTTCCCGGCGAGTCTGACGTCCATATTCCATTTCTTGATGGCCCAATGAGCTCGATGCTCCAACTCAACTGGTAAATGGCAGGTTTTGCCATAGACCAGCTGGTAAGGTGACATGCCGATGGGGGCTTTGTAAGCTGTCCGATATGCCCAGAGAGCATCGGGTAGCTTGTTCTTCCAACCCTTCCCCATCTCATCGACCGTCTTCTCGCGGGATGTTCTTGATTTGTTTATTGGAGGTTTCGGCTTGTTGCCCTGGTTTGCGGATGATAGGGGTAGCAATATTGTCCGAGCGCCAAGCTCCTTCAAGAATGCCTTGAATGATTTATCCTTGAAATGCGATCCTCCGTCAGCGATCACCATGCGTGGCATTCCGAAACGGGGGAAGATGATTTCATGGAACATCTTGCGTGCATGCTTGCCATCAGCAGCTCTGCATGGTAGTGCCTCTACCCACTTTGACACATAGTCCACTGCCACCAGGATGTACTCGCAATCATGGGACTTCTGGAATGGCCCCATGTAATCAATGCCCCACACATCAAATATTTCTATTTGAAGGTTGTAGTGTAGGGGCATTGCATCACGAAAGCCGTGATGTTCCTCGTCTTCGGCGGGTTGTAGCATCTTCGATGAACTCTTTTCGTGTCGTTGTACATCGTCGGCCGGAAGAATCCGCACTGCCAAATTTTGGCTTGTGTGCAGAATACTCCCAGATGTCCGGCGTAGGGAGATGCATGACATTTTTCGATGATCTGCATTCCTTCCTCCCTTGGTACGCATCTTCTCAGCAAGCCGTCCGCACACACCCTGTACAGATATGGGTCATCCCATAGGTGCCGTCTGCTCTCCATTTGGAGCTTCCGCTTGTTCTCCCTAGGTGGCACATACCCTGCAACCATGTAATTTACAATGTTTGCGTACCATGGGTTGAAGTGCGACACCTTGAGTAGCATGTCGTCGCGCAGGTAGTCGTTGATTGGTAGTTCCTGCATGTTAGTTACCTGCATACGCGACAAATGATCCGCAACTGTATTTTCTACTCCTTTTTTATCTTTTATCTCTATGTCAAATTCTTGGAGTAGGAGAACCCAGCGGATCAAGCGAGGTTTCGCATCCTTTTTGGTAAGAAGGTACTTAAGGGCAGCATGATCTATGTAGACGATTATTTTTGCGCCCACTAAGTAGGATCGAAACTTCTCGATAGCAAAGACTACTGCTAGGAGCTCTTTTTCTGTCGTGGCGTAATTAAGCTGGGCTCCTGTCAGAGTTTTGCTAGCATATGCGATGGCATGCTGCTTTTTGTCCTTGGTTTGTCCTAGGACCGCACCAACAGCATAGTCGCTAGCATCGCACATGATTTTAAATGGCAACGACCAATCCGGGGGTTGGATGATCGGAGCCGAGATGAGTGCTTTCTTCAGGGTTTCAAAAGCATGCAAGCACTCATCTGTGAAGTCAAAGGGTACGTCCTTGGCTAGTAGGGCCGTAAGGGGTCTAGCGATTTGTGAAAAATCTTTTATAAATCTTCTATAAAACCCTGCGTGACCTAGGAAACTACGGATCCCTTTGACATTCACTGGGGGTGGTAGCTTTTCAATAACATCTATTTTGGCTTTGTCTACCTCTATCCCCCTCTCGGACACGAGGTGCCCAAGAGCGATGCCTTCTCAGACCATGAAGTGGCACTTTTCCCAGTTAAGTACCAGGTCCTTTTCTTGGCATCTCTGCAAGACCCGGTCTAGGTTCTTCAGACAGCTTTCGAAAGTCTTACCATAGACGGAGAAATCATCCATGAAGACTTCCATGATTTCTTCAATCATGTCTGAGAAGATAGACATCATGCACCGCTGAAAAGAAGCAGGTGCATTACACAGCCCAAATGACATTCTACGGTAGGCATAGGTTCCGTATGGGCATGTGAACGTGGTCTTGCTCTGGTCATCAGGGTGGATCGGGATCTGGTGGTAGCCAGAATACCCGTCAAGGAAACAGAAGAAAGAATGTTTCGCTAACCGCTCCAACATTTCATCAATAAAGGGCAGCGGGAAGTGATCTTTCTTTGTTGCCTTGTTAAGTTTTCTATAATCAATACACATTCTCCACCTTGTGACTTGTCTTTGTGGAATGAGTTCGTTTTTAGCGTTCTCAATGACTGTCATTCCTCCCTTTTTAGGGACCACTTGGACTGGGCTAACCCAATCAGCAGGTGGTACGGGATAAATAATCCCGGCGTGAAGAAGCTTGAGAACTTCCTTCTTCACGACTTCACGCATCGCATTATTGAGCCTACGCTGGGGTTCGCATGATGGGGTACTGTCAGGGTCAATAGGAATGCGATGTGTGCATAGTGTTGGGCTTACCCCTTTTAGATCTTGAAGGGAATACCCGAAGACCGACTGTGTTTCTCTAAGACGGCTATTAGTTGGGTAGTTTTTCGGTCACTAAGCTTATCGCTTATGATGACGGGGGGCTTGTGAATCGCCGTTTAGGAAGACATAGCGTAGGCCGGGGGTAGGGGTTTAAGCTCAACAGAGGCCGAAGTTAGCTCTTCCTCTTTGGGAAGTTCTATGAGTTCCCCCGAATCGCCCTCTTCTTCAATGAAGAGTTGGGCATCTTTTTCTAGGTCTGTTTTCTGGGTTCTCATATAGCATCACTCCCATGACCTCCTCGGGCGTGTCATACTCAAGGAAGGGTTCATTACCGAAGTTTTTAGCTCGAGTGGCGGGATAGAAAAACTTTTCTTCCCGAGTTTGACATCTAAATCCCCGGATGTTGATAGATCAAGAATCTTCTCCAAGGGATGCCCGAACAGGGATGTCAAAGTCTTGGATATCAAAAATATGAAAATCCAAAGACAACTTGACATCCTTGTATAGGAAGATTTGTTCATGTATAACCTCATGGCTTTTAATGGTGGTACGTGGTGCTATGCGCAAAGGTCGTCTTTGTGGGGGTCCTAATGACTTCCTCATCATAGGCTTGTGCGAAGGTTTTGGACATTATGTTTATTCCCACAGCGGGGTTATACATGACTTCCACCAAACTTCCCTGACATCTGCAATGGATTGGTGTAGAGGGGCCACTTATCCGAATTTCTTCGAAAGAAGGTCCTTCCTCTTTGCAACCATTCCGTGCTCATTATAGCTGTTAGCTCCTTAATAGACTCCTGGAGGAAGGATTTATCCAGGGGTTGTTCAGGGCTAGCCGGGATAGGTGGTTTCTTCCATCGTTCGTACTTTGAGGTGTCACCGAATTGATCAGTAAAGTCAACCTCGAAGAATGGGAGATCCGTGCATGCGGTCTCCTAGTGTTCTAGTTCTGGCGAGGGTCTCTCTATAGGTTTAACAGGTTCGGCTTTAGCCGAAGAGACTTCCTCTGGTTTCTGCTTGGGTTCTACTCGGATGGGTTCTAGCAGAGGAGTATTCTCAAGAATACGGTTTAGGAGAGCTTCTCCTTCCGCTGTGGTTTTGTGGGAAAATGACCCTCGGCAGCTAAATCAAGCGGCGAGGCAGTTGCCCCTGTCAATCCTAGCCAGAAATGCTTTGTAAAAGCATGTGGTTTGGTATGGACAGGTGCGGGCGGATCGTGTAAGTGTGGTAAACCGGTCCCAGGCTGCACCTAAGGTTTCACCCTCTATTTGTTGGAAGTTGAGTATCTCTTGTCGCAGGGCCGCGATTCTGGATATCGGGTAGAACGCTACACAGAATCTGTTTCGCAGTTCTTCCCATTCTCCGTTTACCAACCCTACGTTATGGGCGTACCATTGAGTCACCCTCGGTGAGAGAGAGAACGGAAACAACTTCCACCTCAAAGATGTCGTGTGTCATGCACGCAATTGTCGAGGTGACCACGGAGAGCCGCTCAAACTCCCATAAGTGATGATAGGGGTTTTTCATATTCCAAGCCCGAAAAGGCTCGGGCCCGAACCATGGCTATAAAGCCGGGCGGAGCTCATATTCGAAAGCTGTGATTGGCTTCGCGATTGGCGTGGTTCTACGAGCTCGCCCTTAGGAGCGGACAGGATTTGTAGGGTAGGTTGCTCCATGAGTAACAGGGACTCTTTTTGGTATTTTTGTTTAAAAGGATACTACCAGTCACACAGGTCGACTAGGCTCGAAATATAACTACGACAACCGTCCCCGGCAACGGCGCCAGAAATGCTTGTTGGTGTTTCTTAACGCACCTGAGAGGAATCCGCAAGCGCACGGAAATACCGTTGTAGCACTTCACACGGTGGTAGCGAGGGTATCGTATTTTACACAAGGGCGGTCGCGCGGCGGCTTTTTCCGGTCTATGTCAACCTAAGGCAAGGGTATGTTTTCTAAGAGTAGCGAGGTATCTATAGGCTAAGTTTTCCAGGCGGTGATTCCTAAAGTCCATTTGTCTACTCTTTCGGGCACCGCCCACGCCCAAAGGGCGTGTGTCCAGGCAATTGTAACTGCGCCGCACCCGAACGTGGGGGGGATTTCAAGGGACGGACAAGGCTTGTCACGACCAAGCCGCCTACCCCTCAACCGTGGGATGCGCCACAAAAGGTAGGTGAACACTAGTCCAAACACCACGTTTGCACTATTGGTCACAGTTCTTGATGTTGGCCAAGGTTCCCCGGTCAAAGAGTTCCTTCACCAAGAACTAACGCTCTTAACGAGACAATCTACCAATCCCGCAAGTCTACAACAGCTAAGAAATATACGAAGGAAATTAAGTAGCTGCAAGATAATCACAAGACTTCTTACCAAAGTGTAAGTAGCTTGCAGAGGTACAAGCTTCCAAGCGGATGCCGACAAGTCCCAAGCACTCCGTCCTTCTAGGAACCGCGGAACACCGAGAGGCGAACCGGCAACTCCGGGTAGAAAGAACAAAGCTTCTTTCTAGCTTTTCCCTCCCTCACTCTCTAGAATTTAGAAGAAGTAGAAGAAGAAGAACTAATTCTACTCTCTTGCACAAGTGGATTTGGTTTCTCCTTTTGAATTGTTGTTTAGAGAGGTGAAGGAGGGAGCTATTTATACACAAGGGGAGGGGCCTAAGTGCTAAAAACACCAAAACCGACCTAGGAAAACCTTCCATATGCGCGAAACCGACCATCCAACGTCGGTATTGTCGGGATTTTGGAAGGTAGCAAACCGCCTCCCCGGCCGGGCCCGAACCGCCTTAGCCGAGTGGTGCGGCCGCAGGTGGTGCGCGTAGCACCACCCTGCCGGGTCGGCCTGGCTCGGGCTTCAGCAATTTGGGCCTCCTTGCTTAAAAAGTTTTCGGTGGTCTTGGCCCGGCCTGGTTTTGACGTTTTGTCTCGATTCTTGTTTGGGCTTGCCATTTGCTTTTTGGGCCTTTTTCTATTTATTGATTTTATTTCTTTTTCTTTGTATTTTTGGCCCAAAAGTGATCATTCTTGAGTTGGTACCTGCAAGTCCAAATAAACACCAAAACTTTGGAATATGTTAGTTGAAATCCCTATTTCTAGGTTGTTTTGGTGTTATGTTGAAGGTGTTTAAATTGTAGTTGGTTACCGTCAACACTTACCGGAGAGATTCGAGATGCTCAAGACGGTTTTAGTGAAGACCAACTTGAAGACCTTGACACCCAACCAATTGCTTGATGAGGTGATGACCGATGATTCATTTAGAGATGATTCAAAGAAGCAAGAGCTCATCAACAAGGCCAACAAGAAGACCAAGGATGAGGACAAGAAAGATGACAAGAAGAGCTTGGCACTCAAGGCTAGTTCTTCATCCAAGGGCAAGAAAAAGAAGGAAGAATCAAGTGAGGATGAGGAAGGCACTTCCACAAGTGAGAGTGAAGTGGATGAGCAAATGGCTCTCTTTGTGAGGAGATTGGGAAAGTTTGTGAAGAAGAACTACATCTCTAAGAACAAGAAGAAGCAATCATCCAAGAAGAACAAGAGTGGCAAGAATGAAGGCAACATGACATGTTTTCGGTGTCATGATGATTGCCACTTGATTGTCGAATGCCCATATGATAGTGATGATGAAAAGGGCATCAAGAAGGCAAGAAAGAAGAATGAGAAGAAGGACAAGCCCAAGAAGAAGAATGAGTCACATGTGGCTACTTGAGATAGTGAAGGCTCATCCTCTTCAAGTGATGAAGAAGAGGACAAGAAGAACAAGAAGAAGGGACAAGCTCACTTGGCTATGTATGACAAGATCTCCCTCTTCGACACTCCTTCTTTATGTTTCATGGCTAAGGCCACCAATGTACAATCTATCACTAAAGATGATGATGATGATAGTGATAGTGATGATGAGGAGCCAACTCACACTAGGGAGGAGTTACAAAGCATGCTTGATGATTGCATTACCATGTTCAAGCAAAGTAGGAAGGAATGCAAGGGCTTGCGTAAGGAAACAAAGAGCCTTAAAGCAAGAACTTGATGAGCTTCGGGCATCTTATGAGAGTCTAGAGGTAGACCAAAAGAAGCTTGAGAAAACTCATTCTAAGTTAGAGAAAGCTCATTCCTCTCTACTAGAAGAGCACAAGTTGTGCTTAGTTGAGGCCAAGGTTGATACATGTAATGCAAGCATCATGTGTGATATCCTAGTTGATGAATCAACCCCTATATGTGTAGCCTCCACTAGCTCTATCACTAGCATATCCATCTCTAGTGAAGATAATGACAACCCTATGCTTATTCATGAGAATGCTTGTTTAAAGAGGGAAGTAAAGGAGCACAATCACACCTTGGCTAAGGCTTATGGTGGTGAGGACCGCTTGCTTATGTGCTTGGGTAGCCAAAGGGCATCCTTATACAAGGAGGGCTTAGGCTATATCCCCAAAAAAGGCAAGGCCGCCTATGTGACTCACAAGACTCGTTTTGTGAAGAGCAATGGTAGCTATTGCAAAGCTTGCAAGCAAGTTGGTCATTTAGAGCCAAAGTGCATGAACAAGAAAGTCAATGTCTCTTCCATTAAGCTTGATAACTCATATATGCTTGTGAAGAAGGACAATGGTGTTCGTGCTAGGTACATTGGTACACCATGGATGGGCTCAAAGAAGAAAACCATTTGGGTACCAAAGGCCTTGGTGACTAACCTTGAAGGACCCAAGAAAGTTTGGGTACCTAAGAAAAATTGATCTCTTTTTGTAGGTCAATTACCGTGTCGGAGGAGAGCATTGGATAATGGATAGTGGGTGCACTCAACACATGACCGGGGACTCTCATATGTTCAAGTCAATTAGCATCAAGGGCATTGATGAGTATGAGTCAATCACTTTTGGCAATGACAAGAAGGGTAGTGTTTTGGGTCTTGGCAAGATTGCAATTACATAAGAGAAACTCTATCCAAGGTGTTGCTAGTAGACAATCTTGATTACAACCTCTTGTCGGTTTCTCAACTTTGTGATCTTGGTCACAAATGCATATTCACAAGCCAAGAAGTTGAAGTGGTTAGTGGTGATGGTGCCAATATGATCTTCAAGGGATTTAGATATGGTGATCTCTATCTAGTGGACTTCAAATCCAAAGAAGCCAAGTTGACAACATGTTTACTCTCAAAGGCTAGCAAAGGGTGGTTGTGGCATAGAAGACTTGGTCATGTTGGAATGAAGCAATTGAACAAGTTGATGAAGCATGACTTGGTTAGAGGCTTGAATGATGTGAAGTTTGAGAAGGACAAACCTTGTGGGGCATGTCAAACCGGCAAGCAACATGGCAATGCACATCCAACCAAGAGTACAATGAGTACAAGCAAGGCATTTGAGTTGCTACACATAGACTTGTTTGGGCCAATAACATACACTAGCATTGGTGGCAACAAGTATGGTTTTGTCATAGTTGATGACTACACTAGATACACATGGGTGTTCTTTTTGCATGACAAGAATGATGTATTTGAACTTTTCAAGACATTTGTCAAGAGGGTTCAAAATGAGTTTGAGACATCCATAAAGAAGATTAGAAGTGACAATGGGAGTGAGTTCAAGAATACAAGAATTGAAGAGTTGTGTGATGAACTTGGAATTGGACATCAATTCTCACCAACCTACACTCCTCAATCCAATGGTGTAGTTGAGAGAAAGAATAGAACCTTGATAGAAATGGCATGATCAATGCTTAGTGAGTACAATGTTAGCCATTCCTTTTGGGCCAAAGCAATCAACACGGCTTGCTATTGTAGCAACCGACTCTATTGCCATGGTATGCTTGGGAAGACACCTTATGAGTTGCTAAATGGAAGGAAGCCCAACATTGGATACTTTAGAGTCTTTGGATGCAAATGTTACATTGGATACTTTAGAGTCTTTGGATGCAAATGTTACATTCTCAAGAAAGGCACAAGATTGGGCAAATTTGACAAGAAATGTGATGAAGGGTTCCTAGTTGGATATTCAACCACAAGCAAAGCATATAGAGTTTGGAACTTGGGTAGTGGTAAACTTGAAGAAGTTCATGATGTGGAATTTGATGAAACCCAAGGCTCTCAAAATGGGGTTGAAAATTATGATGATGTGAGCGGTTCCAACTTGGAGAATGCAATGAGAAACATGGATGTTGGTGACATTCGGCCAAGGCAAGTTGAAGATGATGATGACACTCCATTGACTACCACTACCATTGAGATTGATGCAAACGAAGCAAGCACTAGTGGTACTCAAGATGAAGATCAAGAGCAACAAGCTAGTCCATCCACTCACCCCAGTCATCAAGTGCAAGTGATGCAACCATCCAACATTGCAAGAGATCATCCAATTGATCAAATTGTCGGTGACATCAATAGTGGAGTGATCACTAGAGGAAGATTGGCATCATTTTGTGCTCACCATGCCTTTGTGTCTCAAGTAGAGCCGGAGAATATTGAGAAGGCACTAAAGAAGGAAGATTGGATTAATGCTATGCATGAAGAATTGAATAACTTCAAGAGAAATGATGTATGGAAATTGGTGGAAAGGCCAAAGGACTACAATGTGATAGGAACAAAGTGGGTCTTCAAGAACAAGCAAGATCAAGATGGAATAGTGGTTAGAAACAAGACAAGGCTAGTAGCTCAAGGGTACACTCAAGTAGAGGGTCTTGACTTTGGAGAGACCTATGCACCGGTTGCTAGACTTGAAGCAATTAGAATCTTGCTTGCTTATGCATGTGCACATGACATCAAGCTCTATCAAATGGATGTGAAAAGTGCATTCTTGAATGGCTTCATCAATGAGTTGGTCTATGTTGAACAACCACCGGGTTTTGAAGATGAAAAGTATCCCAACCATGTGTACAAGTTGAAGAAGGCTTTGTATGGATTGAAACAAGCACCTAGAGCATGGTATGAGAGGTTGAGAGATTTTCTCCTCTCTAAAGGGTTCAAGATGGGCAAAGTGGACACCACTCTCTTCACCAAGAAGATTGGACAAGACTTGTTTGTGTTGCAAATCTATGTTGATGACATTATCTTTGGGTCAACCAACCAAGAGTTTTGTGAAGAGTTTGCTAAGATGATGGCCAACGAGTTTGAAATGTCAATGCTTGGAGAACTCACATTCTTTCTTGGACTTCAAATCAAGCAATTGAAGAATGGCACATTTGTGAGTCAAGGCAAGTACATCAAGGACATGATCAAGAAGTTTGATCTTCAAGATGCCAAGTCAATGTCCACACCAATGGCAACCAATGGAAGCTTAGACCCCGACCCTAGTGGCAACATGGTTGAAAAAAAAGAAATATCGGTCCATGATTGGTAGTTTGCTCTATGCAACCGCATCAAGATTGGACATTGCATTTAGTGTGGGCATGTGTGCTAGATATCAATCCGATCCTAGAGAGAGTCACCTCAAGGCAACAAAGAGAATCATGAGGTACTTGAAGGGCACACAAGATGTTGGACTATGGTATCCAAAGGGGTCCAAGTTTGATTTGATTGGATATTCGGATTCGGTTATGGAGGATGCAAGATAAATAGAATGAGCACAAGTGGCACATGTCAATTCCTTGGAAGGTCACTAGTATCATGGTCTTTAAAGAAGCAAAATAGTGTTGCTCTTTCAACCGCCGAAGCCGAATACATAAGTGCGGGAAGTTGTTGCACTCAATTGCTTTGGATGAGGTCAACATTGAGGGATTTTGGATTCAAATTTGACAAAGTTCCATTGTATTGTGACAATAAAAGTGCTAGAAAGATGACTCAAAAATCCGGTTCAACATCCAAGAACTAAGCATATTGACATAAGGCACCACTTCATAAGAGATCATCAACAAAAGGGTGTCATTTGTATCATGGGCATTGGCACCGAAGATCAACTAGACGACATATTCACCAAGCCACTTGATGAGAAAAGGTTTTGCATGCTAAAGGGAGAATTGAACATTATTGACTTCTCCAACTTGAGTTGATGCACCCCACTTATATGACATGCCTCTCCTTCGACAAACCCAAGGTAAAAGTTGTTTGTCATGGCATTCATATTATGCTAAGGACTTGTTAGTGCATCTAGACATCATGCATGCTTACTAGGCTCATTCATGGAAAATAAAAAGTTTTCAATGTATGTGTGGCACCACTGTTGCTTTGAATGGTTTTATGAACTAGTGGTGGCATATGACATGTTTATGTGCTTGCAATCCTGTGTCAACTCTAGAAAATAAGCTAATGATGTGTATTCTAACATGCTGCAAGATAACCCTTATGCATATGAGGTGTGAAAAAGCTTGTCCTTGGTTTAAACTTGAATACATGTTAAGGCAAGTGATCTAGATGAGACCACATGTGATACTTTGATTGACTTGATTTCTCTCATTTACACATTGTTGACAAAAGGGGAGAAATAAGTCACAAAGATGTTGGAAAGGATCACACAAATAGGGGAGCAAGCTCATAGACTATTTGTGCATTTATATGTGTATGATCATAATGAATTGTTGCATTGGCAATTTAAATTCAATATACATGATTGCTTGGTGTATGCTAGTTTTTGAAAATTGATTGATGTATTGATCAACTAGCATGCATAGGATGTATCTAGACAAAGCTCACATTTATGGCCTATATTGTTGATCTCATGGGGTATGTTGAGTTTTGATGACTGTCTAGTTACATGATGCTAAGGACTCCGATTGGTTTCACGCTTCAAAGGTCCGCATTCTTGAACCTTAGCATCTCTTTTGGTATTAGTATCTCTCCCAAGATTTCTATCCATACATATGTGCCAAATTGATCCAAACACATGGAAGCACATATGTAGGGGGAGCTACTACTACCAAAACCGAACCTTGAAATGATTGCCCATTCTATGATTCATGATCAATTTGCTATGGACAAGAAATTCAAGTTCAATTGAATTTTATTTCATATCTTTGTGAGTTTGGTTGTCATCAATTACCAAAAAGGGGAGATTGAAATCTCATGTTTGGTTTTGGAAATTGATGACACACTTGTGGCACTAATCCTTTGCTCTAAGTGTATGACTATGAGATAGGATTAGATGGATGACAAGGAGCATGATGATCATGAACATGGACAATGATGTGGACATGGTGGATCGTCAAGCTTCGGTGATCGGGTTGAGAGGAACCCGGGAGATCAAGGCAAAGGTATCTTGATAGGGTTTTTCTTTCGGTGATCAAGACACGATAGAGCGTGTGATCACATTATAGGATAGATAGCCGACTATCAAGAGGGGGTGCCGTGACAATCCTTTGGTGAAGTGCTTCTAGGTCCAATTGACTTGCATATGCATTTAGGATTGAGAGCACTAACCGTTCTTGTCTAACCGATCACGGCAAGCTAACACTCATGCTCATGGGACACATTTCGAAGTGTTGGCAACTCAAGACAAGAAGTGAAACTTGGAAAGATGGAAAGACGACGACTTAACGATGAAGAGGAACTTTTTCTCGCTACGGACGCCATTTGGGCGCTGGCGCTGGCGCGCCAAGCACGCGTGTAAAAGTCCTTACCCCAATGGGAGATTTGCGAAAAGGAGCACTAGTGGATTGCTCGTGGCTTGTTGGACCCTCTCTTGTGATCGTTTGCTTGAGCTCCCACCGGGATTTGGCATTGGCCATTAAGCTTAGCATCCGTCAAGTGAGTGTGTCGCCATTAACGGGGACTAGCGTGCGGCAAGCACGTGAACCTCAGTGAAAAAAATCATCGTGTCTTGTGTGCTAGCTCGTTGGAGATTTCTTGTACACGGTGATTGGCTTCAACCTCGACACTACATCGGTGGTATTGTATCCTAAGCATCTCTTTGCATTACTTTGGTAGTATATCTTGTTAGGGTGCTTAGTTTGGTAGCTTGAGTAGCTTGCTTAGTTTGCTTAGCCTTGTTAACTCCTAGAAGTAAAATTAGTTAGTCGTCCTTGTTCACCTAGGAGTAAAACTAGAGACATAGCCTTTGTGTGGATTAGAGACAACAGAATTGAATTGTGGTTTGCTTAGCTAAGTTGTAGCACCGCTTATTTAGCTTCGCCATTTTGTTGTCTAACCCGGTGCTTAGTGTTGTTGCAAGAATTTTTAATAGGCTATTCACCCCCTCTAGCCATTAGGACCTTTCAATTGTGACTCATTCCACTTCATTCATCAGAATCAAATCAATCAAAAGAGAGCAAACACAGTTCTTGAAGCTATGGTCTGAAAAATCCCCCGCAAGAGTTCTCCGCTCCAAGCAATGAGAACATTTGCACAGGACCAACACTTCAACTTTATAATCTTGAGTTTGAGCTCAAGCCAAGCCTCATCAACATGGTACAAGCTACTCCATTCAGTGGAAGGATACACGAAGATGCACGCTTACATTTGCAGAATTTTCTAGAGATTGCCAACACCTTCTCACCCAAGGATGTTCCCCAAGATATCATATTACTCCGCTTATTCCCATTCTCCTTTGAAGGAAAAAAGCGAAGTTTTGGTTCTACGCCAACAAAGAAGAAATCAAGACATGGGATGAATGTTCTACAGCCTTCCTATCAAAGTTCTTCCCTACGGGTAAAACCAATGCCCTACGAGGAAAAATCACCAACTTCCCAGTGAGAAAGGAGAATCAATTCCAGGTGCTTGGGAGCGCTTACAAGAATACATATCAGATTGCCCTCATCATGGAATAGAAGATTGGTTGCTCATGCAAGGATTCTATCATGGATTAGCACAAAGAGCACGAGAACAACTAGATGCAATCTGTTGAAGAATCATTTTTATCACTCACTCTTGACAAAATTTGAAGCACTCATGAACAAAATATCAGAAAATCAAAGCTGGATCCAAGAGAACACTCAACACTACCATCAGATTGAAGAAGTAAAAGCAATATCAACCAGGATGGATGTGTTATTGAATTGGCTTGAACAACGAGCCAATGACAAGAAGGATCGACAGGCTTTACAAGATTACATTGATTACGCATCAAATTCAAGCCTGGCTATTAACAAATCAACATCAACTCAATCACAAGGATGGAATTCACAATGGTGATCCAACTACCTAGGTAAGTACCAAGGTAATATCCCTAGAAACCCATTTTTAAGAGAGTTAATTGAGGAGCAAGCTAAGTTAAACAATAATACCCTTTCTAAGAAGCTTATTCCTAATGATAAAGTTTTTAGAAGATATAAATCTTAAGATGGATAATTTTTCTCTGTTTCTTTTAAAAGATCAACTTGCTTTTAATTAAAAGATAGAAACTCAAATAGCAAAGTTATCTGCTGCAAAAATCATTGCCACTAACCTTGAGCGGTACATAATGTTACTACAAGAAGAGGTAAATAGATCTACACGTGATCCCGTTGATCCAAGAAAGATAATAGAAACATCGGTGAGGACACCAATTACGGCACCACCAGCAGCAGCAACAACAACAAGACCAATGATACAACCAACTCAAGAAGAAGAAAATGATGACATAGAAGATTTGACTCAAGAACCGCAAATGACACAAGACTTTCATGATGCAAATCTCTTACCATATCCTAGAAGAAAACATGGACCCCAAGTCGATGAGCGATTCGAGAAAGTTTGTAGAGGTGATTCAGAAATTATACATCAACATACCTCGCTTAAACGCCATTCAAGTCCCTACCTATGCAAGGTATCTCCGAGATATCACGAATAAGAAGAGACCACTGCCCACTATGGAGGTAATCAAGTTAACGGAAGAATGCGGTGCGGCTATCCTTAATATATTGCCACATAAAATGACAAATCCAGGATATCCCACCATTGATTGCTCAATTGGAGATCAACACTTTAATGCACTCTGTGACCTTGGAGCAAGTGTTAGTGTGATGCCTAAGTCCTGTCTTTGACAAACTCAAGCACACAACCTTGGAACCAACTTTAATATCATTACAATTAGCAGATCAATCAATCGGACACCCTCGGGGAATTGCGAGAGAACGTACCAGTTAATATCAGAGGATTCTTTGTACCTGTGGATTTTGTAGTTTTGGACATGCCACCAGACTCCAGAGTATCAATCATTCTCGGATGACCTTTCCTAAGCACAGCCAATGCACACATCAATGTCAATCTTTGGAGAAATTACATTCAACCTAAGCGGGCCGGGAAGAAAAGTTCGCTTTCAAACCCGGATCGAGCTCGGCTCAACAAAGAAACAAGATTGAATCGAGAAAAAGAAGAGTCTTCATCAGTACCATCTCCGGAACCGGAGAATGCACCCGATAATTAATAACTTTGGGAAGTCCCAGTTCGAGGACTTTAACCACGGACCCTCGCCAAAAGGTAAGTCGGTAATTATCCATAATTACTTTACTTGCATCAGAAAATTTATGCCCCATATAAATAATTTTGTGGTGTGTCACAACCTGTGAAGATATTTATTGTGGTGGCTTAAAAATATTTATTCTTGCATTATCATATTTACTCCTGCATTTATATTCCGAAAATATAAAAAAATATGATCACTATGTGATGGGTCCTATATGTCATACACAAAAATCCATATCTCATCTAACTTGGACATGACTCTTGCCACTCACACCACACCTACCACCATGCACCACTCCCTGCCATTCTTTTCCACCGAAAAACCCACTTATTACCATGGCATTGGGGCAAGCAATATGTTGTATGAAGGTGAGTGGAAGAGGGCCCACCACCATGGCGGCCACCGGGCTCTCGGCTCCTCTATAAAAACCCCTTCACCCCTCGGTTGTTCTTCACACCTCCATTGCTTTGCTCAACATTCTAGCCTGCAATACGAAGTTCTAGTATCCAGAAAGCTTTGAGCTTTATAGTGGAGAGAAGGAGAAGTGAGAAGGAGAAAGGAAGCTCTTAGTAGCAATAGAAAGATTTCTTGAGAGAGGAGAAGTTCGGGACGAGTAGTAGACTAATCAAGAGTGATTAGTGGAGGTGTTGTCCAAATGAAGTAATCAAGATAAAACTTCATTAGGGGAAAGCTCTGTCAAAATAAAAACAACCTTGTAATCTTTCTTTCGGACGACTAACCCCTGGACGACTAACTTTGGATGGCCGACTTCTAACTTTTTATTCTAATCCCTCCACTAGTTTCTTCTTGTTTTTCTTGTGTGTATTAACATTTTGCAGGATGAGTTTTTGGAAGTCCCTCAGTGGCAGAAGATCATCAAGACAGCTTCAACAACAGGGAGAGTCATCTTCGAGGAGCGCCATCGAGAGACAAGCTATGAGCCGGAGCAAGATGTGCCACCACATCCGCCCCCCTTTGCAACAAGGAGGTTAACATCGATTCACATCTCAAGTTTCATGGAGAGTACGAGAGGACAAGGTATGAACAGGTGAGGAACCGTAGTTTTCTCACACTCGTGATTGACCCCGACCTTCTAGCACAAACAGGTATGAATGCTGAATTTGCTCATATTTTTCGCTTCTTGGGGTGGGAAACTTTTTCAAATATCACAGAGCAATGTTCTAAGTTTTTGACCATAGAATTTATTTGCACCCTTCGTTTGCACAAATGAGGGAGTCACATTTAGATTCTTTCAACAAGAGTACTCTCTTACTTGGAGAAATCTAAGTGAGGCACTTGGTTTTCTACACTCTTGCACCATGGACTTAGACGTAGCTCTAGACGATTTCAATCAAGCAACTATTTGGAAAGACTTGACCAACGTAGACGCATTCTTGGGACGCAAAGGCTAGAGACTTACATTTACCCACCTTCCGTTTCTTTCACAAATGGTTACTTCTTACTCTTTTCCCTAAGAAGGATGGGCATAACGTTAGAATAGGAGAGTTACAGTTGATCTATGCAGCTGTAAAGAGAAGACAAGTTTCACCTTTGCATAAAGAGAAGACAAGTTGATCTATGACTAGTCTCTCCATGTGGTCGGTTTTTGACTAAGGCAACATGACATGATACAAGTATGTTGTTCTTTTACCTACCCAAAACCCCACAAAAAGCCTTATATAGTTGGTAGGGAAAAAGAAAGGCAAATCTAAGCCTTTGGTGAGGAACAAACCACATACAAATTGAGTGATCTGAGTGAATCATTTGAGGAGCCAAGGCTATATTTACATTTTTCAAAATCAAATGAAAACCCAAGTTCTTGCACTTATTTGAAGCAAGGGGATTTGAATCTATGTTGTTCCATAGTTCAATTGCCCAAGATTAATGTGGTAGACACATCAAAAGTTCACAAGTGCAGGTGAAGCTTGGAATAACGTGTATGCAGGTTACATATCGAGATGACCCATCTTAGTCCTAGCCTTTACTCGAGGACGAGCAAAACACTAAGTGTGGGGGAGTTTGTTGACGGTCGTTAACTACATATTTTATACCATCAACATTAGTATAAAACCAGCAAAACACAATAGTAATAGGGCTTTGAGCTAACCATTTCCACAAGTTTTGGTACTTCACTTGTTTTGCAGGACAATGTTGGAAACATATACATTTTGGGCCAAAAGCAAAGGAAAACGTATAAAGAATAACAAGGCCCTAAATGGATATAAGCAAAGCAAGGAGAAGAGAGGAGAAATGCCTATAAACAAGAATATCAACATCTATACATAAGCCCAAGAAGTGGAAACCCAAATCCAACATGAAATGATATTGGGCCACATGACATGGGTTTAGTATTTTGGGCATAACTTCTTCATACGAACTCCGTTTTCGGTGTACCACTCGCCAAAACGAAGCTAACGACGAAATGGACAAGCTCACAAAATATGACCCCAATCGGCCCAGGTCTTGGTACGCCCGCACCTTGGGGTGCGCCCGCACCCCTGCGGCTGCCAAACGGGCCCAGTCTTCTCTGGCGGTGCAATCAAGGTCTGAAAAGTGGTATGGCGGTATTGGTTGCCACGTTCACTGAACCTAGACGCCAAGAGGAGGTCGGTTTGGTACATTGATGGTGGTAGATTTGCATTTAGCCCCCTCCTCTCATCCTATAAGTAGAGGGCCTCTCCTCCTCCATTCAACACACCAATTCCACACAACATAAGGAAGCCACAACGTAGAAGAGAGAAAGAAGCTCCCACTCCACTCTTATTCTACTTCTTCCTCCTTCTTAGTTCTAAGGGAGAGTGAGAGAGGGAAGGCTAGAAGAGAGCTTGGCCTCTTCTCCATGGAGTCCCGGTGTACCCCCGGTGCATTACGGATCTCGGGTGGCCGGAGTGCCAGACTTGTCGGCACCCACCACGCTTGTACCTCTACAGACCTTCTAATCATTTTGGGTAAGAATGGTTGTGTCCCTCTTTCAGCTTATTACTCTTAAGCATATTATCTAGCTATTATAGACTTACAGGATTGATAGTTGTTCCTTCGGGGCATTGCTCTAGTAGAAGGACCGCGGGGACGGGTAAGCCTTGTATACGCATTTGCAAAGAACAATCACTAGTGTAGACGTGGTGTCTAGGCTAGGGGTTATCTATCTTTTGTGGCGCATCCTACGGTTGAGGGGGGTAGGCGGGTGGGTCGTGACGACCTTGTCCGTCCCTTGTAATCCCCCACGTTCGGGTGTGGCGCAGTGCAATTGCCGGTCTCCATCCCAATTTGGGCGATTGCCGGTGCCCGAAGTAAGGACATAACAGTCAAGTGATCCCTGCTAGAGAGTTTGAGCCCAAAAGATACCTCACCACCCATAGTTATCCTAGGGTGACTGTTCCTCACGCAGTAATCACACAACCGTTCCTCGTGGAAATACGATACCTCGAATACTTAGGGTGAAATGCTATAACGACAATTCCGTACGCTTGCGGATTCTTACGCATATGTTAAGAAACATCAACAAGCATTTCTGGCGCCGTTGCCGGGGACGGTATTCGTAATTCTCTCTGTGCCTAGAGCACCCGTGTGTTGTATCCAAAGAAAAACAAAAATAGTTATTTATTTTTCTTTTTTTCAAAATGAAGCCTACTCTATTTCAAAAACTTTCTGCTTCAACAGGGGAGTTCACAGAGCCACAATCTTTTTCAAAACCAAAAATTTTATCTGGCTATGAACTCACCCTAATTTAAAAAAAAAACTTTTGGTTTCGGGCACACTCCTTCTCGGGTGACTGTTTTGAAAACCTGTGTAACCACCTACGATATTTCGAGGAGTTATAATCTTGCCTCAGCATTCCTATCAAGATTCATATTCTCATGTGGAATTTGTTTCTGCTCTCTCTCATAGGGAAAGCAAAACAATAGTACACTACTGTCGTAGGAAGTTTGAATGGGGACTGAGAAGAATTCAAAGACAATTTTTGTCGAGCATTATTCCCCATCAATGCCTACCAAGGACAACTCTCGATCTCAAGTAGGATGAGAAGGAGTCCATAGATGCAGCCTAGGCCAGGTTTATAATGTTTATACATGTTGGCCTAGACTTGTCATTCCCCGATAGTGTGCTTTTGCATATCTTTTGTTCGGGTCTTGACATGGACGCTACCCTATGCCTTGACATGACCACCGGAGGGTCGTTTGCACGAAAACCTACAATGGAGCACAGGAGAATACTTGATTATATCCTAGAGAAGCATGCTTCTCCCGTTGTAGAACCTATCCCCCTCCACAACAAGGGCATGTCAAGCTTTGAGGAGCCCTCATCAGTCGAACCCTTACCCTTACCACCGCCGAACCGATTGTTGAGCCCTCTCCGAACCACGAACACCGAGGGTAGGATTGCTTCATCCTTTGAAGTTCGTGATTGAATTCAAGGATGATGACAGAACCTCATAAACCGAGGTGCGCTTAGACTTCCATATCTACCTCATCCTTGATTTTGATCTTCTCATAGGCTACCTTTTCGAAAAAAAACTTTTTCATGAAAAAAACCTAAAAAGGGGAGCCGTGATGAGAAGTTGGGAAAGATTGCTTCCGCCTCTCACACCTAGACATCCCAAAGGCGAAGCATCTTCCCAACCAAAACCCGTTCGAGGAGGCGAAGTTTATAACTCTACTCGTTTCACCCAAGTTGTTTCCACATCTTAGTGAAACGTAACTCCCCGTCGCCCTCACACGAACACAAGTCATGTCCCTCCGGCCAACAAAACATTGTTCTTGACAATGGTCAAGATTCGAATGTTCGCCCTTCATGACAAATCTTTTGAGGGTAAAACCCTCATGTGCCATGGACATGCATGAAACAACACAACTCTTGAGACCAAGAAGAAATTTGTTGTTGAGCATAACAAGTTGTCAATTGAGACTTCCTACATGCTCACCTTTGGGTCTTCTTGAGTTTGTCTTCCTTCTAGCCGAGTGCTTCCACAAAAATTACAACCATCTCTTGGTTCTCTTTGTAAACCTTTTTAAGAAAATGGTTGCAAGTCTCGTAGTAGCATGATGACGCTAACCTTGCGGCTTGAGCGTAATGCTAATTTCTTAGTGGTGGCGGGAATTTCACCACCATCAGCTGCAGGATGTTTTTCCACGGTCAAGCTTATGACCATAACTTAAGCACTACCGGGAGATACCCCGAACTATCAAAAAAAGAGTCTCTCTCTCTTATTAATAAAAGCAAGAACAAAGAGGCATGCGACGCTAACCATTTCAGGTGGAGAATGATTAAGAAGAACAAAGAGGCATGCGACGCTCGAGAACATGAGGGCCACATGATCAAAAACAAACTATGATGTTCATGGGTGATGGAACATGCTCAAGAGGAGACCGGACCTTGCACACTTAATTTTACACAAAAGTCTAAGTGTGGGGAAGATGGTGACAATCCCAAGTTCCATCCACCAAGGGATCATACAAAAAATGAGGGTAAATAAAAGATGATGTCACCTGCCTTGCTAAAAAAAAAAAAAAAAATTGAAAAAAATGAGATGGAGAGAAAAGAGTTAAGAAAAAAGGAGAGAGATAAAAAAAGAGAGAGAGAAAGATTATAGATGAAAAATATATATATATATAAGAAAAGAAAGAAAGAGTGTTGTCGAAAAAAAAAGAAAAATATATTATATAGAAAAAAAGAAAAGAATATAATAAGAGAAGAGAGGAGCAAGGTTGGCCCCGCATGGTCAAGATATATACCAAAGTGTTGCCCGACTCCACCCATCATTGCTTCTGTTGACACTGTTATAGCATAATATTATAAGTTAAATAACATGAAATAAGGGCTCAAGTCAAAGACCAACATAAGTCTAGGGGTCTAACTAATGTATTTCCACGAGTTTTGGTATTACGTGACTTTTCGGGGACTTGATAGATAAATGAGAAGAATGGAGAAAGTTCCGAATATACAAGACATATGATGACAAGACTTGACCATGAAGTAACTCAACCCGAAAAGTGGACTAAAACATTCTAGAAGATACCAGAGAACACCAGAAAAGACGGGATGCCAAGGTGGCACTCCACCGGGCGCCGCCGGTGCCATGTAGGCCGGCCGCCCGGTGGGGTCTACTGTCACCCTCGCTTTCTAGGTCGGTTTACTACCGACATTGAGGTTGTATCTACACCGTTATTGAAGGTCGGTTTGATCCAAGGGTTCACGTTCATCGCCAAGTGCTATATAAGAAGACCGGTGACCCGGGGCAAAATAATAATTCATTATCAACTCATACTCATCAAGTCCAACCAAGTCTAGACCTAAGCCCTAGTTCATACTAGAAGTAGTTAGCTATCTAGCTAGTTCTAGTTGAAGATCAAGTTCATCTTGAGTTCCCGATAGTCAAGAAGTAGCAAGGATCATCGTTCTTGAGACTTCTCTCTTGTATTCGATCCGTAAGTACTATTATATTCGTAATACAATTGTTATGGCTTTGATCTATATAATTATTATATTCTTATTGATATGTGTTTATGCATGCTATGATTATATGTTTAGTTTAGTGAGATTGCTTTTTATATTTTATGCATGGAATTGTATAACATCCATATAGATGATCACTATGTGGGTGATAAGCAATGTGTAAACGTGGTGTTTATACAATGTTTATCTCGCAATTGCACCCTACATTCCAGGCGTGTGGTAGATCGCGGGAGTGACAGTCCTGTTGAGTCCTTTGGAATCCACCCTCCGAATGTAGGACTAGTCGAGCTTATAATTACGGTAATGATCAAGTTTCGCCCTTGGTTGTTATTGGTAATGCTTGCCATGTGTAGATGTAATTCAACCTTGCCATGATAGCTAGATGTATTGCACTAATTGTAGTATTCATTTGACATATATGATTAGGAGTATCTTAGGAATATTCATTCTATTCTTTCTATAACATGTTAATAGCTCGTATGATACTAGTGGCTTATGATGATCTTAGACTTGGGTATTTATCATTTATATAATTATCTTTATCCCGTGACTTATCCTGTTGAGTAATGTTAGATGCATATGGCTACTACGCATTACAATACTCGTAAGGTGGATCTCATAAATAAATCATAATATAAATCATTAGATATCCTTTTCTCTCTACTTTCCATAGACTCCCTTCCCTTGTGGTAAAATAGAAATACGATACGGATTACTCCGGTGAAGTGCTACAATTGGTATTTCTATGCGTGCGCTTGAGATATCATGTTCATTCTTTTATCAAGGCCAATCAAGAATACCATGCCCCGCATTTCTTTGAGCGTTATTGCTAGGGTGACAGACTAGTGTATAGGTAATGCTTAGAAATGAGTGGTATACCTTGAGTACATATCCTGGTGAGATTAATTCCACTATGGATAATGATGCTAAGTTTACATCCCACTACTAACACCGCCTAACTCCGCTTTATTTGATCATGAGGTTAATCCCATATCCAAGCTAACATGATTAGATAGATATCCCATATATATTTCTTTCGCCTTCCTAATTTGGATCGTGTAAGAAATATCAACACTTCCACAAGCAAGAAGGGTTTGTCTCTCATCCTTTGCTGCTACCATCAAGACCCATGGCCCATACACACGTGTGTGTGGCCTAGCCCTGAGGTGCACCTGGGCAGAGCCATCATGCAAACCACAACAACAACTTCGACGCTTCATCCATAGATGCTGCCGGTAAGTATATCCATGTATGCAAAGGAAATAAATGTTCACCAAACACTCTTACTCATATTTGTCTCCATAGTTCTGAACATACAATTTCATGCTTCCCTTGTTATGGCTTATGCTCTAGTTTGGATGGACTAGTTAACAGTACATCCATAGATCTTTTTAAATTAAGCGTGGTGCTTAGGGTAAGCCTTGCATACACGCTGGAGTAATAATCACTAGTGTAGACGTGGTGTCTAGGCTAGGGGTTATCTATCTTTTGTGGCGCATCCTACGGTTGGGGGGTAGGCGGCGGGTCGGGTGGCAAACTTTTGTGCTGTCCCTTGTAATCCCCCACGTTCGGGTGTTGCGCAGTGCAATTGCCGGTCTCCATCCCATTTTGGGTGATTGCCGGTGCCCGAAGTAAGGACATAACAGTCAAGTGATCCCTGCTAGAGAGCTTGAGCCCAAAAAGATACCTCACCACCCATAGTTATCCTAGGGTGACTCTGTTCAGAGAGTAATCACACAATCGTTCCTCGTGGAAATACGATACCCTGAATACTTCCGGGTGAAATGCTATAACAACAATTCCGTATGCTTGCGGATTCTTCTGCATACGTTAAGAAACGTCAACACCCGCTCCCTCTCCTTAGCATCCTCCCATTGCTTCCTCTCTTCCTCTATCTGGGCTTATTTCAACACAAAGTTAGAACACGGAGAAACAATATGTAAAGATAAATGAACCTTGAATAAAAAAATAAATTACCTCGAGTCTGGAGACCGTAGCCTGGTAAGTGGTTGGGCGCCGCGTATGGCCGGGCCCCTCGAGCTTCGCTCTCCTTGATCGTAGGTGGGAGAGTTTTGAAGTGGTGCGCTGGCCGATGATTGCCGCCCATCCAATACCGCGTGCTTCTTCCCTCCTCCGGCCATCATGATGATGTTTCCATCAATGTCGTGGCCGCGAGGATCGGGAAGCCTTTCCCCAAGACCTCCCTTGCCGTTTCGTGTCTTGAGTGAGGCGGGTGTAGGCGGTTGGGTTGGTGTAGGCCTCGCGCGGAGCCTCGGGGTTGTAGACGACCACGGGATCCTTCGCCTTGCCTAGGTGAGAGCAAGCAAAGGCCTCGAGCGTGCTCAGTGGCACGCCATGTGCCCGCTCCTATGTCATAAAAAAAAGTAGGATTGTTAGACTAAGTTATTTAAAGTATTAAGTTGCACATCGAAAATTCTATCACTTGTAGTTCAAATTTGGCTTCATTTCAAAAATTGCCGTAAAGAGAATAATTACCTAAATATACCAAATAAAGTCAAAAATTCATCAAAATTGAACATGTAGTGCCATACGATATGTAGGAAGTGTAGAAAAAGTTTGGAGCCCAAACCCCCCCAAAAAGGGTACAACCTTTCCCGTGAGCAGGAACCCTAGTTCACGGGAAAGGGGGTCCCTTTGCCCGAGGCGTGCACCTTGCTCACGACAAAGGCTCCTCACAGAAAGGATTTCCCGTGAGCTGGACGGAGGGCTCACGGGAAAGGCCGACGGGTGCCGACGGCCTGCTGCCCGTGTCCTTTCCCCGTGAGCTGGGCCTCACGGAAAGGAAAGGAGGATGGCCCTTTCCCGTGAGCAGAGGCCCCCTCACGGGAAAGGGCTTGGCCGTGTGTTTGGACTTTCCGTGGGTGGCCTTGTCCGTGAGCTCTTTCGCATACAGCTCACGGGAAAGAGTTCCCCCACGGAACGCCCCGTTTTCCGGTAGTGGTGAGAGTTTTTATAGTTTGCATATGAAGCTAGTTTGCATACGATACGTTCCCTATTTTGTCTTACCCTTCCATCCAGTGGTTCAGTCCATTTCTTCCTTCATATTCTCTATTGTTTTGCTTGTACAATTTTGTTTGGTTTCCATTTGATAAGTGCTTTCCTTTTGGCATCTTCATTTCTACAATGTTGAATGTTTAACAATGACTACCAATAGATAACAATAAACCTTGCTCAACCTACGATGGAAGTTGTGCCGCTGCCATGTATAGCATCATTTCATAGAGCCCAAGCCCTCCATAATTAAATAAAATACGAGATGTGCTCTTGCCTCTATGTCTGAAGTTACAGAGGCAAGAGCAAAATAACTTGTTGTATAAACTAGAAGCAGGCAATTTATATAACTGATTGTCTAAGTGTGTAAATTTGTCTGCTCGGTCCGTACATAGATAACTTGTTGTATAAATTGCCTGCTAAGTTATTTTATATGGGGTAAAAGAAGACGACGACCGTTTTGGCCTCTAATGTACTGTTAATTTTTAGAGTTTTTTGTGTCTTTTAATCCATCGTTTTTATCGGCCTTTGTTTGTTCTTTTTTTGACGACGAAGGACTTTGTTGGTCTTGAGATATATTCCCTCAATTCCAAATTAGAAGTCATTCCAAGAATCTTGGAAAGTCAAATCATATCAAAATTTACCAAAGCTATAGAGAGAATATCGGCGGCCGACGCCGCCACGCATCCCCCCGCGCCGACGCCGCCACGCATCCCCGCGCCGCCGGGAGGGGGAGCCGCCCTACTCACCGCGCCGTGAGAGGCTGCCGGGGAGGTGAGAGAAGGGGTGTCGGCAGGGGAGAGAAGGGGTGACGGGCGATGGGTGGGGAGAGATGGGGTGACGGGAGTTGAGTTAGGGTTAGGGAGGCACGGGGAGTTAAGGATTTAGGGTTCCGTGTCGCGGTATATATACAAGGGAATAGTTATTGGGCTGGGAATGGGATGTTTGGGCCTCGATTATCCGTGGCGGGCCTCTTACAAATAACCGCCATGGTTATTGATTTACCGTGGCGGTTATTTTAACCGTCACGGTTATTTAAAACCGTCACGGTTAATAGAGATATTAACCGTGGCGGTTTTCTAAATAACCGTCATGAAAAATCAATTGGAAACTTATTTGTGTAAAATCAGTTGTGTACTAGTGTCAATAGATTTGTCTTTGAAAATTGGTTTCATAAAAATACACATATATAAATTTTTAATAAATATTTTATAGAAAAGAAAAGTCGAAGTTGTGTTTTGGAGACCGTGTAATTGTCCTAAACGACTTTCTTTTTCGTATACGAAGGAGTATAAGCCCTCTTTGGTTCCACTTTTTTTTTGCCAAAACTTTTTGCGTTTTATTATATTATTTTGTAAAATGGAACTAAACACCATGGTGAAAAACCAACAAATGTTGGGGTAATTTATATTCTTTATTTTGCACTCAAGAGGCTCAAAAGAGAGGGAAAAGTCATGGGAACATGTGTTGTATGCGCATGGCAAAAAATTTTGTATGCAACTAAATACCAAGGTAAAAATTCTGCATTCCGTATTTTGCTGCAACAAAAAATTATATTTAGCATTTTACATTCCAAAGGCATCTAAACACACTCTAAATATGGTTAAACCTAAACGCTATGATTCTCCAACATTTGTGGAATGACTTGTAATTCGGAACAAGGGAATATCAGATCTGGAATGTTCTTTTTGAGTGTTTCTATATATAAAAGATCGCGTATGTCACGGGTTATGCTTAAATGGTGTCTTGCCGTGCATTTCATCTACAGGCCGTGAGCGGCGACAGCCATTTGTGGCCTCACCGACCGTCGGGGCCTGCGAAAGGCCGGAGTGAGCACTGAGCAGTGATTGAAAGCCTGCCGCCGGCGACCCCGTGACGATCAGAGCAGTTGCGCCTGCCATTACAAGTTGCCTAGTCAGCCGTCTCGAGTGGACTCCATTTCTTTATGATAACGGATATCCGATAACCATGGCCAGTCGTCGTCGTCGTCGCACTGCAGAAAAGACTAAAAGAGGCCAAGGTGTGTGGATTTGGTTGCGGTGCCTGTCGTAGTCGTCTCGTCGCCTCCGCCCGTCGCCGTCGCAGACGGCAGACTCCGGCCGACCGGCCCGTAATAATTTCAGCCACATTGCTTTGAAATTGCCGGCCAGATTTGTTGACCTTTTTCTATCGTGCGGCAGGGGGAAAGGCGTTGCATAATTGCATATAGTGGAGTGGATTTGTGGTCGTTTCTAAGTGGCTAAAACAAATCTGAGGTCAACGTGGTCTATTCGAGCCCAAATCTGGAGGGTGGACACACGTGCCCCCTTGCAATTTTACACCCTACATCCTATACTCCTATAAAATAAGCCCCACTAGAGATTTATCTCAACATGCTATCGACATTAGCAATCTACTCAATAATCTACTACAAGTTGCAATTATAGCCAATGACGACAGTTGTTTCTCTTGGTCCACTAACCTGCATTTAGTTGTCCACAATAATGTGTCAAACCATTTATCAAAATTAATTCAGATAGTTTCATTCTATAACTATAAATATAAATATTCTAATTTCTTTTTTAAGTTATCTAAAATCCCCACATAACACGCGCGGTATTCACCTAGTTTATCGACACCGAACCCGGATTGTAGACTTCTTTGGGGTCACATATGAAGAAGTCAAACAATCTTAACTTTAACTAAACATATATTCCCTTCATCTCAAAATAGATGTCACTATGGGATGCGTCTACCCAAACTTTATCAACTTTGACTAGGTTTGTAAAAAATACGTGCAACATTTAAATCTCCAAATTAATTTGTTAAAAACTAGACTTAAAGATCTTTCCGATGATACTAATTACTTAGCATAAATATTTATATATTTTAATATATAGTTGCCGGCATTTTGAAAACGTTAACTTCTCGGGAGAATGACATCTATTTTGAGATGGAGGGAGTATATGGAAAAAAATACTAATATTTATGATACCAAATAAGCATCATTAGATTGATCACATCAAATATTTTTATAATAAACCTATTTGGAGATACAAATGCTGATAGAATTTTCTATAAATCACCCCATTAGAGATTTATCTCAACATGCAAACTATCCACATTAGCAATCTACTCAATAATCTACTAGAAGTTGCAATTATAGCCAACAACATGCATAATTATGATTGTTTCTCTTCGTTCATTAGCATTCATTTAGTTGTCCACAATATGTGTCAAACCATCCGCCAAAAAATAATTTCATATAGTTTCATTCTTATAACTAAAAATATAAATAGTGTAGGCTATGGACACCGAACCTATATTGTCTTGGACTTCTTGGGGCACATATGGAGAAGTCAAGAAATCTTAACTTTGACTAAATATATATGACAAAAAAATACTAATATTTATGATACCAAGTAAAACAGCATTAGATTAATCACATCATATATTTTCAAGTAAACCTATTTGGAGATACAAATGCTGATACAATTTTCTTTAAACCAAGTCAAAGTTAAAGTTAGCCGACTCACTCAAATGCGAGGCAGGGACAAAAGGAGTACTTAGCATCCCAAGATTATTGCAAAGTTGTGAAATTGCAATTGGAATTTACAGTTGTGTAGCTCTCATCGTATATATATAGAATGCCCAATTTGAAGTTTGGATGGGAGAATAACGGTCTCGGGAAGATCCACACCTGTGCTGGTTTTCAAAATCTGTCAGGTTGATTTCACAGCCAAAAACCAAGTTGGAATTGTATTTTCATATGAATTTTGTAAGAGTTTTGACTCCCACTATGATCGTTTTATTATCTCATATAAATATAAAGGACCATCGACGATTGAGTGTTCCTATTGAGGGCTTTATTAATTGATATTTTGAACAATGCATCTACTTTTTGTACCTTTCTAACAAACCATATCCTCATATTACCGCAAACATCTTGATAATCTTTTTTGGGAGGCATTTCTAGTTTTTTCGTCAAGTTTACTGAGCTAATTTTACTACAATTCTATTCTCAGATCCTACATGCTAGCCTTTTGGGTGGAACCATATTTCCATAATGCTTTGGTTCTGACCTTGTTCTCTCTCTCTCTCTCTCTCTCTCTCTCTCTCTCTCTTCCTCCTTACTTTTCTTGAGAATTCAAAATTATATCCTCATGCTTGATATTCATTCTTTTTCTAAGTTGTACTCCCTCCATCCTAAAAAGTGCCATTTTAGAATTTCAGACATCTTGTTTAGCCATCTATCTCATTCAAAAAAAAATATCTAAATATAATTTTGTTATGACATATTTTATTATTAGATTTACTTAAACAATGATTTATTTATTCGATAATTCATAAAAAAATTGAATAATATGAACGATCAAAACACGATATCTTAAGTAAAAAAATGTCACTCCTTTTGGGTTTGTATTAGAATTTTCATTTGGTATTTTTTTCTCCTTAGTGAACTATTTATTCTTAAATTATCGGCAAATAAAGAACAAAATATCTAAAAAAATGTATTTAATGATCTCATATTATTTTTTTTATGAAACAATGATGTCATATTATTGACTCATTATCTCACCTTATCTTTGTATTTGGAAAATCCAACTCACTTTTTAAATTTCAGCCATTTTGTCCCAAAATGTCCAAAATACATTAAAAAAATACTTCGTCGAATTTCACGCCATGGTACCAATTTTTCATCATCTATGTGGGGGCACCCCAATGTTTCTTGCTTGGCTACAACAACAACTTAAATTTGTATTTCGTTGATTTAATCCAATACCCGTGCCTGAATTTTCTTTTGATCCGCCTCAGATGACTATTGACTATTAACAAGATAGCTTAGGATATAAGTACTGTATTAATTAATAATACGTATATAATAAAAAAAGGAAAAAACAATGCCGGTTTCGTCATGCCGCACACAATCCGGCCAAATGCCCGAATCCCAATCGTCCAAACATTACATAAGCAGAATTATAATGGCAAGTACCTCGCCGTGGCAGTTCAAAGAAAAACTATAAAAAAGAAGAAACAAGAAAAAGACGGCAATCGAAGGAAAGTCGAAGAGGACGAAAACGAGGCGGAGGAAAAGAAAACCAACCCGAACAGAGACGATCACAAGAGTACAAGCAGCGTCGTCACAACACACAAAAATTCAGAAAATCGTCGAGTTGTATTGAGCACGCCGAAAGAGCGCCGCCTCGAGCGACTCGACACGGCGACCTTGGCTCCCTCCGCCACCGAATCCACCACAAAGAACCACCATTTCTTGTTTTTTCTCTTTCCCGTTCACCGGAGGCCAAGAAGATCAAGAACAAGGGAGAAAGGAGGGATTTTGTTGTGGGAAGACGAGACGAGCAGGCGGTTTCCTTTTGCCGCCTGGCCTCGCAGCTCCGGCTTCTTCAGTGAGCCGTTGTGTGGTGGTGGTGGTGTTTCGACGGAGCGGAGATGGCGTCGGTGATGGTGGAGCGGGCAACCAGCGATATGCTCATCGGCCCCGACTGGGCGATGAACTTGGAGATCTGTGACATCCTCAACCGCGAACCCGGGTGAGGACGCACGCACGCACAACTTCGTTTCTTAGATTCTTTTTTTCATCTTCTTCTTTTCATTCATCTGCGGGTTTTCAGTACTGTATTACTGTTTTATTGCTGAATGATGGGTTTAGTAAAATTTTATTGAAAGCAGGGTCCATTCCTATCAAATAGTAGGGGCTTAGTCTTACTTTATTATTGAATTATTTTCGTTGGGATGACCCGTGAACTCTAGGGCCGATAAATTTGTTGTTTCCGATTAGCAGTATCTGTCGTCACACATCAGTTCATTATGTTCTGTGAAGGGAAAACGACCTCCAATTCAGATGTCCAAGTGTGTTCTGCGATCAATCCGTTCCTGCAATTTTTTTTCTGGGTTAATGCTTATCTGTGGAATTGTTTGTTTTCTCTTTTAAAAACTGCGTAATTGAGGTGTGAAACCGGCATCAGTTATTGTACTTTCTCATGCTTTCGGATTTCGGTCCAAATGGCAACTTTGGGTGTCCAAATGCCGTTGTCTATAAAAACTGTTGGTTTTGAGGGTCAGCTTTTCTGAGTACTGTTAAAACATCTTTTTCTTAGTTCTAATTTGTTTGGCAGCAGGTTAATTTGTTTGAGAAATTCCCAAAACCTGCGTACTTGGTCATGGTTTTTGTATTGGGATTAGTTTTTATGAATTTCGTTTAGTTCTTGGTTCTTTGCCACTGCCATAAATCTGTAGTATGCATATGTTTTATTCAATTTCAAGATCATGTATCTTTTTATGCTAGTAAGAGTTGAGAATTAAAGAAAATAGAGGGGAAGAAGCTCTGCTTATAGTTTTCAGTTTCAGAGTTGCTTCATAAATATTATGGTTCTATGATCCTTAATGGTGATGGAGGAATCCTTATAAAACTATACTTACCACTATGGTCTCAGGTCTTGCTTGATGCTGCATGTAATTCTTCAAAATTGGTTCTTTCTGCTGTCACTTAATGTATACTTTCATCTTTTCACCTTGTGAACTATTCTTTTCACTTTGGTGCCACGACTTATTGATGGAATCTCTGCTAATTCAAATATTACTTTACATTTGAAGTATAAAGAGAATATCTAATTTTTCTTGGAACTTTCTCTCATTATATCAGAATATACAGAAAACATGCTTCCATGAATCTTTTGTTCTAGAAAGGGTGGCAACAACATTGTTCCATATATTATTAGAAGAAAAATAATTGACCCAGTTTTTCATTAAACTAGAACTGCATTGTTTTAATTCTGGTCGTTCTGCATTCCTGTGAAGTATTGACGTGCCATGATCACCTTGTAGTAAACATTTTTGTATTGTCATATTCTTAGGCAAGCAAAAGATGTGGTGAAGTCCCTCAAGAAACGCATCACACATAAGAACCCAAAGGTCCAGCTTCTTGCTCTCACGGTAAATGTGATTTCAAATCCCCTTGCTGCTACCTGACTTCAATTCATGGACTGTTTGTTGGTAGAACCTTTATGGGTTCATTAGGTTCCTTGTTAATGTGCTGGACGGACTCTTCATGTTATCTGTACTTACAAATGACATGCTCCTTGAAGGACTAATTGCCCCTGCAAACAGTTGAGTTGTAAAATAACATAATTGTACTAGCTAAAACAGGAGACGAATGAATCCCCTACTGCACTGTTTATATATAATAAAGGAGAAAAGGTGAAAAAAGTTCAAGGTCATTTGGGGTCTTTAAAGGGGGAAAACTCTATTCTAGCCAAAATAAATTAAAAAGTTGTCTCATTCGAACTATTAGTAATTGGAATTTCCACTGGTCAATCCCCTGCTGCACTGTCCTCCCAATGGCCATTGAAAATGTTTCCATTTATCTACATGTACTATGTGGCTCAGAACAGGAAAATTAAAGAAACAGTTAGGAGGGTTTAGCTGATGCTGGTACTATTAGGATTCAGGGGTGAATAATAATCAAAACCTGGCAAGCTTTGCTTAGGTGAATAATAATCAAAACCTGGCAAGCTTTGCTTAGGACATAATATAGTAGGAGACCTTGAAACGGTCTGGTACTGAATTGTCGACCACATTTAAATAGCCCTGTACTGAATTACGGCATTGTTCCACTTATTTCAGTTGCTGGAGACGATGATAAAAAATTGTGGGGACATTGTGCATATGCTTGTTGCTGAGAGAGACATACTTCATGAGATGGTCAAGATAGTAAAGAAAAGGGTATGTGCGTACAGTTTAAACCTTAAGTTACTGATTGTCAATAACAAATCCTTAATGCCTTCTATTTTGATTTTTTTAGCATGATTATCATGTGAAAGAGAAGATTCTCACACTGATAGATTCTTGGCAAGAAGTTTTTTGGCGGTGCACGTGCAAGATATCCCCAATATTATGCAGCATATGAGGAGCTCTTGGTATTATTCTATATATATAAAGCATATTGTAATATTGTATTGATCTCCAATTTTTAGGAGTACTTTCTCCCAATGGCCATTGCCTTCCAAGCTCCAAAAACAGAATTGCAGAAAATACTGACATTTTTCATCACTCATTTATGTTTCACAATTGTTAAGCATTCAGTTATATGGTTATAATTCCAAAATTAGCACTCTTTGTTGAATATTGATCATTTCTAGAACTGATTCAATTTCTCTATTGCCCATACATATGCTAGCGCACTGGAGTCGTATTTCCTCAAAGATCAAATGGTTCTGTGCCAATCATTACTCCTCCACAGACTCAGCCTCTACAAAACTATCCGTCATCTTTACGCATTTCACAGCAGGAGGAACTTGAATTGCCAGTTTCAGATTTCCTGCATTAAGGTATATGCATTATTTTTTGAAAATATAATAGAATTGACATGTTTAACTACTGAACTAAAGTAAATATGATGCCAAGTTTTCTTTGATTTATCTTGTGCAAATATGATGTTACATACATCTTTATCATGGTGTCATTAAAATTATCGATGATCATCACTAAAAGTTAGTGTTGAGTCTTTGCTTTAGCATGCAATGTTATTAAGTTGGTTGTATTATTAGTTGTGATTAATCAGGCTTATTGGTCCATGGACCTTGATTTGGCACTCCGCTGCAACTAGTGTGATCATACATTTGATTGTCTGCGTAGTCAGTGACTAATCACAAATTCTCGATTAACATCTGAGTTAAGAATTTTGAGCTGGCCAACTGGGCTTGGGGACACCTGGGCACTGGGCCTTTGGTTTTTGGTCCACAAGTGATATAGTCTAGTAGCAGTACTTAACCGCCTAGTACTTTCCTTAACTACTTAGTATACTATGCAGTTTTACTATATAATATACATCCTGGGTAGCAGCGAAAAGTAGGCAGAACAACTTCTTGACTACTGATTTGCCACATGGTTGATGATTAGTCAGTTTATCGGTACCTGTATGACTAGGCTCGATTAGGTGGCTATAGTTAACACCCTAAATTATATTCATGTGCAGTGTTTAGTGAATATGCTGAGAATATTATGAAGTGTTTACATTCTGATGCTCAAATTTGTTGCCCTCCTTTTTTTCATGTTAGTTTTTTTTCGGTTTGACGCTTCTTGAGGTTCTTTTTTGGTGTAGTAATTGCTTTCTATTTATTTCATGTTTTAGATGTTTTTGAACTTTCCATTGACATTGGTTAGCTTATTTAGCCTGTGACTAATATACAAGTTTGGAAATGAATGTGTTTATTTCACCAGCCTTACAGAAATTCAGAACGCACGTGGCATCATGGATGTTCTTTCAGAGATGCTGGATGCTTTAGATCCGGGTAACAGAGAGGTACTTTGTTGATGCACATGTTGCTATTGCACCATCAGAAAATTAAATATGCCTTGTAATAAGAAAGAATTGCTGGTGATATCTTCATCATTTCTCGAAATTTTGTTTCAAAACAATCTAGTTGCAGTGCAGTATTTCTAAATTGTACTTGTAGTGCAAGTTTTCAAATCAATCTACTTACAGTGACAGATTTCAGGGGCTCAGACAGGATGTCATTGCTGACCTTGTGGATCAATGCCGTTCTTACAAGCAAAGAGTAGTGCAGCTTGTCAACAGTACCTCGTAAGTTCCTTGATGACTCTTTTCTAGTTTTATGATGCCATGAACAGTATCTGAAAGAGAATATAGTGACAGCTTTACATGTTTCATGTTGACATTTCTGTAGCGCCTCATTGAATATTGTGCATTATTTGTCCTTTCTTTTTCAATGTAAACGAGCCAACTTCATGTATTGCAATTGCAAACCATGTAGCCAAATGTCAAATTTTCTTCTTTTAATGACTTGTGCATTGATGCTATATCTGAACAGGAATGAAGAGTTGCTCAGCCAGGGTCTTTCTTTGAATGATGATATGCAGCGTGTTCTCGCAAAACACGATGCTATTGATGCAGGTGTAGCAGTTCGGGTGGAAAAACCAAAGTCTCTGCAGTACCAAATCGAGAGTTCTTCAACAAGAAAGCCAGATACCATGGAAGAACCAATTCAAAGGTTGAAATATCTTATTAAGCATTCTGTTTAAATCATTTCGTAAGATTCTACTAGGCATGAGACACTAATGTGTATGTGGTACAAGCCCTTAGAAGTTAGAACCAGGGTACATGAAACTGTTTACCAGGAAAAATCAGGATATCTGGAACAAACTTTTTTTTTTTTTTTTTTTTTCAAGTTCATATATCCTATTTGGATTTTGGAACATATCTGATTAGCACCTAAGACACCTGTTCCACATAAGAGCATATCTTGATGTTTAATTTTCTTTTCTTGTGCTCTTCCCTAGTGGGGAATACCTTTCTGTTGGACCATTTTTTCTCCTGCTTAATACAATGGTACAGACATGTCCTGCATGAAAAAAAGGGCATTAATCAAAATCTCGATGGAAACAAAGTTTCCACAGGTTTACGTACTGAGCCATTCTTGGAACTGGATGCAAAATTGTTTGATTGTTTTTATCTCCAGCAACCTACATATAGCAAACAATCAAGGTTCAGTTTTCCCTCACTTAAAAACTTTGCTTTTTCGTATTTCAGGTCTTCAGCAAGTACAAGTGCCAGCAACCAGTCTCCCTTTGGGATTTTTAGCACTTCCTGCACCCCCATCCACTAGTTCAAAAGCACCTGTAACACCAGCTTCTAGTATCGACCTCCTTAGTGGAGATGATTATATCAAACCCGAACCTGCAAACTCTCTAGCACTTGTTCCTGTCACTGAATATTCAGCTGCCGACAATAATGTCTTAGCCTTCGCTGATATGTTTGAACAAAATACTGCCAACAATAGCAACCACAACCTTCCAAATTCTTTTCAATCATCGACTTCAAATTCTACTATCTCCACATCACAAACATATCCTGCACCAGTGCGACCTGTGTTGCCTCAGCATCCAGCTACTTATCCAAATGGGGTCACATCCAATGCCATTGTACCTTATGATCAGCAGTCCCACTTGAACTCTACAGATTCTTGGAATGGGCAGCCAGGTTATGGAACAAATCACCAAAAGCAGGAACTAAATTATGGTACTAGATTTCTTTCCAGTTTTTGCTAGTTCTGTAAAGTTTCCCTGGATCTATTTATCAGAAGTTGAGGAAAGATCAATCACTTTATCTATAAGTAATGGACATATTTATTGAACCACTGCTTTCCAATGAAGTCCCAAGTTAGGTGCAAAACTTTCCACAACAAGCAGGAAACATTATTGTTTCTTCTCTGTTATTTTCATGTGTTGTAGGTACAGTAGTGGTACTTATAGACCTTGTTATAATCATTCAACACCGTGCCCATGTGGGGCTAATGTTTAACTTATAGACCTTGTTATAATCATTCAACGCCGTGCCCATGTGGGGCTAATGCTTTTATCAATTAGGTAGCTCGACAACTTTGTCCAAAGTTTCTTTGCTTACCCAATCCATTTTGAGATCGCTCCACCTTTTGACAATTTCTTGTTAACAGGTACAGGCGGTCAAAATGGAGGCATTCCACCGGCACCATGGGAAACTAAGCGATCCACTAACCCATTTGACGACGATCAGCCTGGTGGAATGGCACTGCAATCATCAGGCATGCAGCCCCAACCTGTGCAACTCAGTCAGCATGGGAGCAAATTCATGTCAGCACAACCAATGCCAAGGGAGAGCCACGAAGAATGCAGTTGCAACCGGTGCCTGGCGCTCAGCTTGGTGCTCTACAACCACATGCTATGCCGAATATGCAGTACAGGGCGACACATCCGTCAATGCAAACGAATCAAGGAATGGGAATGTATTCGCAACCAACCTTTGGTGGATATTATGGAATGAACCAACCACAGCTTTACGGTGTTCATATGTCTGGTTATGGATATGGTCAGCAATCTGGGGGGCTACTATATTCCGAATGCTGCATATGCGTATGCTAGTGCAAACGAGCTTGCCCAGAGGATGAATGACCTTTCAGTTCAAAACGGTGGTCCAAATGGAACTACAGCAAATAAGCAGAGCAGACCTGAGGATTCACTCTTTGGCGATCTCTTGAGCATCGCCAAGATGAAGCAGAACAAACCTGCAGCTGGCAAGGTTGGCGGCTAAGTGTGAGTAAAGAAGAAGGTACATAATTTCATCTTATTTGCCAGCAGCAGGAGCCTTTCCTGACATATAATTCTTTTGCGACGTTTTATGCAATGCCAGCTGGCTTCTCGATGAGCTCATCTGAGTAGGAATTCATATATGATGCTTGTCCAGAGCCTCATAGCAAGTGTGTCCATCCAACTCTATATGTAAATTCTTGAGTTCTGAGTATTGTCATAATTTCCCGCACTGCGCAAATATTAGGCAGAAACAGAAGATTCATGTTCTCCCTAGCCATATACCCTTGTTCTTTTCCACTTATTTAGTTATCTTCAAATTTCTTCTTCAGAACAGTGGCTGGTTTATAACAAATAGTCGAGCTAGTAATGTTTTGCGCTCTACGATTTTTTTTATTACGAAATACTATTTCAAAACAGAGGGAGTTTTGATTCTGTAGGTTTACGTTTATTATTAGTTTTTCTCAATGAATTTATACTTGTTATTATTAGATGTCACAGTACAAACGCGGGTTGGCCCAAAGGGGGTAGGGCGCCACGCGCAGGGGAGGGCGGCCGCCGCCGGGCGGCGTCATCGTCTTCGTCGATCCACAAAATTAGGAAATAAATATATAAGAAGTTCGCATCGTATTAGAAAATAAGATTATATTTGGTAGAAAATAAATATATAAGAAGTTCGCATCGTATTAGAAAATAAGATTATATTTGGTTTGTAAAGGAGTATTCCGATTTATAAGGAATTCTCTTATTAGGAAACAAATATTTTTTTTAGAATTAATTAGGAAATAATATGATCTTACTTGTAAAAGGTATTCCAATCTATAAGGAACCCTTTAGAGATTACTTGTATTACAAGTCCCCTAGGTGGGCTATAAATATTAGGGAGATGTAACCTATTTATTCAAGCAATCAAAGAAAATATTCCCCAGCTTTTTGCTTTCAAGCCGCCGCCGGATTTGCCCTCGCACACGCGCCGCCCCCACGCCTCCAGCTCACGCCCGCCGCAGTCTCCGCCGCCCTCCCGCATCGCGGTTGTGACACGTGGTACTTTCGGGGGAGACCAAATCGTTCCTAGGCCCCACCCATGGCTTTCGAGATGTATGACTTTTTCATCGCCCTCAAGAACCCGCTTTCGAGGACAACTTCGAGAATATTGACCGTCACTTCGACATCGCCGAGGCTCGCCCATGGCGGCGAAGATCATCGCCCAGCAAGCTGCAGATCCATCCACCGGCCGACATCCAACGCGTGCACGTTGTTGACACATGTTATAGCATAATATTACTAGTCAACTAAACATGAAATAAGGGCATAAAATGAATATCAACATAAGTCTAGGGGCTTTACTAACATAATTCCACGAGCTTTGGTGATTTATATCTTTCGTGGATTAAACGGATAAAAGAAGAGAAGAACGGTGAGAAACATAAGAGTTTTGTCACGCCCTTTGGTTTCCCAAAGAAGACCGGATTCGTCATATGTGTGCCCGGAAAGTCCACACATACAACACACGAATATAAAATATCAGAAATCAATGCTTTATAACGTAAACATAACTATATTAACACTTACAATTTATCGAGTACCGCGCGGCATAGTTGCTAAACTTCTTGGGCTCCATTCTTATTAGGAATGATTGATTGGGGGGCTTCGTATGCCAAGCACTCCGATTAGTATCCTCAACATCTTCACCATCTTTTTGTGCGGCTTTTACTAACAGACCGAGGGTGGGGGAAATAGCAAGAGTGAGTCCATGTCGAACTCAAAGCAAATATAGCAAGGCAATATCTACCCAAAAAACCCATGATCATTATAACATAATAATGTAGAGCATAAACGATAAATTATGAACTATTAAACAAGCATAGGTCATCATCTTTAATGCAAGAGTTCCAAGGCCGCTCATGACCGTGAGTACGGCTGATATACCGATTTTACTCTGCTTGTGAGAGGTGTACACTTTCTTCGTAAGTCATGATTTTCTAATGCATGGGTCTCGACTCCCCAAAACAAATGAAGATCATATAAAGCCTTTCAAAGGTTCACCTAAAAAAATATTAGTGGTCAACGAATCCATATAACCCCCGTTTCTCCCATTCGCAAACCACCAACAAAGATAGATAAGGTCCTTTGACCGACTAAAGCCGAGCCATATAGCCCTCACAAACCATGCGGTTGTCCGGGATGACCACTTACGAGACAAGTCGACATGTTGCTAAACAATTCACATTTAATGTTTAGCGCATAAACATTAATCAAGTCATATGATCATGGTTTTAAAGCTAGCATATCCCAAAACTATACTTGCCTTTTATAGTTGCCCCAACTTTTTCATATGTTTTGCTTCGCTCATCAACTTCCAATCTTCATCGCCAACAAGCGGTTCTTGTTCTACTCAGTAGCAAACATCACATACACAAACAAGAGAACAAAATGAACAATACACCAATCATAGCAAAATTAAAATAACATACAAAGAAATAACACGTTGCTACGATCAAGAGAACGCAAGAATCGCCGATAATGAGCTATCGTTAAAAAGAAACGACTATCGTGGGTTTATATTGTAAAATGAAAATAAAAGCCTACATGCTTTAGTTGCTTTTAATTAAGAAAACCATGTGTATATCATTAACTTAGATTAGTCACATCATAATTGAATTCAAAAATCGAATTGGTTCTAGTCATATTTTATTTATAAACATGTCATATAAATTTAATCAAGTTAAACTTTAACTTTGCAAAATAAAATGAGTACACATGAGAGGTAAACAAGTTATCATATGGAACGTGTTTGATCTAAGCAAATTATAATTTAGAAACATATGAAGATTAGCAATTAATCACATTGACAATTTATTCCAAAATCATCGAGGTATAAAACCTATATTACTTTTATTTATAAAAACCAATTATATAAAACATTAATTAAATAATTATTTGACTTAAACAAAATTATAAGCATGTGACCAGTAGAACTTAAGCACTATTGCGTAGAGCGCGACGCTACTGAAACTAACGCAACTGGAACGGATCGATTTGGACTTAAAAGCGATGAAACGGCCGGACAATAAACTGATCAGGGACCTATCTGCGATTTCAGAAGATAAAGAATTACGAACAGGTCCTTCTTCTACCTTGAGATGGATCGTGACCTCCATGGCTCCATGACAGCCATGGCTGCAGCCTTGCTGCTGCAGTTCGCAGGAGGGAAGGGGCCTCGGCCTTGCTGTACAGGGGCGGCAGCGGCGCATCACCATGCCCGCCCACGGCGGATGTTGGCCGGCCCTGCTCGGCCTGCACATGGCAGCAGCCATGGTGGCGGCGGCCTTGCTGCTCGACGGAGCCACGCAGGGGGCGCGAATGGCCACGCCCAAGGCGCGGGGAAGGGAAACCGCAGGAGCGGACAGCACGCACGGCGCCATCTGAGGCACGCTCGGGCAAGATGGACTGCGGGATGGCTGGAGACGGAGAAGAAGACGACGTCCATGGAGCACCTCGCCGGAATAGTTTACCGGAAAAAGAAATACGGAGAGGAACTAGGTCAAAACTTGATGGATTCGAGCAAACAAATATACCACGGCGTAGAGAACGACGAGATCTACCTCGTGGTGCAGACGGTTTTCGCCGGGGACGATCAAGATGGCCGGAAACGCTCGCCGGAAGTTCGCCCGAAACCTAGCTCTTTCTGAAGTTCGGCGAGGCATAGGGTGCGTTAGCAGTGTCGGATCGGGATGGCGTTTTCAGATCTGGATTCAGCGCATCGAGAGGAATACCGGCATGTATTTATATGTAGGATTTTGAAACGTTTCGAATTTCCTTAATTTTGGGATTTCTTTTATAGCTTAAAATAATTCTAGGATAATCCTAAAATCACATTTAAGCCACGGAAAATACCCAGAAGGCTCTGAAAATTCTAGAAAAATTCTCAGAGATACTTTTGATGATGATGAACCAAAATAATGTATTTTGAGCTCATGAAAAGATATTTGAGAGGATCTAGAAAAAATAAAAGTCTCACCGAAAAAGCGAGAAAAAACTTGAGAGAAAAAGCCCGAATAATTTCCAGGAAGCTTTTCTGGATATAGTGATGAATTATGAACTCAAAGAAATGATTTAGAGTGGAAGAATAAGCATACGGAAACTCCATGTGAAGGGTTAAGTGGTGAAGCAAGGATTTGATCAGACAGGGAAAAAGGACGTAGACATGCGAGAGAGATATACGACTTACTATGAAACGCATTTTGAAAACTTTTCACACTCACAACACACATAGAAGCAACAAACAAAGTTCACATCAAGAAACCACCCATCAAATTAATTCAAAAAGAGTTTGAAACTTCACATTTTTTCATATTATCATGGAACGACTTAAACTAAACTTGGGAAATTTTATATCAATATTGAAATCATTCATTTTATTTTTGTGTTTTCTATGCACAACCCAAAATGGAAATTATGGGGTGTGACAAGTTTACATCCCATACGATGACAAGATTTAACCGTGAAGTAACTCAACCCAAAAATGTGGACTAAAACACTCTAGAAGATACCGGAAGACACCGAGGAGAAGGGAGATCACGTTGTGATCACATCAAATGGCGCCGAGGGGCAATTTAAAGCTCGGCTGCCGTGGGGGCCACATGTCACCTCGGCTTTGTAGGTCGGTTTGTAACAGACTTTGAGGTTGTATCTACACCGTTGCCAAGGTTGGTTTGATCCAATGGTCATCGTTCATCGCCAAGGCCTATATAAGAAGACCCCCCGACCCTAGGGCCAAATCCTAATTCATTCTACTCATTATCTCTTGACATGTTGGTCATTGAAGTGTCCCAATGTGAGGACAACCTCTCCACTAGAGAATTAGGGCTAGACACTCCAATTTAATAGATTAGTAACTAGAGAGTTAGGGAGAGTGGAGCTATGCTCCAGCCGAGATGTCTACTGAGTTTGGTATGTCTTGTATCCTTTCTTTGTAAGACTTATGATTCATATATTTATCTTCTCTATTTACTTCTATGTCTTTCTTATGGTTAAGTATAGTTATTATGCTATTGCATGGGATCTCCGCTTGTATTGAGGGCTCTAGTTATTCGCGGTAGCTAGAGTTGTAATTGATAGCATAGACTTGGTGTCTAGGCTATAGTTTACCTAAGATTGCGCCCAATCCCACGGTTAGTTGTGGTAGCCCGGGGGTGGTGACTCTGTTAGGGCCTTTGTATTCCACCATGTTCGGGTTGGTGTTTCGTAGAGCTTTTGGCAGCCTTCTCCCAACTACCTTCTTCCTAGTCTTTCTCGAGAGTTGGGACGGATCTGCCGGCTCCAAAGTGCATTAGTGTAATTACTATCATAGAACCTAAGTAATAGAGAAGTACATAGGAACCTTGATCTCTTAAATTTTGTCCTCTCAACTTGCTAGCTACACATTTATCTTAGGAATTCTCTTGTGTGTGATTATGCTTAACTCCTATCATATACCCTTTACCCCCCTCACTTTAGTCTAGTGGTTTGCTAAGTTAGTAGATGCATGATTGTGACTTATTAGATTCTTTAGCCAAAGCTTCCCCGTGGATACGATACTCTAGAATACTCTCCTAGGGAAAAGCTACAATGATATTACGTGCGCTTGCGAAATCTTCCATATTCTTATTGCACTTAAAAAAATACCAACACACGCTCGGTGCCACCCCCAGCCACCGGCCTTATGGAGAGGCAGACGCCGGATTCGGTGCACATGGCGCCACCCGCGGACACCCGTACCCGCGGATCATCGACCCGCCTCTACTAGTGTCGTCAACACCGCCATACCGCATCGGCCCGATTACATAATGCGCCTGAACCGCCAACGTCACGATGGATCAACCGACACGGAGCCCCGGATCATGAAGATGGAGATGCTCTTCATCTTTGGGCGGGCCGAACCGTAGAGGGGTTCTTGTACATCCGGGACTCGCATCGTAGCAACCCCGGGTGCTTCGTAGTTCTCGCACCTTTGAAGAAGTCCGTTATTGTTCACCAAAATGGGGACAGCCGTTCGAAAGTTATCAGCGCGGGGATCGTTTCATTAGAATCGTAGGGCCGCTGGCTAATCAGTAGCAACCAGATGTTTAGTACCATACCGTGAACTCGAGGAAGTTCCAAACCGACTTAAATACCGGGGCCGAGGGACGCGTAGTAACCTTTGTTAATCGTTTTGAAGCAAGCGAGGGACGAAAGTTCAAGCGGGTTGCTACGCCAGTGTGGGACCACTCCTCTGTAGAGTGGGCTCGGCCGCGTCGTCGACCGGATGTTACATTTGGTATTGAGCCAACTCGGAGGTTTCACGGGCCGTGGAGGATCGGATGTACGGGCATAATGCGCATGCATATGCGTGAACCTAATAATGAGGACACGATATGACATGGCATATAGATGTGCTTGTCTTGAAACACATGGACGTGGCCAAGAGAGGAGGATCTGGTCCGATGCCCTAAAAATAGGGTAAGTCGGTTACGGCATTCGCCGGGGACGTTGAATCCTTAGGAGGGGTGTTTGTAACATCCCAAAATGGCCAAGTGGGCCCAATTACGAATGGGCCGACTTTATGCATCAGTATAGGCGGGTGGGCTGGGCCGGAACATCGTAGCCGGGCAAAGGCCTTCTTTATGAGCGTCGCGTGTTAATCAGAGCGCGACGGATGTTTAGTACCCTACCGTGAAGCGAGGGAAGTTCCAAACCGACTTAAATACGGGGGCGGGGACGCGTAGTAACCTTCCGGTTAATCGTTTTGAACGGCGAGGGACGAAAGTTCAAGCGGGTTGTTACGCCAGTGGGACCACTCCCGGTAGAGTGGGCTGGCCGCGGCGCCGGATTTGGATGTTACAAGTCTTACCTTTTATGAACTTGCCTATAGACACGTGGTGATCTATGAGAGACCAGATGGGCCGCCACCACCGTACTAGCTATCACAAACAATCCAGCAACAAGCGATAACCAAGGGCAAGATTAAGTCTAAGCACCACGCTTACACTTTCTCTTACTACTCTAGTTGTGTACACACATGATCAACTAGAACACCCCTTGCGAGACAATGATCACATACGGCGAGGGTTCAATATGAACCAGAACTGAACCACAACTAGGGGTCACAACAGTGAACCACTATGAAAGACTATATCACAACAGTGAACCACTATGAAAAGACTATATCACAACAACTATAGACTAGAGAACTGGAATAAAGTTGCACTGAGTAAATCCTACTGCTAAAAGGGGGTGGGGGGGAACGATATCGTCCTCGCCCCGCTCCCTTGGCCCCGGGCGAACCAAACCCTCGCCCCCGCTCCCCAACACCCCGTGCGAACCGATACGACGCCCCGCTCCTGAACCCCGTGCGAAATACGGCGCTCCGCTCCTTCCAATCCCCGGCCACCAGGGCAACCGCCGCTGCCCAACACGCTGCCGCCCTGCTCCCAAACCCCCAGCCACCAGAGACACGGCCGCCGCCCGCTCCCCCGACCCCCGGCCACTAGGGGCCGCCGCCGCCGCCGCCGCCCCAACCGCGCGCAGGAGGAAGAGGAGCACGGCCGCCGTCAGCCTCCGCCGGGAACGCAGGAGGAGCGCCCGCCGCCGCCGACAACAACGCGCGCGCGCAGGAGGAAGAGGAAGAGGAAGGTGAGTGACTGTCTGGACTGACATTGGATTGCTTCTAGAATCACCCTAGGATTCATGGAATCAGGTGGAGCGTTCCTCAGTCTTTCAATCAGATCTAGACATTTCCTGCACAACACTCTCCCTTTTGCATCCTTACTTAATCGGAATATCTTACATACAAACTCAAGCTCACGTAAAAAGCATCCCTAACTCTACCAGGAGCACTCTCCTATTCTGATGTCCTCTGGCAAGCTCGGCACCTAAAACGCATTTCACTATCGCAAGCTCGGCTTGTGTGTCGATTTCTCCTCAGCTTGGGCGTTGCAGCTCCTGTGATTTTCCATGAAACTGCATTGCATCTATGCTGCAATTAAAAAAGATCCTGTGATGAATGTAGAGTGCACATAAGGGCTAAGGTTGTTAATTAAATCAAGTCAAGATTGAAAACCTAAATTAGTGTTGATACTAATGTTTTTGGTACTGGTTATATCATATATGTTTCAGATTAACTAGAAGCATTACCACTTAATATTTTTATTAGTTCAACCTAATTTACTGCCTCATTATTCCTTGCAGATGCTCTGTCACGTTCTTTAAAAATCACAAAGGGACTTCTTTCCCAAACTTGCAGTTTGTCAACCTTAAATTTCTTCAACTAATTTAATAAAAGTCTTGCAGGACTAAAGAGTATATTGGAATGTTTTTATACTGTGATGTCCAACTTAGATTGTTTTTCTTGTCCTGGGAGAAGTAGACACATGCTTACACGCTGTAACAATCAATTATATGAGATCCATCCCCATATGAATTGGCTGTTATTTAGTGGTAAATGTTTCTTTTCTTTGCAGAGGAGTTTTGCCAAAGGACATGTCTTAAGAAGAAATTAGCAAGTCACCACTGCAGGAGGAAGTTAGTGAGTTCTCTAACTTTTGGGAATAAAAATATTGTAACTGTTTTCTTAACATACTGGGGCAATGGGCAGTGGGGACTTGTTCCAGTTACAACAGGTTATGAGGTGCAAATCTCGACTGTTATTTGCATATGCGGGTCCCTAATTGTTTACGACTTAGGTAATTGCCTTGAGTGTAGATATCAAATTTGTTAGTTCCTAGAACAAGATACAAATGTTCTTATTAGACTTGATTTTATTCTTGCTAACCATGCTTGTACAGCTTTGTGTGCCTTGTATGGCTTCTTGTCTGACATACATAGCTCCTAGAAGCTGTTCTCATAGTTTAATTAAATATGGACTATAGAATAGTATATGGTTCATGCGAGATATATAAATTCATTTGAATTAAATGCGTATTCAGTTTGATATTTATTTTTGACAATGCGATAAATCAATGTTTGGTTAGAACTTCTAGATTAGTAGCCCTCATGGTCTTTTAGAGAATACTGCATACACAGTTTGTAAAATGACAGTCCACTACTAGACTGATGCATTGCTGCTATCGACTTGTGTTCTTGTATTTTCTGAAACTAACAAAGCTATTACTCGGTAATCTTGCAACAAGGAACAAATGTATTACTCATAATTATTTTTAATTGCCATAGATCATATATGAGTAGCAATCGATCTTATAAAAATAGATGAGTTGCAATATTTTTTCGTGTTCCTTGTTTTGTTTTTTGGAAAATTGGCAACATGCAGATAGCTCAGTGGTGATGAGTTAGAAAGCTGTAGTACATCTCAGAGCTCGAACAAAGTGTTGCCAGTTTGCAGGTGACCACTTCCTCATCTATCTCAGACGAGCTAGCTCATGGATGCACCCACAACCAAAGAAACTTGCGCTTTAGCCACTCTGAGATAACCTGATTGTTCCTTAGTGCTGAACAAATTAGTGGTTCATTACAACTTGCTTTTTAAGTTAATTGCCTTGGAAACAAATATTTTTAAGGTTGTTGGTTGCCATGTAAGTTTCAGTTCAGCAAGGTCATATGACTCCACTGGTTCTAAATTAAGGTAATCCATGCATCTGTGCTCTGAGATTGCAACGATAGTAAATGGGATAGAGAAAAGTTGCGACTGAGGATTGCAAGCTTCATCTGAATAAATTTATCAACACCTCCAGAATTAGCCAGCTGTGAGATTGGTTTACATCACTACAAGTGAAAAATGGTTGTTGGTGGACTAGATTCTGCCTTTCCTGACTTACTTCAATGGGAGTTGTTGATTGCCTGTACTTAATGCAGATTGTCAAAGAAGAAACTCACCTACAGAAAATACAGAGGAACAATAGCTTTGACCGCATAACAGAACATTTGGAATGTTCTTTCTTGCCTTTACGTTTATCCCTGTTTTGCAATGCCCATGTGTGGAGGTGATGTGAATGCTTAGACAAGCAAATGTGACTGTACATGTTGAGCATCAGTGAGGATCGAAGCATTAGTGTAATAGAAAGTTGGGGACATGTTGGTGCTTAGAATGGCACAGCTATTGGGTGTGGGTGGTGGTCTATTACGGTGATGAGGAGGAGACTAATATTTCTTGGGCAATTTAGAAAGTAGCAAAATTGTTTGATGCATATATGTCGGCCATTGTATGGGTATTGTAATAACAATGTAACATGTTACATGTATAGCGAAATTTGAACTTGCTTCCTATAATTTCAGCTGCACCCTTCAATTTTATTTGATTGCCCTTCTGTCCATGCTTCCTTTGGACTTATGTATCCTAAAATGCAACTCAAATTAACATGTTTAAACTCCAAATATGGTGACATTAACTTTTTTTTCCCGTGGCAACGCACGGGCACTCACCTATACTAAATAAGTATGAACTAGAGTAAAGTAGGGCAAGAGTATATATGCATAAATGAATGAAGTCTTACAAGAGAAGAGACACAAGACTATACCAGAGACTCTAGAAGACCAGCTCCAGAATCCTAAGCAGCGCTCACTACTCAACTCTGATCTCCCACACTAGAAATACCTACACTACTAGTATAAAGTAGACTACACTACTTGAAGCTTGCAACCATCATGAATGGAGAGGGGATGTGACCCTCTATTTATAGTGGAGGTGGAGTGGGGGCTACTCCATTGCCACGTCATCGATCCGCGTGATCCCACCTCGCGGGCCCTTGGATAAACCGCCTTAGAATCAACGGATGGATGAAATAATCACGTGTGCTAGGCATGGGGGACGTCTTTGGGCATGTGGGGCCCAGTCGGCCGACCCCACCATATGGCATGTGGGTCTTCCTCTGGGTCCATTACATGGGTCCCACTAGTCAGTGACCTCGGCATTTGGCTGGATCTTGCTGTGACGCCCCACTTGTACCGATTCGATCCATGTGACCTTTTGATGGACCAATCAGGTGCCTCCTGAGGTTGGCACATGGATTGGTGACATGGCAGGTGACATAGGATGGTTGTGGGCCCAAGTGGGCAGGTTGGCCGACCTGGCCATTTGGCCATAATTGTGCCTTTATTTTCCCTGTTTTACATAGTCCTGCAAGAAATACTTCAAGTACATGTGGAACTTGTTATTTGATAAAATAATTTATGAAATGGTCATCTCACTTTAAAATCCAGGAATGTTGACGGTATTTTGCATATCTAAAATGAGGGTATTTTCACCGTCAACGATAATGTAAGGCTTAAACATGACGATGTTGCCACACAATTCCGATGTAAGGCCTAGTCAAACGGTACCGACTATGCATTGGCCGCTTACATTTTCCTAGATTTATTTCGAATTTAATGGCGCTATGCTTTTAGTGGTAGGCGACGTTATTTTCGACATGTGACTTTTCAAGATTTGTCGGATTAGTCATTCGAAATGCTTTCGAGGGGTGATTTGTGCATCATTATGTGTTGTGAGCAGGAGTCACTACTGGAGGGACTTAATAGCACTCGGTAGAGGCTCTACCGAGGGCTGCTCTCGGTAGCAGCCCCTCGATGAAACTTTGCACGGGAACGAGCTTCTACTTAGAGCTGGGGCGTCAACTCCACCGAGGGAGGTTCTTTGCAGAGGCATGGCTCTCGGTGGAGGCAGACTCTACCAAGGGGCCACGTTACCGAGGGTTGGGCTCTGCTGCCTTTCTCCGAGAACTGCTCTTGGTAGAGGGAGACTCTACCGAGCGCTTCTCTTAGGGCGCTCGGTGGAGGCCGTCTGTGCGGTAGTGTAGTAGGGTATACGTATGTGTTAGGGTGAGTGTGCGTGCTTGTGGATATATACAATGCACCGTATAATTCAAAAAACAAAAACAAACCAAAAGATTTTCTCCAGGAAGAAGCTATAAGAAATTTAGTTCAGTCTATACAAAAGATCTATAGCAGTTTGATGTGACATGCATTAACATCGACAGCCACTAATTTTGAAGAAGAAAAGGTTTCTAGAACGTACTACCATCCGTGTTAGCAGCTGCTGCGAATAAGTACAAGCAGGTGCTGGTGTGCAGAGTGCGTGCAATAAGGCAAACACACATGCTTTGCCCCAAAGAAACTCATCTTCATGTTCCTGCATATTTGCCGATCGAGCAGTTGCAACATGCAAGTTCCAAGCCCCCAATCCCATCGGCTGGTGCTGCCTGCACCGGTTCATCGTCATCTCATCCTCTGCTTGCTCTTGTTAGGCCTCGCAACAATTGCAACTTCTGGAGACGACCAATTTGTCTTCACCGGCTTCACCCAATCCAGCCTCAACCTTGAGGGCACTGCCATGGTCACACAAAGCGGCCTCCTTGATCTGTCCAGTGGCACAAACTACCTCAAAGGCCACGCCATGTACCCCACCCCTCTTCATTTTCGCAAGACACCCAGCGGCAAAGTGCAATCCTTTTCAGCCTGCTTCGTCTTCAGCATCGTCAACACGTACCCTCTGCTCAGCGACGACGGGATGGCCTTCTTCATCGCACCAGCCAACAACAGTTTCACTGAAGCTACCCCAGGGATGTTCTATGGCCTCCTAAATAGCAAGAACAATGGCAAGCCGAGCAACCGCATCTTCGCGGTCGAGCTCGACACTTACCAGAACAGCGAGCTCCACGACATCAACGACAACCATGTTGGCATCGACATCAACGGTGTCACCTCCTTGTCTTCTGCGGTCGCCGGCTTCTACGACGACGAGAGTGGTGGTGTGTTTAGGAACCTGACACTGAATGACCACACGGAGATGCAGCTGTGGGTGGACTACGATGAAGGGACCACGCAGATCAACGTGACACTGGCTCAACTCGGAGTGACCAAACCTTCCAGGCCACTGCTGTCTGCAACCTACGACCTCTCGGCGGTGCTGGAAGACCCAGCCTACATTGGCTTCTCTGCCACAGCTGGGCCGATTAACGTGCGTGACTACGTGCTCGGCTGGAGCTTCGGAATGAACAGACCAGCTCCACCCATTGATGTATCCAAGCTGCCAAAGTTACCGCGTCTCGGCCCCAAGCCTCGTTCCAAGCTGCTGGAGATCATCCTACCAGTAGCTACTGCCGTGTTCATTCTAACAGCAGGCACTGTGATTGGCATGCTTGTGCTAAGGAGACGAAGGTATGCCGAGGTGCGAGAGGATTGGGAGGCCGAGTTCGGCCCGCACCGGTTCTCGTACAAGGAACTGTGGCGTGCCACAAGTGGATTTAACAGGAAGCACCTACTTGGAGAAGGAGGATTTGGGAAGGTATACAAAGGCGTGCTCCCAGTCCCAGGATCTTCTAATAGCAGCAGCAGGGATATTGCTGTGAAGAGCATGTCTCACGAGTCGAGGCAAGGAATGAGAGAGTTCATCTCGGAGGTTGTCAGCATCGGCAAGCTTCGGCATCGCAACCTCGTGCAGTTGCTTGGCTACTGCCGGAGGAAAGGGGAACTGTTTCTAGTGTATGACTACATGGCAAATGGTAGCCTTGACAAATACATCCACTACAGCAATAAGCCAACTCTGAATTGGTCCCAGAGGTTTCAGGTGATCAAAGGGATTGCTTCTGCCTTGCTTTACCTTCACGAGAAGTGGGACAAGGTTGTGATCCATCGAGACATCAAGGCAAGCAATGTTCTCCTGGACCATGAGATGAACGGGCGGCTTGGTGACTTTGGTCTTGCAAGGTTGTATGATCATGGGACGGACCCACAGACGACACATATGGTTGGCACCATGGGATACTTGGCTCCTGAATTGGTACGCACGGGCAAGGCTTCCACAAACACAGACGTGTTCGCCTTCTCGCATGTTCCTTCTCGAGGTCACCTGTGGCAAAAGACCAATGATGCAGAGCACAACAAACACAAGCACCGACGGAGACGACGACCACCAGTTTTTCTTGGTCGATTGGGTTCTTGAGCATTGGAAGAACGGCTTACTTACAGAAACAGTGGATAGGAGGGTGCTAGATGATGATGGTTTCAACGCTGACGAGGCATGCACCGTGCTAAAGATAGGACTTTTGTGCTTGCATCCATTTCCTAGTTCTAGACCAAGCATGCAGAAAATAATGGAGTACCTAGATGGTGACATGCCAATCCCTGAGCTGACTCCAACCAAGTTGAACATCAACGTGGTGAGAGTGATGCAAAGCAATGCATTCAGCCCAAGTGTCATGTCATATCCACAGCTCACGTCAAGCTTCGGTACAATGTCGGACCTCTCTGGAGGACGATGAAATTTATGCTGTTTATATGTATGCTTTGCAGACACGTTTTTTAAAATAATTTGATCAATATTCTCATCCTTGTACATCGTGTTTAATTATCTACATACATGTAATATAGGACTCAAGAGAAGTGTCCTCTTAGGACTTCTAGTTCTTGGAGGACTTCAAGTTGTGTTAGTACTTGTGTGTGTAGACTTATAGTTCTTGGAGGACTTCAAGTTGTGTTTTGTGTGTGTATAGAATCCTACTACGAGTAGCACTCTAACTTCCATGTATCGAGCCTTGAGGGGACTATAGTCTATGTATATATATATACAAGGGATAGCGGCCATAGACATCAACCAAATTTCGGAAATGACATCATCTTCTGCAATATTGGACACTCAGTGCAGAGATGCAGAGCTTCTGTCATGAAGAGAGAGAGAGAGAGAGAGAGAGAGAGTTCTCTAGTTGTTCTATGAGCAAAATCCGTCTTCATCCTCATATAGATCATTTACTAGAAGACTTTGTAACCCTCTTGCTATTTTTTCCTCACCTTTAATGTTTCTCTAACTTGAGTTTATAAATTTTGCTTCCTTGTTTATTATTACGGTAATGCTCGGATGGAGCGTCCTTACCGATAGGACGGACACGCTGATGAATATAAAATAAATATTATTAGATCCATTATGAAATATGCTTTCCTAATATACCGATCGGAGACATAAATGTGAACACTATTCAGCATAAACTTACTCAATCTTGAACTTTGACAGACACGGAGATTAGAGTTGCATTCTTGCATATTATTCAATAAAACAAATGCCTCGGTAGAGAATAAAACAAAAAGATTTATGGCCCACTGGTATTGGTCAAAATCTTCCTTGCATAAACTCGCGACTTCTCTTGGTTGGAGCCTTTTGTCTTGAAAGGTTCTACAATTCCTTTCCTTACATATGTTCCACCAGAAATAGATTAATAAGCCGTCCAAATTTCCTTTTATTTGATTTGTCGATCTTTCCCCTATGTCTCCTCCAATACCTATGAATTGAACCACTCGTGGTCACCGTGTCCAACGTGGACAGGCCGTACCAAGTTTTCAAGAAGGACCAAACCTGTACAGTGAAGGTGCAATCTTTTACACAGGTGTGTGGGCGTTTTGGATCAGTTTCACACAATTTCCAAATGTGATCATGTTGCCAGTTCCTTTTCAAAAGATTGTTGGCCGTTAGAATTTTCTTATGCAGCAAGGTCCATGCGAAGAATCGACATTTTGGCTCCCCTTTGGTTTTCCAAATAGGATTGATCCTCAGTTTGAAATGCCTTGGTAGTCGCTATCACAACTCGCTTATTTTCAATACCGCGAAGTTTCCAGTATAATGTTCTTGTGTGTGCCAAGCCTAAAGTATTGAGTCTTCTCTGGTCTCTGTACTATCGTCATTGTCTTACTTGTTCCTTCACCGCTTTGCTATTTACACATCCACTGCTGCTAGTGATGACTTGGGTGAGCATGCATGTTTAGTGCACATTTTCCTTCTTTACACATCCACTATTTGTTTACTAAAGAACTTCGGTAGTCAGACTGTTGGAACACGGGGCATGAAAAGTCCTTTCTTTGGTGTAAAGCAAGAAAAACCGACATGTCGTATCTGCTGTCGAAACTCTGGCCTTGTGAGGAAATTTCTCTCTAGTTTGCGGTCTATATACGCACATCAAGTCTTCTGTCTAGGCTTCCATTTTCGTAGCCCCATAATGCTGTTTGAAAGGCGACTTTCTCCGTGCCAAGTCATTTCTTTTGTGTTTTATTGGTCTCGTCATTGTTTGGCTCGTTTAAAGAAGTTTCCACCCTCGTTTGCACATCGATATCCCAGATCTGACTACAAGCGAGCATGTACACTCCCCCTTGTTCTATACACCAGTGAAGTTTCAATACTTCAAATAGTCGTACAGCGGGACCTGAAAAGTTCCTATTAGCTTCTCTCTGCATCCCAAATTTTTAAGTCATTCCAATAACCTTGAGTCAAATTTTCTCTAGTTCGACCAAATTTATATAACAAGATAATAACATTTAAGATGCTAACCAAATATCATCCGATTCTTCTTTTAAATATATTTTTATAATATATCTAATTGATATCACAAATATTTATAGTTTTCTCCATAACTTTGGTCAAACTTGGCATGCTTTGACTCTCCAAGATTCTATGTCTAGATACTAGAAATTAATTTCTCTGAGACAAAAATTGTAGAAAATAAAAAAAGGACTTAAAAAATATGTCTTTTATTTCAAATTATAAGTCGCTTTGACTTTTTTGATTAGTTCATTTTGCAATGTATCTATACATACTATTATATTTAGATTAGATGCATAGAAAAATAGATATACCAAGAAAGTCAAGATGACTTATAATTTGAAACGGAGAGAGTAGCATTTTTTTTACCGCATAACATTAAAGATGAAAATCTCTTATCCTACATGAGCTAAGCTAATGAGTGTAATTTGTGTTTTCCTTGTTAGTTATCCCTTCTCATTAATTGGTATCCTATTATCTATATATATTATTTTGGTATATTATTTACGATTAGTATTCATGTTATTTTCTCATTTTGTTTTTGTCCATGTTATCATCACGATTTTCAGCGCAAGAGTTAGACTGATCGGAGCCGTGGAAGTTATAGGCCAAGGGCTAATTAAACTTAACTCTGTTTTCTTTTTTTTTCTCTATATTGATCATTTCCACCAATTTCAAGTCCTTATTATGATTCCTTTTATTAGGAAAAAATGTTTTATTTATTGTTACTTTTAGTGTTTTATAGTTTGTATAGTAAAACAAATGTTCATATGGCCGCTTTTTTGTTTTTGTGTTGGTAACTGTGTGTGCGGGTTTTATCCTGATAAATATCTCTATTTCTTACTATAATTAACCTACTAAGTCATCAAATTTGTTGACATAACATAATATTAAATGCAAATAAAACTCCCACCGAGATTGGCATAATGCTCATCTTCATCACTCATGGTTTCACATTGATGGGGCAACCCAATCTAAAAAAATAGAAAAACACCCGGTGCCGACGCGCGTGGCTGCGCCCTCGATGGTGCCCCGTGCTAGTCGACCCGGCAATGAGAGTGTCACAGACACTCATAGTATGCATTTACTTATCTTTTCATGGGCACTGTAAGTCGGCATGTGGGCCACAAGGTTGTATCGGGCTAACGCTTAAAGACCTAATACAAGTACTGATTGAGGTGGATGAGAGGTCAACCAAAATAACAAACAAACAAACTATTCCCTTCTAACTATTCACCTTTGTTGTGCTTCCCCTCTCGAGACGGCGATCATCGGGCTCATTCGCCGCACATGCACGCCAGCCACCCCTCTCCGACGACTAGGGTCGTCACATTTGGTATCATTAGCTGTTCTAATCCTACCTTCTCCGGCCCATCATTCTTCTTTTCGTTTCCATCCACCACGGTCGAGTTGGTGCGGCAAATTCCCAATTTGCCGACCCAATTTGTGATCCATCGCCGCTCCATACCGGATCTGCCACCACCTCGCCATTCCGATCCACTACCACCTCAACATCCCACTCGTCACCAGCGGGTGTGAGGTCTAGCCCTAGCTCAATGAATGGTGTCGACGGAAGAGAAGTTGGACTCACTGGCGGTGCAGATGAAGTCGATGTTACTACTCATGGAGACCTTGAACCGCCGGGCGTTCGAGAGGTGGATTGCTTCGCCACCGAGCTCAACAAGGAGGTCCGTACTCTCACATCGCGACGCGGAGGCATTGGAGGCAGATCCTAAGTCCGCTCCAAATCTGGGAGCGAGGAAGATGGCGAGGCCAAGGGCCATGGCGCGTTGCACTGACCACACATGGATTAGGTCAAGCGTCATTTTCTCCCAACCTCCCCTGGACAATGGTTAGTACCCAGATCCATCTCAATAGTATCTAGATTTGGGTGATATGACTCGGATTACACCATACTAGTCATCCGCATGCTTCTCTAATCGGGCAATAATGTTAGGCTCCGCTCCCCAAGGAAGTTTTTCCAAAATCTAATGGGTCAGAACCTAGGATTTGGAAAGAAAAGTGTGAGAAATACATTCATATGTATCAGGTTCCGTGTCGATATGGTCTTAGTTTGCTACATTGCATTTCAAGGTTAGTGTAGAGTTTATGGTTGCGAGACCTATGAAGCATGACATTCCATTAGCTCTTGGGCTAAATTATGTGTGATTGATAGAGACCAAGTTTGGCAAGGACTTATATCATTGCCATGAATGATTTGTTACAAATTCTCATGAAAAAGTCTACATTACCACCTATGGGAGGTGGACAACATAACCCTCTAACCTATGAAGCAGTCTACATTACCCCCGAACTTTCCAAGATCGATTCGAATTACCCCTAAAGCAGATTTGAAAAATCTTAGTAAATCATAGAAAAATCATAAAATGAAAAATCAATTGTGTTGGACTCGAGATGAGTAGTTCTACACAATGAACAAATAATATGGTATGCTTTAGTTCATTATTTATGCTATAGATTTAGACCTATGATTTTCTTCATAGCTGTAAAAAAATGTACTAAAGCATATCATATTATATGTTCATTGTGTAGATCTACTCATCTAGAGTCTAACACAATTGGATTTTCTATTTTATGATTTTTCTATTATTTACTATGATTTTTCAAAAAACTGCTTTAAGGGGTAATTTGTTCGGGTTTTGGAAAGTTAGTGATGTATAAACTATTTATAGGTTAGGGGTTATGTAGTCCACCTCCTATAGTGTGATAGACGTTTTCCCAAATTCAGCAATCCAATAGTGTACAAGAGTACCATGATAGATTTGAGTCACTTATGCACCAAGTCTTAGTTCACAAAGGTCTTTAGATGATGTTTTCTTTGTTAGCACATTTCTTGAGGTGGTCTAAATTCTAACATTCGAATCAATTTATAGCTCTTGAATAAACCTAGAATAGTTGATGCCGCTTTTTCATTTGGCACAAATGCACGAAAAAGTTGTGGAGAATCAACCAAAGCAATTCTACAAGAATCCCGAAAAAATATCAAGGTAGGTAGGGTAAGCCTCCTATCAACCCCTGACCTAGAATCTTGGGGCAACATAATCTAGAAGGTCCAAGGCCAAAGTGAGATGAAAATCTTGTAGCCTTGAGGAATCATAGAAGAGCTCAAGGCTTATGCATGAAGTGTGGTGAAAAATTGGACAAGAACCATACATGTCCTGACAAGGTGAATTTGCATGTTCTTGACGAGGTTTATCAAGCTATGCAACTTGACCATACCCCTACTGAATCAAAAGATGATAGCAATGAGGATGATATGATGATAAGGAGGAAGTCTTTTCTATCTCTCAGATGCTTTGGAAGGAGTGCAAGGCAAGAAGACAATCAGGCTTTTGGGCTTGGTTAACAATCAGGAGATCATGATACTCATTAATTTAGGAAATTCCTATACCTTTGTGAGTCAAAAGACAGTTGAAGCTCTCCAATGTGCCACTAGACCCGCTCACGAGTATTTTTGTTACTATTGATAATGGTCAAGTCCTAAAAGAGTGATCAACAAATTGTCGAGCTTGATGGTGGACTCGGGCTCACACTTTTACTCATGTTGTTGGAGTGTTACCTATCTCATGCTTTGATGTGGTCTTGGGTATGGGTGGCTTAAGTCCATAGCCCAATGTGGATACAATGGAAAAGGAAATTATTGAGTTTTGCTTACAAAAGGACCGTAATTAGCATTAAAGACATCAAATACGTTACATCTAAATGTCCCAAGCTAAAAGTCTAGTAGCTCAAAGGTTTAGTCAAGAAGGGTGCAATTGCTCATGTGGTCCATTTCTATCCCATTGCTGAGTCTCAATAGGAAGCCAATATTAATTCCATCAGTAGTGCAACAAGTTCGGACAACAATGGTCATTTATTTCAAGATCCTCAAAATCTACCACCAACTAGGGAATTTGACCACAAATTCCTTTCATGCCTAGTGTTAAACCAAAGGAATGTCAAGCCTTATAAATATGCACTAATGAGAAAGATGAAATTGAGAAATAAGTGAAAGATATGCTAGCCAATTGAATTATTAGGACACAGCACAGTCCATTTGCATCTCAGTCATTTTGGTCAAGAAGAAAGATGGATCCCGACATTTTTTTTGTTGACTTTAGGCAGCTCAACAACATCATGGTAAAGGATAATTATCCATTACCCATTATGATGAATTGTTTGATGAGTTACATGGTGCTGCTTGGTTTACTAGGCTTGACATGAGGTATGAGTATCACCAGATCAGAGTTTATCCTAAAGATGAGATCAAAACTGTCTTCAAGACCCATCATGGACATTGGGAATTCAGGGTATGCCCTTTGGTGTAACACCCTAAATTTTGCATCTTTTTAAATTAGGCAATTTGATTTATTTATGCCATTTTGTGATGCATTAAATTTAGCTAATAATAATTTTTATGAATTAAAAATCAATTTAAGGTCTAGCTACATGATGATGCATACATGCTGATGCACTATTTTTTTTTTGTGATGACTGGTTTTGGTTTAACTTGAAATTATATTTCAATTCTTTTTGCAAATGATATTTGAAATCTGTTTGAATAAAAGAAAAGACAATTTTATTCTATTCTTTTCTCTTCCTGGAAACTGACCCGATGGCCTCTTGTTTTTCTTTTGTGGCCTGGTAGACCAAGCCGTCTTCCATATTTTTTTTCTTTGGGCCATTGATTGAATGTCAGCCCAGCTTGGCAAGCCTCAACACGCAGCAACGCTGCACTTCCTCCTTGTTTGTGACCGTGACCGTCGTCACCATCATCGTGCTTGAGTCGGGATCGAAACCGACTGACACATCGACTCGGGCCAAATCCACCTGGAAGCAGCGGCTCTTCCTACTCCACTGTCTGTCGCCTGGGACCAGCGCGTCAGCTCCATTGGTCATAGCCGCGCTCGAATCGACGCACGGACGCAGGCTCCGTTGATGCCGCGGCCGTTTCCTTGTTTGCAGCACCTTCCGGAAGTCCCGAGTACCCTGCCTACTTAAACCAAGCAACCAGCGTCGCGACGACCTTTTGCCTCACTCGCGCACTCGCCATTGCCTTGAATCGCAGCAGCAGACGCCGGGAACCCTAGGTGGAGCCACCGAGCCGCCATTGGAGATCGTCGGAGTCCTTCCCGCCGCTCTTCACCGCCGTAAGACCTGTGCCGAGCACCGTATCGTCCTCGCGAACTCGACGGTGCCGTCTTTTCTCATTTTCTTGGACTTCGCCGCTCACAGCGTGTCGCCGACGGTTGCAGGTCGCCGCCGTTCGCCTCTCTCGCCCGTACGCCGTCCTCGAGCCGTCCAAGACCTTCCCGTTGCTCTCGGTGAGATGCCCTTGTCCTCCTCGTTCATTTGGTACCGGCCGCGCTTGAAATGGTGGTCGGAATCGCCGGGTTCAGTTTCGCCGGCGAGGTCTCAGTCGCCGCCGGCCATGGCCGCCGCCACGCCTGTCTTCTTCTCCGGCCGGTCCGCCGCCCCTTGGGCAGGATCTGTTTCTGGCCGTCCATTCGTGAATCGATGGCCAAGACTCACCGATACCCCTTCGTCGGTTCATCTTGCTAAAGAGTCCCGGGATCTACTGTTATTTCTGTACAGGTCCTTGGATCCGGTTTAAAAGGAATTTTATTTGTTTTTAAATCTGAAATCGAGTTCAGTCTAATTACAAGTTTGCCATTTCATTCAAATGTCCATATCTTCTTCATTTTAAATCCGATTTGAACCGTTCAAATTGCGTTGGATCCGTAATTTCGTAATCTAGGTGTTTATGCCACTGTATAGTAGGTTTCCAACCTTTAAATTTCATCATCATATTTAGTTTATTATTTATCTCTTGTAAACCTTGTAAATTGCATATCTTGCCGTTATAAATCCGTTTTTCGGTGAAATTCGCGTCTATATGATCGTAGTGACTCGTACTTTTGTTTTATAACCTTTTTAAGTTATTTATTTGCTGTTGATGTACTGTTCTCATGATAGCTCTTGTTTGCTTCGTGTATGTTTGCATGGAACGTGTGTATGTTGATGCGTGATGATCGGTGTAGACGGTGAGCAATCAGCGGGTGACCAAGAGTATTTTGAAGAGCAGGACCAGCAGCAAGACACCTTTGATCAAGGCAAGTTTAGCTAGGAATTGCTTACTTTATGTTAAACATGATCATATGACTTAGCATTATGTTTTGCCATGAACATTAAAATGACTCTTAATAACAAAGGGATTTATCTCGCTTTTAGCGAATCCAGGGTATTACAAAGACATCTATGAGGGTTACATGGCTCTGACTTTAGTTCCTTAGAGATCATTCCTCTAGCAAATTGGCAAGTGCAGAATTGGATATAGTTTGCCCCCTATCCCGTAATATGTGTGTATAATTGGCGAGTTATGTGCCACATAGGAAGGGTGGGTACTATGTTTGGCTAATTAGCGCCCTAGTTTGTTAGAAGAACCTTTGAGGGCTTCATAGCGGTTCTTTGGTGTATGGACCTTATAAACCCATGCATTCGGGAATCGTGACTCATAGTGAAAGTGTACACCTCTCAAGCGAGCAGAGTTTGAGAAACTGGTATACTAGCCTTGCCCAAGGTCACGAGGCGCCCGGAACCATAGAACTAAGGATGATGACTTATGTTTATTATTTGTTCATATTAATTGTTTTATGCTTTACATCACTTATGTTAAATGATCATGGTTCATGGGTATGTAAGTGCCTTACTATTCTTGCTAAATACGTTTGTACTTACCCCTTGCTATAATTACATCAATAGATCAAAAATTTTGGGTGAGAACTACAATGAGGACTATCGTGATGAATATTAGACTTGTGGTCAACCAGTCAACCAGTCCCTCGTGGTGGAGCTTTTCGAGAGTGATGTTTTAGATGTTTTGATTTACTTTTTTGAGACTTGTATGGATGTTTAACTCTATGTAATAAGCACAGTGATGATACTTTTGTTCATTTGTCGCTTATGTGTGTGACATTTCAGAAGCACATAAGATATATATACATCCACTTTTTTGTTCTTTAAATTTGGGTGTGACAAATTGGTATCGAGCTTAGTGTTGATTTGTAGGGACGCAAGCCTAGTTAGAATGGTCGTTTTAGTGTCTTTTTGCCTTACTTGAGTTCATGCTTCTTATTACCTTGTTATTTGTAAAATTTCATTTTTTTTTGGTAAAACTAATTGATTCTTCTTATCTATGTCCGAAATTCTGTAGATGCCCCCTCGCCAAGCCAAGGGGTATGCCGGTTTGACAGTACCTTGGTACGTTTAATAATCTGTGGCGCCACACATTTCTTTGAAGACCACGAATTGCCCGATGTTGAGTCAAGAGTGGGGACACCCATAGAGAGATTGGGTGCGAAGAGGTGGAGTCACCACTTGCACCGCTTGTTCTGCAATGGGGTGGACTAGTGAGCGTCACATCCTGGTCCCAGATGGCAAGCCCTTATTCCATGATCTCCTAGAACAGGTCTTGCAGAAGTACTACCCTCTCACGGAAGCACAACCGAGTATCATTTACGCGAACATCGTCACCCTCGTTTGGGTACGCATTGGGAGACGGAGTTGAAGGTCACTGAAATTAATGCTCTAACTCAAGGGCGTAGAGTGAAGTCAACTCACACTCCTAGAGTGACTAGAGGCACTGCAGGAAGGAGCATGGAGGATGCTGCCTTCATTGCACTTACCACCTACCGTGGTGACCGGATTCGAGCTATGAAGAATGATGGAATTGTGCATTATCCTTATGCCCCTACCGGGTGGTGCATGGACCATGGATATTGCACGAAGCCGATTGCTCTCCAAGCAAGGGGGAGTTAGCCAAGAAGCTTGCTACTATGGTGGATGAGCTAAAGGATGAATTACTCCATGAGAAGAATGTCGCTGCACAGCTGCAAGCGGAGATAGATCGTCTTAAGTCTTCATCCGCTTAAGTATTAAGTGCCATTTTGTAATAAGAACGATTAGTAGTCGTGTGTTGAGTTGAGTTTATTTTTTTTTTTCGTGAGATTGAACATCTTTGTGCCAACTGAATTGTTATTGTGCCTATGCATGATTTGGGTTTTTGTAATGATTGTTGGAGCTTGTGGGCATGTCTACAAGTTCCTTGCATAACAATTTTAAGGTTAAGTTTAATATATGCATCTTTGGGACGGTTTATCTTATCTCTGTCCAGTGCTGTTTTCTGGAGCAGCCTGTAGTGTTTCGGTGATATCTTTTTGATGGATCATGAGATGTGGATGAAAATTTAATGGATGAAACTAGACTTCTGTAGCCTTCTAATGACGTATCAACCACTGTCATATCTGTTATGAGCTATGAGTTATGACTGTCACAAGTTAAGGTTTCTGCTCAGTCTGAAAGTTCTGACAGGTCTCGGTATTTGCTGTTTTTACCTTAGTAGATGAAATAATCTGGTAAATGTGTCCACATGAGAGTTGTAGAGAATTTTGTAACTTTTCCAATGGTATAAAGAACGTTCAATTCCGAGTTCTGTAGCTCCAGATATTCATGAAATACCGAACTGATGTCAATGAACCTCGTCCAGGAATCTGTGAATTTTCATAGCTCTTGTATTATTGGTTTCTTTGAGAGAAAGTTGTAACACTCATGTATGTGTTCTTGGATAACAGATGGCTGCTCGTGGTGGACGTGGTGGAGGCCGCGGGCGTGGTAGAGGCCGTGGTGCTGTTCTGTGACTCATGAGGAGTTGATGCAAACGCCAGATGCGGATGATGCAGACCATGACTCAATTTATGCAAACATTGCAAAGCCGGAGGATTTCAGCCGCCCCCACCACCAAGAGACAAGCGTAGAGAGTTTCGGCAAGGGAACCCTCCTGTGTTTTCTCATGCTGCTGATCCGATGGAAGCCGATGATTGGCTACGCCAAGAGTTGATAAGCAGCTCAACATAGCACAATGTAATGATCAAGAGAAAGTATTGTATGCATCCGCCCGCCTTCAAGGGTCAGCACAGATTTGGTGGGAATCATACCAGTCAGCTCGTCCTGATTATGCACCCCCTGTTACCTGGCAAGAGTTTGCTAGAGACTTCAAGGCACGTCATATTCGGCTGGGTGTGATTGAATTGAAGCAAGAGGAATTCAGATCTCTCGGGATGGGGACGGATGACGCTTAGTGAGTATCATGACAAGTTTGCTCGGCTTGGCTCGCTATGCTCCTAATGAGGTGCGTGATGATGCCGATAAGCAACTTTGTTCCTCAAGGGTGTTTACTATGATCTCAGGTTGCAGCTATCAGGGCATAAGTATGCTACTTTTGAAGAGCTAGTGAATCGCGCTATTGTGCTAGACAATATGCGTAGTGAGCAAGACAAGAAGAGGAAGTGGAAAGCTCAAGCTTCGGGGAGCAATTCTCGTCCCCGATTCACCCCATATCAGCAGAGGAACCATGGTCAGTATCCTCAGCGCAACCAGAACCAACAGAATGTGAATCAACGCCCTCACTATCAGCAGCGTAAGGAGTATCAGCAGCAGGGTGGGCAGAATCCTAATGCCGGCCCAGTGAGGAGTGGTGCTCCAAATAACAAAATTAGATGCTATGCTTGTGGGAAAGAAGGACACATAGCGCCCAACTGCCCAGAGAGGAAGAACAACCCTAGGCACTTCTCCAATCATGGCAAGGTGAATTATGTGTCTTCAGCAGCTGCTCAGGGAGCGCCAGAGGTTATGTTGGGTACGTTCAGAATCAACTCAAACTCTGCTACTGTTCTTTTTGATTCTGGAGCATCGCATACTTTTATCTCTCAAACCTTTGTTAGAGCACATAGCATACCACTACTAGCCATGAAAGACCCCATATTAGTAAACTCACCTGGAGGAAGCATTCCCTCTTCTTATTATTGCCCCTCAATTAAACTTCTTTTAAGGGGGGTAGAGTTTGAGGTTAGTCCAATTGTATTGAGAGCATCTGGCATTGATCTTATCTTGGGTTTGATTTGGATGAAGCAACATCTGGCAGTTGATTCGGTGCAAAGAGAAAGTGGTAGTTTTGACAACACCAAAGGGGGATCGAATTAGTGTTGATGTGGCGGTGCAAGCACCACGATGCGACGATGAATCGGTTGAGTGATGGTGTCAAGCTTCGGGACCGTGTAGTGGATGATTTTCCGGATGTCTTCCCGGATGATTTGCCGTATGCCACCGACCGAGACATTGAATTTATTATTGAGTTATTACCCGGTGCTTGCACCCATAGCAAAACGTCCATATAGAATGGGGGGTAATGAATTAGAGGAACTTAAGAAACAACTAAAGGAGTTGCGGGATAAAGGTTTCATACGCCCTAGTGCTTCCCCTTGGGGTGCACCAGTGATCTTTGTTGATAAGAAAGATGGAACTCAGCGTATGTGTGTTGATTATCGGTCTCTTAATGAAGTAACTATCAAGAACAAGTACCCATTGCCTAGAATTGATGACTTATTTGATCAGTTAAGGGGTGCTTGTGTGTTCTCTAAGATTGATCTTCGCTCGGGTTATCACCAATTGAAGATTCGAATTCAGATATTCCAAAGACAAAGCGTTCACTACGTATGGGTTGTATGAGTATACTGAGTTATGTCTTTTTGATTGACCAATGCACCTGCCTACTTTATGTACATGATGAATAAGGTGTTTATGGAGTATCCGACCAGTTTGTGGTTGTGTTTATTGATGATATTCTCGTATTCTCCAAGACTATGGAAGAACATGAAAAACATCTGAGATTGGTATTGCAGAAACTTAGAGAGCATAAGTTGTATGCTAAGAGAAGTAAGTGTGAGTTCTGGCTGAAAGAAGTTTCTTTTCTGGGTCATGTTGTCTCTAATGGTGGAATATCAGTTGATCCTAGTAAAGTGAAGGATGTGTTGGATTGGAAGCCACCTGTAGATGTGAGTGAGATTCGTAGTTTTCTTGGGTTAGCTGGTTACTATCGAAGGTTTATTGAAGGGTTTTCTAAACTAGCAAAGCCAATGACTGCATTGTTAGAGAAGAATGCAAAGTTTGTGTGGTCTGATAAGTGTCATGCTAATTTTGAAGAATTAAAGAAGAGATTGACCACAGCTCCTGTGTTGGTATTACCAGATTTAAGTAAGAAATTCTCTATCTATTGTGATGCATCTCTTCTTGGTTTGGGATGTGTTCTTATGCAAGAAGGTAGAGTTGTTGCATATGCATCTAGGGAGTTGAGAAAACATGAGTTAAATTACCCTACTCATGATTTGGAATTGGGTTTGTTGTTCATGCTCAAGATATGGAGACATTATCGATAGGCCACAAGTGTGATATATTTCTTGATCATAAGAGTCTAAAGTATATTTTTACTCGGTCGACTTGAATTTGAGGCAACGTCGTTGGTTGGAGTTGATAAAAGATTATGATCTAGAAGTGCATTATCATCCGGGAAAAGCAAATAGTGTGGGTGATGCACTTAGTAGAAAAAGAGGTATGTTGATGAGCTCCGGACGTCGCCTAAGTTACGTTAACTCCGTGTCTTTGAATTTGCTCAGTTGAACCTAAGTATTGTTTGTCATGCTATGGAGATAGAGGTTACACCTACACTTGAGCAAGAAATTCGTAAGGGTCGGGTTAGAAGATGAGAAGTTGAGGGAAATAGCGAGAATGTAGTACTTGGAAAGGCACCGGATTTCACATCGATGACAATGGAACATTATGGTTTGGGAAGAGGATTTGTGTGCCCTGAGGTAAAAGCTATTCGTGATGCTATCTTTGCGAGAAGCTCATGAGTCGCCCTATTCCATACACCCCGGTAGTACTAAGATGTACCTTGACCTTAAAGAGAGATATTGGTGGTATGGTATGAAGAAAGAGGTAGCAGAATATGTGGCTGTGTGTGATACTTGCCAACGTGTGAAGGCGGAACACCAGAGACCAGCTGGGTTGCTACAACCAATGAGGATTCCTGAGTGGAAGTGGGAAGAAGTAGGTATGGATTTTATAGTGGGTTTGCCTCGTACTCATAAAGGGTATGATTCTATTTGGGTAATAGTTGATAGATTGACTAAGGTTGCACACTTTTTGCCTGTCAAGACTATTTATAAGGGACCTAAGCTAGCTGAGTTGTACATGGAGAGAATAGTTTGTTTGCATGGAGTTCCTAAGAGGATTGTGTCCGATAGAGGTACTTGGTTTACTTCAAATTTTTGGCGAAAGTACAAGAATCTTTAGGGACTCGTTTGGACTTTAGTACAGCTTTCCATCCACAGACTGATGGACAAACAGAAAGGGTTAATCAGATATTAGAGGATATGCTAAGAGCTTGTGCATTGCAGTATGGTACTAGTTGGGATAAGAGCTTACCTTATGCTGAATTTTCTTATAACAACAGATTACCAACAGAGCTTAAAGATGGCACCCTTTGAAGCATTGTATGGTCGTAAGTGCAGAACACCCTTGTTTTGGAATCGACAGGGAGAAAGACAATTGTTTGGTCCAGGTGTGATTAGAGATGCGGAAGAACAAGTAAGAAAAAATTAGAGAGAATTTGAAAGTAGCTCAAACCCGATGAGAAAAGTTATGCCGATAATAGGAGGAAGGACTTGAGTTTCAATGTGGGTGACTTTGTGTATCGAAGGTGTCTCCAATGAGGAATGTTAAGAGGTTTAATATGAAAGGAAAGTTAGCTCCAAGGTATGTTGGTCCTTTCAAGATTCTTGAGAGACGTGGAGAAGTTGCTTATGAGTTAGAATTGCCTACTAGTCCTGTCTAGTGTGCATAATGTGTTCCATGTATCACAACTTAAGAAGTGTTTGCGTGTTCCCCGAGGAGCAATTACCTTTGGAAGAACTTATTGTCAAAGAGGATCTTACTTATGAGGAATTCCCGGTCGAGAATCTTGGAGGCTGCAGAGAAAAGTCACTAGAAGCCGAGCCATCGGAATGTGCAAAGTGCGGTGGAATCCGGTATTCGAGGAGGCGAGGCAACTTGGGAGAGAGAAGATGAATTGAGAAAGACATATCCTCATTTGTTTGAGTAAGCCCAATCAAATCTCGGGCCGAGATTTCTTTTAAGGGGGTAGAATTGTAACACCCTAAATTTTGCATCTTTTTAAATTAGGCAATTTGATTTATTTATGCCATTTTGTGATGCATTAAATTTAGCTAATAATAATTTTTATGAATTAAAATCAATTTAAGGTCTAGCTACATGATGATGCATACATGCTGATGCACTATTTTTTTTGTGATGACTGGTTTTGGTTTAACTTGAAATTATATTTCAATTCTTTTTGCAAATGATATTTGAAATCTGTTTGAATAAAAAAGAAAAGACAATTTTATTCTATTCTTTTCTCTTCCTGGAAACTGACCCGATGGCCTCTTGTTTTTCTTTTGTGGCCTGGTAGACCAAGCCGTCTTCCATATTTTTTTTTCTTTGGGCCATTGATTGAATGTCAGCCCAGCTTGGCAAGCCTCAACACGCAGCAACGCTGCACTTCCTCCTTGTTTGTGACCGTGACCGTCGTCACCATCATCGTGCTTGAGTCGGGATCGAAACCGACTGACACATCGACTCGGGCCAAATCCACCTGGAAGCAGCGGCTCTTCCTACTCCACTGTCTGTCGCCTGGGACCAGCGCGTCAGCTCCATTGGTCATAGCCGCGCTCGAATCGACGCACGGACGCAGGCTCCGTTGATGCCGCGGCCGTTTCCTTGTTTGCAGCACCTTCCTTGAAGTCCCGAGTACCCTGCCTACTTAAACCAAGCAACCAGCGTCGCGACGACCTTTTGCCTCACTCGCGCACTCGCCATTGCCTTGAATCGCAGCAGCAGACGCCGGGAACCCTAGGTGGAGCCACCGAGCCGCCATTGGAGATCGTCGGAGTCCTTCCCGCCGCTCTTCACCGCCGTAAGACCTGTGCCGAGCACCGTATCGTCCTCGCGAACTCGACGGTGCCGTCTTTTCTCATTTTCTTGGACTTCGCCGCTCACAGCGTGTCGCCAACGGTTGCAGGTCGCCGCCGTTCGCCTCTCTCGCCCGTACGCCGTCCTCGAGCCGTCCAAGACCTTCCCGTTGCTCTCGGTGAGATGCCCTTGTCCTCCTCGTTCATTTGGTACCGGCCGCGCTTGAAATGGTGGTCGGAATCGCCGGGTTCAGTTTCGCCGGCGAGGTCTAGTCGCCGCCGGCCATGGCCGCCGCCACGCCTGTCTTCTTCTCCGGCCGGTCCGCCGCCCCTTGGGCAGGATCTGTTTCTGGCCGTCCATTCGTGAATCGATGGCCAAGACTCACCGATACCCCTTCGTCGGTTCATCTTGCTAAAGAGTCCCCGGGATCTACTGTTATTTCTGTACAGGTCCTTGGATCCGGTTTAAAAAGGAATTTTATTTGTTTTAAATCTGAAATCGAGTTCAGTCTAATTACAAGTTTGCCATTTCATTCAAATGTCCATATCTTCTTCATTTTAAATCCGATTTGAACCGTTCAAATTGCGTTGGATCCGTAATTTCGTAATCTAGGTGTTTATGCCACTGTATAGTAGGTTTCCAACCTTTAAATTTCATCATCATATTTAGTTTATTATTTATCTCTTGTAAACCTTGTAAATTGCATATCTTCGCCGTTATAAATCCGTTTTTGGTGAAATTCGCGTCTATATGATCGTAGTGACTCGTACTTTTGTTTTATAACCTTTTTAAGTTATTTATTTGCTGTTGATGTACTGTTCTCATGATAGCTCTTGTTTGCTTCGTGTATGTTTGCATGGAACGTGTGTATGTTGATGCGATGATGATCGGTGTAGACGGTGAGCAATCCGCGGGTGACCAAGAGTATTTTGAAGAGCAGGACCAGCAGCAAGACACCTTTGATCAAGGCAAGTTTAGCTAGGAATTGCTTACTTTATGTTAAACATGATCATATGACTTAACGTATGTTTTGCCATGAACATTAAAATGACTCTTAATAACAAAGGGATTTATCCGCTTTAGCGAATCCAGGGTATTACAAAGTACATCTATGAGGGTTACATGGCTCGACTTTAGTTCCTTAGAGATCATTCCTCTAGCAAATTGGCAAGTGCAGAATTGGATATAGTTTGCCCCCTATCCCGTAATATGTGTGTATAGGTCATGAAGTTATGTGCCACATAGGAAGGGTGGGTACTATGTTTGACCAATTAGCGCCCTAGTTTGTTAGAAGAACCTTTGAGGGCTTCATAGCGGTTCTTTGGTGTATGGACCTTATAAACCCATGCATTCGGGAATCGTGACTCATAGTGAAAGTGTACACCTCTGCAAGCAGAGTTTGAGAAAGCGGTATACTAGCCTTGCCCAAGGTCACGAGGCGCCCCGGAACCATAGCACTAAGGATGATGACTTATGTTTATTATTTGTTCATATTAATTGTTTTATGCTTTACATCACTTATGTTAAATGATCATGGTTCATGGGTATGTAAGTGCCTTACTATTCTTGCTAAATACGTTTGTACTTACCCTTGCTATAATTACATCAATAGATCAAAATTTTGGAGTGAGAACTACAATGAGGACTATCGTGATGAATATTAGACTTGTGGTCAACCAGTCAACCAGTCCCTGTGGTGGAGCTTTCGCGAGAGTGATGTTTTAGATGTTTTGATTTACTTTTGAGACTTGTATGGATGTTTAACTCTATGTAATAAGCACAGTGATGATACTTTTGTTCATTTGTCGGCTTATGTGTGTGACATTTCTGGGCGCACATAAGATATATATACATCCACTTTTGTTCTTTAAATTTGGGTGTGACATTTGGTCTCACCAATGCACCAGCTACATTGTAGGCCTTGATGAATACAATATTTCAACCATTGTTGAGGCAGTGTGTCTTGGTCTTTCTTGATGATATCCTCATATACAATAAAATTATAGAAGAACACATGAACCATCTCGCAACAAATCTTTGCCATTCTAGATCAACACCAACTATATCTCAAACACTCTAAGTGTTCCTTTGCCAAGCAATAGCTTAAGTATTTGGGTCACATTATTAGTGGTCAAGGGGTTTTCACAGATCCTAAAAAGATAGAAGCCATTGCAATGGCCTACTCCTACAGATGTTAAATAGCTCAAAAGCTTCTTAGGCCTCTCGGGCTATTATAGAAAGTTTATCAACAATTATGGCAGCATAAGCAAACCCTTAATAGACCTTCTTAAGAAGAGTACTCTATTTCACTAGACACCACAACATCAGACATGTTTTGATACCTTGGAGAACTCTCTCATTTCTACCCCAGTCCTAACTTTTCCCAACTTCAACAAACCCTTCACCATTGAAATTGATGCTTCAACAATGGGTATAGGAGTAGTTTTATCTCGGGACGTCGTCACATAACTTATATAAGCAAGTCCTTGGGTCCTAAAGCTCAATCCATGTCCACATATGAGAAAGAGTGTATGGCTACCATCCTGGCTGTTACTGAGTGGAAATCATACTTACAACAAAAGGCCTTCATCAAGTTACTTGGGCTTCAGTACAAGACATTCATAAAAAGGGGTAAAAAATCAGGCTAAAGATACCTTATCTAGGCAACTTTATTCCCCTTCTTTATTAGCCATCTCTACTCGCTCTCCCAAACAACTAGAAACCATTATTGAAGGCTATCAATAGGATGATCATACTAAATAGTTGTTGGCTGAGTTGGCTATCATAGGATCTAACAGTAAGGGTTTCACTCTTATAGATGGGCTCATCAGATATAAAGGTAGAATATGGTTGGGTAATTGTTGATATTTCTTATACGATCCCAATTAGGAAGGCGAAAGAAATATATATGGGATATCTATCTAATCATGTTAGCTTGGATATGGGATTAACCTCATGATCCAACAAAGCAGAGTTAGGCGGTGTTAGTAGTGGGATGTAAACTTAGCATCATTATCTATAGTGGAGTTAATCTCACCAGGATATGTACTCAAGGTATACCACTCATTTCTAGCCATTACCTATGCACTAGTCTGTCACCCTAGCAATAATGCTCAAAGAAATGCGGGCATGGTATTTGTTGATAGGCCTTGATAAAGGAATGAACATGATATCCGCAAGTTTACGGATAGAAATACCATCGTAGCACTTCACAGGAGTAATCCGGTATCGTATTTATATTTTACCACGGGGAAGAGAATCTATGGAAAGTAGAGAGAAAAGGATATCTAATGATTTAGATTGTGATTTACTTATGAGATCCACTTACAGTAGTATAATGCAGTAGCCATATGCATCTAACATTACTCAACAGGGATAAGTCACAAGATAAATATAATTATATATAAATGATAACTACCCAAGTCTAAGATCATTATATGCCACTAGTATCATACGAGCTATTAGCATGTTATAGAAAGAATAGAATGAATATTCCTAAGATACTCCTAATCATATATGTCAATGAATACTACAATTAGTGTAATACATCTAGCTATCATGGCAAGGTTGGATTACATCTACACATGGCAAGCATTACCAATAACAACCAAGAACAAAACTTGATCATTACCGTAATTATAGCTCGACTAGTCCTATCATTCGGAGGGTGGATTACAAAGGACTCAACAGGACTGTCACTCCTGCGATCTACCACACGGCCCGGAATGTAGGGTGCAATTGCAGATAAACGTTGTATAAACACCACGTTTTTACATTGCTTATCACCCACATAGTGATCATCTACGTGGATGCTATACAATTCCATGCATAAGATATAAGACAAACTCACTAAACTAAATATATAATCATAGCATGCATAAACACATATCAATAAGAATATAATCATTATAAAGATCAAAGCCATAACAATTGTATTCTGAATATAATAGTACTTACAGATCGAATACAAGAGAGAAGTCTCAAGAACGATGATCCTTGCTACTTCTTGACTATCAGGAACTCAAGATGAACTTGATCTTCAACTAGAACTAGCTAGATAGCTAACTACTTCTAGTATGAACTAGGGCTTAGGTCTAGACTTGGTTGGACTTGGATTGATAATGAACTAGTATGAGTTGATAATGAAATTGATTATTAGCCCCGGGTCAACGGGTCTTCTTATATAGGACTTGGCGATGAATGTGGACTCTTGGATCAAACCGACCTTCAATAACGGTGTAGATGCAACCTCAAGGTCGGTGGTAAACCGACATAAAAAAATGTGAGGTCGACAGGCCGACCCCACCTGGCGGCCAGGCCTACATGGTAACCGGGCGCCGCCAGGTGGAGTGCCACCTTGGCATCCCGTCTTTCTCGGTGTCCTCTGGTATCTTCTAGAATGTTTTAGTCCACTTTTCGGGTTGAGTTACTTCACGGTCAAGTCTTGTCATCATATGTCTTGTATATTAGGAACTTTCTCCATTCTTCTCGCATTTATCTGTTAAGTCCCTAGAAAGTCACGAGAATACCAAAACTCGTGGAAATACATTAGTTAGACCCCTAGACTATTGTTGGTCTTTAACTTGAGCCCTTATTTCATGTTATTTGACTTATAAAATTATGCTATAACAAGTGTCAACAAGCTCCCCCAAGCTTACCTCTTGCTAGTCTCTAGCAAGACACATGATATTATATTAAACTACTTACTTGGATCAGAGTTGCCGCAACGCTATCACACCTTAAAAGTACACATGCTTTCAAACAAAATTTCTCTTCAGATAAGAATAAACTTTTAAAAACTTCAACTTACCCATATTACCTCTTACCTTTTGGGGCTTATAACTTTTTCTTCAATCTTGGGTAATTGAAAGATAGAACGATCAAGTCGAGCTAATTGTATCTCAAACTCTTTTGATCAACCTGTCCTTCTCGAGTTTTTTTTTGGTTTTCAAATAAAACTCAAAAAAATTCAAAGTATGACTCTTTCTAATCTCTCATATGTGGTATTTATGGATCCTCTCTAAGGCAATAAGATAGTGTTGCCTTTCTCTCATGATATGTAGTATTTTTGGCTAAGGCAAGTAGCACACTATGCCTTCTTCTCTCTCACCCTATATCTAAGGCTTATATATCCGGAGCTCATAGGTAGGAGAAAATAATTTATTTACTTACTAAGCATATATTGTAAATTCAAGCAATGGATCCAAAGTTACAAGTCACACCGATCAAGTGGTGCATGTGTATGGTGGATAGAATATAGATGGTATGGAATATAGTAAGGGTATGGAATGAATGATGGGAAATCTTACTTTTGCTCCTTGAGGAATAATCTCTCTTTTGAATTTGGAAACTCTGTAGAGAACCTGGGTTGTATCTTTTTCTTTCTTTATTTTTCTTTTATGGAGAGGCGAGCATCTAAGCACCCATTGTTTTTCAGCGGACACTTGTCCATTTTTTAACTCTCCTTTATTCTTTCTTTTTCTTAGGGAGGTAGGCTCTACTCGCCCGTAGGACACTTGTCCATTTTTCATCTCTCTTTCTTTTTTCTCTCTTTCTTCTCTTTTTTTTAATCTACAACTCAAATCTCTTTTGCAATAACTTTTGAGAGAATAAATAAATGTAATGGAGCTTTTATAAGATGTTAGCTAGCAATGAATGAGTGGATGGGTATAGTGAATATTTTTGGTTGCTCTCTCCTAGGATAGGATGAGAACATTTTTTTGGCTAGAGTGAAATAGATAATGGTATATTTATATGTGATGAGTGTATATGGTGGATGCGTACTTCCAAGATGGAAATAGCATATAAGTGAATGGAGTCGAGTGGAGTGGAATGTAGTGGAGTGGAGTGTACATGATCAAGATGATAAGTTTCTAAGGGTCGACAAAGATTGAACAAACTCAATGCAAAGCAAGCAGCCTATATATATATCAAAGGTTTTCCTAATCTAGGGAGCATGTATATATGGTGTGGTAGGAGGTTCACACTTTTGTCACACAGAAACTTATCATGTGCATTTTCAATTTTCAAAATATAAATCTCCGTAAATCTAGTGTCACTAGGAGTAAGATCAAATAGCGGCTTAGACTATCATATATCATATCCGTCAATTACCTAGACTTTAGAGCAAGCATTTGCAACCTATAGGTTTCAGGTTTAGAGTAAATATCAAATCAAAGTAATTTTGCAAATGGAGCTCAAGAGAAATTAAGCTTGAAAGCTAGGTACTAGAAAAGTATAACAACGAGCAACTATTCATCATCTCCATGTTGGCAGATTTTGGGGTTCCTTTTAGTTGAGCAAAGTAAACTTAGTGAACACTCTCTCTTGATCCTTTTATTCACACTCTAACAAAAAGACTCTTTAAAACAACTAGACTCTATAAAACTAGACTCTTAACAAACTTTCTAGCAAACAAAATATTTAACTAATAGGCAATGTATCATATGCAACCAAGCTTCGTGTGCAACCTATGCAACCATCAATTAAGGCCACAAGATCTAGATCCAACGTCTACGGTTTTTTCACTTAAAACCCTCCACCCATGATGTTTAAATATAACCCGTGTGTATCCAGGTGGGAGGGTTTAAGTGAAAACAACCCCGGACGTTGGATCTAGATCCTGTGGTCTTAATTGGTGGTTGCATAGGTTGCACACGAAGCTTGGTTGCACAAGATATGTTCCCTAACTAATAATATATATATAGAGAGAGATACTTATCGGATAAGCGGGGTTGCACTCCCCCAAGCTAGATTGGAGTGTAATCTTCATTGATGTAGAAGTTGAGGTAGTTGGCGACAAGGGTGGCGCCTAACATATCTCTTCTCCTCTTGTAATCTGCTAATCTCAAATAGACAACAAAGCTAGTGGAACTTGATTAAGCACTAGGGGTTAGCCACATTGCTTTATATTGCCTGGGATATATTTTTATTTTATTTTTATATGCAAGAAAAGAAGTACTTATGCATCTTTATTTTATTTTTTATGCCACCACAGCAAGTAGCCTAGAGGTGTTTAGCCTCGGGGATATTAGCATGGGGCTTAAAGGTTAAAACAAAAAGACAAAATATTTTTCTTATTTTCAAATGCAGATATAAGATACTAAAAAGATAAACATGATAGAGAAAGATAAATATGCAATGCAGAAATTTACATATGGATAACTTACCGAAGTTACCTTTTGGCGAGGATTCGGCGTTTAGAGTCCTCCGAACAGGACTTCAAGTTCGCTCTTCTTCACTCCCATGGTATATCAATTGTCACAATCGGTGGCACTGATGATCCTATAGTCTCTTCTGATGATGTTCTGGGAGATGTCTTCTTATTCCTCCATCTTTGTTTAGATGATGAACTCTTTCTCCGAGTACTTGATTACATTTTTCTCCGTGGATGTATTAGGTGTAATAGAATTGATTTCTTCACATACCTTTTCATCTTCTAGATTTTTGATCCACCGTCTATTATGGCGGCGACGAGCTGACTGTTATGCCTGGATATATAATTATTATAACTATTAAAGTAAACACGTACCTTCTCTTTAGGGAAGTGGAAATGAATCTCTCCTGTATGGATGTAGATCATTGCACGAGTAGTGTTGAGGAATGGTCTCCCAAGCACTAATGGAGGATCTTCTTCTTTCCCCATGTCCATGACTACAAAGTCAGTGAGAACATAGTGGTCCATAATCTTGACTGGTACGTCTTTGGCAATTCCTTTGGGGATTCTCGTAAGATTGGTGCGCCATCGTAATGCGCACATACGTTGGTTGCAATGGTAATTTTCCAAATAATAATTCATATGTTGCTTTTGCCATTAAGTTAATGCGGATCCGGTATCGCAAAATGTATTATAGAAAGTTAAACACTGAATAGAACATGCGATGGTAGGAGTACCTGGATCGTCTTGTTTACGAAGCATTGGAGACTGAAGTAAATGGTCATTATAAGATTTTATTTTATTTACTACCATTACCTTTGTAGGCTGCGCCTTCTTGTTTCTGTTTTGATTCCTTCTTCTGTTCTTGTTGTAGATTTCTACCTTTGGTTCTGAAACATAAGAATAGGAATTTTGGGAATAAGTAAGAGAGGTGTGTACCTTAGTCTTGAAGTTGAATTTCTCCTTTTTCCCTTTGATGTTGAAACATATCTTCGCCTTATCTGCGTAGATGATAGCTTTAGCCGAGCATAAGAATGGTCGACCGAGTATGATTGTTGATCTTTCATTTCTTTCGGTATCTACGACTGCGAAGTCTGCTGGCACGTAAGAGCCTCTGATTCCCACACACACGTCTTCAAGGATCCCCTTGGGATAACGAGAATGATTGATCCGCTAGCCGCAAGCACATGTTTATTTTCCAAAGTGGTTCACTATAAATCTTTTCATAAGTTACCTTAGGTAGTATGTTCACGCTTGAGCCGAAATCACAGAGCATTGTCGAAGGTGTGTTGTCCAACGGATTGTAATGGTGGCCTTCCCTGGATCTTCCTTTTTAGGTGGCATCGAGTCATGCAACCAACGGCTTCCCGAGGTCTCTCTATAGTAGTTACCCGCATTATAAATATCGACAAGGTTTGGTTTCTAATTCTTCCGGCTGCCCCGGAATCTTACCCGGTGTGGTTAGTGGAATGTATATGGCGAGAAATCGAGATTCTATCATTTTATTAAAACTATGCTGATTTTTAATAGTCAAGAAAAGCTTTCTAAACGAGTATTAATAAGTTCAAGAGCTTTATCATTGGTGGCTATTTTTCTAGACAGATTCTCTATGGTTTTACCTTGGTTAACAACAAGGTCTCTCAAAAAAGGTTGATAAGTATTAAAGTTGTTACCGGATTATTACCTTGGTAGTTGCTTTGATAGTTGGGCCTCTGTTGGTTCCAACCTTGATTCTCTTGAGGACGGAAATTATTGTTGTTATTGATGAAATTGATGTCCTCCATAATCTCTTGGCAATTCCGCGCGGTGTGGCTTTGTGTTTCCACATTCTTCACATGTCATACGTGAGTCTTGAATTTGCATGACCGCCTTGGGTTGAGGATCTCTATCCTCGAGCTTCTTCATAATTAAGTCCATCTTGGCAGATAGCATATCTACCTCTTTTAGCTGGTGCATTCCTCTCTTGCGGGGTTGACGTTCTTCACTCGAAGCTTGGTTGGAAGCCATCTTCTCCACAAGCTCGTGGCATGAGTTAATGTAAGTGATAAGAAAGCACCACCCACCTGCAAAGATCCATAGTTTCACGAGCACGGGAACAAGCCCATGATAGAAAGTCCGCATCAACAGCCACTTCTTCATCCCATGGTGTGGACATTCTCGAAATATATTCTTGGAAACGTTCCCACGCTTAGGGACTGATTCATCATCTTGTTGTTGAAAATTCGATATCTTTCCTCTTAAGGCATTTGTCTTGCCTATAGGGAAGAACTTAGCAAGAAAGGCTGTGGAACATATATCCCATGTTGTATTCTTATCTTTTATAGCATAAAACCATTGCTTAGCCTTTCCCAACAAGTGAGAATGGAAAGAGACGGAGCAAGATTGCATCTTTGGATACATCCTTCACAGTGAATGTGCTGCAAATCTCCAGGAAGTGTTGGAGATGAGCACTAGCATCTTCATGTGCCTTTTCGCAGAATTGGTGGCTTGCACCATGTTTATGAGCCCCGGCTTAAGCTCAAAGCCTTTGTCTCCAACCTCTACCTTCGAACGGTGAGAATGTTGTCCGTGGTAGGAGCCGAGAACTCACGAAGTGTTTTGGTTGCCATAGCTTCAAATTCGGGTGTTAAGCTTCGCCTTGTTTGATCAACGTCCAAATCGGAAGGTCTTGATGACTCGAGAAAATGATGATGATGATGATGTAGGTGCTGGAGTTTGTGCGAAGTTTTGCTCTCCGCCTCGCCTCGATTAATTTTTCGGGATCTTCAATATAATTGTCTAGATAGTTCCAATTCATACATATATTTTTCCCCGCATAAGATCAAAAAACAAATAGAAAATAGGGTTGAACCTGTTTGAGTATGTGATAATGGGTTCTCAATGCATTATGTGGTGTAAGTGGTCTCTCTTGTTTCCTTATATGATGTGTTTATAGGATTTTTGGCTAGCACCCTTTCTAACTAGTAAAAGTCGAAACAATACCAACTTAATAGGAATAACACTCGTCTAAGTTTTGGCTAATACCCTTCCAAACTAGTGAAATCTGGAAAGAAGCACTAGAAAAACTTATGTAGCTAGGCAAACACATTTTGAAATTTTGAAAGATTGACTATGCTCTTCCAAACTAGGAAAGTTTTGAAAAAAAAAACAAAGCCAAGAAAAATTATTTCTCTGGATAGACTACGCCTTCCCAAGAACGGCTTTTAAAGAAATGCTTGTTGATATTTCTTACACGATCCCAATTAGGAAGGCGAAAAGAAATATATATGGGATATCTATCTAATCATGTTAGCTTGGATATGGGATTAACCTCATGATCCAACAAAGCGGAGTTAGGCGGTGTTAGTAGTCGGATGTAAACTTAGCATCATTATCCATAGTGGAGTTAATCTCACCGAGGATATGTACTCAAGGTATACCACTCATTTCTAGGCATTACCTATACACTAGTCCGTCACCCTAGCAATAATGCTCAAAGAAATGCGGGCATGGTATTTGTTGATAGGCCTTGATAAAGGAATGAACATGATATCCGCAAAGCGCCACGATAGAAATACCATCGTAGCACTTCACCGGGAGTAATCCGGTATCGTATTTATATTTTACCACGGGAAGAGAATCTATGGAAAGTAGAGAGAAAAGGATATCTAATGATTTAGATTGTGATTTACTTATGAGATCCACTTACAGTAGTATAATGCAGAGTAGCCATATGCATCTAACATTACTCAACAGGATAAGTCACAAGATAAATATAATTATATATAAATGATAACTACCCAAGTCTAAGATCATTATATGCCACTAGTATCATACGAGCTATTAGCATGTTATAGAAAGAATAGAATGAATATTCCTAAGATACTCCTAATCATATATGTCAATGAATACTACAATTAGTGTAATACATCTAGCTATCATGGCAAGGTTGGATTACATCTACACATGGCAAGCATTACCAATAACAACCAAGAACAAAACTTGATCATTACCGTAATTATAGCTCGACTAGTCCTATCATTCGGAGGGTGGATTACAAAGGACTCAACAGATTTGTCACTCCTGCGATCTACCACACGGCCGGAATGTAGGGTGCAATTGCAGATAAACGTTGTATAAACACCACGTTTACACATTGCTTATCACCCACATAGTGATCATCTACGTGGATGCTATACAATTCCATGCATAAGATATAAGACAAACTCACTAAACTAAATATATAATCATAGCATGCATAAACACATATCAATAAGAATATAATCATTATAAAGATCAAAGCCATAACGTATTCTCGAATATAATAGTACTTACAGATCGACTACAAAGAGAAGTCTCAAGAACGATGATCCTTGCTACTTCTTGACTATCGGGAACTCAAGATGAACTTGATCTTCAACTAGAACTAGCTAGATAGCTAACTACTTCTAGTATGAACTAGGGCTTAGGTCTAGACTTGGTTGGACTTGGATTGATAATGAACTAGTATGAGTTGATAATGAAATTGATTATTAGCCCCGGGGTCATTTGGTCTTCTTATATAGGACTTGGCGATGAATGTGTACCCTTGGATCAAACCGACCTTGAATAACGGTGTAGATGCAACCTCAAGGTCGGTGGTAAACCGACATAAACATGTGAGGTCGACAGGTAGGCCCACCTGGCGGCCGGCCTACATGGCACCGGGCGGCCGCCGGGGGGTGGAGTGCCACCTTGGCATCTCGTCTTTTTCTAGTGTCCTCCGGTATCTTCTAGAATGTTTTAGTCCACTTTTCGGGTTGATTTACTTCACGGTCAAGTCTTGTCATCATATGTCTTGTATATTCCGAAACTTTCTCCATTCTTCTCTGCATTTATCATTAAGTCCCCGGAAAGTCACGTAATACCAAAACTCGTGGAAATACATTAGTTAGACCCCTAGACTATTGTTGGTCTTTAACTTGAGCCCTTATTTCATGTTATTTGACTTATAAAATTATGCTATAACAAGTGTCAACAAGTAATCATAAAGAAGCTCATCAAGCTATTCTTCTAGCCCTACATTCTCATGGTTTGGGAGACCATAGTGGTGTCCTTTGTTACATACCAGAAAATTAAGGCTCCCTTTGCTTGGCCTCATCTGAAACAAGATGTTCAACAATACATTGCTTCCTATCAGGTATGTGCTCAACCAAAGACTGAACATAGCAAATTGCTTGGACTTCTCAATCTACTTCCCATTCCTTAGTTTGCTTGGCAAACATTCACTATGGACTTTATAGAAGGGCTGCCTAAATCAAAATCTGTTGACACAATTATGGTTGTTGTGGACAAGTTAACAAAGTATGCTCATTTCATATGTTTATTTCATCCATACACTACCATGATAGTAGCCTAAATTTTTCTAGCAAATGTGTACAAACTTCATGGGATCTTTGTTGGCATTTCTACACATCGTCACTTAAAAGGGTAGATAGAACCTAACTCCTCAACGACGCCTAGAAACACTGGGTATAAAATAAATCTACACTTACGTTGTCACATATAAAAATTATTATATCCACATGCGCACAGATATAACCTAAAAATAAAATCTATACCACTTTAGAACTTCAACTAGGATAAACCAAATATCGTAATTTATTTTTTTCTCAAAGGAAGGACAAAAGGCAACATTCATATGGCTCATGAAAATTCTATATTTTATGTACATAAAATCAATCAGTCCATTGCTCTAGCAAGGGTAAATATAAAAGATAAATAATAAATAAGTAAAGACAATAATGAAAGATATAAACAATGCCTAGGGTGTTCCATGAGACAGAGAGATATAGAGACACATCTAATATGGTAAAGACAATCATGGGTACTCTATGAGTAAAGAACTTCTAAGTAACTATAAATCATTAAGTCAAAGCATAGCAAGTAAAATATCATCATCTATAGCACAGTCAAATCATAATCATATAACAAGAGGAACATCAACTAAGGAGGATTTATGATGAGATAAACTAGCCTCCGTCATGACCATGTTCTACCGTTCACTATATACGGGGGGGAGATTATAGAAGACTCAATAAGGCTATTACCCTTACGAACTACCCCACGACCCAACATACAAATGAGCATCCGCAAATAACTTATATCTAAGCACCATGCTTACATATGACTTAACCCCCCACGAGGTAAAGGCTAAGTTGTCCACGATCTCAAGCATATAATAATCAATAACTAAAACTATATCAAATATCAAACTAGAATATACTAAGAACATAATAATAGATAATATAATAAAGTAAAGCATAATCATAATGAGAACTCAAGATAAAATGTATTACCGAATCTCCAAATGTAATAGATCTCGAAATCTCGAGCCAATGCTCGAACTCTTCCTTGAATATAATAGATTGTCTAATACTCTAATCTCTCGAAGAACTAGAGCTCTAATCTTCTAATCTTTGGAAACCCTAGTACTAATCTCTCCTTCTAATTACAATAGATCTAAACCCTGAATAATACTAAATACCAATGAATTAGGGTTTTAGGGATGAGCTCCGCCCTTTCTTATATAGTCTCCTCGAATGAATCTCAGCCCTTGGATCAAACCGACTTGATTGGGCGGCCAAGATCTACTCCTTAGGTCGGTTGTGGGAACCTTCCGAAGTAGGACACGTGGACCCTTAGGGGGTGCCGCGTGGCCCCACATAGGTGCCGCCCGGCCCCACCCTGGTGGATTACGGATCTCGGCCTTCGCGAGCATCTTTCTTTCTTCATTTAAGTCCTTGGAATTTATATTAATGTCCCTGGATTTGGTCATTTTCTTCCGTTTCTCATTTTCTCCTCTTTTTCAGCTTTTTTTCGGTGTTTTTCGGATTCTTCCTGCAAAACAATGTATGCACCAAAACTCATAGAAATCATTAGTAATAATAATATTTATCTAGCATTGATCCTCGAGTTGATGGTATAAAACATATATAAAATTGGTCAATAACTACCATCAACAGATGCCCACTGTTATTATATCTGGTAGGGACAAAATATTTACCAGCTTGGTTTGTAAAGAGTTACTCAAGCTAATAGAAACAACTTTGAACATGAGCACACCTTATCATCTTGAGAAAGATGGACAAATCGAGCGAGTCAATCAATGTTTATAGACCTAGTTAAAATACATGGTCCACTATTTTCCATTCATGTGGGCTCAATGGATTGCCCTTGTTAAGTTTTGGTACAACTCCACCTATCATTCTACCCATGGATTGATTCCTTGTTAAGCTCTATATGGCCACAAACCTCGTCACTTTGGCCATGCCATGATGGATCACATTCAGCAAAACTTACAACATGCTTAGTTGAGAATGAAGAATCAAACCGATAAACATCGTCGAGGGAGCGCATGTTTGATGTGACGATTTCTTCGATGTTGATCTTAATTTGCTAACAATGTTTGCCACTCTTCCACTAGTTTGCATTCGGGGAACACATTTCCAAATGGTGGGTTCTCATGTTGTGCCCGAAGCTCTAGTGTCTCGCTAATCATTCCTACCTCACCGTGCTCGATGGGAGTCAAGTCTTCATTACCTCCAAGACTGGCCTCATCAACACTTTAAGCTGACATCGACCGTCCCTACGCCGATAGTCTTTCGCTAGCATTGGCGTCGACCACTACCTCCTCGCCCGTCTTTGCCCGCCCCACGCCATTGGTTGTTTCTTCCTCGACGCAGCTTCCTTTGGCGCCTTCTTCGGCATCATTGTTGATGACTACTATTTCAGAATATTAATAGTCAACTAAACATGAAATAAGGGCTTAAAATAAATATCATCATAGTTTAGGGGGGCTGACTAACATAATTCCACGAGTTTTGGTGATTTATATATTTTTCAGGGGATTAAACAGGAAAACACCGAGTTTGCAAGGCATACGATGCAAAAACTTATCCGCGAAGCAACTCAACTTGGCTACCAAGAAAGAACAATCTAGAAGACCCCGGAAGATAGGACCCTGAAGGTGGGGCCCATATGTCGTGGGGCCAGCTTGGCCACGCTAGAAGGCCAGGGCAGTCGCACTGCTACAGTGATGTGGCACTCTCCCCTTTGGCAGGGACTCTTCCACCGCCATTGCCATCCAATCTAAACTGTTGCTCAAGGTCAGTTTGATCCAAGGGCCACGGTGCATCCTTCGGGGCTATATAACAAGATTCCCCGGTACCCCTAGGGCATCATCTCCTCATTATCTATCTATAGACCAAAAGCTAGTGTTTCAATTTAGAAGAGAGATCCCTCTAGTTGTCTAGTTCATCTAGTTCATCTAGTTGTAAATTAGATCAGAGAGAGAGAAGAGGAGAGAGCTGAAGAGCCGGACCTGTTGGATCTTCTTCAACTTTGTACTTTTGTTCGTCTTTAGCAATCTCCAGGTTCTTCATTTATTATTTCTAAGTACTTTATTTAATTTCAGTTATTGCCTTATAATATTTACTGGATCTCCGCTCGTATTGAGTGCTCTAGTCTTTAGATTTAGATTAGAGTACTAAGCTTTAGTGCAGACGTGGTGTCTAGACTAGGGTTTACCTGAGGTTGCGCCCAATCCTACGGATAGTTGTGGTAGCCCCAGGGGTGACAGCTCTGACATGCATGTGTAATCCACCATGTTAGGATTGGTGTTTTCGTAGAGCTTTTGGCAGCCTTCTCCCAACTACTTTCTTCCCGGTCTTTTTTGAGAGTTGGAAAGGACCTGCTACTCTGAAGTAAATAGAGTTTAGTGAGCCTTTAATTAGATATATCCACTTAGAAAACTCAAAACCCTCTCTACCCATATCATCTATCTTTCCTTGGACGATCCTAATTCTTCTAGTACACTTTGCACTCCCCGTGGAAATCGATACTCTGGAATACTCTTGGGTGAAAGCTACATCGGTATCTGGGCGCTTACGGAATCTTTCATATTCTAATAGCACTTAATAAATACCAACAATCGTGAGGGCACACTGGGTTTTATAAGGGGGGGATGTCACAAACTACTCATAGTATGCATTTACTTATATTTTTCATGGGCCTGTAAGTCGGTATGTGTGCCACAAGGTTGTATTGGGCTAAGGCTCAAAGACCTAATACAAGTCTTGTCCATGAGGGTGGATAGGAGGTCACCCAAAATAACAAACAAGCTATTCGCTTCTAACTGCTCAGCTCCGCTGTGCTTCCCCTCTGAAGACGGCAATCATTGGGCTCATCCACCACGCGTGCATGCTGGCCACCCCTCTTCGGTGACTAGGGTCATCACAGAGAGTCCCCGTGCCATCCATGTCGTCATCCACAAAGAGGGGTAGTCGGTGCACCAAGTAGATCATGTATCCCGGCGCTATCAAGAAGGGGAGCATGTCACATCGCCCTTGGTTGGACATCCATGCCCACGGTCTCCATCGCTAGCGGTGCCCTCACTGGTCAAGACCTTGTGTAGATCTAGGTCGGGTTCAATAGGATGGGAGTGGGGATGCTAGGATACAGAGTGGTTAGGGCCACTATGTCATCGCTTGGTCTTCGTTGAGAGAGGGGGACAAGGAGCTAGGCAGCCAAGAAGGGGAGATGGTTTAGTCCAGAATGGGAGTGGCCTTGGGGCGTTGTTCTCATGCTCGGTCATTGAGATGGTGAGAGAGGGTGAGGGAGAGGTAGAGGGAGGAGTGTTGTGCTATCTCATGAAGGAGTGAGAGCCAGTTCCTCGGGCTAGTGGGCTAGGGTTTTGGCCACATTATATTGTTTTCACCGTCGGTTAAAGCCAGAGACTGTGAAATAATTTTCACCACCGGCTTTCTTTCGAATTGGAGGTGATATATTACCACCATTGATTTTAATAAACTCTCAATGAAAATAGTGTAGGGGAAAACCATTTATGCAGTAGTGGTTCAAACCTAACTTGGAAAAATTTGAGTTTTGTCATTAACCTAGTAATTTCTGGATTCAGAGTACAATGTCCCGACGACTAGACCATGGGACCATTTGCAACCTAGTAATTACTCGGTCTCAAGTCTCATAGGGTAGAGATTAAAAAAAAAAAGAAATGCCTATGTATGCTGTAATCACACTCTTTAGTTACGAAGACGTTTCCTATATAGATCCTCATGTGTGTGCTAAGCCTTCTCTTTGATCTCTTACTCTCATCGTTGTCATATACTCCCTCCGTTCCAAATTATAGTTTGTTTTGACTTTTCTATATACATTTCTATTGCTATGCACCTACTTATACGCTATATCTAGATACATAGTAAAAGAAATGTATCTAGAAAATCCAAAACGATCTATAATTGGGAATAGAGGAAGTACTTGTTTAATTATGAAAGCTTATTCCATCCATTTGCTTGGCTGTGTTTAGATGTTGAAAAATGGTTAAAAAGTGAAGCTGAGAAACATTGTAACACTTTTTGTTTATATATAGTAATTATTGTCCTACCATAAGCTAATTAAGCTTAAAAGATTTGTCTCGTAAAATACAACCAAACTTCTTCATTCGTCGAGCCCATAAAACGACCTATTTGTGGGTCGGCCTATAGCAGAAAACCGATATATATCTGTGGTTGAAATGGAAAGTGGTTGTTTGGCCGTCTACTAATCCATCGAGTTTAATGCGACTCTCTTTACTGAGTCCTTTCTCTTGTCTTCTAAGAGCATGCATGGTTCCGGTCACACTACGCCATGCCAGAGTTGAAAAAGTCCGTTTGAAAACCGTGACCCCTCACAACACGCTTCCCGAGCGATACTTGACGTAGAGAGTATTTGGTTGACGAATACGCTAGATAGGCAGCCACAGAAATCCATAGCAAACGAAATAACGAATAGAATCTTGCCATAAAGTGTGGCGGCCATTTTTTTGCCACAACTGCAGTTGTCACAAGTGCGCCGTGGCAGATGGGCACAAAACAGCTCGTGAGTCTCATCACATCATATTTAGTCTCATCACATTATTTGACTCGTTTAAAGCAGTTTCTACACTTGTTGCATAGTAGTACGCCAGACAGAGAACATTACTAGTTCTACAGTATAACTAGTCAAAAGCTACTAGTCTTCAGTCGGACCTGAAAAGTTCTATTTATTGATGGGAAGGTCGTCCTCGACGGAAAACCGAAATACTCCTATCTCTGACTTATATTGTTGTAAAATTTGCTCCTCTGGAAATTTCCTAAGTTCGTAATCAACGCACATCAAGCCTTCTGTCTAGTTTCTTTTCATTTTCATCCTCTCCTATTCCTGTTTGAAAGTAGACGCTCCCTTTTGCATTATCTTATATTTTTATTAAATATTATATAATTTCGTGCCGTCACTACCGTCCCTTGCGCTTCAAATTTTCCATGAACAGTGCTTTCGTTATGTCCAAGTTTCTTCAACCCATCAAGTCATTATCATATAGTGATTGTTTCTGACGTCTTTGACTGTGGCCTCCTGGTGACTTTCTAGAGTCCGTTTAGATAAATTTATTTCCGGTTCAAATAATGCGTGAACTATTTTTTAGTTCATACTCCCTCCATCTTAATTTGTAGGCTATTTTGGCTACTTTTATCACATGTCTAGACATATCGTAGTTTTATAGTAGAAACTATGCATCCGGATAAGCCCCAGAGCGACATACTCCTTCCATATAAGGAAAAAGAAGTCGTTTAGGACAAGAACACGGTCTCCAAAGCATAACTTTTCCTTCTCTTTTCTATAAAAATATTTATTAGAAAGTTATGTATGTATATATAGTTTTATGAAAGTTATTTTTTCAAGACAAATCTATTGATGTGATTTTTACATTTCTAATGAATTAAAATTTATTTATGATTTATATTCCTAATGTTTGACTCAAACCTTATCAAAAAGGACTTCTTTTTCTATATACGGAGGGAGTATTCTGTCAAGAAGGGTGGATAGAAAAGGAATGCCCCCTTGTGGAAACAGAGGTACATAGAAGTAGCGTAATCAGAGAAGCTAATAATGGCTATATGCATAACAACTGTTCTAATAGAAGATGTAAATCCTGTGACCCTCCTACTCTGTCCAATAAAGTGATCAGAAATTTGGGTGTTCAGTTCTGCAGCATGGAAGAGGAGCAGCTTTCTGATGAAAAGCTTCTGAGGAAGAGAAACAAGAAGGAGGGCAATGCTGATAAGAATGACAAAGATGGCAACAAGGCAAAAGGAGGAAAGAAGAAGGAGGAGAGGGATTTTGCAAGGGGAAGGATCCGGGGAAACCCCCAAGTGTAGCCGCCTTCTTGTGTCTTGCTTTTGCTTTTGTTTAAATGGCTAAAACTTTTGCCCGCCATGTCGGGTAGAAGTGGTTCCTTCCCCTGTGTGGATGGCCTTGTTAGTTGCTCTGGGGTGTGACCACGTTAATGACTTGGTTAATGTTACGGTTAATGCTCGGTTTGGTTTATTGATATATGTTATGCATATATCCTGTTCTTGCCCTTCCCATATGTTTGCGAAATGAGTAACAACCAAGTCGGATCCTGGAAAGTCATGTCTTGGAATGTGAGGGGTGTTAATTCTCCCGGAAGTGGGATGCAATTAAAAATAAAATTGTTGAGGCACAATGTGACATTGTCGGTCTGCGAGGGAAACCAAAAAGCCGTTTTGATTAGATGTTCATCGGGAAAATTTGCCCTCCCGGGTTTGATTCTTTTGAATTGTTACCATCTGTTGGTGCTTCGGAGGCATCCTTGTTTCCGGGAAGGATTCTTTCTTTTCGTGGCCTTTGCATTCTCGTATTGGCTATTCTATTTCATTGGAGTTTAGCTCTAAGCATGATCACAACAAATGGGTACTTACAAGTATTTATGCTCCTTGTTCTCAAGATGGTAGGAATAATTTTCTGAATTGGTTTCGTAATATTCGGATGCCCTAGGAGATTGATTGGTGATTGTGGGTGATTTCAATTTGATCGAGAAAGGAAAATGACGAGAAATAGGTGGGGGCATATTTAAATGATATGTTTAACTTCAATGCTGCTATAAGTCAATTAGGTGTTCTTGAGCTTGTTTTGCGAGGGGAAGGAAATTTATTTGGTCCAATATCGGCCAGATCTCCTCTTCTTGAAAAATTGGACCGGGTTTTATCTTGTGCAAGCTAGAGTGTTTCCTATCCAACCACCTGCGTTAAAGCTCGGAGATGATTCCTTCGACCATTGCCCATGTGTGATAAATGTCTCAACTCAGATTCGAAGAATGTGGTGTTCGGGATTTGAAAACTACTAGCTCAAGCATCATGACTATCGTCTATACTCGATCAAAGTTGGCGAGTTTACTCCAAATACTGATGATAGTGCAAAACTCTTAAGCGCAAAGTTGAAAAATCTGAGAAAAACATTAAGGGATTGGCATGCCTCTCGACCCGACTGAAGAAATCTATATCCAATACTAGGAAAGTCATCTTGTTCTTAGAAATTCTAGCCGAGCATAGAGATCTCAGTCTTACGAATGGAATTTTCTTGAAATCCTGGAAGAGCACATTCTATTGCTTCTTGAAAAACAAAATTTCTTATTAGCGTCAAAGAGGGAATATTAAGTGGGTGCAGTTGGGTGATCTTTGGTACTCATTTTTTCCATGCTAATGCAACTCGAGGCATAAATCAAAGCTTATTTACGATCCGACCTGCTCGATGGATCAATTGTCTCTTAACATTCTCAAAAGGAGAAGCTTCTCTAGGATGAATATAAGCAAAGGCTGGGAAGGAGTGAGTTCGAGTGGATTCACCTTTCTATTGCCCGATTTCATTCTGAGTAAGGATAACTTGGCTTTTCTTGAAAACCCTTTCAGCTCTCGAGGAGATTGATCGGATTGTAAAGCTCTTGCCTAATTATAAGTCACCTGGTCATGTTGGGTTTAACAATGAGTTTGTCAAGGCCTCTTGGTCAATAATTAAAGGTGATGTTTATAATCTATGCAACGGTTTCTTCAATCATAATCTGTTGCTTGTAGAGAATAAACTCTTAATATATTACTCTCATCCCAAAGTTAGATAATGCCGGATCTGTTGCTGATTATAGACCTATTTCTCTTCTCAATTTCTCTATTAAGCACATCACTAAGCTGCTTGCCAGAAGATTGCAAACTGAAATCACCTCTCTGGTGCATAGAAATCAATATGGGTTCATCAAATCAAGAACAATCCAGGATTTCTTGCATGGGCATTTGAATACATCCACCTTGGCCATCGGCTAAAGAAAGAAACTGTCATCATTAAACTAGATTTTAAAAAGGCTTTTGACAAGATTGAGCATCAAACCATGCTCTCTATCATGCATGCTCATGGTTTTGGGGAGAGATGGTTAGCATGAATGAAAGATATCTTCAACTCAGGTTCCTCATCTGTCTTGCTAAATGGTGTCCCAGGAAAGAAGTTTCACTGCAGAAAGAGGAGTCAGGCAGGGGATCCTCTTTCTCCTCTTCTCTTTGTGCTTGCTGCTGATCTTCTCCAAGTTTTGATCAATGAAGCCAAAGATATGGGCCTGCTAAGATTACCTATTCCAAGTAAATTTTGACCCCGATTTCCCGGTGGTCCAATATGCCGATGATACTTTAATTATCATGGAAGGTGATCCCAATAGCTCTTCTTTCTTAAGACTCTTCTCTAAAACTTCTACGATTCAACATGTCCGAAAGTAAATTACAATAAGTCCATGATGCTGCCCATCAATGTTTCAAATGATAGGCTTGACTTGTTGGCTAGAACTTTTGGATGCTCTCTTTGGATCTTTCCCCTTCACCTACCTTGGTTTACCCCTTGGGCTTTCTAGACCAAAAGTTGCATATTTTATGCCCCTGGTGAATAAATGTGAAAGAAGGCTCGGGGGGCTATCTTCTATGCTAAATCAAGCTGGTAGACTACAGATGGTAAATGTTGTTTTTTTGTCCCTGTCCACCTACTTCATGTGTACCCTAGAGCTTCCTAAAAACTGTCATCAAGCGGTGGATAAGTATAGGAAGTATTGTCTTTGGAGAGGTAGCAATATTAATGGAAACTCTATGCCCAAAAGGCAGCTTGGGAGATGGTTTGCACCTCTAAAGAGGAGGGTGGTCTGGGCATTATTAATTTAGAGCTTCAGAATCAAGCTCTTTTAATTAAGAATCTGGATAAATTTTTATAATCAGAGAGACATTCCTTGAGTGAATATTGTTTGGGAAAAGCATTTTGGTAATGCCAAGCTTCCTAGTTCTGTCAAAAAAGGTTCCTTTTGGTGGCGTGATGTGGTTAAGCTAGTTGATTGCTTCAAAGAATTTGCCTCTCTTCAGCTGAAAAATGGTACCACGGGCTTTTTGGGACGGACAAATGGGTGATGACATCCTTGAGAATTCTTTTCCCCTACCTCTTTTCGTTTGCAAAAATAAAATTCATCTCGAGTCTATTCTCGCTTTTCTTTGGAGATGATCTGTCTAGTCTTTTTTTCTCCCTGCCTCTTTCTCGGGAGGCCTTTGATGAATACCGGGCGGTTCGGCAAATCATGCAAACAAACTCTCATTTTCGAGCATGATAAAGATATTTGGACCTATCGAATGGCTCTTCTAGATTCAAATCTTCAGTGATTTCTGAGAAAGTTGCTTCCCCATCATGATATTGATATAGTCTTCAAATGGCTTTGGAAGTGCCCCATCCGGCCCGAAGCATAAGGTGTTTGGTGGTTACTTCTAAAAGATAGGCTGAGCACTCGAAATATCTTGAGAAGAAAAAACATGCTTCTTGATTCCTACAGTTGTACAACATGTGTTCCTTCGGTTGAGGAAACAAAGTGGAGCATCTCTTCTGGAGTTGCCCCTTTGCTCAGCAATGTTGGATATTTTGGGCCTTATAACCATCCCAGATGGATCTTCTTTAGATAATTTTCATGCCCCTGAAAGCTCAGATTCGAAGCCAATTCTTCATGACAGCTATCATCCTTGTGTGCTAGACCATTTGGAAAGCCAAAAATGAAATGAAGTTAAACAATGTGCAGCTGAGCATTCAAGAATGCAAGACTCTTCTATTTAAGGAATTGGGGCTAATTTCTTTCAGAGTTAAAGCTGGTGCTTCTCTTCAGTTTGATCAATGGCCGCAAAGTTTGTAACTGATTGCATCTTTTTTCTCTCTTTTTTTGTTCCCAAAAGGACTGTTGCGACAGCCCATCTTTCTCTTTTGCTTTGTATATAACTTTGTAACTTGTAACTTGGCTCTTTCTTTTACCTTTATAATAAATTTCGGCAGGAGCTAAGACTCCTTCAGTTTCTTCAAAAAAAAAAAAAAGTTAGAGGGTTGCACATAACTTGAAGTAGTAATTAGTATACTCTAGCTGGTATATCTAGAATAATTGAGACTAAAGTGTATAATGAGCTAGCTATGAGAATCACTTTCATGACCGGATTTAACCGGCTATGATAACTCCCATCATGCGACAGCCCACTTTCATCACCAACAGGGCGGCACTGATGAGATCTCTAGAGCCGGCTATGCTAAGCCAATTTTAGTAGTGTATTATGTGTTAATTATGTTTCTATGGACTGTTTTTGTATTTTGTGACACTTAGGTTTGTACTCAATCCATTCCAAATGATAAGTCGCTTTGACTTTTTTTTTTTGTTTATCTATTTTACTATGTATCTACGAATATTATTATATCTAGATGCATAGAAAAATGAATGTATCAAAAAAATCAAAACGACTTATAATGAATGCATAACTAAACTATCTATTATTTATGGTATTCTAATTATTATATATTTATTATCATATAATAATGTGATGGAGATTCGAACTAGGTATTATAATAATATGATCTTGATGGCAATGAGATCTATGTGATCCACTAATATGTAATCTAGTTGAGGCCATTCACCCAACAGTGAATATCATAGTCTTACCATTGGGCTTGTTGTAATGGGTGACGAATAAGATGAAGTAAACAAGATCAAATCACAACGGAGACACAAGATTTAAGGTGGAAAACCCTACTAATGCGGGAGAGAAAAAACCACGGGCACCAGCCAGCAAACACTCCTCACTATTATCAAAGAGTCGGGTTACAACGCGCTGATGCGACGGCTTACAAGAGAATGAATCAATCACCGAATGAATCAATCGCGCCGCTCCAGCCCTGCCTTTGGCTTTGAAGGGCCTCCACTTCGTTCCGACACAAGTCGGTCTTTATAAAGTACAACTCAATTTTAAACATATTCAACAGGGCTAGCCTTGACTCGGCATTGATATTTCCTATCACAGGCGGATCTAGCAGCCGGTAGTAACAGACAAGCCTATCACTACTCACATACTCTCTACAAGATGCTGATTCCAGTAGTTATCCATGGATCTGGAGTAAGCATATATTATATCTATAAAACCTCACCATAGGAATACATGTAGCTAGGTTTTGATTTTGTCCTTAAAAGTCGACGTGGCACTATCAAATACACTCTTGAATACTATAGGAACATTGTTACGATGGAGATGAAAAAAAGTATATCACAGTTTCACTACTGTACATAGGGCCTCTTCCGGCGCCGGGACCTTTACCGAGGGCCTTTTTGGGGCTCTCGGTAAAGGGCTCTCGGCAGAAACTCCCTTTGCCGAGAGCCAAGCCCTCGTGTCACATGCCAAGAGATAGGGCCTAGGATGGCAGGCCCACGAGGTCCGCGCCCAGCCATAGGCGCCCCCAGGGGCGGGCGCGCCCTCCCCGCCACCGCCACCGCCTTCCCGCGACTTCTTCTGGAATTAATGAAGTAAGAGTTCGATTAGAATTATCTTAGGACTTTTTTTGGTGTGCAAGGGATATTCCACTCTATATGGAAATCTCTTATTAGGAAATTAATAGGATTGCTTGTAAAAGGTTAAGATTTTTACCGATAGCCTTTTACTGAGAGCGGCGCTCGATAACGCCTTTATCGAGCGCAAAAGTATCTTTAGCGAGCCATAAAAGACCGACGTCCAACAGTGTTTATATATGTGTCCCTATAAATGGAGAGGGAAAAAAAAACTAGTTGTCCTACTTTATACAGGCAAGATGGACAAAAACACTCCCAGTATCATGCATATATATCATCTTCCTTGAGACATGGTGGACGAAACTGTGCCATTGCTTGCAGTTGACGACGAAGGATATGACATGATGTATGGATCGAAGCCATTTTCTTGCATCAAGGCCAAGGCTTCGAAACTTTGGTGGGTGGGTGCTATTTCTGGAGGTGATATGTCGCCATGTAGGTAGTGCATGACTTGCCGCATACTTGGCCTTGCATTGGCAAATGGGTGTGAGCACAACAATCCCAACTTCAACACCAAGCTTGCCTCATGGACATTGTAGTCCCCCTTGAGCCTATTATCGATTGTATCAGTGAGTGATCCATTCTGCAAATGTTGGAACACCCAATCAAAGAGCATGGGCAGGTTATGCTGTGCATTATGTTCGATAGGCCTTCGCCCACATGTGACCTCAAGAATGAACACACCGAAGGCAAACACATCTGTAAGAGGCGTGGCCTTGCCTGTACGTGCTAGTTCAGGAGCTAGATAGCCTATGGTGGTGCCAACCACATGTGTGGTTTGTGGATCAACGCCATGGTCATACAATCTTGCAAGACCAAAATCACCTAACCTCCCATTCATCTCATCGTCAAGGAGAACATTGCTTGCTTTGATGTCGCGATGAATAACTACTTTCTCCCATTCCTCATGGAGATAAAGCAAACTACATGCTATACCCTTAATGATGCGAAACCTTTGAGACCAATCTAGTGTGGTCATAGCCTGATCCCCATACAAATACTTATCAAGGCTTCCATTGGGCATGTAGTCATATACTAAAAGGAGCTCACCTTTGCGCCGACAGTACCCAAGTAATTTGACAAGATTACGGTGCTGAAGGCGGCCAATGCTAACAATTTCAGCAATGAATTCCTTGATGCCTTGTTTTGAATCATGAGATACTTTCTTCACAGCTACCTTCAATTTGGACCTTGGCAGCACTCCCTTGTATACCCTTCCGAATCCTCCAGTCCCTAGGAGGTTTTTGTCCCTAAATCCTTCTGTTGCGCTAAACAAATCCTTATATGAGAACCTATGCGGGCCAAATTCGACCTCCCAGTCTTCCCTTAACTCGGCATACCTGATATGCCTCCTGACCGATAGGAATATAGTGGCACCAGCTGTGACAAGAAGCACAGCTGTTGCAACTGGTAAAACAATCTCCAAGACCGGAGGGTGAGACTTTGAATGTGCAATAGGCAACTTTGGCAAAATGGAGGTGTTAATAGCAGGGGCAGGGCCATTCATGCCAAAGCTCCAACCAAGCACATAGTGTCTTGTGTTTATCTTTCCTGTAGAAGATGAGAAGCCAATGTATGCCACATCTGTGAGCACGGTTGACAGATTGTAGGATGCTGAGACTGTTGGGCTTGTCGGTTTTTCCATATTGAGAGGAGCTAGGGTGCAACTGATCTGTGTGTTCTCACTATCGTAGTCTACCCACACCTGCATCGCCTCTTGGCTACAAAGGGTCAGGTTCTCGAACTCAATTGTGCCATTTTTGTCATGGTAGAAGCCAGCAACATGAGATTTGACGGAGTGAAGGCCATTGATGTTGATGCCAATATGGTTGTTGTTGATGTCTTGAAACTCACTGTTTTGGTAGGTATCGAGCTCAAGAGCGAAGACATGGTTGGTACCATTGCCGTCGTTCTGAGCGTTGAAGAGACCCAAGTAGCCAACAGGCGTGGCAGCTGAGAAGTTCTTGCCTGGCGAAATGAACATGGCCAGGCCATGGCTGCTAAGGTTGTTGTAGACCGAGATGATTCCGAATACAAAGAAGGCGGAGAAGGATTGCACCGTGCTGATATTGGGAGATTTGCGGAAGTGCAGTGGATCAGGAAAGAAGGCATGGCCTTTACTCATGGTCATGCCATTGGTCAGCTCAAGTAGGCCGTTCTCTGTGATGGAGGCCGTACCGTCGAGCTCGAGGTTAGTGTTGGAAAAACCAGTGTAGGCAAACTTTGGATTATCACTTGCAAATGAAGTTGCGAAGTTAAGGCCAAGCAACACTAGTTTCAGAAGGAAGAACATAGCTACGCCTACGAGTGGAAGAGAAGGGGAAACTAGTTGCCTCGATGCAACAAACTTTAGCTGTACTGAAACTGGCCACCCCTGCTAAGGAATTTATAATTTGCACTAAGGAGCTAGGCCATCATGCAAGTTTTTTCTTAAGGCGCCTATTTGGCAGTGTGAATGAGAAAACTCACCGAGACGAGATTTTTTTTCTCTCTATACAAATTCCTTCTAGATTGTTTGACATGGAGACATGCATAAGTGATATTAGCATCAAACTGTACTACCTAACCCAAGCCCAACGTGTACTTCATGATGATATGAAAAGATGGCCTCTTACCGTAGTCATGAAATTCGTATGTTGTTGTTGGATCCATATCTTGTAAAAGTACGTTGTGTTGTATACCATAATGCTCTCGGTCATTATTTTTATAAATAAATAAACAAGAATAAAGAGATGGAGGGAGAATTAGTGACGGCAGAATTATCTTTTGAGTCTAGAAGACGTAAAGAGCTTATATAAGTTTAGCAAAAGCTATGGGCTATAAATATTATGAAATCTAGGTGGCTTCTGCAAAGCCAGCTACTAAGATGTTATCTTTTCTATTAATTAACTTCTACGAATCTTGTATCATATATTTTGATCTTTAAATGGACTTAAATGGAAATGTTTCTACTACAAAGTTTTATCTCATCGAATGGTATTTAGCGCGGCATCTAAGGTCGTTTGAGAATTTGAAAATTTTAAATTCAGAAAACTGAGAACGTCAAACGTATATTAGATCTCCTAAACGAAAACAATAGTGAATTACAATGTTCTAGATCTCATCGAGTAGTCTCCAGTAACATGACATTTGTTGTATAATCATTAGAGCCTGTTTGGATCCATTAGCACTAAAAATTAGCAGCTAAAATTAATACTAGTAGATCCAAATAGACCTGTTAATTATTAGCTGAAGGGCTGCTCGCTAACTATTAATTCATTAGCAGGTCTGTACTTGTTTGTGATAATAGTTTATCTGTACCTTCATATCACTTATCCGACTGCTAAGTCTTATTATTGCTAAGGATCTAACCGAGCGGACTTTTGGTCCTGTCGTTGTTTCATTTGTCTATAGAAGTTTCTTGATGTAAGTCCACAAGGAAATATTGGTGACTTGTGAGCATTCTTAGTACACTCACACATCATTAGTCAAGCCCACAGCAGGACCTGGAAAGTTCTGCGGATGCGAAAAGTCTACAACCGAAGCTGATGTATCGTATCTATTGTTGAAAACTTTGGCCCTGTGGAAACTTCCTCGCACACGAGTCTTCAGTCTGGTGTTTAATTGTCGTCGTCACCTAATCTTCTTTTTGAAAAGGTGCACCCTCCCTTATGCGTTATGTCAAAAAAATACTTCCTAAATTCCTAACATCACTACAGTGGCTTGAAGATTTTCCATGAATTGTAACGTCACTAGAGTCGCGCGTTGATTCCCGAATAAATTAATTCTTAGAGTTCACTTAAGTCAAATACTTTAATTCTTTGAAGGATTCGGTGGGGAAACACCCCCACCCCCACCCACGGAAAAAGATTGGGTGGAACCAACTTCCATTCTCCCCATCCTAATGCCTGACACGTGGCCAAACCGGTCACCATTTGATTGGCTTGGTTGTCCACGTGTCAACCATCGAAGCAGGGGTGCATGGAAAAGCCGGCGCACCCAGGGTCCACCTAATTTATTCCCCTCACCCGCACCTAATCTTTTTTCAATAAAAGTAGGTAAAACCAAAGTTATAGGTGCACAATCGGTGCAAGAAAACTTTAGAGCTACTCAAGCTCAAAAAGAAAAGCAAAAATTACATTAAGAGATATTCTCCAACCACAGTTTTCAATGGCCTGCAGGCTAGTTTTGGCTTTGATGCAAATCAAGCCAATTTGCTCTTTGAAGTGCCTCTTCCGGTTAGTGTAGGTGCAAGGTATATTGTCGAAGATCAAATCATTTCTCATGTTCCATATAGACCAGCAGGCAGTAATGAGAACTTCCCTAAAAATACTTTAATTCTCATTTCTAAATTGTAGGTCATTCTAAGAATCTTAGGGAGTAAAGATACTTTGAGTTTGACCAAAACTATAGAAAAATACAAATATTTCGACATTAAAATAGGTATATTATGAAAATACAATTGATCAAGAATCTAATGATATTTAGTTGGCATCATGAATGCTATTATCTTGTCTTACAAATTTGGTTAATCTTGAGAAGCTTTGTGTGAGAGGCATAGCTTAGGGGTGGGAGTGGTGTGGGCAGCCACGATGGCGGCGGCGGCATGCGTGGGGGGAGGGCACGGGCGGCGGCCAAAGTAAAGGAGCTTTCGCTCTTCTTTACTTTACATGATTGACTACATCTTCCTCCATATGTATAGTCACGGGACTTGATTTGACTCCTAAACAAACCAGGAGATCCTTATCGATTTGGACTCAGTATCATTAGATACGCCCTAAAATACATTTTCATAGCATACACATTCGACTTGATAAATATTTTGTGCATTTTCTATAAACTAAATAAAAAATGGTTCGAGACTTGAAAGTGAAACACAGTGAAAAAAATTCATAGCCTGCAAACATTCCGTCTAAAAGCCCTTACATCCTTCAAGAATTGGACAAAAGCTGCATGTGACGAGCCACCGGCCTCCATTGCTGCCGCTGCTTCTTTGGTGCGCACCTTCACTCGGACCCTGAGCTGCCTCCCCTTCTCAGACTCCATCACCAGCCGTACCTTGGCCTCTACGACCTCGGCCTTTACAAAACCCGTTTGGTACCCCTCCATCTCCACCCCAACACCCATAACCTCGGTCATGAATACCTTGTTCATCTTCTGCTCCGCGTACAACGGCCAACACAACATTGGAACCCCAGCCATGACGCCCTCTAATGTCGAGTTCCACCCACAGTGGGTCACGAACGAACCAGTCGCCGGGTGGTGGAGAACCTCTACCTGTGGTGCCCACGACCTGACCACAAGACCTCGGCCCCTCGTCCGCTCCAAGAACCCCTCTGGTAGGACGGCGTCGAGGTCCAGCTTAGGTTGCTGCCCCAGGAACCTCTTGGGCTCATAGATACTGCTTGCCGGCCTGCGGACGACCCACAGGAATCGGTGCCCGGACTTGTCCAGCCCAGTGGCGATCTCCTTGAGCTGCTCCTGCGAGAATGCACCCATGCTCCCAAAGCAGAGGAACACAACGCTGCGCTCCGGCTGAGCGTCCAGCCATCTGAGGCACTCATCAGCTCTTGCAGGAGGATCCAGCCGTCGACCGCTAGTGCCGACCACTAAAGGGCCGACGCAGTAGATCGGAGGCAGGACCTTGCCCGGGACACACTTGGGATCACTGAGCGCCTGCAACGCCGGGATCTCCAGTGACTGGAAAGTGTTCACCAGAACTCCTCTAGTGTCCATGCCACGCCGAAGGATGCTGGCCATGGTTTTACACAGCTCGTCCTCCGGGTGTTCCAGCAGCTCCGCGATCAGGTGAGATGCCGGCATGGGCGGAACGCCGAGGAACTCCAGGGGCATGTCCCCGAACTCCTTCAGACCCGTCTGGCGACTGGCCAGAAGCGCGGGGATCTGGGTTAACACGGCCAGAGCCGAAGCACTGGACGGGGCAAACGTGTAGACGGGGACACCCAGCCTCGCGGCGACGTCGATGGCATCGGCGCAGAACATGTCGATGACCAGCGAGTGCAAGCACCGCCGCGGGATGGAGCATAGGAAGCTCTCGAGCTTGTCGTTGTACCGTCGCAGTGTCTTGAGCATGAAGAGTAACGGGTGATGCTTCTCGGAGCCGGAGCTGGCGACGCCGTCAGGTGGTGGGGCGACAACCGGCGGGAGGACATGCAAAGAGATGGATGGATTGGCCGCGGCGATCCGCTTAAACTGGCCGGAGAAAGGAGGGACAATCACCATAGTGACGTCCAAGCCGTGGTTGATGAAGACCTTGGCGAGCTCCGCCATCGGGATTACGTGGCCGATGCCGGCGCTGGGGTACAGAATCACCGACTGCTTCATGTCTCTGTTTTCAGGTGGTTAGTGGCCGGCGCGGCGTGCGGTTCGCCATGGCAGGCAGCGCGACTTATATCTCCGTGTGGAGCCTTGCCGGAGAAACTGTAGACTTGTTAATTGGTTTTCTTGCTAGTGAAAGCGAGGGAACCATATGCCGTGGGATTCGGGATAAGCCCTGTTTTACTGGATTCCGATCTGCTTGGATTTGCATACGTTCTAGAAGAAGATTACACTTTGTCACGGCTCACGAGCCCAGGTTTGAGCGTTCACCAGACAAGTGGAAGCTGGGTGAGCGAGCTTGGGATCACTTACCGCCGTTGCAGAAATTAAAATTCCATGCTTCTAGATGAAATTCTAACCCGGTTACCAAAAACGACAATTCAAAATTACGGTGAAATAGTACCCACAATAATTCATGAATTTTGGTATTTTCACTACTACAGGATTTGTTTTTTCGTGGTGGACATTCTAGATTTACCGTGGCGGACAAAAGTGCCCGTCACCAAGTATAGTCACGGTTAATCAGCGATTAAGCGTGGCGGATGTTTTGTGCCCGCCACGTTAAATGAATTAAAAAATGAAAAAAAGAAACCCTAAGCTGAGCCCGCCCGATTTCAGATCTAGGCCTGTTGGGCCCAGTAGTGCCGTCGCCGCCACATCTAGGGTTTACTCATTGGCGTTGCCGTCTTCGATCCGACGGCGGAAGACGGGCCCCGAGGTCGGACCATCGATCCACGAGCCTCGAGGCTGGCCCCGCGAGATCCTCCTTGCGCGCCTGTGCCTTCCACTCCCGGTGGTGCGGGGAGGCCGCGTCGGATCCGCCTTTCGCCCACGTCGCCCATCGTCCGGAGAGAGGGGAGCGGCCTGCGCGCTTCGTCGTTGTCTGTCGCGCCGGGATCTACAAGCGCCACTAGCGGGCCCGGACGCCCGGCGCCGTCCTCGATCCACCGGCGCCGTCCTCGATCCACCAGCGCCGCCCGCACACCAGGACGCGCCGCCACCACCATGGAGAGCGATCCAGCGCGCTTGATGGCGCTGGCGGCTTTGAGTGCAAGCGCTCGGGGAGAAGGGAGAGGGGCGGTTGTGGCACGTGACGATGGGGAGATCGGAGAGGGTGGAGCATTAGAGAGCGTGTCACCGGGAGAGAATGAGAAGTGACAGCGGCTGAGGAGGATGAGAAGTGAGAGTGAAAGAAACCTAAGTCTCAGTATTCATATGAAGATGGCTATATCGGGCTCGCCTGGGTTTGTTTGGCCTCAACATTTTTGGTGGCGGGCATTAGGATGCCCATCACGGTTAATCGATTATCTGTGGTGGGCACGTTAGAATGCTCGCCACGGAAAATCGATTTGCCTTCATGGGCAAAAATGTCCGCCGTGATAAATAAAAAAACGACCGTCCACGATTAATCGGTAGCCGTAGCAGGCAAAAGTATGCCCGTCACGAAAATGCTTGGGCAGTATCACGCGCAAAAGAAATCGTGTAGCAGTGTTTTGGCATGACTAATTTGCTGTACTTTCACGGTACAAATTTTATTTTTGGGCAACACAAAATATTCGTCATAAAAATGGAAGTGTATGAACGGGATGCTAAAGTATACTAGCATAAAATATTTTTCATAGAGAGTTGATAATGTTCGTCTAGATGAAACTCACTTCTTATAAACTATGTTAGACTGTCTCCAATAACTGAGACCTAAATACGGCATCCATCCCAGCTTCTGAGTAACAAACAGTAAAAAGATCGAACGCCCATACTTCAGGTCTGCTCCCACAACTACCCTCGCTAGTAGCATGCATATGGTGAACACCATCGCCTCGGCACCATCGCCTCCTGGGCCCACCACTACGGCCTCCAGAAGGATGCATCACGGAAAGAGAACGTCGCATATTGTCTGGCCTCTCTCCTCGTATGCATTTTGCGATCGTTAAATGCATGATCTGTTGGAGGGCGTTTTTTATAGGCAAAGCACTGTGCTGGACTCATATTTGGTTTTTGCCTCGCCATATGTCATCAAAATACCTATATGACAGTCTATTTAATGCAAATAAAACTTACATAAAACTTTCACTATGATTGGCCTCCATTTGGTATGGTTTGTTGCTACGTTATACTGCTCCGTCTACGCAGCTTCTTGTTTTTAATATAATAATCGGCAGTTCTCTGCCTCATTTGATTCCTGGTCTAAAGCTCCACTAAAGGGCATCTGCAAATGGCCATTAAAACACAGAATAGTCAGAGCAACTGGTAAAAGCATTCCTAACTGGATGCTGAAAGGCAGAATTTCTTTGTGAAAGCGCACGAGCGTTGAAGTTAGGGAATGCGTTCACAGATCTTCTTTGTGTTTGTGATGTGGTTCGCAGTGAAATTTCCCTGATCGAGATACCTTCAACACTCTTGACTCGATAAACTTGAAAGTCGTGCCAGAAAGACCGAGTTAGATGCATGTATAGACTATAGTATAAATAAATGCTTAGACACAGCTGTGTGTGTGCATAAATACAAGCAAGCAAGCATTCTTGATGCTTAGACAGATCAGCTGTGTGTGTTCATAAATACAAGCAAGCAAACATTCTTGCCTCCAATCAAGACCATGGGGAGCACTCCGGTAAACGTCTGCCAGTTTCGACGCGGGCAGCAAGCTGAAGGACCTGCCGCCGTGCTGGCCATAGGCACGGCCAACCCTCCGCACTCAGTGCCTCAGGATGAGTTCCCGGACTACTACTTCCACATATCCATGAGCGAGCATCTCACCGACCTCAAGGCCAAGCTCAAGAGAATATGTAAGCTAGGTTCCCACTATGATCTTAAAAAATACATCGAATTATCACTAGATATACCATGGAATACATTTTGGTAATGTGCTTATTTGATGTCATAAATATTTATCTTTTGTTAATATACTTGGTTCAACTTTATAAAGTTTAAGTAAACAAACTTTAGAAGTTAAAATTATTCAGAAATAAATAAGTGTTTATAGATTTAGGCCATAGATAAAGTTGAACTGTTTTGGAGAAACAGTTTCACCAACAACTTTACACATGGTTGACATAGAGAAATGAGGGAGAGAGCTGTGAAAAGCTACTTTTTCCGGTCATCTCAACTTATTCCTTTGTAAGAGAAGAGAAAGCTATTTTCAGAAAAAAAGGTGTTTGGCAAAAAAAAAAATCGCACAACAGCTTCTTATGATTTACCAAACAGGGATCTCTTAGTTTGACTTTTGACACAATTTTAAAAGTTAGATTGATGAAATAAATTAAAACTTCCATAAGTTGAAGGCACTTTGAAACAAATCGAATGGATCACTCTCTTTTTTTTTTTTTACAAAATAAAGTTGTTATATAGCATTTGGTCAAATATTATTAAAAGGTTGGAATATTTGAATGCGTGATAACTTTTTTTAAAAAAAAAATGAAGAGGATCGTCAATGTTGAATCTTCAAATTATTTAGGACTATTCTAAATACTCGGTTCCACAAACTGCATCATGGAGCATGTTCACAAAAATCTAGAGTTTGTAGAGTACATCTTTAAGTATTGTCACAATTTAATCTTTTTTATTTAACAAAGTGCGTAGAGTTGAAACCATTTGTCTAAAAAATATAGAGCGGAATACAAAAAAAATGGAGCAGAGCTGTCCCAAACAATCTCGTACATGGTACCCTGATTCTCCTTGCAATAATTTTTCTTTACTTAAAAAACATAGTTTTTATTGGTTTAATCACTTCCTAAACCAAGCTCAGTGACATATATAAAACACCCAGTGCCACATCTTAGCGTTCTTCAAACAAAAATCATTTTTTCAACCACCCAAAGTGTGGCTTCATAACAATTAGTCCAGCAACTTATTATATTTTGATTAGGGAGTCTTAAAGAACGCCATAGGCGGCACGTACAAGTTGTGGTCATTTGACGGCTATTCTATGATCTGATCCAGTCGCATGCTTCCAAACTCTAGGTGAGAAATCAGGTATAAAGAAGCGCTTCTTCCACATCAACGAGGAAATACTCGGCGCCCACCCAGATTTCAACGACCGAGAAAAGCCGTCGCTGGAAGCCCGGATCGAGATGACGGCAACGGAAGTCCCCAAGCTCGCCGCGTGCGCCGCGGTAATGCCATGGCGGGTGGGGCCGTCCAGCCACGGACATCACGCACATCGTCTTCAGCACCTACTCCGGCGCGCGGACCCCGAGCGCGGACCTCTGCCTGGCGTCGCTGCTGGGGCTGCGACCCACCGTGTGCCGCACCACGCTGAGTCTCCACGGCTGCTCCGGCGGTGTCCGGGCGCTCCACCTGGCCAAGGACATCGCCGAGAACAACCACGGCGCGCGGGTGCTCGTGGTCTGCTCCGAGATCTCCCTCATCTCCTACTGCGGCCCCACGGACGGGTGCGTGGACTCCGTCCTCGGCCCAGCACTGTTCGGCGACGGCGCCGGTGCGCCGTCATCCTCGGCGCCGGGCCCGTCGCCGGCACGGAGCGTCCGCTGTTCGAGACCGTGTGCGCCACGCAGACTACGATTCCAATGACCGAGGACGCGATCACCACGCAGTTCGCGCGGGGCGGCATGGATTACCACATCGGCAAGCAGGTTCCGGCGATAGTGGAGCAGACCATCAAGCAGTGCTTGCTCGACGTTACTGAGCAGCTTGGCATCGATGTAGCGACGTGGAATGACCTCTTCTGGGCGGTGCACCCTGGCGGCCGTGCCATCTTGGACAGCGTTGAGGCAGCTCTCAGGCTGGAAACTGGGAAACTAGCAGCCAGTCGCCATGTGCTGAGGGAGTACGGTAATATGAGTTCTG